>OU342636.1:36502914-37197658 GCA_910589415.1 Malachius bipustulatus
ATATTTAAAAAAAAAGCACTGCAAATATCTGTTTTCTAATTCCACTTATTTTAACGTTGTTTTTTTTTGCTTTGGGGGCTTATTTCGCTTTGCTGGCAAAGACAAAAAAATGTTTGCGAAAAAATGCTGTAAACAATCTTTGGTTAATTCATTTCACCCTTACACACAAGACGCAAAATCTCATTACATCTTTGTTTTATGATACCGCAAGTCTCTTTGCGTAATATTTCAGGGTCAGGCAAGGTAGTCCTACCGCAAATAATGCCGCATTACCAGTTTTTTTTGGGCCGAAGATTTCAATGTATATTCCCAACCATTCTTATTTTTGCTCAGGTGAAACAAACTTATTTGCGGCAGAAAGTTTCTTTTTGCGGATCATTTTTCTTCTGATCGATCTTGTCAAAAATTAGGCACTGTAACGGGATTTTCTGTTAGGTAGAGGTGATTTCCCAGGGATGGATGTCTGCCCCTTTGTACCCGCGACAAGTCAATTAAAAATTACAAATCTTTATTTACAAGTATTCTATTTACACGTATCTATATTTGTCTTGCTAATACTGATAACCACTGTATCCTATGGGCCGGCTCTCGTCCTCCACAATCGTTCCGATTGGCCGTAGATAGCCGCGTCGAGGCGAGTGTTAAGCCTATTGGTTGTGATGCACCGCCGCCGTCAATCAATTCACGGACGACTTTACACCAGTGATCTGCTCGCCGTCGCACCGTGCGTGTCGATCATCGCAGTCTCCGGAATACGCGCCGGGAAGATATCCGGGAGGGTATTCTCCGACGGCGGGGCTACCTGAAACAAAGTCCGTTCCCGATGCCTCAATATGACCTCGGAACGGCTGTTACTGAATCCGGCTCTCAATACAGGCCGGATAGGGACTGAAGGGATCAGCCGGTACTTCAGTGCAGCGCCGACTGATTCCCTATACTGAATCGGTTGCCGTCCAGAGCTCACTCTACTCTGGTCGTTCTGCCGATGCCCGGTTACAGTTAGGTTCGACTCATTTCATCGACCTACTGTAGCCGGCTATGTAAATGGGACAGGGTGCACTCAATACATGCCCCTGGTGATCTCCGAGCTCAATTCACAGGGAGAGAGAGTGGTTCTCGAGTCAGTACCTCGGATCCTCTGGTTGGCTTCTTAGTTGGCTCTGTTTATATAGCCGGTGCTGGTGGAGATAACCTGCTAATCACTGTCGTAAAAACTGTATCACTCTTGATAAACCCCTCTAATAATGCAAATAAATAATAATTACCAACGAAAGCCTTGGATTTCGTTACAGCACAAACCACAATATCTTAACTTATTTGCTCTTTACGAGGCAAGCCGATTTTTATTGTCACCCTCAATCTCTTGCAATCATGCCTGAGATGCCGTAAATATGTACTTCAAAAATTATGCCGCACAACTTCAAAAAGTGACCGCAAATATCACATAGCAACGATGTCTCATTAATTTTCACAGTGGTGATTATTTTTCCTCTAGTGAAGTTATATTTGCGGCAAAATAGATGCGTTTACGAGTTCAAAAAAATAAAATCTACTGAAAAATCATCGGATCGTTCGGTTCTGATCGATCTATTTAGGCCTCAAACACAAACCGCAATCTCTCTACGTCTCTGCTCTTTGCCGCAAGTCTCTTCGGGTAATATTTCAGGCAACCAGCTACATTTATAGTAACTGTCATTGCATGAAAACATACTCTCTTCTAGCCTGCCTGCGCTCTATAACCCACTCAATTTACAATCACAATGGTTTGCCCACACGTCGCGCGTATTTCCAGGCATAAATATTATTATACAACAACGAACGATATTCATTATTGTTATTATTATTATTTCGTTTATTAATTCGTTAACTGTTAATCGATTGTCTTGAACAAGATCAAGGCCATTGTGCGTTTCCTCGTTGGAGCGGAGGAACAATTAATTAAACCATCATGGTTTGCTGGTCGGTCGTGGGCAGGTTGTTGGAAAATTCTATATGGAAATACAGGGAGGGGCAGCTTGATTGCTTTCTCATTAATTACACAGTCATAACTGATAATTTAGGTTAAGTATACAGTGGTTGGTTACTGGGTTTGGAGATAATTGATATATTATTAGGTACGTTCCGTGGATTTTTTACTGATTTATTTAATTATAAGGTAATGTTGAAAAAAATTGATTTAAATAAAATTTGTAAAGTAAAAATATTTATTTTAGTATAAAAGCTTCAGGGCAGGATTAGTAAAATTTTTGCCGCAAATACATCCTTGGCTGCAAATAAATTATTCGAGGAATCATTTTTTGTATTTTATATTCCCTGCCGCAAAAAAATGAAACGACAGAAAGCACTGGCCGCAAACAAATGAAAACCCTCATGAAAACGATTACAAATTAGCCGCAAATATATTAAAAGGATTTTTGCATTGGCCGCAAATTAATTGCTCGAGGAATTATTAAAACATTTTTTCATTTACATTTTTCATTTCCCATTTGCCTATTTGCCGCAAAAGAATGCAACGAGTAAATGCACTAGCCGCAAATAAATGAAAACTCTCATGAAACGATTACATATTCGCCGCAAATATATTAAAACGAATTTTGCATTGGCCGCAAATGACTTAGGTATTACTCGAGAATTTTTTTTCATTTACATTTTTCATTTCCTATTTGCCGCAAAAAAAATGAAACGACAAAATGACAAAAATGAATATTTCAAATTTGCCGCAAATATATTTAAAAAAGCGATTTTTGCATTGGCCACAAATAGATTACTCGAGGAAATATTAAAGCATTTTTTCGTTTACATTTTTCATTTCCTATTTGCCTGTTTGCTGCCAAAAAATCAAACGATAAAATGCACTGACCGTAAACAAATAAAAACAATTTTCAAAATTGCCGCAAATAAATTAAAACGATTTTAGCATTGGCCGCAAATGAATTGTTACTACTCTAGAAATTATTAAAACATGTTTTCATTTAAATTTTTCATTTCCTATTTGCCGCAAAATAAATGAAACGACAAAATGGCAAAAATGAATATTTAAAATTTGCCGCAAATATATTAAAAAGTTAAAAACACGATTTTTGCACTGGCCGCAATGTAAATTAGGTACTCGAGGAATTATTGAAACATTTTTTCGTTAAAATTTTTCATTTCTTATTTGCCGCAAAAAAAATGAAACGACAAAATGATAATATTTCAAATTTGCCGCAAATACCTATATTAAAACAAAAACGATTTTTGCATTGGCCGCAAATAAATTACTCGAGGAATTATTAAAACATTTTTTCGTTTATATTTTTCATTTCTTATCTGCAAAAAAAAAAAAATCAAACGACAAAATGCACTGGCCGCAAACAAATGAAAATGATTTGGCACCGGCCGCAAACAAATTTCAAAAAAAAATTAAATTTATTAAAGTAAAGTAATGCAATTTATTGTATTAACCGCAAATAATTCATAATGATCTTGGAATTGGCAGCAACAGCAAGTTCATAAGAAGTTTTATAATTGACTGGGTCAATGAGTTATAAATATTTTAAAATGCAGCCTGCAAATTTAGTGCGAAAGCCGGGTGCTAGGCCCGGTGTTGGTGTTAATACGCCGGCAAGTGTGACTATTATTAATCGAGTGCCAAATTAATGGGTCAAAAAAAAAACATATAAAAGTAACGATCACTATCATCGTTCTATCGCTATGAGAATTATTGAGAATCTAATAAGCAATAGTAAAAATGACACACATAACACATAACATAAAAGTAACAGTTACTAATCACTGGATAATCGTAAGTCGATTACCATAATTGATCTGATTACCCAGCACCAGATCTGGTCCAAGCATTTCACTTGCCGCATAGTTGTCAGCTGTCACTTAACCGTCATTTGTTCCCGAATCGATCTAATTACGCATGCATAGTATTATCAGCGGCTCGAGATTGAAAAATGTTATTATAAGTACTGGTACGCTTAATTGACCGGTTTGTTGTGTCGATTATTATTAATGCACTTGTGTAAATGACCATGCACACTTCTTATTACTACTTATAATACGCACTGCGCTTGGTGCACTTCATGAACCAGATTAGGTTTATTTATTTTAATTTTATTACTACCGTAGTAATGGTCGAACATGTGATAAATGGTCGTTTTCGAGACATACGATATTGTCATGTTTCATTATTAATTCATTAATAATTAACAGCTGTAATTTTATTTCCTTTGTTCACTTATATGATTAATTATTGTATGCAGAAAAGGGGTTAGCAATAATTGTACTTATAATATACAAAACTCCACCTTGTTCTTTATGTGAAAATTGAAGAAGTTTGTATAATTACTGCTGAAAATTACGACTTGAAAGAATTCTTTGCATTTGCGGCATACAAATTAAAACGATTTCTTGCATTAGCAGCAACCGCAAAATATATTAAAACAATATTTACACTGGCCGCAAACAAATTAAAAAGCAATTTTAGTATGGACGTAGAACGCAAGTGCGTTTTACAATGTAATAGTAATAAGAATAAGACTTGCAGCCACCTTACCGCAAATACCTTGCGGCAAATTACTTGCGCAGAAGCTTTACTTTTTAAAATATTTTTTGCATTAGCCGAAAACAAATCAACACAATTATGGAATTTTCCGCAAATAAAACGATCTTTGAATTTGCGGCAAGTGCATTTCCTAATTTTTAATAATGCCAACGATGATGCTCAACTGCAAAAAACAAGCATCGTTCCGGTACATACACTGCAGAAGCTTTACGAATTAAAAAAATTTCTTGCATTAGCAGCAACCGCAAAACAAATCAACACAATTAATTATGGAATTGGCCGCAAACAAAGTAAAAACGATTTTTGTATTTGTGGCAAGTGCATTCCCTAATTCAATAATGCCAACAATGAAGTTGCTCTACTGCAAAAAAAGCATTGTTCGGGTACCTGTATATAAAATGCAGAAGCTTTATGAATTAAAACGACTTTTTGCATTAGCAGCAACCGCAAACAAATGAAAACGATTTTTGCATTGGCGCAAATTACAATAACAGTCGATTCCTGTATGGACCAGAAGCTAAGCGCCTTATAAAGCGATTTTTGCATTATAGCCGCAAACAAATCAACACAATAATTATAGAATTTGGCGGCAAACAAAAAAAAAAGATTTTTGTATTTGCGGCAAATGCATTTCCTGATTTGATAATGCCAACGATGAAATTGCTTTACTGCAAAAAAGCATTGCTCGGGTATACCTACCTATATAAAATGCAAAAGCTTTACGAATTAAAACGACTTTTTGCATTAGCAGCAACCGCAAACAAATGAAAACGATTTTTGCATTGGCGCAAATTACAATAACAGTCGATTCCTGTATGGACCAGAAGCTAAGCGCCTTATAAAGCGATTTTTGCATTATAGCCGCAAACAAATCAACACAATAATCATAGAATTGGCCGCAAACAAAAAAAAAAATTATTTTTGTATTTGCGGCAAATGCATTTCCTGATTTGATAATGCCAACGATGAAATTGCTTTACTGCAAAAAAGCATTGCTCGGGTATACCTACCTATATAAAATGCAAAAGCTTTACGAATTAAAACGACTTTTTGCATTAGCAGCAACCGCAAACAAATGAAAACGATTTTTGCATTAGCCGCAAACAAATCAACACAATTCTTGAATTGGCCGCAAACAAAGTAAAAACTATTTTTGCATTTGCGGCAAATGCATTTCCTAATTTAATTTAATAATGCCAACAATGAATGCTTTACTGCAAAAAAAGCATTGTTGGGTACATAATATTAAATGCAGAAGCTTTACGAATTAAAAAATTTCTTGCATTAGCAGCAACCGCAAACAAATTAAAACGATTTTTGAATTGGCGCCAAAAAAAAATTAACAGCCAATTATTGTATGACCGCAAGTGATTGTTATAATTTAATAATAATAGCCTTGCAGTCGCATTATACCGCAAAAGCTTAAAAAAATTTCCACAAAATAATTGCGGCAGCTTTATACGACCTAAATAAAAAGATTTTTTTCCTATGGATGCAAACAAATTGACGGGTTTACTTTTCCATGGCCTTAAATACGTGTATTAACATGATTGTTTTAATGACCGCAAATGGATTTTAATATAGTATAGGTAATTTTTTGCATTGGCCTTTATTTTCCTGCTGAAATAGGGAAGCTAAACATATCCAAACTTTTTTTGTACAGGCTGGTCCATCCATCACTTATGTCGTCCATCACCCCCCAATTTGGGGTTAATTTTAAAGATAAAAAATTGAAACTTCAAGGATTCCTATAATATGACCATACATAAGGCATAAGTTTCATTAATTTTTTTTCGTCCGGGCACCAGCGGTAAAAAACTGTAGATAATTTGAGGTAGTGACAAAAAAAAAAAAAAATTTTCTTCAATATATCGGTCGGTAGAAATCTATTAATAAAATCAAAATTGCTAATAATAAATATAAAAAAGGCTATTTTTAGGCATTCAGATTATTGGTCACTTTTATTACTATCATATATCAATTATGCTACCTGAAAAAAAAAAACATTTTTTTGTATTTTATTTTATTTTATTTAATTTAATTAAAGCCTTGTAATTAGTTTCTTGGTGTTTCTTTTCAGCGATTTTGATTTTAATAATCCATTTCAACCGATGTATTGAAGAAAAATTGAATTTTCTGGCCACTTTACCACAATATTACAGTTTTTTACCGCTCATGGCCGAACGAAAAAATCCTCGAAGTTTCAATTTTTTATCTTTAAAATTAACCTCTATTTTGGGGGGTTGGATTTCCACATAGGTAAGTGACGGACAAGCCTGTATCGGGCGCAGATTTTTTTTTATTTTGTATATATGTATTATGCTACAAGTCACCTTCATAACGGTATAAGTAATAGCTCTCCTATATTCCTATACCTACCTAATCAGATTATTTTAAGCCTTTTCAAACAATTTAATAGCCTTGTTTCCCCGAACCGCTCTACTCAATAATTCTTCTCTAATCAAACTCAATATTTTCTTACGCAAAAGTAAATAATAGCAATTACACATCCACATACACACATGACTCATTATGTAACGCAGGATATGTATTTTTATTCCGATAAGGCAATTTCACGATACGAGACCATCGTCGAAAAGAGTTCTTCGTTAGAATAATACGAATTTCGTTTACATGACATGAATGGGCTTTGATAAATTAGCGTTTATCTAATCGAGCGCGGTTTTAAAAGGAAAAATAAGTGGCCGGTTGATTTCCTTCCACCGAATTTCCTTTTCCCGTGTGAATTATTTATTTATAACATGCTTTATGTTTATGATAAGGGGCGCTTGTAATCTATAGTAATGGCACCTGCTTAAATATTGAAAATTATAATCCTATAGCCAGATATGATTATAATTTTTAGGTCAATGCTTCTAAATCTAAAAGTTTATAATATAAATAAAATAAAATAGCTGCTAGAGCTGATATGTTAAAATTGAGTCGTTATTTTATCTCGTTATCGCTTTTAACTTGAAATAATAATTTTATGCGTGAATTAATTCAATTCAATGACCTTTTTATCTATTCTGAAACGTCTTTATGTCTGTTAAAGTTTAATTTTTAATAAAAAAAAAAGAACAATAAAAGTTTAATAATTTTCTTCCGGCTAACTTCACGTACCTCCGAGCTGACCGGGCGTTGTCAAACCGAACATTGCAAAAATCCCATTCTCGAGCCGAACCTTGTCAAACCGAACAAAAATCGCATTTTCGAACTGACCGGACAAAAAAAATCGAGCTGACCGGACCTTGTCTTGTGTAGAATCAGAATCTACACTTCACTGCACTTTGCAAACCGTAAACCACGAGCCGCCACTGAACCAGCATCACTGACGCTCATAACATTCACAACATTCAAAACTACAATGGCCTCACCTGCAGCAATCCAGTCTTTTTTTTTTAATCCAGGTTTGTCGATTCATTATTGTCGTTTTAATTTTTTATGGTTTTTATTTCGAATTTGAAAGCGGTTGAACTGCGGAATTACAGCGGGCATGCTACAGGAACTCTCCTTAAAAAAATCTTATTACGTACCTACCTATATGTTAGAAGATAAACACGTATTTGCCATAGAATAGGAATAATAAATAGAAGTTGGGCCTTCAAAAAGGTCGAATGAAATTAAACCTTATCCAACTTTTGAATTTCACAATATTTTTTTATATTTTTGATGAAAAAGTTATAGGGGAAAGGTGATTATTAAAAAAAAAAAACTTTCGTAGGATCCAAACATGGCAACAAAATGCAGACTGCTTCATTAAAAAAAGTACAACTAAGTCACTGCGATTTTTTGAGACACCCTGTATGAATAGAAGTTAAGCCTCCACAGAAACTGAAGCGACTGCCGAGACTATTAAGAGACTGAAACCGTAAAACTTTTTAAATCGACATTTTTTTTGTAATTTTTTGATAAAGACGTTAAGGGGGGAACGTTCTATATATAAAAAAAACACACACACAAAGCGGCATTAGATCCTTCCTTTTTCGTAGAGCCCAAAAATGGCAATACAGGGCTGCCAAAGACGACGAATGAAAAGGACCCAAATTTAAGCATGACACCTTAAAAAAAAAAAAAAAAAACTATAATTATGAAACTTATGACGAGGGATTTTCGAGCTCGGATTAATGCTATTTTCGAGCTGTTTCTCTAGCTCTCGTCATTTACCGGAAAATCGAAAAAAACCGCTTTTCCGTGCAAAATCCCATTGAAGAGCTCGACAATAGCTGGAAATTCCTGTGCTTTCCTTTTTTCCGGGAGTGAGTCCTTTCCAAATTTATGCCAAATTCTATCACGAAAAATCGTTTTTTTTTTTCGTTTTTCCGGATAATTAATAGAAGTCGAGAAAGCTCGAAAATCCCATATAGGAGATCAAAAATAGCTCAAAATTCCTGTGCTATTTGGGTTTCTCGAAAATCCGTCGTCATCAGCTGTTTTTTAAAGTTACCTCGAATGAAACCCAAGTACAAACCGTTGAATTTCGCATTTTTTTGAAAATATTTTTGGTAAAACCGTAAAAAGGAGGAAAGTTCTATGAAAAAAACATACAAACCGTCACTATCAGGTCCCTTCCCTTGCGTAGAACCCAAAAATGGCAATAATATCCAGGCTGTCAAAGAGGTCGAATAAAACCTCGAATAAAACCCTATCTACAACTCTTAAATTTGAAGGAGGGGAAATAAAAATAAAAAATCTACAACCCGGAACAATCGGGTCTTTCCTCGGATCCCTCCCCTTACGTAGAACCCAAAAATTGCAATACAGGTCTGTCAAAGACTCTTCAACTTCGCATTTTTTTTGTAATATTTTTGATAAAAAAGTAAAGGAGTTTCCAATCCACTTGTATTGTAGAGTTAATGTCTTTGGGGAGCTGGTACTCTAGAATGATGAGACAATTAATGGAGTTCTATGCTTCTATGAGGTCGAATGAAACCTCGAATGAAACCCTATACAACTCTTGAATTTCACCTTTTTTTGACAATTTTTTTATATAATATAAAAACGAAAAGAGGGGGGACAGTTTTATATTAAAAAAAAACACACAAAGCGGCACTATCAGGTCCCTCTCCTTACGTAGAATCCAAAAATGGCAATATAGGGATGTCAAAGAGGTTGAATTGTACGAGAAAAGCGTACAATTCTTAAATTTCGCTTTTTTTTTGTAATATTTTTGATAAAAACGTAAAAATCGGCACTATCGGGTTCCTCCCCTTAAGTAAAACAAAAAAATAGCAATATGCGTCCGTTAAAGAGGTCGAATGAAACCCCTCGTGAGTTTCGCTTTTTTTTATAATAATTTTAAATAATAAAAACGTAAAGGGGGGGAAAGTTCTATAAAAGAAAGTCATAAATCGGCACTATTACTACTATTAGGTCCCTCCCCTTGCTCAGAACAATGGTAATAGAGTAAAAGAAAGGTCGAATAAAACTGTCGAGAAAACTGTACAACTCTTGAATTTCGCGTTTTTTTTTTTTTTTAATATTTTTGATAGAACGTAAAGGAGGGAGAAATTCTATATCTATAAAAAAATAATAAGAACCGGCATCGGGTCTCTACCCTTACGTAGAATCCAAAAATGGCAATAATATCCGGGCTGTCAAAAAGGGCGAATAAAAAAAAACCTACCACTCTTGAATTTCGCTTTTTTTTTGGTAATAGGTAGGATTTTTGATAAAAACGTATAGGGGGGCGAGGGGGGGTTTATAAATAAAGCATACAAAGCGGCACTATATAGGATCCCTCAGATAAAACTCGGGTGAAGTTAGCAACGGGAGTGGCTAAAGATCCGGCTCCGGTACGATTATAATTTATTTATATACTCTGCTATTATTGCTTGAACGACAATGAATGAAATGTCTAAATGGATATTTGCATGTAAAAATAAAAAATTCTAGCAACGTATAATGGGCTTTGTTTTTCTTGTAGTTCAAGATCATTTTACAGCTGGAAATCTGAAATTCCAAATTCACGGTGGCCGCGTTCTAGGCCCGGACAAGAGCAATTTTCACAAGGGCATAAATAAAGATGCATGAAGAATAACGATCAATTCTATCATGCCCTCGTGGAAAACTCGTCTTGTCCGGGCCCAGAACGGCCACCATGAATTTGGAATTTCAGATTTCCAGCTGTAAAAATGATCTTGGATGACAAGAACTGTCCATTATGAGTTGCTAGGATTTTTATTTTTACATGAAAATGTTCTTACATGACTCCATGAAATGGCATTTCATTGTCGTTCAAGCAATAATAGCAGAGTATGAAATTAAATTATCATCGTACCGGAGTCGGATGTTTAGCCACTGCCGTTGCTAAGTTCAACTTCAGCCGAGTTCAGATAAATCCTCCTTTGAATGTAAGTAAAACTCATGTAAAAATTGTTAGAAAAAGTCATAATAATAAAATAAAAATTATTTCTTACACTCCATCATCTAGAGGGGAGAACCATTGGTCCTTCTGGGAAGTGATGGCAAACCATCACCAGCTCAGTATTCTTGCATAATAAATCATTTCAGCTTACATACAGTTAGGCGTATATTCCGGCTGGGGCAATAACAATGACAGTGTTGCTGGTCGCCGGGTGAACTGACCAGTGACATAATACGACTGGTCTTAGATTAGGAATGCGTCTGGCTTCGGCAAAATGAAGACGATTCCGAAATTGCTGTTTGTTTTCTTTTATTATAGGTACCTGTCCTGTAAGTACCTGTCTGAGTCTGAGTTATGATTGTTTATTACTTACGAAAATAATACAATTTATACCTATTGAAAATATAAATTTTATTAATTTTGAGTAAGTATACGGAAAGTATTCCTCTATTTGTGTCTGTCACTCTGTCGGTGTGTCTGTTCGCTTTTCTAGGAAACACTCTACAGCCGCCAGTTTTCATCTGGGAAAGATGAAATTTGGCTCGATTGAATCGGGATGAAACTTGGTGGGGACGTACCTTGGGACCCCCAAATACGACCTATTGAAAATGGGCCGGATCCGAGAATTTTAAGACCCCCGTTCAGGGCCGTACTTTTTCTTGCAACGTCCCGACTTTAGGATTTGTTTCTCGGTAACGGTACATAGCGGGGAGATTCCGTTTGCACATAGTTACTTGGAGAAAGCATAGACGTATAATCTTTGTAGAGATCGTTTTTCGAAAAAAAAATTGAGCGAGCGGAAAATTAAAAATAAGTAAAAAATTGCAATGTTGCTTCACTTTCTGCGCATGATTTCGAATTTTTTTTGAAATTTCTCAAATCGATCGGAAAAACGACAAAGCAGTGTGTTAGAGTCGTTCATTGCCTACAAAAAAGATAATGTTGAAATTTCACGTGAAAAGTCGACAAAAGCGACTTATTCAAAAAACAAAAAAATCTGTTGCTTTTTCTAAACACCAAAAAAAATTTCTTTCTCAGAAACGGTGCATCCTAGCGAAATATTCAATCAGAGCTTTTTTAAGGAGCACACCGATTACTAATTTTTTTATTTGGAACATTTTCCCGGAAAATTTGCGGTTTTCTCGTTATTTCAAGAAAAATACCAAATTTTAGCTAAAACGTCAATTAAGCTGAAATGGCTATCAAATTTTGTACGCGGTGCAGAAAATCTAAAAGCTTGAACACTTAACAACCGAAATGCATATAAATAGTTTTTTCAAAAAGCGCCAAATAAAAAAGTTATTAAAGAAAATTCGGACCGGTGTCCTAGTTGTGACGTCACAGGTAAAATAATTGATTTCAGATGTCAGGTTTGGTTAAAAATTGGTGTTTTTTGTCTCTTCATACCAGACTTATCCGGTCATTGCCGGGTTATGTAGTGGATATTTTAGGATTGTCGATGTTTATAGATCACTTTTCTACCAAAATTTAATTCGGAAATTCAATTTTAACGAAGGTCTGATATTTTTTATGAGAGGTTGTTTTCGACAATTTTTAAGCATTTTCAAGTGGTGCACGCGTACCCGCACAGTTTGTCCATTTTGAGAGCTGTCAAAAAAAATTCACGCTTCACGCCGCAAGTAGGCGAACTTTCAGCATGACTTCAACTTGAAATTCGACATGTTTGACAGCTGTCACATTTGAAATTTGACAGCTGTCAGATTTGACATTGGCCGCCGGCAGGCCAAGATTTTCGTAAGGAAAATCTTGTTGTTATTGGTTGCATCACACGGACATGGGTTGGATGGACATGACAAAAGTGACAACGACAAGTACGACAACCCCAAAGCCGACGAACAGTTGCAGTTGAAAAATTGCAAAACATCCCGGAAAAAAATAAATCCAAATCCAGCTCGTTCGAAATCACGCAACAGCAAAACCTACCCAAGTATAAACAGTTCCAATTAAATATGCAACAATAGAAAAGAGAAACTGTACCGATTCCGATAAAAAACAGGAAATTACGAAAAAATTAACTACAATAATCAATCTTTCACTGGAACCATAGAACTAGAATTAGAAGAAGGTACATTAAGTAGGTACTTACAATTTCTTCATGTGCCTTTTCCTAGCAATCAAGGTGTAAGACTCCTTATGACTGCCACTGAAATACTTCATTATTGTATCCTCCGACAGGTGAAATATTGCACTTGAAACTTGCACAAGAAATACAAAAATCACACACTAAAACATTATCAAGTTCATAATATAAAATCTCCCTTGACGGGATCAAAACACCGCGTCCACTGACCGAAGACGCGAACACTTGTCACTCACTAGCTCTTGTCACCAAAAACAAACAAGAACCAGAACCAGAACTTTCAGTTACACTTTTTCTTTGTCCCGTCCCATCATCTCACCCTCTTTCTTCACAATCACAACCGCCACCACTACCACTGCATCTGCACAAGTGCCTCATGAAGCTCTTTATTCATTCCAACCACCTCCTGAATCCTGATTTGAATTACTATTAGGACTAGGACTAGGACTCCCTGAAGAATGAATGAATGAATGAACCCCGAAGTTAGTTGGTTATTACGATTAGGAGGGGAACCTGTTTCGGTGCAAGGAAAGAAAGTACGTTATTAAACCCCTTAAGGCAACCCTTGCCTTCTTCTCTATTTCCAATTCTACTCTTGTTATTATTATTATGAATAGTAAACGTGATGGGAGGTATAGGTAGGTATAATAGGGATAAACTCGCGATGGGGTGTTAGACGTCCATGTAGAATGTAGTCCACGTGCGATCGCGATCACGGATCACGCAACGCAAGACGCGACAGGATAAAATAACCGATTCGGATCGCCGTTCCGCTGTCGAGAACGACCGGAATGAACTGAGCGCGGAGCGGTCGCTGAAATTGAAGTCTGTGGCGAAGCTGGCTGGCTGAAAGCGAAAGAATGAAGAGGCACTGCGGTGTTGCCGCGCTCTCGATTAATAAAGCGCGAGGATTTATTTATAGGCAATAAATCGAAGGAATTTATCACTCTGTCTTATTGAGTGTTTTATAAAATGAATTTCAACACACAGAAAGAACCTGATGGATTTTTCTTTATTATTCAGGATTGAGGACGACATCACTTTACTAAAATGGATTTTTTTATTTCAAAAAGGCTCCTGTAACTTTATCTTTCAAGATTGGTGAACAAAGTTATGCACTCTTCGTTAAAAAAAAAATTCAAAAATTCGCGTTAATTCTACAGGGTGTCCTTTCAAAATTCCAAAAATACGGTACTTAATTGTGGTTTCGTTCAGTTTTCAAGATAGGGGGCTGCAATTTTTGACCCAAGTCAAGTTAGCCACGCTTCGGCCAGCCACACTTTCGGCCAGGAAGAGGAACTATGTTTAATGTCCAGCAATTTTTTTTCCAGTTATTGACGGCTTGAATGGAAAATATTTGTTTTTTTTTGTTGATAATAATAAATTAATATTATTATAACATTTCGGACCTTTTTCAGCACATTTTCAGTAAAAAAGTTTGTTTTTTCAGTTTATAAAGTCCGTGGCCGAAAGCGTGGCTGGCCATTATTATAAAATTTCGGCCTTTTTGCAACATAATTTCAGCAAAAATTATTTTTTGAGTTTATTAAGTCCGTGGCTGATCATTATTATGAAATGTGGTCGAAAGCGAGGTTGGCCATTATTAAAAAATTGTTTTTTTATACATTTCAGCAAAAATTATTTTTTCAGATTCTTAAGTCGTGACCGAAAGCAGGGTTGGCCATTATTTTAAAATTTCGGGCTTCTTTCAGCAAAATTTCTGCCAGAAGATTTTTCAGTTTCTGAAGTCCGTGGCCGAAAGTGTGGCTGGCCATTATTATTATAAAATGTCGTACTTTTTCAACAAAATTTCAGCTTAAATGATTTTTTTTAGATTATTAAGTCCGTGGCTGATCATTATAATTAATTTTTTTACTTTTTTGAGTCAAATTTAGCAAAAATTATTTTTTCAGTTTATTCAGTTCATGGCCAAAAACTCGGCTGGCCATTATTATGATTTTTTTTGAGCAAAATTACACCAAAAATAGTTTTTCAGTTTTTTTGCGGCCATGCTGGGCGCTATTATGAATTTTTGGAATTTTTTGAGCCAAATTTCTGCAAAAATGATTTTTTCAGTTTATTAAATCCGTGGCTGATCATTATCATGAAATTCGTTTTTTTTCAAGCAAAATTTCAATTAAAATGATTTTTTCAGTTTATCAAGTCGTTGCCGAAAGCGTGACTGTTTTGAGCAAAATGACAACAAAAATGACATTTTTCAGTTTAAGCCGTGACCGAAAGCGGGGTTGGCCATTATTTTTAAAATTCTTTCGGCCAGAATTTTTTCAGTTTCAGAAGTCCGTGGCCGAAAGTGCGATGGCTGGCCATTATTATAAAATGTCGTACTTTTTCAACAAAATTTCAGCTTAAATGATTTTTTTTTAGATTATTAAGTCCGTGGCCGATCATTATAATTAATTTTTTGACTTTTTTGAATCAATTTCAGCAAAAATGATTTTTTCAGTTTATTCAGTTCATGGCCAAAAACTCGGCTGGCCATTATTATGATTTTTTTGAGCAAAATTACACCAAAAATAGTTTTTTCAGTTTTTTAGCGGCCGTGGCTGGGCGCTATTAAGAATTTTTGGAATTTTTTGAGCCAAATTTCAGCAAAAATGATTTTTTCAGTTTATTAAATCCGTGGCTGATCATTATCATGAAATTTCGTTTTTTTTTCAAGCAAAATTTCAACTAAAATGATTTTTTCAGTTTATCAAGTCGTTGCCGGAAGCGTGACTGTTTTGAGCAAAATGACAACAAAAATCACATTTTTCAGTTTACTAAGCGAAAGCGAGGTAGGCCATTATTAAAAAATGTTTTTTTTTAATATTTCAGCAAAAATTATATTTTTCAGTTTAATAAATCGTGGCCGAAAGCGTGGTTGGCTATTATTATGAATTTTTTTACTTGTTGAGCAAAATCACAGCAAAAAATTACATTTTTCAGTTTATTAAGCCGTGACCGAAAGCGGGGTTGGCCATTATTTTTAAAATTCGGGCTTCTTTCGGCCAAATTTCTGCCAGAATTTTTTCAGTTTCAGAAGTCCGTGGCCGAAAGTGCGATGGCTGGCCATTATTATAAAATGTCGTACTTTTTCAACAAAATTTCAGCTTAAATGATTTTTTTAGATTATTAAGTCCGTGTGACTGGTCACTATGATGAATTTTTCGAGTTTTTTGAGTCAAATTTCAGCAAAAATGATTTTTTCAGTTTATTCAGTCCATGCATGGCCTAAAACTCGGCTGGCCATTATTTTTTTGAGCAAAATTACAGCAAAAAGGGTTTTTTTCAATTTCCCAATAAGGCCGCGGCTGAATTTTAATATTTCGGATTTTTTTTTGAGCAGTATTTCAGCAAAATTAATTTTTTCGAAAGTGGACGAAAGCGTGGCTGGCCGTAGCGTGGCTAACTTGAGTAAATTTTTGTGGGAGTAAGATATCCACATGGAGTGGTCTGGTATTGCATTTGAGTGAAATCGATCAACCCGTTTCAAAATGGCGGTCTTTTCAATTTTAGGAAAAATAACTATTTTTTTGAATCCCTGTATAAACAAAATAGAAAAAAAAACAAAAAATAATGTGAAAGTCTCTCCTACATAAAGAGTGGTAATAATTAAACAGAGATAAAGGTAATAGAGTGGGATGCCAGATGTTTTTTTTAATTTAGAATTTTGATGTTTCCTAAAATTCATCTCACTTCTAGGTGAAATGTCTTTATGAACTGGGATCAAAATTTGGGGTTGAGAAATATTTAGGTTGAACGTTGATCATATGCTCGCTGGCTTTTCTCTTTCTGGCTCAGCTTCCGAAAAATTGAACTGGGCGGTTTGCTTCTCCCAAAAGGCCAGGAATCATTTCGCCTAGATTGGAGATGGTGATAATAGCAGGCACTTGTTATTATTATTACCCGTATCCCTTTAAATAACGAAAGACCATCAGGTACAATAAGGTAATTATCGTAATAAAATCCGGAGAGTTCACAGGTGTAGATAAAGGAAAGTCCAAAATGGCCGATGTCGCGATTTTTATAATTCGCACATTTTATTTTATGTAACGTTATAGAGATAGTTCGGGCTTATTAGATAAAGCACGGGTAAATAAGATAAAAAAAGAAAATTCTCCTTTCTCGCTGCTGTTCCTGCGCCCTCCATTCATTATGTCATCTTGTATCAGATGACCTATCAGATATTTGCGTCACGCTCTATCTTACTTTCTCATCATGAGAAATTACGCATGACCCTTCTCTAAACATCTACACATTTAAGTCACTATTCGTTTGTTACGCGGGATCTGCTGATTATGGAATCGAAAACAGAACTCGATATTCTAAGTAAGGTCGCTGGAAAAGAGAGGTCGCTAGCTGTTTCAATCTTGTAAGTCAATAAACATTTTTTTTAACGCCGTTAGGTCGTTACAATACTTAAGTTAGCCGGTGGCGTGTATAGGAAAAGGGGCAAAATTGATTTCTAAATTCCAGTTAAAATAAAAATAAATAAATTATGAAGTTTTGTACTGAGCTACTTTACTGGATGCGTGCGCGCATGGTCATTTAATTTCACGTAACAGACCGCGCGGCCAGCATGTGCGCTGCCCCGATTTAAGAAGATCGATTTAAATGCTAAATCTTGCAGAATTGGTTACATAAATTTCCGACAAAAAAAAATAAGCAAGTCGTCTTTTAGTCGCTTAAGACTATCCGATTCCCGGCTTGACACGTAATAATTTCCCAGTGTGCCCTCAGGATTCTGTCAACAGAGCGATGAGTTCCCTTACCCGATGAGCAGCTAGCTTGTCACGACGAGAAGTCGCCACGGGGATCCCGGACAACTAATTTAAAACAACTCGCTTCTTGATTTTTCTAATTTCAACCACCTTTTGACATTTGATAATTACATAATAACATGTCATCATTTTGACTTTGACATTTCATAAACGAGACGATAAATAAATATTTAATAACAGGGAATAATGTCGTTCACACTCCGTGGTCAACTCCGTGCGGCATCGGCACGCGTACTCCGCAACGATAACATCAAACTGACCAAATGGCCTGACCATTTATAAGGGAACAGTTGCGCTGACACACAGAGGGGGGGGGGGGATAAATTGCGTGAAGACACTATTGTCACTTCGAGGGTGGCTATAAAACAATGCCATTTGGTCAATTATAACTATTATATCGGTGACAAATAGACAGTGACTGATTAATTCGATAAAGAAAATAAACTACGATAAATAATGGGATTCCAGATTTTTCTCGGAATTGCTTTAGGTGGTCAGATGCAGATCTTTTTCGTTTATTTTGATCAATATGCAGGAACGCGGAATTTTACTCATGTAACTTGACAGTTACACGATAATGACATCGGAATAGGATATTCCATCAACATTCACGCGTGTGGAAATGAGAGGAAGTGGAAATAGTTCACGATGTTGTCATAAAAGGATTCATATCTCCGACTTCTTTACTAATAAGGAGTGATTTGCTTTTTTTTAGCAATCCGTCATACAGTTATTATTAATTTAGATCGTACTGTATAATAATGTTGCCTGTTGATGTCCCCCGGCTTTGCCATTATCATGAGGAGGAGCAGCAGCAGCGGAATAAGTGTAGCGTGAAGTGAAGCCAGCAGGGCCAATTCCATAACTCCGATCGGTGTTGTCACGCTGTCAGAAATATCTTTGCGTTTATATTTATTGTTCAACGATTTATTTCATCGTAATTTGATATAAATTGAATTTGAATTGAATTGAATTTGATTAGATTTAATTTTAATTGATTTGAAATGTATTTTCGGTGAATTGAATTGAATTGCATTGCATTTTATTTGAATTGAATTGAATTTAATTGAAATTAATTGAATTCAATTTAATTGATTATAAAACCGTTTAGATTATTTTGAAGTAAAAATGAATTGAATTGATGTGAATGGAATTGAATTGAATTTTATTTGATTTGAATTGATTTGAAGTGAATTTTCGGTGAAATGAATTGAACTGAAGTGAATGAAATTGAACTGAATCGCATTTGATTTGATTTGAATTGAATTGAATTGAATTGAATTTGATTAGATTTAATTTTAATTGATTTGAAATGAATTTTCGGTGAATTGAATTGAATTGCATTGCATTTTATTTGAATTGAATTGAATTTAATTGAAATTAATTGAATTCAATTGAATTGATTATAAAACCGTTTAGATTATTTTGAAGTAAAAATGAATTGAATTGATGTGAATGGAATTGAATTGAATTTTATTTGATTTGAATTGATTTGAAGTGAATTTTCGGTGAATTGAATTGAACTGAAGTGAATGAAATTGAACTGAATCGCATTTGATTTGATTTGAATTGAATTGAATTGAATTGAATTTGATTAGATTTAATTTTAATTGATTTGAAATGAATTTTCGGTGAATTGAATTGAATTGCATTGCATTTTATTTGAATTGAATTGAATTTAATTGAAATTAATTGAATTCAATTGAATTGATTATAAAACCGTTTAGATTATTTTGAAGTAAAAATGAATTGAATTGATGTGAATGGAATTGAATTGAATTTTATTTGATTTGAATTGATTTGAAGTGAATTTTCGGTGAATTGAATTGAACTGAAGTGAATGAAATTGAACTGAATCGCATTTGATTTGATTTAAATTGAATTGAATTGAATTGAATTTGATTAGATTTAATTTTAATTGATTTGAAATGAATTTTCGGTGAATTGAATTGAATTGCATTGCATTTTATTTGAATTGAATTGAATTTAATTGAAATTAATTGAATTCAATTGAATTGATTATAAAACCGTTTCGATTATTTTGAAGTAAAAATGAATTGAATTGATGTGAATGGAATTGAATTGAATTTTATTTGATTTGAATTGATTTGAAGTGAATTTTCCGTGAATTGAATTGAACTGAAGTGAATGAAATTGAAATGAATCGCATTTGATTTGATTTGAATTGAATTGAATTTAATTGAAATTAATTGAATTCAATTGAATTGATTATAAAACCGTTTCGATTATTTTGAAGTAAAAATGAATTGAATTGATGTGAATGGAATTGAATTGAATTTTATTTGATTTCAATTGATTTGAAGTGAATTTTCGGTGAATTGAATTGAACTGAAGTGAATGAAATTGAACTGAATCGCATTTGATTTGAATTGAATTGAATTGAATTGAAATAATTGAATTTATTTGAATTTTCTAAGGTAAAGCAACAATAATCAACAGTAAAAGAAGATTTCAATATATCTAAACGTATATATTTGATTATGTAACGAGGTATTCCGCAAAAAGTCGATAATGACAAAGGGAAAAAATCCGTTTTACCTTGTCAAAGTTAAATTTATTTTTGTTTTAATTAAAACAATTACTTCTACAGGTAATCTTATTTCACCATTGCTGGTCTATGGAAGTTTTCCCGTAAATTGATCGCCACTTTCAAGATTAATTACATAATATATTGAATCGCAGTAATTGCTAATTACGATCCGCAGAAACCTGCTATTAATTCTGCAGCAAATGCATATAAACAATCATGACATTAAAAACGAAGAATCCTGTTCTCTAATAATTAGATCTTATCGATTAATATCATTTTTATACGTTCAAGAAATTTATTAGTTGAGTAGGTAATTTATCTTTTGCTCTTATATTTCGCTTCCTCTCTATCAGACCAGATCATGATGATTTGATAGAAAAACTCATTTCCACAGCTTTCCCGAAATAAAGCTGCGGTGGGAGCTGCCTCTCTTTTCCTAAAATTAAAAAGTTATTGAAAATATGGATGCTGGCGCTCGGGAAAAGTTTTTTCCCGAGTTTTGTTTTATGTCCCTTTGACCATAGATGCTGCCTACGCACTAGTGAATATTTTGGATGGAGAAAAAGTCATAGTTATGTAAGAGTTAATTGAATTAAATTTGATTTGATTTGAAATTAATTAAATTGAATTAAATTGCCTTAAACTGAATTGAATTGAATTGACTTAATTTCATTTGAATTTAGTTGATGTGAATTGATGTAATGGAATTGAATCGATTGCATTTGATTTGATTTTAATTGAATTTTAATTGAATTTAATATTTTCAGCTGAACAGGATTTAATTAAATTGAATTGATTTTTATTTTGATTTGATTGATTTGAATCGAATTTAATTTAATTGAATTTATTATAACATTATTTATATTATTCTGCAGTAAAAATTAACTGAATTGAACTGAGTTGAATTGAATTGATTGAATTGCATTTGATTTGATTTGAATTGAGTTGAATTGAATTGAATTGAATTGAATTGATGTATGCCAGGCTCAGCTTAACAAAAGAAAATAAGTGTATAGTTGTAGAGAAAATTTCGCGGAAATGACTGATTCCCTCAAAAAAGTTACATCAAAACGCTCCAAGACCAATTTTGTCTATTCCTTTCAACTTATCCTAAGGTTTCCTTTAGGTACCTATAAAGCCACTAAACGAGCCGTTTAGATGTAAAAACCGAACTCGCGCTAAAATAAAAGCATCATCAATCGAACTCGGTCTTTGAGTCTTTGGAAGACTACAGGGTTTTCAGATTTAAAGCTAAGGATGTAAATGTAAATCCCTTCCTAGTCGCCGTACTTTAAGGAAAAGCTTAACACTAAGAGGCTTATTGTCAGGTTTCAGGAAGGAAGATTTACCCCGTACAATATCACCTATCTACGTGATATTCCATTCGGAATCCTACTTATTTCACTAAAAAAACAACCCCCTAGTCGTGTGTATTCCCTAACACATCGTGGCTAGGCCACCTTTAAGCGAAACTCCATTTATAGTACTATAGTATACTAGTTACTAGTACTAGTAAACAGTGATTGAATTGAATATACAGGACGATTATTTATAGGTGACATTAATCTTTTAATTACGCGTACTTCAAGCCCTTGGCAAGAACAAAACTTTACAAAGAGACCCCAACCCTTCAGCCCGAAGGGGAGGGTCCCGAAA
This sequence comes from Malachius bipustulatus, assembly GCA_910589415.1. NCBI lineage: Eukaryota > Metazoa > Arthropoda > Insecta > Coleoptera > Melyridae > Malachius > Malachius bipustulatus. The sequence continues at coordinate 36,524,923 of OU342636.1, forward strand.
CAGTTTCTATTGTAGCTCTGAATGGTTCAACCCTTTATTGTAATTGTCGACTGTTGTCGGTCTCACCTCCGCCAGTTAAGGGCTCGGGGCACTTTAAAACCGTGATGGTTCGTTACAGGAGGGCTGCTTCCGGGATTTTCAATGGAAAATGGTTTTATAAAAACTTAACTGTTACTTAATAATATTTTCCATAAGCTTACTATTATAAATGCATGGAGAGCACAAGATAATGGGCTTTTTTATTATAATGGGTTAAAATTATAATTTTATAATGGGCTTAATCAGAAATCATAGAAATCAATAGTGAAGATTTACGGAATTATGCCGCAAATGATACTATTGCAAGAAAGAAGAAAATGTAAAATTTATTCACCTTAGACCGAAAATTATTGATTAAACGACAAATTTGAACTCCAGAAATTATAATTTTTGATGCCGCAAATGATAAATGACACTATTTTATATGTTGCTTTTTCTATTAACGTTGAAATTTGGTATTTCTTTTAATCACAAGCCTCAGATGTTATTAAAGCAGAACGTAGCATTCGATATGCCGCAAATGATACGATTTTTATTATGTGCTGCAAATGACACTTATTATTGAATTTTAGAATTGATTTTTTGAATTGAATTGAATGCCTTTAATCCTCGAATTGAACAAAACGATTTGGTATTCTCTTCAATCACGAGTCATAGTGATTGAAGAGAAAGGTAACATTATGCTGCAAATAACACGAATTGCCATCTGTGCCGCAAATGACACTTATTTGATTTTTTCAATTGACCAAAATGATTTGAAATTCTCTTCAATCACAAGCTTTAGCGATTAAAGCAGTAGCATTCATTATGCCGTAAATTATACGAATTTACTTATATGCCGCAAATGTACTTATTGAATTTTAGAATTGATTTTGTGAATTGAATTGAATTCCTTTAATCCTCGAATTGAACAAAACGATTTGGTATTCTCTTCAATCACGAGTCATAGTGTAGTGATTGAAGAGAAAGGTAACATTATGCTGCAAATAACACGAATTGCCATCTGTGCCGCAAATGACACTTATTTGATTTTTTCAATTTACCAAAATGATTTGAAATTCTCTTCAATCACAAGCTTTAGCGATTAAAGCAGTAGCATTCATTATGCCGTAAATTATACGAATTTACTTATATGCCGCAAATGTACTTATTGAATTTTAGAATTGATTTTGTGAATTGAATTGAATTCCTTTAATCCTCGAATTGAACAAAACGATTTGGTATTCTCTTCAATCACGAGTCATAGTGTTTGAAGAGAAAGGTAACATTATGCTGCAAATAACACGAATTGCCACCTGTGCCGCAAATGACACTTATTTGAATTTTTCAATTGACCAAAATGATTTGAAATTCTCTTCAATCACAAGCTTTAGCGATTAAAGCAGTAGCATTCATTATACCGCAAATGATACGAATTTACTTATATGCCGCAAATGTACTTATTGAATTTTAGAATTGATTTTGTGAATTGAATTGAATCCCTTTAATCCTCGAATTGAACAAAACGATTTGGTATATTCTCTTCAATCACGAGTCATAATCCGCAAATGATATGAAGCTCCTTGTGTACCACAAATGACAAATAATTTCTTTAAATTTTTCATTTTACATTAAAATCATGCAATATTAAAATAAGGGATTTAAGGGATTTATGTAACGATTATAACTGCCGTCACTGAAATTCGTTTTGATTGAAAATAAAAGCGCCTCTATTAGTTGCGACGAAAGATTCTCCATCGCGATTATTTTCGAAATAGGCAATTTATTTCGGGCCCGACGGAAATTAAAGGAAGTTTTGTATTAAATTTCAAAAAGTCAACACCAATAACAAATTAATTGCCTATCTTCCTTCATCTCTATCCCCATTGAATGGATCTGATGTAATTTTAGGACCGCCCGAGCGGTTATAAATGGTCTCGTATTAGTTCTTACCTGCTGAGAAAAAACACCGTTAAAAATATCTTCTAAACGTTCGCAACGGTATCTCTCGTACGGAAATATCGTTCAAATTTCACCAATTCCGTAAGTCATATCGTAAGATTCCCGTTTCGCTTTTATTGCTATTTAAAGCCCGTTGGCCAATCGGGAATTCTTAACCTTGAATAAAATATAATTTATAATTGAAGTACTTGTTTATGTTCACCTGTTCAATTACTAGGTATTGAAAATATGCAATTTTAGCGCCAATCTTCATGTCATTCAAAAATGAAACGATAAAAATGACAGGTGGTGCCAATAATAATTGGCGACAATGCACATGTCGTTGTCGATCTATTGAATAATAATTTTTTTCAAGCAACTTAGTTGCTGACTTATTACAAGACCACTTCAAGAAGAACAAAGGTTGTTGGTTGTGTCGTTATGCGCGCGGACTTAATGAATAATCATAAAGCTTAATTGTCTCGATTATCTAAACAAATCGTCGAAATTACCATAGGAAAGCGCTTACCGAAACCAGACCGGTTGATATAAATTGCGCAATTTTAAATGCCATCAAGTGTGCCTAATGGCTTACAGATAAATTAGTGCTTTGACAAATGAGGACTCTTTGATTTCGATCAACAGTTTACAGCCAGCGTCCATCCGGAATGAAACAAAACATTAACGCCCGATTGCGTAAAAAGTCGCACTCCCGTGAAGCTGCCCCCCGAATTCACTGCATGACAGCACTCGGATTTTAGAGTTCTGAGTTGAACTGTATTTGTTTTAGAGTTTTATGTCAAAATTCTAATTGTTTGATGGGGCTAACTTCACGCGGCTTTCACTTTTCCCAGAAAATTAGTTATAATGCGATAAGTAGAGGTAGCAGCGATTAATGTAATTCTAGAATTCCTGATGTATATTTTCGTGAATGTTCTGCAAAAAAAAATTGGTTTTTATTAGTCCTGAGTATTACCAGAAGAGTTCTATATAGAATCTCTTCCATCTTGCCGAGAACTCAATAATTAAGTCATTGACCGTGAAATTTTTGTGCATCAATAAAAATTAGTTATGATCAGAGTTCTGGATATAGTCTCCGAAGAGTTCTATAGAAAAGTCCTCTTCCCTCCTGCTGAGAACTCAATAGTTTAATTATTAAAAGCGATTTTTTTACAAAATTTTGAAAAATCCACAAAAAACTGCTTTTATTGAAGTCTTAGGTAGCTCCCGAAGAGTTCTATGGGAAAGGCCTCTTTTACTTTGCCCAGAACTCAATAATTAATTTGTTAACTGCGATTTTTTTGCAAATTTTGAAAAACATCGCCGAAATTTTTGTACAAAATTTTGATAAATCGAGCGAAATTAGTTTTGATCAGAGTTCTGGATAGCCCCGGAAAGTTTTGTAGAAAAATTATTTTGCCGAGAACTCAATAGTTTAATTAGTAAAAGCGATTTTTTTGCAAAATTTTGAAAAAATCCACAAAAAACTGCTTTTATTGAAGTCTTAGGTAGCTCCCGAAGAGTTCTATTGGAAAGGCCTCTTTCACTTTACCCAGAACTCAATAATTAATTTGTTAACTGCGGTTTTTTTGCAAATTTTGAAAAAGATCGCCGAAATTTTTGTACAAAATTTTGATAAATCGAGCGAAATTAGTTTTGATCAGAGTTCTGGATAGCCCCGGAAAGTTTTGTAGAAAAATTATTTTGCCGAGAACTCAATAGTTTAATTAGTAAAAGCGATTTTTTTTGCAAAATTTTGAAAAAATCGACAAAAATCAGTTTTGATTAGAATTCTGGATTGTCTCCGAAGAGTTCTATATAAAATTCCCCTTCTCTTTTACCGAGAACTCAATAGTTTAATTATTAAGAGCGATTTTTTTGCAAAATTTTGAAAAAATCCACAAAAAACTGCTTTTATTGAAGTCTTAGGTAGCTCCCGAAGAGTGTTCTATGGGAAAGGCCTCTTTTACTTTGCCCAGAACTCAATAATTAATTTGTTAACTGCGATTTTTTTGCAAATTTTGAAAAACATCGCCGAAATTTTTGTACAAAATTTTGATAAATCGAGCGAAATTAGTTTTGATCAGAGTTCTGGATAGCCCCGGAAAGTTTTGTAGAAAAATTATTTTGCCGAGAACTCAATAGTTTAATTAGCAAAAGCGATTTTTTTGCAAAATTTTGAAAAAATCCACAAAAAACTGCTTTTATTGAAGTCTTAGGTAGCTCCCGAAGAGTTCTATTGGAAAGGCCTCTTTCACTTTACCCAGAACTCAATAATTAATTTGTTAACTGCGGTTTTTTTGCAAATTTTGAAAAAGATCGCCGAAATTTTTGTACAAAATTTTGATAAATCGAGCGAAATTAGTTTTGATCAGAGTTCTGGATAGCCCCGGAAAGTTTTGTAGAAAAATTATTTTGCCGAGAACTCAATAGTTTAATTAGCAAAAGCGATTTTTTTGCAAAATTTTGAAAAAATCGACAAAAATCAGTTTTGATTAGAATTCTGGATAGTCTCCGAAGAGTTCTATATAAAATTCCCCTTCTCTTTTACCGAGAACTCAATAGTTTAATTATTAAAAGCGATTTTTTTGCAAAATTTTGAAAAAATCCACAAAAAACTGCTTTTATTGAAGTCTTAGGTAGCTCCCGAAGAGTTCTATGGGAAAGGCCTCTTTTACTTTGCCCAGAACTCAATAATTAATTTGTTAACTGCGATTTTTTTGCAAATTTTGAAAAAATCCACAAAAAACTGCTTTTATTGAAGTCTTAGGTAGCTCCCGAAGAGTTCTATTGGAAAGGCCTCTTTCACTTTACCCAGAACTCAATAATTAATTTGTTAACTGCGATTTTTTGGAAAAATTTGGAAAACATCGCCGAAATTGAAGTTTACCTATAAAAAACCGTTGCAAGGATGAAATCTGGGTGTTTTCTTTTCGCCCCAAAATCACATTTTGGAAGCTTTTTTTGATAAATATATTTTTTTAAACGTAGCTAATCTTTTTGAATCAGAGAGACCGACAACGCAACTTCCTCCCGTCATATTCTCATTCTTCTACCCTGTAGTAAATCCCCGCAGCTTCGCAACTCCCAAACCAAAGCAGCTTACAGCTCCTATAATAATTGCCAGTTCTGCCACTGCCAGTCCAGTGCTCACCACGACGAGTCACCGAGGTCAAAGTTGACACTTTAGAATGAAATTACCCATCGATTTATAAACATTTTAAACTGGCCCGACGACATTCCCCACGTCTATAAATCTCGCCCCGGCTCTCCAGCTCCAGCTCCACAATGGCCGGCTGTCCGATCAGCGCAGACGGCGTATCGGACTATCGACAATGACAGCACATTAGATAATAGGCGGCCCCGGCGGTGGATGAGACAATACAATGGACGGAGTGTCGAGGACGAGGACCCGCACACGCAGGCACGCACACGCACAAACAACACTCTAAACACCGACACCAGTAACTCTGTTTTAACTCCAACTCCAGACTCCAGCGCCAGCCAGCACTCCACTCATACCGCACATTCGATCCACCATAATAAAAATAATATAAAGGTTCGATCACATTTTCAAATGCTATTAAAAGATAATCCAAAATAACTTTTCCATTGTAAGGATACTTCATAAATTGCAAATTTAAGGCTAAAAAATAAGTTTAGATCAGAGTGAAGTCAAACTAATCAGTGAGGGGTTAATTTTCCAAGTTTTTTCTTCATCTCAACTGCAAGTAAACCATCAAAAAACGCTAGAACCGCACCTTAAGCTTTTATTAACGCACTCTCGACACCCTCTGGAGTAGCAAAAAACTGCTCTCGTGTCTATCCCGTCCGTCGTAACAATGACTTACTGCCCTTCTGTGATATACGACATACGACATACGACACGAGGTTAATGAAAAAATAAGGGCGTGCGTGAAATACGGTCCGGCATACCTGGGCGAAGGGAGAAAAAGCACCTTCTTAGTCCGGAAAATATCAGCGAGTCTTTACCGGCGGTGGGGATCAAGATGAGGGGGTTGATGGGGTGAAATCGATTTGTTTTTATTACGAACCAGTTTTTTTTTAATATATCTTCGAAAAAAATTACAAGGTGCTGATTTCGAATGAAAGGTAGGTAAAAATAACAAAACAAAAGCAGCTGTCAATTCGGCACGCGTGTCGCGACCCTTCAACTTGACAGACCGTGTCCGAGTTTGATTGACGCAACATGCTAATGTCACTTTTTACTTTTTATGAACTCCGAATAATACCGTTTTACCTTTCGATGTTTATTCGTGTTATTGTGAATAGAAGAGAGTGGCAGGGCGTTTTGATTTGATATGGATGAAGCGTTTTGAATGGGATTTTTTTTTAAGTTTGATGGATGTTTCATTGACATTTGACATTTTTTAGTGAATTAGATCGCGATTTTATACAGAAAGGGATGTGGAAAGAATCGAAAGAATAGAAATCTGCATCATCGCGCATAAATATTACGGTCATCAGAGACACAATAAATAAAGAAGGGTGGCAAAAAATTGTTTATTTCGTAACTAGAGGGCGGTCAAGTTAATTTTTTCACAGTTTTTCCCTTGTAACTTTTTTTAGATTTCTACTGTTCTTTCTGTTTCCATTTCTAATTTTTTTTTTAGTTTTTCCACAGATAGTACAAAACGAGAGCCCACCAACAAAAGTGGCATCGTGCACCGCAGATGCCATGTCTTGGTGGAGATGTTATTATAGGCATGTTAGTTATGATTCTATATCCCAGTGGCAGGTTACGTGAGAGTTGCCTCTTCGAGAGGGAAGCCGAAAACAAATGGCTACTGTTTCCCAATAAATTTTTGATAAATTCAGATTATCTTTTAAAAAATACGCATTTTAAGTTTCGAGGAGAGTTTTTCTGTAAAAAGCTTCTTCAGTCAACGGATCAATATATGAAAGTCGCTATGAATTTTTTTTTCATGAGAAGGAAGCAGTTTGAAACGAAAGAAATGCAAAATTTACCTGAATTTTTAGAATTTTTATGTAGAAAATAAAAAAATCTGGAAAAATTTTTCTTAATAAAAATTATGTAAATTTTATTGTGCGTGTTATTTGGGGAAGGATATAAGCAACTTTTACTTTTGGAGTTTTTCCCAAAAATGTATCCTGCACTAAAGGTCTATGATTTTTTGTTATTTGTTAATTTTTCTGGGAGAACAAAATAATTTGGAAAAATATTAGGAAAAAATTTCTTAACTTCCTCTCTCTCTCACAGAGATTTTGATTCTTCAACTTTCGGTTTTTCTCAATTGGTTGGTTTCGTATTCTTTCCAATTTTTCTCCAAAAAGTCAAAACTAACACTGTCAAAGAAAACCGGAACGCTTTTAAAAAAAGGATCAAGTTCAATTTTGGCATGACAAAATCTTCTTATCTTCCTCTCTCTCGCTAAGATTTTGATTCTTCAAATTTCGATTTTTTTGTTAATTTGTTGGATTTCGTTTTCCTTCTAATTTTTTTCCAAAAAAAAGTAAAAAATAACACTGTCAAATAAGACTGTCACGTCTTAAGAACATCAAGCTCTCTTTCGGCATGGCGAAATCTTCTTAACTTGCTCTCTCTCGCTAAGATTTTCATTCTTCAACTTTCGATTTTTCTCAACTGGGTTGGATTTCATTTTCTTACCATCTTTTTTCCAAAAAAAGTCAAAACTACCACTTTCAAATAAGACTGTCACATCTGAAGAGCATCAAGTTCTCTTTTGGCATGACGAAATCTTTTTAAGTTGCTCTCTCTCGCTGATATTTTCATTCTTCAACTTTCGATTTTTCTCAATTGGTCGGATATCGTTTTCTTTCCATTTTTTTTCAAAAAAAGTCAAAAATAACACTGTCAAAGAAGACTTTCAGGGTTTAAGGGTATCAAGCTCCATTTTTTTGGCATGACGAAATCTTCTTAACTTCCTCTCTCTCGCTGAGATTTTCATTCTTCACCTTTCGTTTTTTCTCAATTGGTTGGATTTCGTTTTTTTTTAAATTTTTTCCAATAAAAGTCAAAACTAACACTGTCAAAGAAGACTGTCACGCCTTAATAGCATCGAGGTCTATTTTATTGGCATCACAAAATCTTCTTAAATTCCTCTCTCTCCTTGAAATTTTGATTCTTCAACTTTCGATTTTTCTCAGTTGATTGGATTTAGTTTTCTTGCCAATTTTTTCCAAAAAAGTCAAAAATAACACTGTCAAAGAAGACTGCCACGCCTTAACAGCACCTAGTTCGGTTTTGGCATGAAGATTTTCATTCTTCAACTTTCGATTTTTCTTATTTATTTGGATTTTGTTTTCTTTTCAAATTTTTCCAAAAAAAGGCAAAAACAACACTGTCTAAGAAGACTTTCAGGTTTTAAGAGTAGCAAACTCCATTTTTTGGCATGACGAAATCTTCTTAACTTCCTCTCTCTCGCTGAGATTTTGATTCTTCAATTTTCGATTTTTCTCAGTTGATTGGATTTAGTTTTTTTGCCAATTTTTTCCAAAAGAGTCAAAAATAACACTGTCAAAGAAGACTGTCACGCCTTAAGAGCATCAAGGTCTATTTTGGCATGACGAATCTTCTTAACTTCTTCTCTCTCGCTGAGATTTTCATTCTTCAACTTTCGATTTTTCTTATTTATTTGGATTTTGTTTTCTTTTCAAATTTTTCCAAAAAAAGTCAAAAATAACACTGTCAAAGAAGACTGTCACGCCTTAAGAGTATACCTAGCTCGGTTGTGGCATGACAAAATCTCCTCAAGTTTCTTTCTCTCACTGAGATTTTGACTCTTTAGCTTTAAATTTTTTTCAATTGGTTGGTTTCGTTATTGTTCCAACATTAAAAAAAAAATCAAAACTAACACTGTCAAAGAAGACTTTCACGCCTTAATTTTTCTTTTGGCATTATAAAATCTTCTCAATTTTCTTTCTTTGATTGAGATTTTGATTCCTCAACTTTCGATTTTTTCAATTGATTGTAAATTTTTTCATCAAATTTTTCAAAAAAAAAAAGAAGACCGTCACGCCTTAAGAGCGTCAATATCTATTTTGGCATAACGAAATCTTCTTTAAGTACTCTCAGATCTTAATGATGACGTAGAATCGCCATAAAATCTGAGATTAATGTTAATTAGTATTAAGCCCAGAATAAAAATCGTAAAAACAATACTTGAAAAAATTAAAAAAGGAACCAAAAGTGAGTATCCATCAACTCATATACTTAGTCTTCAGGAATTTTTCGATTAATCATAATAAAAGTTCAATCTCTTAGGTAGATACCTATATTATAGTGTTTTGAATGTAGGTGTAATTTAATTAATAAATTAAACTTTTTTCTTGTAGCAGTAAAGTGGGTACCCACACATGTTATCATTATCGAGAATTCTCAACATTCTCATTAGAAATGCAATAGAAACAAACAGACGCAAGCAGTAGTACGCAAAAGAACCAGATCCAATGACCATATATGAAATTAGGAAGAAAATCTAATCAAGCAAAAGCAATTATGTTACTAATGTAAATGTGAATTATCTAAATGTAAATCGACAATAGTACCATTATAATGTCAACAGGAAATGGAATAAAAGAAATTATTATTAATACACATGTTCATATCAGCAGCCATCAGACCTTACAACTGACAGATGTCTCGACTTGACAGAACTAAACCAATCTAGAGCTCATGAATTTGAAACCGAATAATTACTCTCATTATGTAAAATTATAAAACCTATTTGCTAATCTTTTAAACGGTGTTAAATTTTATGGTCTTTGCGTCGAATATCGCGACCTCACTCCTATAATACTACTCTTGTCCAGGTGCCCAAAATAACATCTCATGGTGCCAACAAACAATAATATTTAGCTCAAGATCATAGAGATTTTGGTGCTAGTTAAGTTAACCCACCCTAAATTATTACCGTCCCCATCAAGTCATCAAGAGAGAAGGTTGTTCGTGTTACAATTTTAACAATAATAAACTTTTCTAACAAAAGTAAAGTTGAAGCCATCGAGACCGAATTGGGTAGATAGAATAGCAATTTCTAGCACTGCCGCGGCCCTTTCAACGACCGTAGTAACTCTTTATACTTTATGATCCCTCTGGTTGGTTCAGAGGGTGACATAATATTATATCGATGTTCTTTGTTGGGAAGTTTGCAATTGATTGGTCCCTGGACTCACCTTGTATAATCCCGTTGGATAAAGGAAGGAATAACGAGGCGTGAAATTTACGAGGGATTGGGTAAAAAGTTCAGTGTTTGGTTGTCAATTTTTATATTTATTACCGAGATATAAAAATCACGCTAGGCTAGGAGGGTGAAGTGGGTTTTGTTATCATGTTTACGTGCACTGCTTTCAATAAATTCAACCATAGCAAGAAATTCTAAGAGCTCTGATGGAAAGCTGGATTCGTATATTTTTTGAGTATCTACAATCTACAATTGACCTCTTTATAGACGCTGCGAATTTTTATTTCGCGGCCTATGAGGCGGCCATGGCCGCCAATGAGATTTTACGGCCATGGCAACCTCAATTATAACAAACGATGACAACCCGCAATTTATACATTTTCCATAAACGTGTCAGTTTGTTACAATAATATAGGTACTTACATATAATGAAACAGCATTCTTTTATGTAGGTAGGTACTCACCTGAAAAACAAAAAAAATCAAATTTTATATAAAATGCAATAAATTAGTTAATCAAGTACCTAAGTAAGAGTAATCACAATATTGACACTAATTTTGAGACAAACTGCTACAAATTAATAGACAAAGAAAGTAAAAAAATTTATTTCGTTTTTTTTAGCATAATAAAATATTGATTCAGAACAGTTATAATAGTCTGGAGATAAGGGGGAGGGAATGGGTGTTTTTTTTTACATTTGCTACGATTTTTTTGAAAACTAAAACAGGTAATTTTTGAGCAAAAAATTTTTTTGAGATCTCGAAGAAAATACCTTTCATTTGACACCTTACATGCTAGGAATAATAAAACACATTCTGAAAAAAATATTGTACCGAACTTTATAGAAAGGCACTATCAAACGAGTAGGTTTTTATTGCATGAATCCTTCAAATGGTCATTAAAGATTAGAAAAACGCGGAGTGCTATTAAATTAGAGGGTGGAAGTTGGCGATAGGGGTGAAAATGCACCCTCAGCTTTTAAATTATACCTCGAAAACGAAGCAAAATTCAGGTATAGTAATAGGGAATTTTTTGTAGATAAAGCGAACAAAATTTCTAAGTTTGAGCGGCTTCAGCTCAGTCAGTTTTTATCCAAAAATAAATGTCAACCCACCATTTTGAAGACAATTTAATCTGCTTGTTTTTCTTTGAAACAATGCCTATACCTATCTCAACTCAGAAAAAAATTATACAAGAAAAAGAAAAGAAAAATGATTTTTCGCCTTTTTTCAAGATACTTTTTTTAATATTTTTGACACAAGAAATTTTTTCTATTTTTTTTAAATAAGTTATTTTGATCTAAAATCGTATTATCTACAAAAAATTTCCTATTAACTATACCTAAATTTTGCTTGGTTTTCGAGATATAATTAAAAAGCTGAAAGGAATGCAGTTTCACCCCTATCTCCAATTTTTCCATTGTCTAATTCTAATTTAATAGCACTCCGCGATTTTTTAATCTTTAATGACCATTTGAAGGATCCGTGCAATAAAAATTCACTCTTTTGATGTTTCCTTATTGCCCTTATTATTAGTTCACACCAATACCTACACCTAATCAATAAGTCTAAAATAACTTTATTTCGGTTTGAGGGTTTGGGGAGGATTTGGAGAGGATTGGAGGAGATTGGGAAAGGGTGTTTTTCAATGTTTTTCAATTTTTTTTTTTAATATCATATCTAAAAAACTAGAATACACAAATATTTAAGAAGAATATTAATGGCACATCCAAGAAAAGCCTATTGACATTACATCCCAGAAAAAAGCATCAATTTAAAAAAAAAAAACTAAAAAAAAACATGTTATAATTAAAAAAAAAAACTACAACCACAAATAGTCACCCCCCCCCCCCGCAAACCAGACTAGCATCTGATTATGAAATTATTTTGACAATTTTTGATTAGTGAGCTAGGGAAAAAAATAGGGCAGCTTGGGAAATATCTATATGAAGGGGGAGGGGTTTTTTAAAAGATTTTTCTATTCAATTTTTTCAATGGCTATCTAGAAAAACTACTACACTCAAAAGTAGTTGCAAAAATATTTTTTTTAATCTTTCAAATGAACCTACAACCCCCCTTCCCCCCGCATTACCCGATAATTTGACTTTTAATAGAGGAAGAAGTCAAACTTTTGGCCCCGAAATTTTATTGGGGCAGTTTGTTGCATTTCTAATAATGAAATTATTTTTAAATTTTTGATTAACGAACTAGAAAAAAAAAGACCAGCTTGGGAAATAGCCATATTATAAAGGAAGGAGGGGGTGTGTTTAAATTTTTTCTATTCAAGTTTTTCAATGGCTATCTAGAAAACTAACTAAACTCAAAATCAGCTGAAAAAATATTTTTAGATCAAGAAAATCTTTCAAATGAACCTATCATGACCCGATAATTTGATTTTTTTATAGAGGAAGAAACCAAACTTTTTGCCCAGGGGTTATTTTGAGAATTTTTGATTATTAATAAACTAGAAAAAAAAATAGACCAACTTGGGAAATACATTATGAGGGGGGAGTTGTTTCTATTACATTTTTTCAATTGCTATTAGAAAACTACTAACCTCGAAATCGGTTAAAAAAATATTTTGAAATCTTTTATCAAAGCAAATCTTTCAAATAAATCCCCCCTCTCCCCTGCATGTCACGATAATTTGATTTTTTTATAGAGGAAGAAGCCAAACTTTTGGCCCCGAATTTTTATTGGGGCAGTTTGTTGCATTTCTAATAATGAAATTATTTTGAGAATTTTTGATTAATGCACTAAAAAAAATAGATTATCGTGGGAAATAGCCACATAAACGGGGAGGGGGTGTTTTTCACTTTTTTATTCAATGCTCTATCTAGAAAACTACTAAACTCAAAATAAGTTAAAAAATATTTTTAGAGTTTTAACCGCCCCCCTCCCCCTGCATGACCCGATCATTTGATTTTTTATAGAGGAAGAAGCCAAATTATGCCCCGAAATTTTACTATGGGGCAGTTTGTTATTGCATATCTATCTAATAATGAAATTATTTGAGAATTTTTGATTAATGAACTAGAAAAAAAAATAGATCAACTTGGGAAATACTTATATGAATGAAGGGGGGAAGGGGGTGTTTTTCAATTTTTTAAATTTTTTCTATTCAATTTTTTCAATGGCTAACTAGAAAACTACTAAACTTAAAATCAGTTGAAAAAATATTTTTAGAATTTTAACGCCCCCCCCCCTCCCCCGATTATTTGATTTTTTTATAAAGGAAGAAGCCAAAATTTTTTCACCCCAAAGTTTTATTGGTACAGTTAGTAGATAGATATTATAATCTTATTGACTGTAACAGGCCAAACAGACAGAATTAGTGAATTTATGGAACCTGATAAACCCACAGGACATTTTTTTCCTCTAAATCCAGTAAATCCAGGGAACAAAGGGGCTCGCCCTCTTTATAAAAGAACAATTACTCGATACAATAATAATTTACAACGAAGTAAAGTTAAAATTAAGTGAAGAAGTAGCGCGGCGATATCCTCAATGTCCCATTATTGGGACAAGCTCCGTTTTTCCTCATCAGGAGAACAGAAGAGCGTAGAGCAGTGGATTACTCTTGCCTACCTACTACGTTATGATCGCTGAGATAAATTCTAGATTTCCTGTTGTTGGTTAATTAAATAAAAAAGGGGAGTATAAAACATTAAATTACGATTCAAAAAGGCAAAATTTATTACTTCGGCAATAATAAAATTATTACACTTCTCTTATTATTATTACTGCTACAAGCTATACCTACAACAAACTGCACCACCTCTTTCTTTCCTCTCGAACGATTAAAAAGGTAAAATGATTGTAGTAATAATTCAACTATTCATTCCTTTCAACTATCAGGAGAGCAGAAGTAGAAAGAGCACTCCGTTATTATTATTTTCATGAAATATTAATCAAACTACAAAAAAACAGTACCCCAATAATAATAATAATAGTACCATATCCAAGAGGTATCGAGTCCCAGTTAGTATAAGTACAAATCGTCCCACTCATATTTATTTGAACCAAACAAACCGTTTAGTCACAGTTACTAAAATCCAAAAATTTTATTCTTCTTTGTACTAGGAGAATATGAATGGAAAGAGATGTTGCTGCATTTATTTATACATCTATCATCCTGATATTAAATATTTCTTGCCCGTGTTGAGTAAATAAATAAACAAATTTTGTAGAAAGAAAGAACAATAAAAGAAACACAACGCCTGTGCTGGCTTGGTCGTTATTGTGACGATATTTGAAAATTTTTATCCCTAGAAATATTAGGCTAGCATGAGTTGAAGGAGGTAGGTATGCACGCGCAATAGCAACGGTAACTGTTATTTATGTTGTTATTTATTTTGTTACTAATACTGATATCGTTGTTGAGGTCGTTCCTTTAATGATTAAATCGTTCTTCGTCCAAGCAGGATTGCATAGGTTGATTATGATATTATCATTTTATAATAATAATTATTCATATTTATTTATAATCGATACCTATACCTGATAATAATAAAAATGAGCCATTATTTTATTAATTTAGACTACGTAGGTACCTATAATAGTGCGTTTCAACTTATTATTGTATTTCTTATCTTATTATTAATTTATTAAGGTAAACTGTATATTAAATTTGAAGCCAAAAAGTCATTATAGTCACATTATCACTGCCTGGGTTAATTTTTTTTTACCATTAACTTCAAAAGTGACATGCGTTCGACTTACGCTTTTTGCATTTCAAGGCTAATTTTAGGGGTGAAACCCATCCCTTTTGCAAAAAAATTGAAAAAATCAAATTAAAGCAATTTAATCGGCCAGGGAGAGGGAGTTCGATAAATTTCCAGCAAACATTTTTTTTTCGTTATTTACGACGGGAATGGAAAATAATTACTTCGTTTTTGTTGATAATAATATTATTATAAAATTTCAGACCTTTTTTAACAAAATTTCAGTAATTTTTTTCAGTTTCTTTGATGGCAATAATTATTATAAAATTTTAGACTTTTTTCAGTTAATTTTCAGCAGAATGATTTTTTCAGTCCTCACCCTCACCTGAAAGCGTTGCTGGCCATTTATTATAAAATTCCCGATTTTTTTCAGCAAATTTCTAGCTAAAATGATTTTTTCAGTTTCTTGATGAGTCCATATAGCCGAAATCGTGGTGGTCATTATTATGAAACTTCAGACTTTTTTCAATTAATTTTCACCAAAAAATATTTTTTTCAGTTTTTTAAGTCCGTTAGCTTAGCTGAAAGCGTGGCTTGCCATTATTATAAAAAAAAATTTTTTTTGAAAACTTTTTTGAGCAAAATTTCATCGAAAATAATTTTTTCAGTTTATAAAGTTCCTGGCCGAAAGTGTGGCCTGGCCAATATTAAAAAAATTAAGACTTTTTTCAGTTAATCGACAGCAAAAATAATTTTTCCAGCTTCTTATGTCCGCAGCTGAAAGCGTGGCTATGGTCATTGTTATGAAATTCCGGCTTTCTTCAGCGAATTTTCAGGTAAAATTATTTTTTCAGTTTCCCTAGCTGAAAGCGTGGCTGGCCATTATTATGAAATTTTCGACTTTAATGAACAGAATTTCAGCAAAAGGGATTTTGTAAAGAAGGATTATTGTAAAATTTCGAACTTAAAAAAAATTCAGCAGAAATGATTTTTTAGTTTCAAAAGTCCATAGCGGAAAGCGTGACTGGCCATGGTTATAAAATTTCGGACTTTCTTCAGCGACATTTCAGCAAAAATTTGTTTTTGCGGTTTATTTAGTCCGTGCGCCACAAGTTTTCACAAAATTCAAAAGATTTCAGTTTCTTAAGTCCGCGCACTTGAAAGTGCTGCTGGCCATTATTATAAATAAAATATCGGACGTTTTTCAGCAAATTTTCAATAAAAATTATTTTTTCAGTTTATGAAGTCGTGCCCAAAAGTGTGGCTGGCCGTGGCCTTTCAATAATTACGAGTTTTCAGTGTACGATTATCTTTATTAGGTTAAATTCCATAATATTATTATCAAAACAAAAATAAATCGAATGTTTTTCATTTTAAGCCGTAAATAACAAAAAAAAGCTCAAAATCATTGAAAAAAAAGTCCCCCTCCCTGACCGAAAGTGTGGTTGACCGAAGCGTGGCTAACTTGACTTGGGTGCATGAATAGAGTAAATTTTTGTAACAGTTTGAAGCGGATTTATGACTTCCATCATCAATTTTTCAACCCTTAGAATTCTTTCGTCCCTATTAAGTCGACAATCATGAAAAAATTGAATTTTGTCTCCCTGAAATATTAACTCGCACATTAACGTTACACAAAAAATTTGTTTAGGTACTGCTTATGATTATAATTTATTATAATATTATAAATATTATAATTTATTGATTCTCTGATGTGAATTTTCAACCCTTAAAAACCACCCCTTATCTTGAAGTCAATGGAAAAATTATATTTCAGCAGCTTCAAACGTTTCTCATTAATGAAATAAATTATTTATTTTTTTGTGCAATTTCGACCCTTAAAAGATTCAATAATTGATCAGAATCTTTTTCACTGTTTATGAAATATTTTTATTTCCCTCAACTTCGCGGCCCCCATAAAGATGAACCTTTTAATGAATAAATAATTGACGAAAAATCATCATTTAAAATTTCTCAAAAAAATGCGATTTTTTTACGATAATTGCGTTATTTTTTATGTTTTTGGGTCCGTCAATAAAATATTTTAAGTACCTTAAAAAGGTAATTTTAAGGGCTGTAAGATTGTTATTATCTCCACTTTATAAAGCCACTAATTTTTAAAAGTTGAAGGGTTAAAAGGCTCGGTCGGGTCAGATGATCCTCGCAAAAAAATTAAACTTCTAATGTTGATATTTCGGTTGTTTTTTATCCTACAGAAATAAGAGAAAAATAAAAATTCGTGTTAAGAAAAAACCTAAATTTTTGTCTCCTGCCGTTTTACGTGTTTAGTTATTATGAAAAAAAGAGATATTTTTACAGAAATTTGAAAATTTTAATTTTATTTAAATCGTTTTTTTTTTTTTTAAAGCATTCTAAACCGGTCAAAGTTTTTGAGCTCATTACTTAGATAGATATACTAAAATAAAGTAAATTCTACATGGATTGGTATAAATTTTAAATTTCAATTTTGGTGGAAATGGCGTCGGTTTTATTTCTCACTTTTTCTTAAAAAAATCGCTAGTCTCGTCTTATTTTCATCATAACTCGCTTAATTTTAGTGCAATCTACTCCATCTAGGGCTTATTTGAAAGATCTTTCGAAATACTTTGAAAAATATTCTAAAGGTATTTTCCCAAAAATGTATCGTTTTTCCGTTATTTAACCTGAAATACTAAAATAAGTATACTAAAAAAAACATACCTTTAGTTAGCTAATAAGTCAATTTGGATTAAACTTAAAATGTTCACGTAAAAACCAATTTCTTTGTTTTTTATTAGCTTTAATTTTGATAAGAGCAATTTTTTTCGAAAAACATACAGTTTTGGAGTTATTTAATAACAAACAGTTTCAAAACATGCTTTTTTTTCATGAAAAATCAACATTTTCAATCATCAATAACTCATAAAATATTGACTTAACAAAAAAACTTTAAGGAACATATTTTGCTCAGAATTTGTCCCTCTATTGATTCCTGGGGTTATTTTTCATAAAAATTTCAATCCCCGAGAAGGGGGGTGGCCCCCAGTGACGGTTTGTGGCTAGAAATTCTTTCATAAGAAAGATGGATTTCGCTGAAATTTTGAAAGTAGGTAAGTAGGGAATATCCCAAGAAGCAAAAGTGCTTTTTCGCTGGGGGTGAATACGACCCCAACTTAAGGAGGGAAATTAAAAAAAACTCCAGGAATCGATAGAAGGTTGGATTTTATAAGCTAAAAATGTTCTATAGAAGTTTTTCGAAAAATCGATACTTTTTGAGATATTCGTGATCGAAAATAACCACGTTTGTTGACGATTTTTCACATTATAATTATAACTCGTAAACTATTGATTTGATCAAAAAAACTGTAATGATCAAAATTGTAGGTTATGAAAAACCAAAGAATATCGTATCTTATTATTTAATGTGGACCCAATACAAACAAAGTTATAGCCCATTGAAGGTAGGCTTAATTTTTTTAACAAAAAAATTACAAACTTCAACATTGAATTACGAAAAAACGGTACGTTTTACTATTAAAGTGCTTGTAATCTGTTTTAAACATTAAAAAACCTTCAAAATTTATTTTGAAGCCCTCTAGCATAAAAACTAACGGTGTTATGGCGAAAATAAA
This sequence comes from Malachius bipustulatus, assembly GCA_910589415.1. Classification (NCBI taxonomy): domain Eukaryota; kingdom Metazoa; phylum Arthropoda; class Insecta; order Coleoptera; family Melyridae; genus Malachius; species Malachius bipustulatus. Next base: position 36,543,342 of record OU342636.1, read on the forward strand.
GTCGGTTTCTATTTTTTTTTTTTACGAGAGAAATCAACAATGAAAAATGAAACGCTCATTACTATACCCTAATTGGAATTAATAATGTTACAAATGTACAAATTAAAATATGATCGAACAGTTTGACCGATTTAAAATGCTTATTTTTGAAAAAATATATCATCAAAAGGAACTAGGTATTTTTGAAATATTAAAAAATGACTTTTTTCAAAAATAACTCAGAAAATAAACCATACACGTAAAAATTGCTAAAGTACCTACAAAAAGTTATCATTTTCATTCCCAAATATATTTTTTTAAAGTTTTTTAAGCTTAAAAATTCTTCCTTGGCTTGTAAAAGTTTGCATTTGGTATACGAAATCAGTAACGCCCTTGAGCCCTTTCACCGTTGACCTTTACAAAATGAAGGTATTGAGAATTATGAAATTTACATTCATGAGCTTATAGGCGATGAAATTCCCTAATGAAATTCCCCAAAAAATAAAAAATTGCAAAAAATGTTTTTTTTTTCAATTTATTGTCAAAAGGGGTGTTTTAAAATGGTGTAAGGAATAAAATAGGAGTTGAAAAGTCACAAATAGTTTTTAAAACTATATAACTATCATTTAATCAAAAGCTTTATACATTTTTTCATTCTTTAAATGCCTAAATTTGTAAATTTATCAATTTTTATCAATTAGGATTAGTTTTCACCCCTAAGAGTCAAAAGCACACGTCAGCATAGGGTAGATTTTGAGTGGATGGTAGCTAGAGCTCAATTCCAAATTTTAAAGAAATTTCTCGAAAGAATTTCTAGGTAATACCATCTTTTTACCGTCATTTACTGTATCTACTATATTGTCACTTTTTGTTATTTTGAGGCACCCTCTGAGTACTTACCTACCAATTTTCACGCAAATTGATGAACTTTTCTAAGGGTGAACCGTCATTAGTAAGTATACCTACTATAAATTAACACCTGATTTTTTTTCATGGAATGTTATAAAAAAAATACATAAGGCAAGCGATATGACATCATATTGATATTATTCGGTGAATTTTTTATTTATTTTTTCATAAAAAGAATAAATTTATCATATTTTTTCAATTTGATTGAATTTTGGTGTTCTAGATTTTTAATATACCGAGAGGGATGAAAAATATGGCGTCCATAAGAAAAACAGAAGTTGCCCGGTGATTCGGTCCCGATATCATTCTCTCGGTTCGAAGGCGAGTTCAGATTACCTTCTACCGGTTTCTGTTAGCCTGGTACTCGCGAGGATAATATACGACAATACCTCGTATCTGCAGCATTTGGCGGGCTCGCTTTACTCACATTGCCAAGCTGCAATTCTGTCTCTGCGTTTGTGTTTTACCTCTCTCTTTCTCTCTCTCTCCCCTCTCTCTCTTCTTTCTACCTTTACCCCTACTCCCGTTATATTATTCAAATTTCCCCAAACTTTGACACTCAAACACAGTTTTTGAGGCCATTTTTTAATTTTTCCAAGAAAAACATTTCTTAGCAGTAACAATTATTATTATTAGTGTTCCGCTAATATTAAAAAAAAGTTTCTATAAAGACTACCTCGTCCCTGTACCTCTGAATGTGGTACCAAAAAAATGTGGTACAAAAAAAATGTTTCCAATAAATGTTGTTTCGGATAACGAGGTCTTTTTCTATAAACTAATTGCAAAATAGCCGACGTTTTATACATAATAGTGACCACCCTAAATTACTTCTATTTTTTTAATATAATAATTAATTGACAACTTTTAACAATGACAACACTGTATCGCAATAATTCTGATAAACCGCCGACACACGACGGTCCCGCTCGCACTCACGATCGTCTCTTTTCCATCCCGGCGCCACGCCACGCCCGCGAATCAACAAGCTGCCGCCGTCCGGCAGCCCGACCGCCTCGAGGGGAGAGCGCGCTGCCGAGCGCCACGTGGTTTCGACGAATGACGTGGGCCGACCGACCAGGCGCCCATAACGATCGCGGAGCTCGCGCGTTCTACGCCTCCCGAATCGATCTCGGTCGGCCGGCCTGAACTGTGCTGCCACCTTCACGCGCTCATGTCCTCCTGGTACCGGATCGACACAATTGTAACCGCTGCGCCGCGGGTCCGTGTCAGGACGGCTGTATGACCCAGATATTTCGGGCACGACGACCTCCATTCAGATTTCAAAGGGACGATGAACCCGATGAGTGAAGAAAAGGTATTTTTATTCATTTTTTATTCAATCAGCCTTTATTTCGTATATCTAGGGGTTACTTTTTAGGTTTTGGTGATCAAAATATGACAACAACTCGCCCAATTCGTTTTGGTTTTTATCCCCCAAGGACCTCGGTCTATTTATGAATTATAAATAAGGAGATTACAGTAATAATAATTATTATCCGTAGCCTTATTATTATTATTTGTAGTAAGTAAAATCGGTATCCATTGTATTATTAAACTGGATCTTTGGGATAGGGTTGGTTAGTTAGCCTAGGCTCACTTTAATATGCAAGGCTAATTATTACAACCGCTATTAAATATGCAAAAGGCTAACTTAATGAATAATGTACATATGTATATGCAAATTGCATGGTTCAGTTAATTCAATCGTACTAGCTGCTTCTCTGGGATTAATTTTGAAGGATCATGAACATCCCCAATCATAATCACCAATCCAGGAAATAGCCATTATCATGACAATGTGGGTGGGGGGTGGCTTATTAGGCCTATTACGATTCCTTTGTCCTTGGTCCTTCCTTGAAGTTTAAAAAAACAAAACACAATTAAGCACGATCAAAATTTTAATCTTTCTGAGTGAGATCTGGTGATCTGAGATCATATTATCTGGCTTCAGGGAGCATTTTCGCCCAAAAGTGCGAACAGGGTAGGGGGTTGGTAAATCGATGATGTGCTTCCTGTCCTGCTGATAATTTGTTATTACAAAAAGCAGCTCTTCTCAAAGTTCCATGAGACCTGCTGGCGTTTGGCTGGCTGGGTTGGTGGCGCTGGCTGATTTTGACGAGTTTCGTTCTTTTTCAGATCAGGAGCACAGAAGCGGAAAGAGGCGGTCACGGTATTGGCGTCGCTAGTGTGAGCGGCATCGGTGGCTGACTGACCCAGTTCGGTTCACTTTCGCTTCCTAGCGCTCATACTCTCCTGGCAGACTAGGAACTAAAATTCTCTTTAAAGTGGAGCCCGCCCATCGGTCGTCGCCGCCGTCGTCTCCGTCCAAACTCCAAGCGGAAACTAAACGCAAACGCAACAACGGAAGGTTGCTAGACTGTATTTTTCACGATAACTTTACATGAATCATTTTATCAATATCCTCGTTAATTTAATTAATTTTTGATCAAAAGGGTAAAATTTGTCGGCCCTATTGTTGCAAACAAAGACCAAGGAGAAGAGGATAAGGTGAAAAATAATTTTTACAAATTTTACATTTAAATAAATGGGCACATCTCGATGAAAACACGTTCATAGAGAGCGTTCTCACAAGTTCCAGTTCCCAGGAACGTCGTTGCGTAAAAACGGAATGAATATCGAGTACTTTAGTATCACAACAATAATAATAAGTAGGTAACCTATGATTTTATTGTGCCATTGTTTCCCATCGTAGAGCGCTAGAGATACAAAATACCCGATTGCGTGCCGTAAAGGTGAATTGGTGTAGTAAGATTATAATCATAAGAGTTATGATGCCTGCTTATTATCTCTTATGTCATTTTACACGTTTTATAACAACTATTCAAATTGAGAAATGTCAATGTCGAGTGTATTATAGGTGGACAGTATTGTTTAATAATTTATTTCTTTCAAAACAAATTCTTATGTTCAGTATTTTGTTTTTATATTTACCATTTTTTGCACTTAAACCCTCCTCCTCGCTTCCAGCTCTCCTTGGTTCCAATTCCAGTGCAAAATGGTATAAGTTTTACCACTCTTCGCTCTTCAAAACCATTCCTTCTTGGCAAAAGTTTTAGCCAGGTGCCTTTAAGAATGGTTAATTAAGCCAGTTCTTCTTGCATCCTTTTCCTGTGTATAATGGTATAGGTTTCTTCTTCGCTCTTCTTCGCTCTTTCACCATTCTTCCTGGCATAACTTTTAGCTTGCAAATGGTACAAGTTTTATCACATTTTGCACCTGAACCTCTTTCCTCTCATACCTTTTAGCCAGGTGCTTTAATTATTGGTTTACCCCTTCCCTGCTGGCATAAGCTTAGTCAAGTGACTTAAAAATGGTTAACTTTTAGCCAGTTCTTCTTGTATCCTTTTCCTGTGTACAATGGTAGAGGTTTCCTCGCTGTTCTTCGCTCTTTCATCATTCTTCTTGGCATAACTTTTAGCCAGGTTGCAAGTGGTACAAGTTTTACCACGCTTTGCACTTAAACCTTCTTTCCTGGTACATATACGTTTTAGCCAGGTGCTTTAATAATGGTTTAACCCTTCCCTGCTGGCATAAGGTGTAGCCAGGTGCCTTAAAAATGGTGAACCCTTCACTGCTGGCATAACTTTTAGCTAGTTCTCATTGCATCCTTTTTTCCTTTGCATAATGGTAGAGGTTTCTTCACTCTTCTTCGCTCTTCCATCATTCTTCCTGGCATAACTTTTAGCCAAGTTGGCTCAAATGATACAAGTTTTACCACTCTTTGTTCTTAAAGCTTATTTCCTGGCATTATTTTTGGCACCTTGCCTTAGTAATGGCTTAACCATTCCCTGCTTACTTAGGTTTTTAGCCAGGACCTTTAATAATGGTTTAACCCTTCCCTGCTGGCATAACTTTTAGCCAGTTCTTCTTGTATCCTTTTCCTGTGTACAATGGTAGAGGTTTCCTCGCTGTTCTTCGCTCTTTCATCATTCTTCCTGACATAACTTTTAGCCAGGTTGGCTCAAATGATAAAAGTTTTACCAGCCTTTGCACTTAAACCCTTTTTCCCGGCATACGTTTTAGCCAGGTGCCGTAACAATGGCTTAACCCTTCCCTGCTGACTTAAGTTTTAGCCAGGTGCCTTTAAGAATGGGTAACCCATCCCTGCTGGCATATTTTTTAGCCAGTTCTTCTTGTATTCTTTTCCTGTGTACAATGGTAGAGGTTTCTTCGCTCTTCTTCACTCTTTCATCATTCTTCCTGGCATAACTTTTAGCCAGGTTGCATCAAATGGTAGAAGTTTTACCACCCTTTGCACTTAATTTTAAGCCTCCCTGCTGTCGGAAATTTTAGCCAGGTGGCTTGACAATGGAGTTTTAAGCTTTCTGCTAGCAGAAGTTTTAGGCAGGTGCATTGACAATGAAATTTTAAGCCTTCCCTGCAGGCGTAAGTTTTGGCCAGCTCTCCTTGCATCCAATTCCACTGCATAATGGTATAAGTTTTAACCATTCTTCGCTCTTTAACATCCCTTCCTGGCCTGTGTATAGCCAAGTGTCTCGGTGCGGAAGTTTTTAACCACTTCTTCGTACTTAAAACATTCTTTCCTGGATAGTTTTAGGCAGGTGCCTTAACAATGGAATTTTAATACTCCCTACCTGTTGGCAGGAGTTTAAGCCTTCCTGCTGGCAGAAGTTTTAGCCAGGTGCCTTGACAATAGAATTTGAATCCTCCCTGTTGGCAAAAGTTTTAGCCAGGTGCCTTGACAATGAAATTTTAAGCCTTTCCTGCTGGCATAAGTTTTAGCCATCCCTATATCTCCTTATATAATCCTATTCCAGTGCATATTGGTATAAGTTTTACCATTCTTCGCCCCTCTTCGTTCTTTAGTAATCCCTTCCTGGTCTGTGTTTTAGCCAAGTGTCTCGGTACACAAGTTTTCAACCACTCTTCGCATTTAAAACATTCTTTCCTGGATAGTTTTAGTCAGGTGCCTTAACAATGGAGTTTTATACTCCCTGTTGGCAGGAGTTTTAGCCAGGTGCCTTGGAAATGGAGTTTTAAGCCTTCCTACTGGCAGAACTTTTAGCCAGCTCTCCTGGCATCCTGTTTCAGTGCATAATGGTAAAAGTTTTAACAATTTTTCGCTTTTCTAACATTCATTCCTGGCATAAGTTTGAGTCAGGTGTTCGGTGCTTGAATTGGAATTTGGACAAGAACGTACCTATTCTAGATGCGCAAAGATCATTTTTGCCATTATTTTTCATGATTCTTTTCATTTTAAAAAATAAGCTTGAGAAGCGTATAAATGTCTCCCTTTTCTCGAAAACCACTTAAATAATCTGCGTAAGGAGATTCTTTTTCTTATAAATAATTTAAACGTCCTATAATTCGATTTTATTATTGTTCTAATTTTTGGGGCCACCTTAATGATTCTCTAATTCCTCTTAGAAATTTCCATTTCTGAAAAGTTTGGACTGCAGAACGTGAGGATGACTCAGTTGGTTTTGTCGGCAGAACGAATTCTTGTTGTCTTGTCTGTTCTTCTTTTTTTTTTTTTGTTGACGTTGTATCATCTTCATTCTTTTTTATTATCCTAGCTCTTTTCTCTGTTTTTCTTGCTTCGACAGTGACAATTTTTTTATAAGGCATAGATCAAAGATAATCCTTCTGTTCCGTTCCCATGTTTCCCTTTTATCCATATAATTCCCTCCTTATTTTGAATTATGCACGGGGGGAGAGGAACGTACGTGACAACATGGTGCGCGAGACCATGTCCTATGGGCATACAGCCAAAGGGTGCCTACCACTTACCACTTCACCCATGATTATGAGATAAACCGTCATCGCGTTCGGTCCACGTCCGGGTGTAAACAAGAAGTATTTACATTGCAATCCACAAGTGCTATGCGACGCGATAGTATCTTCGGCCCTTGTCGTCAGATGAAAGCTCACTAAGCTGTCTACATGGGATATTTAAGGTAGGTGCATAATTATCATCCTAGAAATTATACCCCTTAATTGCTCCCCTAATTTTCCCGCTGGTCCTTCGAGTAATTAAACTAATCAAAATTCCAAACCGCGTGAGACTTACTATACAAATAGATAGAACTATAATTAAGTTCTTGGCAGTAAGTCTATACGCAACACCTTCCATTTTTCAAGATCCAAAGTAACTTAACTAGGTTCAAGTATATACAAAAAAATTATAATTAGTAGCAGTTGTTTCTATAATAATTGGAAAAGTCACGCCCAATTTACGCTAAATAGAAAATACCCATCATCTTATTATTATAGTCTCGTTATTTATGACCGCACGTGCGCTATTTGCCGAGTTAACAAGACTTCCCTTCTTCGCGTTTTATTATTTTTTCATACGTATCTATTTGAAAGAAGGGGTCAAGAAAGAAACCGTGAAGTCACCCCGATAATAATTATCATGATTATTAAACAACTGTTTTGTTCTTATTGTTTGCAAGTTTATCATGTGCAACCACCGTCCAAGACTAACTAGGTACCTACCCTCGAGGGTAAAGGGGTTACGAAGACGCATTAAGAATGTTATGCTCCATTTATTAGTTTGTTTTAATAACTTTTTCAGGAAGAGCAGATGTTTTTAATTTTAAAAACGAATTAACCGATTTTCTTTATCATGACATAATTTAATTTCGTTACTATTGAAGATCTTTAAGTATACAGGGTGTCAGGTGACACAGCTCATTCGAGTCGGTCTCTTTGGATAAAAAATCACAAAGATCATAATTTTAAATTATTTTGGACTATAATACAGAGGGTCCCCAGTGAGAGTGACATATAAATTTATTTTTTTTAGAGTTTATAAAAAAAATTTCAAAAGTCCATTGTCGTTTGTCCCACAGAGAGCGACTCGAATGAGCGCACTCCTAGAGCTTTCATAGCCAACTTTATTTTTCATAAGACCGCCATCATATTGTTATTTCCTGTCGTTTAAGTAAAGTTAACCGACAAAAACTAAGTATAAATACACTAAAATGATGACATTCCAAATTTCACCCGGTATATGAAATATGGCTAGGTATAACTATACATATATTGAAGTGCTTCCTGAAACTATAAGACCGAAAACCGCAGCAGCAGCAGGGGAGGTGTTTACAGAAGGGAAACTTTACACTAGAGTCTAGCTAGAGAAACAGTAGGAGTGCTTTTGGGGTGACTTGAAAATGTTTCTGATGAGTTTCACTTACCCGAAACTTTCGGCAAATTAGTTCCGGAATTTCAAATTATACACCTAACGTCCCTTCAGACAAAGCTGCGGTATTCACGGACAGCTTGTTCTATTAAATTTTATCTCCAATAAATAATTTGTTTTTGAAAAATGTTAAAGTACCATTATTTCACTTCACAGGATGTTTTTTTTATTTTCTTTTTGATATTTGACATCAGTAATGTCTGGTTTTGCTTTGCTTCAAGGCTGTTTTGTCCTTTTGTCATTAATTAGTTTAATAACTGCGCACTTATAAGTGCTATACACTATACGTAGTCCAGTAATAGCTGCCATTACGCGACTAGTGCATTAATAGCTATCATTACATAACTATAATTATGTATTGATCACCGAGGGAATATCTCAGAAACTTAGCGTCGTGCAGTTGTCCTAAAAGATTGTTGCAAAATAGTTTTGTGATGGATAGGTGTCATGGACCAGTTAAGATTATTTGCAAGGAAATCTTATTTTCAATAAGTAAATATTTTAGAGTCAAATAATTAACTATCTTGTTATGAAAACAAAAGTATTTGTAATATTTTACTGACGCAGATAAGTAATTTTTAATAACAAAACGGTAACCGTGCCCGGTACCGACCTTGCAATAATGCTGACTAAGAGTAAACGATACGCGTTGGCATTAACCCAGCGATATATAATAGATGGACACTCTAGCCGAGAATCAGAATTACTATTAATTAGATTATTAGTTACAGTTATGTAAGTATTACCATAGTCAACGAATTATTAGATACAAACAACCGTCGTTATGTAGTTTTTAAGTGTTAACCAATAAACCAATGGAAAACAGATTATCACAAGTCTTGCTTATCACATGACGATCCTGCTTGTTTTGTTTATCACAGTTTTGAGCTTCTATATAAAATGACGCTAGGGGGGGGGGTTAACAGCCATGACCCAGATAAAAAAATTTCTCATTATTTTTCCAAATTAGGGTATATTCAAAATGTCATGAGTTGAATGCTTGAATAACTTCGATTTTTTTATCTTGCAGTTTTTTTTTTTAATAACTCCATAAATAAAGTGGTGGGGGAACGTCAAAACTTTCGCCGTTAATTCCGGTTAAACTCTCGTTATAAAGAGGTTTCCTTCTTCTATGTTGTTTAACGAATTTTTCATTTTATTGCCAACGCAACTGCTAGAGGGCGTTATCTGACATGTACCTAGTGAAAAATTGCCAGTTAAAAAATAAATAAATGGAATGCTATATTTATTTTTACACAGTGAAAAAGAGAAGTAAATTCTTAAGATATCATTGAAAACCGCAGCTGAATAATGTTCGCCCAACTTTTGGACACGTGACATCGAAACGTCCCCAGAACAGGCAACATCTTCCAGCCTCCCACTAGATGTAATGATGGTCGTATCATCCGCAAATTGAAACATTCTCGACATGTTAGAAACACACAGAGTCACAGAAGGTCGTTTACCTAAATTAAAAATAAAAGGGATCCCAAAACAGAGCCTTGCGGGACACCCATTGACACTGGCAAAAAGTCAGAACAAACACTCCTAACTCTCGCTGACTGGAGTCCATCAGTCAGAAATGACGTCCCCCCCAGTCCCCTGGGGTGTAATAAATCACCTCGCTCAAATCCCCCCAGGATATTTTCAGTCAGGTCAACCAACGCATGCACTGACGCACCGGAAGGATGGAAATCGGCCTATAACTTGACGGATCGTCAGTTGATCCTTTCTTGTGCACAGGCACAAGAAAAATGCCTTTACTGAGGCACAAATTAATGAGTTTAGTCAATGGTGTTACGATCAGATCACGTCTTCAGATCACGTCCCCCACCACCACCTCAGACACCTCGCTACAGCAGAATGGCCTGCATGAAGTCTCCTAAGGACTGGCGCACGTGGTGGTGGTGGTGGTGGTGGTACTGCACATCAACAAGAGAACAGAATCACGCTCCTATGAGGGAAGATTTCTAACAATTTCATCAGCAATACCAGCAAAGAATACTCTATGTCCCCCGAATTACAGCCGAATAAGAAGCTGTAGTCAATCCCCTTCAAAAATGTATAGGTACAGACGAAACCTGATGCCAATTAAAGGCCGTTATGTGCCTAGTTATACGTAGTCCCTATTTTTGTCGCGAATCATGCAATGAAAAAAGGCATGATTGATTTCCATTCGAAAACCCAGATGGTCTGCTGACATACCAGAATTGACAATTATCCAGACAATTCCACTCATACGATACGACGTTATTACACCCATTTGATTTCTCAAATATCGCTGTTTGCTATCGGATATTTTGTAACTGTATCGAGGAAGGAAGAGAGCAGAATGCAAGTGGATAAATTTACCGATAAAACTGCTTGTTCATATGTTGCTATGGCAATGGCTCGATTCCTTGGCACTCGGTTACTAAAGTCACGATTATTAATTTTATTATTTGGAAATATTTATTGGAAATATGGAAGAAAAAAGTTTGCTTGCCCTACTGGGATTTAAACCAGTGTAGTCAAGGAGCTTATCTTGAACACACACGCCTGTTATAAACGAATGCCAGAAGTGCTGATATAGCTACCTACCGTTTGCCATTGGATTTTTATTAGAAATATCAACATAAAATACAAAAATTGTGTTTTTAGCAATAATAATTGTAATTTTAAAAGGTATTTTTGGTATCGTTAGCTGATAAATAACGCTTTGTACCTTATTATTCGATGGAATTGTCTCAACAAATACCAACTCGACCTTAGATGTGGCCGGATATTTTTATATGGCAGTTGTTTTCTCATACCTACTTGCATGTAGGCAATTTACTAACTCAATCTGCAGAAAAAACCACTCGAGCGCAAGCGCTTTCGTAATTTTTTCAACAGCTGTCGTTAAAGCTCTCGTGGTATTACCCCGGGCAATTTTTCCGCGAGTCGGAAAATCAAAACACCAAGATCTCCTATTTAAAAAATAAACAACGTCATCATTACTGAGCCAAGGAACACCCTGTATAAATTACTTTTGCATCGATAGAATGGAAAAGTAAAGTCTTTTTCTTTTGGTTTTCCTCTTTTGTCAATTTGTCAAATGATAATCTTATTTTTCAAGGTATTTTTCATTAATTCATCAATCAATTTCCTTGTATGTCAATTACTTTTCCTATTTACGTACAGTGACAATATGACAAATAAAAGACGAAAAGCAAAAGAAAAAGACTCATCATTTATTAAAGGATTTATTGTACCGAGACTTTTTCAACACCCTGTATATCCTGTACATAAAAAAAGTGTATTTTTTATTTACGTAGGTACCTAGGATTATATTGTATATACTAAATAGCGGCAAGGTTAATTTTCAAATCAATAAAATGCGAGACAATGGACGACAAACTATTTATTTCATTCATAAATTCAACAAATCGGGAGTAGTTGAGTAAAACGACACAAGGTGGTAAGAAGTGTGCGGCAACCCAATTATAGTCGTCACACCACAGCAAGCCAAGCAAGCGGCCAGCAAGCACTCCCAAAGCAGCCGCGCAGATACGAGGTATTCGTCGAATATTATTCAAGCAACGATCAGGCCAACAGAAAATGTGAGAAGGTGATCTGAATTCGCGCTGACTGATGAACCAAACGATTTAATAAAATCTGTAATAATTATATTATTATGTAGTTTCTAACCCTAATTTTTGTGCAGAATTTAAAGACTGAGGGGAGGGGGTTTATTAACGTCCTCATTGGCACACACGGCCTGTCAAAATTACGAAACAACATCAATTTTGTTTAATGTTCAGACAAGTAAAATACCTACTTTTAAAATTAGTCCTCACCACCCATTGCCCAGTCATTATAGATCAAAAAATGTGTAATTACTTACGTTTGTTTATTAATAGAAAAATAAAAATTATTAATTAAGACCCAGGCTAGATTTACTCGGAAACAGGTCATTTTATCGTGATAGACAAAGAAGACCTTTTCCCGAATATTATTCTTCATGTTCTTCAATTATTGCGAGAAAAAGATAATACGAAAAAAGTTGTAGGCCTTTTTTGATGGTCAAGGGCACATAAGGCCTCTTGATTTCGAGGGATTCAAGTCTAATTTGGAGCAACGATGCAAAGCAACATCAGTGGCAATAAGTGTAACAAATTTTAAGAAAATCCGTTACACTAGAAAAAAGTTATAAAAAAAATTGATTTAAAAAAATCAACTTTGAAGGCTCATAACTTTCTTATGTGTGAATTTTCGAAAAAAAATTATAGATAGGTACTTTTGGCAATATTTTATCAAGTAGAATCACCCACTTAATACTTTGCGCATAATTTCCGGACATACAGGGTGTTAAGAAAATGACGGATAAACTCTTTAGTATACATTGGAGGGGAGACACTCAGTAGAGTACGGGAAAAATAATTTTAAAAAATCCAGAGCTACATTTTAAAAGATATAATCAAAATATTGAACAATAAATTTGGCAACGTTTAACATGATAACAGTTGGTATTTGGTAATTTCGTCTAATTTATAACAACGTAGGTAGTTAAGGTATCAAGCCGCTGTTGCCAAATGCTTTTTTAAGCATCTTGGAAAAGAAAAAAATCTTATTAAATTTTCCAATAAGCCAGTAATATAACCGGCGTGAATCTGGCGGCCGGGATCTAGCAGCCGATTTGACGGAAACGCACGAAGGTTCAGTAGCGTACCCTTTTGAAACGAATTCAATTTGGAGAGCACAGATATCACTAAAAGTCTCGTTTATTTATGCGCATGCGCACAAAACGTTTACTCTTGCGGGAAGAGCAAAAAATAACGGGTTTGCTACAAAACACCCTGTAGGTTGCCGTTAGCCACCCTGGGACTGGCATCGAAAAATACTTCATATATAGCTTTATAATCGTTTTATAGTAGCAGCCGTTTTTTTCAACTTTGGGGTGGTTTTTCACCCCGATGCGAGGGGTGTAAGAATTTTTCCTTCGGCACGATTATAAAGCTATACCTATATATGAAATATTTTTCGATGCCAGTCCCAGGGTGGCTAACGGCAACCTACGCAGGGTGTTTTGTAGCAAACCCGTTATTTTTTGCTCTTCCCGCAAGAGTATACGTTTTGTGCGCATGCGCATAAATAAACGAGACTTTTATAGTGATATCTATGCTCTCCACATTGAATTCGTTTCAAAAGGGTACGCTATACTGAACCTTCGTGCGTTTCCGTCAAATCGGCTGCTAGATCCCGGCCGCCAGATTCACGCCGGTAGTAATACAGGGTGGGCCATCGAAAAGGTAACAAGCCTAATAATTTGGAAAGTGAACATGTATGCGGAAAACGCCGAAACAGGTCGATTTTGTTATCGAGGGGGACATATTTTCGTGACAAATTCAACTACCCAAGTTCACCCCCTTGGCAGGGGTGACTACCCCTTTGCTTATGATCATAGGGAATAGATATCGAGTGACACATCATTTGAAAGATACTTGAATTATCTTTACAACGATATCCAACATTTTGAGTTTCGCTTACATACAGGGTGGCCCAACGAAAACGTAACTCGCCTTAATCACTTCTATGTAGGCCACCCTGTATGTAAGCGAAACCCAAAATGTTGCATATCGTTGTAAAGATAATTCAAGTATCTTTCAAATGATGTGTCACTCGATATCTATTCCCTATGATCATAAGCAAAGGGGTAGTCACCCCTGCCAAGGGAGTGAACTTGGGTAGTTAAATTTGTCACGAAAATATGTCCCCCTCGATAACAAAATCGACCTGTTTTGGCGTTTTTTGCATAGATCTTCACTTTCCAAATTATTAGGCTTGTTACCTTTTCGATGGCCGACCCTGTACATACATCTTAAGCAATTTTTTTAATTGATAACGATTAAACTATACCCTTTTTATATCTGTAAAATCATCTAGTTAATGTTAACTTTGGCATTTTTTTTTAAATTATTTTTCCCGTACTCTACTGAGTGTCCCCTACAACGTATGCTAAAGAGTTTATTCGTCATTTTCTTAACACCCTATAGAGGCAGCAATCACCTTAATTACGCAGTGCATGGAGTGAAGACTTACTCTAAGAAATAATTAAAAATTGAAAGAAAATTAGCAACAAAGTAATTGTCAAGCACATTTATTGGGCCCTTATATAAGTTATAAACGGCGAATTAAGAATTAACATAATAATAACCATTTAATTATACTTGAACGTGAAGAAGGTTTTAGGTAGGCATATTTATTTAGCCAAATGTTCTACAGCATCTACACGATCCGACGATGAGACAGCCGCCTCCGGGTCTTGCTAATTCGGGGCAGCAAGATGGATCCGGAGGTCTCGGTCTCAAACCTCTCAACTCCAGAACGGATGGACCATTCTCGTCTAAAAATAACAGGATTTTCATGCAATAATTCTCTGAGCTTCTGGTGTAATTTTTACTCCACATAGCACTAGCACTTGACTTATTAGGTAGGTAAGTACCTATACTTACCGTCATTATAGTAAATTGACTGGATACCTTCATTTTCAATATTAGCGGCTTCTATCTGAATATGAAGTAAAAAAGACAATAATAATATTGCTACCAAACCAAAAATCTTATTCATTCCGCAGTTCTTCTTTCTATTTTTTAGGTATTCTTTCTGATCTGATTATACTTTCTCAAGTTAGGTATAGTACCTGCCCTGTTAATCATGCGTATGTGCTATTATTATTTATCTGTCTGTCTCTTTATACCTCCATCGGTAACTTCGTCCTGAAATTAGTTAGAATTATACAGGGTGTAACTGGCCACTATGTTACAATTACTTATTTTCAACTTTTAAATTTAATTTTCATTTCGTTCCGCTTTCCTTTTTTGAATCTGCGCAATCGCGTAATAACAAAGACTAATTCTGTCTTTAGGAGTGACCGCGTTATAGGTCCTTCTGTCCTTCTGCCAATAAGCAGCAAATATCGTATAAATACCGCAAATACCGACTTTTTCCTTATTTTCTAATCAATTTATTATGCATCCATTTTTCATTCCGATCACCGAACATGCCACCGCAGGCACTCGCTGATGGTGTCCATTTTTTTTTTACTCTTTTTCTAAGCCCTTTGTAGAGGTGACCGGTATGATCAAAATAAAGGAAGGAAAGTTATTTATTTGTTAATACTTTGCAGCCTTTACCTGGAACACTTACTTCACCCGCGGGAGTTGGATCCTTCCACCTGGATCACTTTACCTCACCTAGAGCTCTTATTTTACCTGGAATTTTAAGCTTGGATTCTTCCACCGAGATCCCTTATTCATCTGGAATTTTAAATCTGAATCCTCTCACCTGCATGGACCGTCACGAAGATAAGTAGAGTAGAACATGCACAATTCGGAATTCTTCATACACCCAAGCCCAACATCCATATAGACAGTCAATTTTGTTTTCCTAATTTGTAAATGTAAAGAAACGTTCTCTTTTTTCTTTAATTATTCATTTTGTAATTTTCAATTATTTATTAAAACCGTTTTTGCTCTGTTTAGATCTAGCCTGGGTTTCAATAATTTTGATTTTTCTATCAATAACATAATAAACCGTTGCAAATGGAGATCAAAATTCGCGTAAAAATATGGAACAAGATTTGGCTTTAAATGCGCTTTAAATTTTATGCCTTATCTCAGAAAACTCTCTAGATTTTAACGTGAAATTTGAACAACCAGCAGGTTTTTGAACATATTTTGAAATAATTTCAACCATTAAAAAAATTACATCCAGATCAGGTGAGAAATAATCATTCTATTTACGGTCGGTCAGTCTTTACATAATAATTTTCAGCGATAACTGATTTTCAATTTTATTTTTGCTGCCTTTGGATTTTTCTTTTTCATTGGAATTTTCAACATTATTGTTACAACAAGTTTCCCCTTTTCCCACTACTAAGCGTATACTTACAGAAAAAATACAACATTTTAATGCAGAATCTTCAAATAACCGCCGGAATAACCATACAATGTTGACGAGTATACACCTCCTATAGTTTCTGTTAGCCTGGTCATGGCGAGAATGAAATTCTCCGATCGCACCTCATCCGTGTTTGAATTTGATAGAAACGACAAATAATTTTTCCTACGACCACTATACAAAACACTACTTTGCGCATCGTTTTTTGTGCGCACACTAGCAGATTTCTCACGTATCCAAAACTGTGCGACAAAGTGACATAAAGGCATAGCCAAAAATCGTTTCCGTACAGTTTTAATGTAAAGATGGGCGGTAACTGAGAACTCACTGTTACTTATTGTTAATGCAATAACTATTCATTTAAAGCTTCAAGGTAATAAAATAAACACAAATGGGATAACATAGAACCTGACAAGACTATAAAATATACTCATTATTCTCTTGTGGCAGTAATTATTAAAATTTACGAGTTGATCGCTAATAACAGCATTGCGTAGCGTTCAAATCAAATTCACGAACGTGAAAACTCGCACACCTCTAACTTCAATCCACGACTGCGCCTGCGTTGTGTGGAAGTTGCATATCTACCACGGTCTCCAGGCTCCACGTCATGCACTTTATTTTTAGTTTAGATACGGAGTCTAATAATAAATAATAATAATATTGTCGGTAGAATTCAATGATTTAACAGTATATAATAGTAATATTAAAAAGTTATTGGTAGAATAATTGAAAATAATACCTAGGTAGTCTGAAAAAATAAATTTTAGTTACCTATCATAATTATAATGGATTCTGATTCCTTTGAATTTGAAGCAGAAAATACACCATACCTGCTGAAGTCAGAAAACAAGCAGGTTTGTGTTCTTTGAATTTGCTACCTATAGTTTCGAGAGAAAAATACGAATCTGCTTATAAACATTTCATAAATTGGAGAAAAGGTCATAAAAGCAGAGCATTGTCAGAAAAAATAATTTATGTGTTAAATTTATTAAATAATTAATCTGTTAAATTGTGGTCGTAGGAAAAGTACTGTGTGTAGCACGTGCGGAAAAGAAATTTCACACTCGTGTGAATTGTGACACTCGACTTCGTCTCGTGTCACAATTCTTTCACACTCGTGAGAAATTTTCTCTTTTCCGCACTTGTTTCACAATATACTATTTCCTAATAATCTGACATCAGTGACTTTTTTTAGAGAATAGGTAGGCACTTCTTATGATAAGTTTTTTCGTTTTTTTTTCGTATGGTTTTGACTTCACGATCGAAAATTTCTATTAAATATTTATTTGATTTTATTAATTTAATTTTTTATTTTATTTAATTAAAAAAAATTATTTGACAATTTAAAGCAAGCGCAAAGGACAGTCAAGTTTGGAAAGTTATCCCAGTTATAGATAAAGCGTATTTTTTGAAGAGAAATAGTTTGGAACGCTCTATAGAAGAAATAGTAATGATATATTCAAATTATAGACTCAAAATTAAGTTAGGGCAAAATTTAAAAAATCGAAACCTTTTTTGGAAGGTATGGACAAACGTGACTGGCTGGAATCATCCTGTATAAAATAAACTTACACTAATAAAATTTAACTAACCAGTCAGTAGTCCTTGGATTATTGGAACCTAATCATCATGGCAGTCTTATCGTACCTATCTAAAAAAAAACGTATACTTAGTTTTATTAGTCCAAGAAGTGACATTGGCCGAGGAACGCCCCGCAGACCTGCAGTTAGTTATATGTTAACTTGGTAAATTGCAAAAATAATTATAGGTAGGTACCATAAAACCAATGACGGAAAATAGATAAGAAAAGAAAGTCCCCGACCGCATTCTGAACGCCGCCTTAATATTTCACAGAACAGACATTCTCGAAACGTCAAGAGAGCATTTTGTATATCACTAAATAAAAAGTTCCAATTAATTCCTAATTAATTAAAAAAATTTCCATAGTCGGCCTTTTCTATTTCATCCCTTGCTTCAAAAGCCAAAATAGTCGGTAGGTACTCTGATCATAAAACAGGTACCATAAAAAAGGGTTAAATTTTCAAAAAAAAAATTGCCGGAAAATCAGGAAAAATTACGATTTGTGAAATTCATTTTTACACGAACGACAAAGTTTAGGTAGGGCACCGCAACCTCCAGAAACAGAGAACAGTTCATGCCCGCCGCTACCAGGCTAACAGAAACTATAAGAGGTGTAAATATATAGAAATACCGGCCGGACATGCTTTACATTTCCGTCTATGTTAACGTGTCACTGTACCTTAGAACTTGAAAGTGGTACGAAAACAATATGTTAACTAATTTCGAAATGGCGGACGTTTTATACCTATTATAGGTACAGGGTTACGACCTAAGATACTTTTTTTTAATACGAAGGATATATTTTTAAATTTTCTAAAACTACTGACAAATCCATATACAATAATGTATGTATATTAAATATGGGTCTCCGACTTTTTGTTTCGAATTTGTTAGACCTCTTCAGCAAAAACTAGCTCAAATTTGAAGCAGCATGTATCTATGTAATTAAAATTTTTGAAGGATGTTTTCACCAAAAGATTTGCCATTTATCTTTTTTATTTTAATTTAAAATGAAATTGTAAAATGTTCAATTACAAAGCAGTGTTGCCACGTTTTGCAAAGTGTTGGTTTTCTTAAAAAAAAAATGTTCAAATGACATCAAGTCAAAAAATAAATAAATTTTAACAGTTTTATTTGTTGAGCCCTTACGCCACTCATCTCATTATCTTGATTGGTAGCCGCATTGTTTATAATAATTAATACATTTTTAATAATTTTACAAAACAAAAAAACACAAATTAAACGGAAATCCTACGTTGTTTGTATATAACAGTTATTGAATTCGTCTTTTAATAAAAGTATTTTCGAATGAGCCCATTTGAAAAAATGAAGTGAGAAACCACCAACTACACGACGAAATCTCAATCCCAACTATCCATGACATCATCAACAAGGTTGCAGCCAAATTCTTCAATCAATTACGAAACTGCGAAGGCGCCAGATTCTATAACATCGGACAAAGAAATATACACACACGACTGACAAGAAAGCTTCCGCAAGACATCTTCGCTATACCAACGACGACGATAATGACTGAAGCCATGGTCCAATAGTCAATGACATGTAAATAAATCATGTAAATATTCTGTAACTAACATTGTGTATAATATGTTGAGCCGGCAATAAAATAAATAAAAAAAAGAAAAAATGAAGAAAATCAGCACTTTTCAAAACGTGGCAACACTGCTTTGTGATTTTAAATTTTATATTTTTATTCACAAAAAATTAAAGAAGACAAAATAAATGTAAAACCCTTTTGGTGGAAACGGCGTTCAATAATAGCCATCTAGGTATACATGGTTCTTCAAAGTTGAGCTATTTTTTTTGCTGAAGAGGCTTAATAAATTCGAAACAAGAGGTCGGAGACCCATCATATGACAATTGTAACATATTTGTATTTCTCAGTAGTTTTTGAAAATTTAAATGTCCACTGGCTACTACTGTCTTCCTTACTTTGTGTACTTCAGACTTCATCTTTCACATCCAAGACACTACTGACTCGTTTCCAGCCACGGCGGTCCTTATATAGTTCCCTGGCGCGCCGTCGAAACCTCTGGCATGTTAGTAGACACGTTTTCGTAGAATGTGGAGCCATTCTGGGTATTTAGTGGAGGAAGAAAACAAACAAATAAATGTATCTGGAATTGTTCTTATTCGCGAATAAGGTGCGTTATTTCTTGTTATAATATTATATTATTTTTTCTGTATTATAGGTGAAAATATAGGCGGTGAAAAAACCCCTTGTAGAAAAAATTATCGGACACCTAAAAATTCATAGTTCCCTATAATACGAAGTTCGCTGTAACTTCTTCATTGTTGTTTTTTTAATCCGATTTCGACAATTTTTATGGTTTATTTATTTTATTATTAAATTGGCAACATTGTCTCTTCGCTTCAGAACGTTAGCTTGTTCGCTGGTAGGCTGGTTAAGATATGAAAGATAGAAAGAAAACCTCTTGATTTTTTTGGTTCAAGCTATCAACAGGACACCGATCGTTGGTGTTGGTGTGGGTGAAATTAAATTGTTTGTAAAAAAAAAATCATCCGAAAGCCAAACAAACACCATCCACATCATCCCATTGATTGGCATGCCAACCAACCACACAAGTCGCAACAACAGCAGAGTGATCGGAGAATTTCATTCTCCTCGCGACCAGGATATCAGAAATCGGAGAAGGTGTGTAGAATCGCTGGCGGCCGACTTCTCTCGTCCTCGTCGGTATTGAAAAACGAAATTAATGTTATTGTCCACCAGACAGACTCAAGACAGCATTTCTGTTATCTACCACCTCTTATAATTTCTGTTACCCTAGTCGTGGTGTGGATGAAATTCTGCGATCAGTCCGTGTTGTTTGTGTTGTTTGTTTGTGAGTCGGTGTTTGTTGTTGTTTACCTGCCAGCTGCAGATGTGCTGGGGGTGCCCAGTCGGTCTTCGAGTGTAAAAAAAATCACAAACGACCAGTGCCTAGTTTACAATTGGATCATCGGGAGGTACATGATGATTTCGGAAAAACTGAGAGATTTTGAAAATGGCAGTAGCAATAAAAGCGTTATTATTATTTATTACCGTCAGCGTGGTAATTATCTAGGTCCTCCGTTGGCTGAAGAATCTGAGAAAATATTCAATAAGATGCGACAAACGATAAACTCTTCCGAGACAAACGACGAGGTCTTCCACATTATTTTTACACAAAGTTTTTCCACACTTACCTACAAAAATTTTTATTAAAAAATACACTAAAATATACAGGGTGTTTAGGTACCTACCTACTGTAAGGTTGGTTAAACTTCACAGGCTGATTCTTCGGAATAAAAAAAAAACAAAAAATTTCTCATTAACGCGTCGTGTGTCCGGAAATGCACCGTTTTTGAGATACAGCAGGGTGTCAAAGAAATATTATTTTTCCAGTTTTTTTTGACAATATCTCGGGAACCGTTAGACATGAGATACAATAATGTTCAGCTCTTATATACACACTATGTGTTCGCTGATCCTCTTATTTTCGCTGTAAAATAAAAGGGTTTAAAAAAATTCAGTGGCTTAGATTTAGGGTATTTTGAGGGTTTTGACCCCCTAATTTCTACGCCACTGGAATAAATGCGATTTTAAGCAGCGCCTTTGAACCGCCCATGTTTTCTACACCAATAAGGTACTCTTGGTTAACGGCTCTAGAGTGAACCGTATTTGAGAAAAATGTCATTTTATGAGAGAAAACATGAATTACAGGAATAAGTTTTCACTTACTTTCATTTTTCCAAAATGCTGTTGAAAAATCGTTAAGAAAGTGATGTTTTCTCTCATAAAATGCCATTTTTCTCGGAAACGGTTAATTTTAGAGCCGTTAACCAAGAGTACCTTTTTGGTGCAGAAAACATGGGCGGTTCAAAGGCGCTGCTTGAAATCGCATTTATTCCAGTGGCGCAGAAATTAGGGAGTCGAAACCCTCAAAATACCCTAAATCTACGCCACTGAATTTTTGAAACCCTTTATTTTAGGGCGACATTAAGGGGATCCATGAGCACATAGTGTGAGTGTGTATAGGAGCTGAATATTGTGTCTCATGTCGACGGTTCCCGAGATATCTTCAAAAAAAAAATGGAAAAAGAATATTTCTTCGACACCCTGCAGTATCTCAAAAACGATGCATTTCCGGACACGCGACGTTAATGGGAAATTTTTTGTTTACTTTAGTCTGAAGAATCAGCCTGTGAAGTTTGGCCAACCTTTTACAGTAAACACCCTGAATACCTATTACAGTTATTATTATCAATGCTGGCCAGGATGTTCTTTTGCGGCTCTTCTAAACACCTCCTATACTTTCTGGTAGCCTGGTGTTGGCGAGAATGAAATTCTCGGATCTGTCGGTGTTGGGTTTTCGTATCATGAGAGAAAGAGTCACATCGATCAAGTCGTTTCAAATTGAAGTTTCGTGAAAATTTTTATTTTTTGAACCCCTCTATGTATAAGCAAGATGGAAAAAATTCCGAGCTTTTATAGAAAAAATATAAGTACATACCTAATAGCAAAAAAATCAATTTTTCTATTAACGAGCCAGTAGCATGAAAGGGGAAAAATTGCTGATTTTCTATAATCATCAATGAGCACATTTTTTTTAAGGAATCGATCTGAAATTTTCATTTTATTTTTGTTTATATCTCAAAAATTTACAATTTTTGATTTTAAAAACGGCCCTGAATAGCTTAATTTTATTTCAAACCCTTGTAAAAACACTATGGAGGACTTTTGTTAAAAAATTTTTTGTTCGTAGAGAGTAGGTAGTGTTCATCCAAATTTCGAAAAAACCTGTTTTTGTCATTCGATTACAGGATGTACTTATAGATATAGTTTTCAATCTAGGGAACTAAAATTTTTATAATACATAGATGACTGGGAGGGAGTTGTCTTGTATTAGGTACATTTGAGAAATATTGCAAGGAAACATTTATTCGCAAAAAATTACGTTCTAAATGATGACTCAGCCATTTATGGAAATGTCACTTTCACCACAACTCAAGTTACATCACAGAAATGACACATTGCCGGCCAGTGTGACAGTTCTACTAAAAGAGGAGGGGATTCAACATCCTCCGGATACTCCAGATGAAGCACACTGATGAGCCACAATAGGGCGAAACACGTGTCTATGCTTGTACTGGTACTCTGGTGGCTCTGTTGTTATTTGTGTGGAGGCTCTCTTGGTTGGAGTTTCGGGCACTGCCAGCATGACAACTGTTAGGGCGATGGAGGAATACTCCGATCACATTTATTTTAACAGGCTAGTAATAATTGCACTTTATGTGCTTTATACTCAAACGACCTGCATTCACTCTTTTATTTATTAGTTCTCTACTAAAAACCAGAAAGATTCCACATTCTACGCATGTTCGAGATGGCGTGGACTATCTGACATTTCTAGACTCCACGGTCAACGAGTATAAGAAAAGCTGTTGGCACTCTAGTCAGTCAGTTGTATTTTAAATGTGAAAGCTGAAGTATCACAGAGTGAGGAAGACACAGAGTAGTCTGCAGTAGTAGTATTTAGTGACAGTATGTACCGGGTGGGCAACTAAGAATGGAGGCCAACCATATCTCAGGAACGGCTCGTCACACAGTTTTTGGGTAATTTTTTTTAGGAGGAAAGTGACCTAAAAAATCACTGGAAAATATTTTTGGCTTCTAAAGCGACCGCTAGAGGGCGTAATGGTCATGGCAGAATGGAAAATGGGTAGTTTAATCACAATACACGCAGTCTAATCCTCAAATAATTAAAAAAAAATTTTATTTGAAACTTTTTGTCATAATCTCAAAAATAAAGTGGTTGGAGTACGTCAAAATGTTGTTTATTCAAAGGTCGATTATTCCGGTTAACCTCAACGGAATTTAGCAAGACTAGTCTCGTTACTAAGCGTTTTCCTTCCTCTGTCGACTACATTTTTCGAATTTTTCGTTTTTTTACTACCGCAACCGCTAGAGGGCGTTATTTGATATGTAAGGAAATATGTCGATTTTTCTTAAAAAAATTAAATAGAATGGTATATTTATTTTTACATAATGGAAAAGAGAATTATATTCTTAAGGTGTTATAAAAATCGCAGCTGAATACCTTTCGCCCAACTGTAGATATCTGCCATCAGTGAAGTTGATTTTATGAATTTTTAGAGTTTGGCCTCCGCACGGATCAAATGGAAATCATCCCACGGTTAAAAAGGCTGCAATTCAAGCATGTTTATGGCGATCAAAAGTCTCCATGAGCGTGAAGTGAATATGTATACAGGGTGATGAAAAATCGCCTATTCTCTAATATTCTCTGTACACCATTGGTAATTTCGTTATTATTGGAGCTATGAAGTCGGTTCAAATAAAATAGCACAAAAATAAAGAATTTTTGTCGCCTGTTACAGTGGTGAAAGCAGAAAAACAATTGAAAGTTTACTTTATGAGATATTCCCATTTTTATATCTATGCGTTTTTGGGAATATCTCATATAGGCGACAAAAACTCTTTACTGCAACTGCTAGTTACCCCGTTCGTTAAAACCAACAAATCACTCAATCGCGTTTTACCCTCAATTCTCGCTCGTGGCTGCGTGAACCGCCAAACCCTGACCGTTCTCTCCGGTCCCCGAAACACCGCATTGACTTAACTTTCTTTCCAAATCAACTAATCTTGCTCGGGTTTCAAAATCGAACTTTTGAAGTGTTGCCGCTTGAACTTTTATTTACTACTGGACGTAGGTAAATAAAAGCTAGGTGCATTCTGATATTAAAATAGTTGTTTCTTCAGCCTAGTTAAGTTGTTTGCTTTTCTTTCAAAAACGCATCTTGCTTATAAAGATTATTTGCGCAAAATGTTTCATATTAATTGGACAACTTTATTAACTCCAGCTTATTGTGAAATATCATTTTCTTAAGCAATTAATAGTTTCTCGCATCGATTGTGAAAGATTGTCCCAAAAATACCGCAACTATCCTGGCTCCGCCACATTATTTTGGTATATAACTTTACCACCAAATTATAGTTTATTTTACCGCTCTGTTGGTCGAATGAAAAAAAATTAATTAAACTGAATCCTCAAAGTCTCAATTTCTGGGGTGGACATGAGTCATAATGAACCACCATGACTAATATGATATGAGATATGGTCATGAATAATTTTTTAACCGCGCAAACGGTTTTTTATACATAAATTTAATAGTCCCAGGAGTACTAATACTAATAATAGGACCAATTATTATTCGTTACTCATATAGTGTAATTAGAAGATAAAAAAAAATTGGTTTAATTTAATTGTACGAAGATTTAATTATTGTAGTTTAAGTTTGTATGTAATAATTACTATTACGGCAATAGATAAGAAATTACTGGGCCTATAAAAGGACGGAATAAAGAAAATATAACACTACACTGTCAGGTTCTCAAGAAAGTGACATAAGCTCAAAAAGTATAGAAGAAAAAGAAAAAGAACTGTGCAGAATGAAGATTTTGGTAGTATTACTAACAGTATTATTATCTTTGTTACTAACTCTTCAGATACAAGCAGTGGCTATTGAATATGACAAAAATGGTAAGTTAAGTGTTAGGGCCTAGTTTTCATTATTTTTTTTTATATATATATTTTGCAAAATTACTCCTGAAGTTTCGTTTTAATGTAACTAGATATTCGGTTTTTTTTATGAAGCTGCAAATTCTCTCCGTTTTAGATGAGTATGGTTACGAAGATTTGAGGAAGTTAAACAGAATGCTGAGAGGAGCGTATGGTCTTCAAAAAAGATGTCCATGCATGTACGATTTTGAATGTTGCAGAGGCGGCTAAAGTACAGGAAGAGGAACCGTTTTAAGTTTACCGTTATATTTTTTGTTCCTGCACGCATCGAACGGCCAATAAAATAAAAATACGCTGACGTTTACGTTATTTACTTTTGTTTTCTTTAAATTAATAAATTTTATTCTCTAGTTCTAGTTAAATCTATTCTTGTTTCTTTCACCAACGTGTTTGAGAGCTCAGTTAGTAGTTATTCATAAAATAGGCAGATATCCAGTACAATTTCGAACATAAATTGTACATTTAGGCATAACATTGCAGTAATATAAGCTTAAACTTGAAATAAAGTGTGTTGTATGTGGTTTAATGGTTTATTCATTCCTTCATGCCAAATAAACCATAGTGTATAAACTGTTAAAGAGGATGAACAACAATGATGGAGAGTGAAAATGAATCCAAAACTCATACAGCTGTTCCCAAGTCACTCCCTGCAACTCGCATGTCGTTCTGCAACTTTGGGAAAGCAAGCCGAGGGACTAAAGAATGAATATGAAGCAAAGCTGATTTTCCCTCTTGTTCAAGTGTGGAAGGTCTCTTCCAGGGGACCATTCGCAAAAATTGTTATTTTTGAATCCCTCGAACTAAATAATATTTTCCAATCAAATCGGTAGAATTAGAAGAAGGCATTCCAAGTTATACCTTCACTTGTGCCAAAAATTTTGCGTTTTAGTGATTAATGTACGAGTGGCGTGGGTAGAAAATCAGTCAAAATGGCTAAATTTTCTATATCGATTTCAGGGCGCGTTTTCAAAGGAATTAAAATGAAATTCTCACGATAAAGAAAAAAAAGTATATAAAAAAAATGTTTGATCACGAGCTCAGCCACAAGAATTGTTTTCTTTTTTCTTTTATAAGTATAGTTTGTAACGGGATTTTCTGAAGGTAGAGGTGAGTTCCCAGGAATGGATATCGGCCCCTTTGTACCCGCGACAAGTCAATTAAAAATTATAATCTTTATTTACAAGTATGCCTATTTACACATTATATGATCTGGCAATGCTAATATCGATAACTAATGTATCCTGTGGGCCGGCTTTCGTCCTCCACGATCAGTCTAATTGGTCACAGATAGCCGCGTCTGGGCACGTGCTAAGCTGATTGGTCGTTAACTGCTGACACTGCCGATCAGTTCACGGCCGAATCTTCAATCTTCAACGCCAGTCGTCCGCTCGCAGTCGCACTGTGCGTGTCGATCGCTGTATTCTCCGGAACACGCGCCGGGAAGATATCTGGGAGAATATTCTCCGACGGCGGGGCTACCTGAAACAAAGTCCGTGCCCGATGCCTCAATATGACCTCGGGACGGCTGTTACTGGATCCGGACCTCAATACAGGCCAGGTAGGGACTGGAGGGATCAGCCGGTACCTCAATACAGCGCCGGTTGATTCCCTGTACTGATCGGTTGCCGGCCAGAGTTCACTTCACTCTGGTCGATCTCCCGATACCGGGTTACAGTTAGGTTCGACTCATTTCATCGACCTACTGTTTGTAGCCGGCTATGTAAATTGGATGGGTGCACTCACTACATGCCCCAGATGATCTCCGAGCTCAATTCACAAGGAGAGAGAGTGGTTCGCGAGTCAGTACCTCGGATCCTCTGGTCAGCTCTTCAGTTGGCTCTCGTTATATAATATATAGCCGGTGCTGGTGGAGATAACCAGCTAATCACTGTCGTAAAAACTGTATCACTCCTGATAAACCCCTCTAATAATGAAATAAATAATAATTACCAACGAAAGCCTTGGATTTCGTTACAAGTTCAATTAAGTTCATGAAAAACTTCAAGTTTTGGAAATACGAGTGAGTAGTTAATATTTTTTAAAGATAGGCCACGCGAACATGTCGGTGGAGTTAATGTTGGTAGGATAGTATTTCTACTGTTCGTTATCAGGCTTACAGAAGCTATGAGAACTATGTGAAGGTAACTAGGTAATTCGTTATTTTTGTGCTCGCACCTCGGACTGTAAAATGTACACAAACAATAAATATTTCGAGATGCCACAAAACACGTGTCTTCTTTCACAAACGGACGCAATATTGGCTTCGGCTTGCTCAGTATACGCATTTCTCTGCTCCAAAATTTAGCTGCTCCGAAATAAAAAAAATAAAAAAATGCGTTTGTTTTTTTTTAGTTTTCTCGGTTGCATTTTGGACTAGAGAGATTTAAAAATAGGATTTTGTAGGGAATTTCATCGCCTATAAGCTCATGTCAATTTAATATTTCTCAATCCCTTCATTTTATAAAGGTCGACGGTGAAAGGGCTCTTTCGGTGAAAAATGGGGCGAAAAAACGGTGTATGAAAAAAATTTAATATTTCAAAAATACCAAGTTCACTTTGATGATATTTTTTTCAAAAATAAGCATTTTAAATCGATCAAACTGCTCGATCATATTTTAATTTGTACATTTTTTGTAACATTTAATTTTAATTCCAATTAGGATAGTAATAAGAAGCGTTTCTTTGTTGATTTTTCTCGTAAAAAAAGTAGAAACTAACTTTATTTTCGCCATAACACCGTTAGTAGTTTTTATGCTAGAGAACTTCAAAAAAGGCATTTTGAAGGCTTTTTAATGCACTTTAAAAAAGATCATAAGCACTTTCATCGTAAAACGTAGGTAGGTACCGTTTTTTCGTACATAATTCAATGATGAAATCTGTAAATTTTTCGTTAAAAAAATTAGGACTGCTTTCAATGAGCTATAACTTTGAATTGGGTCTACGTCAAATAATAAGAAACGAAATTCTTTGGTTTTTTAATAATCTACAATTTTGATTATCACAGTTTTTTTTGGATAAAATCGACAGTTTACGAGTTATAATGTGAAAAATCGTCAAAAAACGTGGCTATTTTCTAACAAAATTGACATTTTCGATCACGAATATCTCAAAAAGTAGATATTAATTTTAGGAAAAACTTCAATGGAACATTTTTACTTAAAAAATCCATCCTTCTATCGATTCCTGGAGTTTTTTTTTAATTACCACCCCCTAATTGAGGTGGTTTTCAAAAAAAAAAAAAAAAAAATTGCAAAGCCGACTTTTGTTTTTTATGGCCGCCATATTGTTGTTTTATCTCGTTCAGTATTTTTAAAAAAATCGTGGAAAGATTGATAAAAAAGTTTGGCTATAAAAAAAGAAATTTCAGTTTTTCAGTTTTTTCAGGATATTTCAGAAACGACTGAAGATATCCTGAATTTTTCTTCAGATTATTGCTGAGCATAAAAAAACGTAACTTTGCCTTTTAATTATACATATATATATATATATATATCTCATGAGATAACGGAGATCCCCATGATTAAGCTCGAAAATCCTGTATAAACAATGAAATTTGCTCTTAAAAGCATTCTTCCTAATACCTATAGACAATTTTAGCACACTTTCAGCTCGTTTTGTTAATAAAAACGTTTTAAAAACTTCAAAAAATCATAAATATATCTCCCTACACCCTGCGCCTATTCAATAAACAATAAACCCTGCCCTCTTCTACTGGTTTATACCTCTTATAATTTCTGTTATCCTGGTCATGTCCGATCAGTCTCGGATATTGTGGATTTTGTTGGTTTAAATATCAACAATAAGCATTTTTTTTAAAACGTTATTAAACATAGAACTTTTAAATTTTTTATGATGATTTTTCCATCTAGTCTTAGAGAAAATAACGTCTTCTACTCACGAATAATGGTTATTATTCATTTGGACGAAATTTCGAGCATCCGATTGCCCTAATTATTATGAAAAACCTTACTGGAATCCAGATTAGAGTAGCCGGTTCTTCAATTATTCTCTAATTCAATCAAAACTTTCAATTATCCGTTCATTTTAAAAGAAAAGTTTTAAACAAGTAAGTAGTACCTAAATATGTAAATAATTCTATTCCGTGAAGGTTTGTTTCGTGTAGGTAGAATGTTGACGAGAAAAGATTCGAGCAGTTCTGAACACCTTCTATAATTTCTGTTATCCTGGTCATCGAGAGAATGAAATTCTCCGATCAGTCTCAGGGCCGGCCGGTTGCACCAACGTTTGCTAAATCTATGAGTTTAGTGATTTTAAATTGCAAGTTTTGAAAATATGGTGAATATTTTCAACGCATTTTCGTTTTTTATCGGTAATTAACTCTTCTAAAAGGGAGTAGATTTTATTTCCAGCAATATCAGACTAATATTTTGATAACACGGGGCATTTTAAAATCAGTAATTATTTTAACAGATTGAATTTACGTTGGTGCAACCGGACCGCAGTCTCGGTACTCTCTCGGTTATTCTGGGATGGGCTGCATGATAGTTTTTTGCCCTGATGTAGAAAGGATCAATTTCACAAACCAAAAATCATTTTCCCCGATTGTCTATCTATCTAAGGTCGATTTTATTTTAAAATTGAACGTTTTCTTGTTTAAAGTTTTTTAAATATCAACCAACAGTAAGTTTTTTCTTAAAACGTTCTATCAAGTAGGTATATGTATATTGTTTCCATTATTCGTTCTATTTCCATCTAGTCGTAGAGAAAACTGGAATCCAAATTAGCATCCCGAATTCTATCAAAACCTTCAATTTTCCGTTCTTTTTTAAAGAAAATTTTTAAACCAGAAAGTTTTCATAATATAAAAGTGTATCTATCAATTTTATTTTCCGCGAGGTTTTCTGTAGCAGCATCAACGAATAATGACGAGAGAGAAGATTCGAGTTCCCCAGAGCTCTGATCATTTCTGTTATCCTGGTTAAGGCGAGAATGAAATTCTCCGATCTCCGTTAGTTTAGGCAGGCTTGTTTGTGGCTGGTGCTGGGCGTTCTAGATTTTTGCCCTGTCAATTTATTATAGGACCATGACATTTTCAACAACCCGATTTACAAAATTGGGAAAATATTCATACTTGAATCAAGGCATAAATGTGTACAGCCCGATTTAGATAACGGTAAGGGCCGTGTATGTCTCGTCAAGACAAAACTTTTTTTATAGAAGTTTTTGGATTTGGACCCTCGTTATTGCTGAAATATAGCCGACAAGGTTTTTAGTTTTTTTGCTCCAGTTTCGGCATTTTTAGGTTGTCGCCCAAACTGAAGCTACTTTTGGAAACTCCTTAACTTCAGTTACAACTTTCATATCGAAATCCAATAATACACAGCAAAAAATTTCCAACACTAGAAGAACACTACTCCGAGTTTATATAGGTCCCTCTAGAAGTGTAAATATTTTAACACTAGAAATAGTGTAAATGTTAGTGTCATGAATACACTAGGGTATAGTGTTAAATTGCGGCCCAAAATTTACACTGTGTAGTGAAAATATATTCATCGCAGTGTAATTTTCACTAGGTATTAGTGTAAAAATACCAAAAATAGAGTCACCCACAGTGTTTAATTCAAGGTCATAGTTACACTACTCGGGTTATCTTATTCACTGCAAGTGTAATTACGTAACTGTACAGTGTAATTTCCACTAGGCCTTAGTGTAAAAATTTCAAAATTAAAGTTCACTTACAGTGCTCAATTACACTATTACTGTTTTATTATTCACTAGAAGTGTTATCAGGTACCTAACGCGGCATATTCCAAAAAAAAAGCAAAATACCTATATAGCTTAAAAAATTTATTAAAAATAAAAAAAATGTACAGAAAAATCAACATTGCTTAAATTATTTATTAAATAAACAAAAACATAAAACACCTTCTAACGTAACACAGGTTCTCAGGTATACAGACTCAGTTTTGTAACTTGTAACTCTGAAATTCCAGTAATAAGCACTATACGTAAAAAATGTCATGGATTAAAATAATTTGAGATGGGTGATAAGCTGACAAGTTAGTGCTCAAATTAATCCCCTTCCTTTCCTCCTTCTTTCAGGTGTGGTAGCTTTGAAATTTTAAATAAGAATAACCCTTATTTCCATGTTCTGGCATAGTGATGAAAATCCATCGGACTTTTTCGAAATCGAACGAAGAAGATTCATGAATCATGAAACTATACATATTTGTTAACATTCTTCACTTATTCAACGCATTCATGTGTATGAATGCAACTGTTGAAGAACTGATAGGTACCTATGGTAGTTAAAGAATTAGTATGATAAATAATAGTTTGGGAAACAAAACCAACTTACCTGATTAGGTACTTTAAACTATTGTTGCAGCTCACTATAAATCAGACGCACGCTTTACTTACCCTACACTACGCCGACCGTGGAAAAGAATGAAAAGATGATGAAACTGCATTGCGTAGATGACACGATCATGTAACGCGCATGTTCTTTTGGAACTTTTACACTACCTGTGTTTTTTCCATAGCCGCTAGTGCTGTTTGTCACTCAAGTAGTAAGAAAAAACACTGGGAGAGTTTTCTTTACAAATAAAGCTTTTGCTTCGGTATATTTTACTGGTCTAGAGTTTTTGTACACTACTAAAAATCAGTGTAAAAATTGAGTGTAATTTAACACTAAAAATTAACTCTAAATTAACACTACAATTTTTACCGGAACACTAGAAAATTTACACGGGCGAAATTTTTTACTGTGTAGGTTCTATCTCTGATGATGATCTTCGTTTTCCTCAAATAGCGCCTAAACGAGAAGGAATTTAAGGAAACTTTTCAGACAAAGATTACAGGCCATTATTTCAGGAAAATTATTACTTAAAAAAGAATTCATCATGCAATTTTGAAAGTATTTAATGTTAAATTCTTAGAAATGCCGCCATTTTGGGTCCAACACAGATAGAACCTGATGGACTTCAATATTTATGAAAGTTGTGGAGTTTCCAAAATCCAAAACTAATTTCAGTTTGGGCGGGAACCTGAAAATGCCGAAACTAGAGCCAAAAAAATAAAAACCGGGAGTCGGTCATATTTCAGCTTCAGCAAGAACGAGGGTTCACAAATCCAAAAACATCAAATAAAAAAAAAATTGTCTTGACGAGACCTGATGGCCCTTACCGTTATCTAGATCGAGCCGATACACCCTGTTGCAATTACGAGACAATTACGGCAGTAGATTATTGGGCCTATACAAAAAGGCGAAATAAATTTGGCTTTTTTGATGCAATTCACTTTTAAGGAGATGAGAGCCGGGTTTTTTCAAATTTGGTTTTGTTTATTATTATACAGGGTGTTCTACAAGCTCTATGACAAACTTTGACAGATGGTAGGTTGCTTGATTTTAAACATATTTTTTTTAATAAACATGGGTCCGATTCGTTTTTGTTTAGAAGTTACAAGCATTTAAAAAATCGTAATTTTTCAAGTTCAAGGCCCTGTAAAAGGAAAACGGTTCAAGATAGAGAAAAACGGCTTACATGTCCCTATTTTAACTTTTTATGGACTATCCTATGGTATAGAAACATTTGTACTTTCTTTGATTTTTTTAAATGTGGAGAAATCTCAGATTTTTTCAAATTTTTTATCACCCTGTATAAACATTTCATCTACATCATTGGATAGTACATGAAAAGTTAACATAGGGACATGTAAGCCGTTTTTCTTTATCTTGAACCGTTTTCCTTTTACAGGGCCTTGAACTTGAAAAATTACGATTTTTTAAATGCTTGTAACTTCTAAACAAAAACGAATCGGACCCATGTTTATTAAAAAAAATATGTTTAAAATCAAGCAACCTACCATCTGTCAAAGTTTGTCATAGAGCTTGTAGAACACCCTGTATAGTACTGTAAAAAGCGGTCAAAAACGGCGAAACCTATGGAAAAACTTCGCATGAAAATTTGGATTAGGGGTAAAAACCCGATAGCGGGAAAAATAATAAAGAATTACATTAAAGCATTAAAATGTTTGGATTTTGTTTAAATCCAAAAATTAAGAAGATCACTTGATTTTATTTAATATTTTTCGTGAGCTAGAACCTCTACCACCACCAACCCTTACCATAAACCACCCCTATTAGATATAAATGTTAAAATAAGCATTAAATAAGCATTTAAACTATAAATCAGCCCTATATTCAACCATCAAAATAAGAAATTTTCGAAAACTGTAAACAGTTCAATGGTTTTTTTACTATAACTTCCTCAATTTTGATGTTAGAAAAATTTTCCAAAAAGCATTTTAAAGGTAAGTGCAAGACCTACAAACTCATGTAGGACTGATATTTTTTCCATCCTTATTCTGGAAAGTGGCAAGGGTTGAAGGATTCGAAAATGGTACCTACTATTCAACCACAAACCACAACATTTAAGAGTCATAATTTTACTTACTCCTTCAATTTTACACTTTAGCATTTTCAATTTTCCATTATTTTGGTCTCACAAGAAATTTTTGAAAGTTTTATTTTCTAATTTGGTAATTACAGTGCAATGGAAAGTAATAATTGAACAGTAGTAAAGTGTTAAATTATTACTTTC
Source organism: Malachius bipustulatus (assembly GCA_910589415.1). Classification (NCBI taxonomy): domain Eukaryota; kingdom Metazoa; phylum Arthropoda; class Insecta; order Coleoptera; family Melyridae; genus Malachius; species Malachius bipustulatus. The sequence goes on from OU342636.1 coordinate 36,577,088, forward strand.
CATGACACTAACTAGCAAATTATAAAATATAATTTTCAAAAATTTCTTGTGAGACCAAAATAATGGAAAATTGAAAATGCTAATTTTGCCATTAAACTCAGTATCCGAGGTTAGAAAGCAATTTAGAACTACTTTTTCGAGTCACTTTTTTCAATATCTCTAACGCGAATCAAAATATCGACAATTGGCTCTCTTTGCAAAGACGTAGTAGGCGGGGTTTAAAGATCAAATTTCAGTTTGATATCGTGAAAAGTGTGGCTCATCGGTCTGCATGACTGTACAAAATTTCGAACCTCGACTCCTTCAAATAGCGAAAATACAGGGGTGTCTTCATCTTAAATGCGACACACTGTATATGCTAGGACCTTTCATAAAAAATAAAAATGTTTTTTTTAAGCACTAGGCACTATCACAAACTTTTCTATCAGTTTTTATCACAAAATCCATCATTTTTCTATAATTTGAGATTGAAAGTTTCGATTTTTACTCCAAAAGCAAAAGTTGGCTCTTAATAAGCCATTACTCAGTTAATAATAGTTTTGGAGCAACCATGAACAAAACCATTCTCTTTGTTTTTTAATTGGCTATAACTTTGTTTATTACGGTCTTAGCGATAAAGCTCAAACTTTTTGAGATATTCGTGAAAAACCGTTCAAAAACGTGGTAAAAAATCGAAATTTCAATCGCAAATAACTCAAAAAGTATTGGCTGTAGGAAAAAAGTTTATAGAAGAAAAATTACTTAAAATTAATAGAAATATTGATTTCTACAGTAATTTTTAACAACCAATTTTTCACCCCCCCGAGAAGGGGTGAAATTTTTTCACCCCCTCGGTAAAAGCAACCAACGGCATTGGGGAGACTTTGAACATACCGCATCAATCATTTAAACGAGCCAATAGACACAATTATTATTACAAACAATAAAATCGATGATCGCTTCAAAACTTTACATTTTTTGTAAACAAAATTTTTTTAAACTGAAGAGATTTTTTTAATCAACCAATTTCCTTATCATAAGAGACCTGCTACTTTTTTTCCATGACAATTTAAAAGTTAATAAAGATTAATGTGCGCTTCGACCAGAGCAGATTCACGGATTTCTGAATCTGAACAGCTCTTACCGCTTCTGGCAGCCTGGTCGTGCGGAGCATGAAAAATTTGTTCACTGCTGCTTCTTTTGAATGTCATCGTCGTGTAGCAGAGGAGGAGAGACCAGATAATGAATTGATTAATTTCACGAACAAAAGTATTTTCTGACATCTCACATCAATTTAATTTAAAGCTTTAACGGTTTCTTATTAATAAAGTAAGAAGGTATTTGAAATGCAACAAAATAAACTTTTATTAGGGCCAAAGGGTCCATTTTTGTCATTTTCATTCAAAGTTATTATATTTACTACAAATTCATAACTTCATTGGGGCAAGGTTTAAATAATTATTTATCAGGTAGAATCCTAGTTTTTTAATTGAAATCTTCAACGTTATTTTATAAAAAATTTAATCTGATTACAACGTCTTTAAATTACGTATAATGATGATATAGAGCCGAGAGAGGGGTTCTAGCGTTTCTACACACCTCTTACCGTTTCTGTTATCCTGCTCGTGGCGGGGACGAAATGTTGATTCCGTGCTGTTGCGAAGGCAGGCAGGCAACCGTCCGTGATTAATTAAATCCCCACACATACACGAAAAGTAATTTTGAATTTTCTGGCTATAATTTTATTAGAAAATTGACGTTTTCTGAGAGTATAACGATCAGTGAAAAATAATAAGAAAAAAATATGAAATTTAAATATTTATTTAGGTGCCTATTTAATTTAACCGACCGACAATCTTCTGATGCATCTCCTCAAAGATTCCAATGGTGAGAGATAAATAAAGAGATCCTATTACTATTGAATTCCCTTCCAGGATTTTTTGTTTTAATGGAAATTCTCCACATTATTTTATAAATATTTACCCAAATCGAAGGGTTTGCTCATAATTTTTTGCATAAACCTGTAGAAAAAAGTGCTTGGAGTTTCGAAATTCGCTTGAAAAATAAATTTTTGGGCCTCTTAAAACTATAAAAGCTGCGACCTGTGGCAAATGAAAGCTTATGTCATTAAATCACCCAGAAAAATTCGTCCAATGATTGTCCCGTGCCAATAACTAACCAAAATTTTCGATTTTTCTATAAAACGATAGTATAGAACTGATGCGAATTTTTTGTATTTTTTCATCCTTATATTTTGTAATAGCCGTTTGCCTATAAGAAAATGAAAACAGATCTTGAAAAGCGTTGCTCTTACGGACCAGGCGCTCTTCAAGAAGTGACTGAAAAATTTATTAAATTTTAATATTTCGGCTGTTTATCAACGATTATCTCAAAAGCGGCAACTCTACTCAAAAAATGGTCTTATAAATAATTGTTGCCCCATTATTTGTGATTAATATGATCTTATTTTCATAATTTTACACCTAATAATTAATGAGAAAAGTTATTAAATGTAAAGCGATGCATAATCAAGACGCTCGTAAGTTAGCGCTCATCCTCTCCATGACCCTCCCTCTCCCTGTACTTCCCCTTATCATCGCCCCCTTACCATATACAGGGTGTCAATTTGAAAACTTACCACCCCCGAATTCTTCCTTGAATTTTTTTTTTCAAAGAAATCCCGAAACAGGTCAATTTTTAAATTTAATTTATGTTCTATTGACGTAAAAATATTTTATACAGGGTGTTCCTTGACTCAGTAATGACAACATTGTCCATTTTTTTTTTAATGGGACACCTGTATATTATTAGATACATTTTCAGATTGTCTGATGAGAAAATCAAGTAGGAATGGATTTTACAGTTGGAGTTTAAACTGAGTAGCTTACGAGTTATAAACAAATGAAAATCGCAATTTTCCATTTTGAAAGCAGCGTAGGTACATCGGACACGGCTCTAAATATCGAAAAACGGCTTACATGTCCCTATCTTGACTTTTCAAGCAGTATCCTAATGATGTAGATTAAATTTTTATACAGGGTGATCAAAAGTCTGATAATTTTCGTCACCCTGTATGAAAATTTCATCCACACAATAGGATACCGCTTGAAAAGTTAAGACAGGGACATGTAAGCCGTTTTCCGATATCTGTAGCCGTTTTCAAAACAAGCAGCTTTGAAAATAAATGAAAAAATGCGGTTTTCATTTGTTTATAACTCGTAATAAGCTACTCAGTTCAAACTCCAACTGTGAAAAAAACCATTCTTACTGGATTTTCTAAGACAATCTGAAAATTGTATTAATATACACGGTGCCCCATTCAAAAAAATAGACAATATTGTCTTTACTGAGTCAAGGAACACCCTGTATAATTTTTTTCACGTCATAATAGAACATAAATGAAATTTAAAAATTGACCTGTTTCGGGATTTCTTTGAAAAAAATTTTTCAAGGAATAATTTGGGGGTGGCAATAAGTTTTCAAATTGACACTCTGTATATATTGGAAATAAGCTTCCATTTGCCACAGGTCGCAGCTTTTAGTTTTGAGAGGTCCACTCACAGGTTAACACGTTTCACCCTATTCTGAACTCTACTGCTATAAGGAGAGAATCTAGCATTTCCGGGCACCTCTTAAAGTTTCTGTTAGCCTGGCCGTGGAGAGAATGAAATTCTCCAATGCGCTCTCTCGGACTGTGCTGCTTGCTCGAGGCTGGGGCTTTTCTGACTGACTTGCTCCCGTTATAAACGGTGATTTCTCCTGATAGTAAATGTTTTTTTCTACAATTATTAGGAATATTTTTCATCGGCTTTTTTGAAGTTTTACCATTTGGTTTTAGTTTTAAGGTTAAAAGCTTGTATGTCAGAAATCAGTAGGTCACAAGGTCTTGGTCACAGATTATTTGCCCAAAAATAATGAGAAAAATAACGTTTCTTTCCTCATGTCATTTATCATACAGGCTCTTTCAATTTTAAACTCTAACCCGCCGAGCTACCCCCTCCCCACCCTCCTTGTTCTTCTTCTTCTTTTGTATTTTAAGTTAGTACGAAAAAAAGTGGAAAAATCAACTATACTACAACCACAGTTATTTGTGAATTCGACCATGTATAATAATAATTAATAATCAGGAGTAGGTAGGTAAATAATAGTGAGGTGGAAAGAAGAGAGCCTGGCCACGCCACAACAAACTCAGAGATCCTCAGAATTAATTAAATTGCATGCAACCAGAGAAGCAACCAACCCAGACAGAAAGCGAGCCTTTTTTCCTCGGCACATAGGACGTATTGTCGAATATTATCCTCGTCGGGATCAGGCTAGCATAAACCGTCAGAAGGTGATCTGAATCTGAAAACGCGCTCTAAAGAGAGCGATGAAATTATTGTATTTTAAATGTAAGATGGGAAATTAATACAGGGCGAGTTTATGTCATAACTCATTCACCTTATTACTTCTTGTGATAAAGGCAGATAAAACATCACATACCTTATAAGGTTTATTTATTATTCATTTGAGACATAAGTTGTGTTTGTTGTCTTCGTCATTGACAAAAAAAAAACATTTTTGATACTCTCCCAATAATAAAATGACTTCAATTTTTAGATGAACTGGTGAATTTAATTAATCGAACTTGTACCTAAATACCTGGTGAAGTCGAGGAAAGTAGGACAACGACGAAGCCAGCAAGCATGAAGAAGAAGAAGGAACCTAGCCGGCAACTCGGTCATGTCCCAGATACGAGGTATTGTCCAATATTATTCTTGCCATGAACAGGCTCACAGAAACGGTGAGGAGGTATTGGAATCCGCGTAATAAGAAACGGCTTACTGCAATGTAGGTATTTATTATTTGTGGGTAAACAGGGTTGGGTTACTATTATAGTTAACAACTAATAAATTAACTAACTAAAGGTCGGTTAAATTAGAGCAAAGATAAAGAAAAAAATCAATAAATGATTGTTTAGAATTTATTTCTTTTTATGTATTTGTATGTATTATTAAAATCAAGTTTTTTGCTATACCTAATTATTATTTGCCCCCAAGCGAAAAACTATTACGTCCATGTTCAGAAAATGCATCAGGCAGTGGTGGCTCGTGGATTACAAATATAAGAAGGGTTATAGTCGATTCTCCATAGGAAAAGGTATAAGGTCAGCTCGAAAATTCTATTTTTGAGAAAGTCTGGTTCGCTTAATTTTCTTCACAAGATCCAGTCAGCTGCGGAAGTTTTTTTTTCAAATTCCGATTGGTTCGATTTTTTTATTTTTGGCAAGGTCCGGCTAGCTCGATTTTTTTTGTAAAGTTCAGTCACCTCGATTTTTTTTAAAGTTTACTTTTTAGTTGTTTTTTTGCCGCGTGTTTGCCGAAAAGTCGATTTTTGCAACAGCCCAGTTAGCGTGATTTTTTCACAAGATCCAGTCAGCTGGAATTTTTTTTTGCAAATTCCGCTCACATCGATTTTTTTGTGACAAAGTCCGGTCAGCTCGAAAATTTGATTATTTAAAATCCGGTCATACAGCTCTAATGTTTTTATTTGCAAGGTCTTTTTTTGCAAACCGCGGAACGTTTTTTTGCAAATTCCGGGCAGTTCGAATTTTTTTGGCAAGCTGGGAACAGCTCGATTTTTTTTACAAAGTCCAGTCGTCAGCTCGATTTTTTTTTCACAAGATCAAGTCAGCTGGAAGTTTTTTTTTACAATTTCCGATTAGCTCGATTTTTTTTAGCAAGCTCGTTTTTTTATAAAGTTCAGTCACCTCGATTTTTTTTGAGGTCTACTTTTTAGTTGTTTTTTGCTGCAAGTTCGCCAAAAAGTCGATTTTTGAAAAATCCCAGTTATCTTGATTTCTTTCACAAGATCCAGTCAGCTGCTGGAAGGTCTGGCTAGCTCGATTTTTTTTTATAAAGTCCAGTCAGCTCGATTTTTTTTTTGAAGTCTACCTACTTTTTAGATGTTTTTTGTCGCACGTTTGCCGAAACCATTTTTGCCAAAGCCCAGTTAGCTTGATTTTTTTCACAAGATCCAGTCAGCTGGAATTTTGCTTTGTTTTTTGAAAATTTCGATTAGCTCAATTTTTTTATTTTTGGCAAGGTCCGGCTAGCTCGATTTCTTTTATAAAGTGCAGTCACCTCGATTTAATTTTGAGGTCTACTTTTTGGATGTTTTTTGCCGTAAGTTTGCCGAAAATTCGATTTTTGCAAAAGCTCAGTTTGATTTTTTTCACAAGATCCAGCAGCTGCGGAAGTTTTTTTTTCAAATTCCGATTGGCTCGATTATTTTTTTATAAAGTTCAATCACCTCGATTTATTTTGAGGTTTTATAGATGTTTTTTGCCGCAAGTTCGCCAAAAAGTCGATTTTGCAAAAGCCCAGTTAGCTTGATTTTTTCACAAGATGCAGTCAGCTGGAATTTTTTTTTGCAAATTCCGCTCACATCGATTTTTTTGTGACAAAGTCCGGTCGTTAGCTCGATTTTTTTTACACAAGATCCAATCAACTGGAATTTTGTTTTGTTTTTTGAAGATTCCGGTCAGCTCGATTTTTTTGACACAGTCCAGTCAACTCGATCTTTTTCACAAGATCAAGTCAGCTGGAAGTTTTTTTTTTTACAAATTCCGAGTAGCTCGATTTTTTTAGCAAGCTCGTTTTTTTTTATAAAGTTCAGTCATCTCAATTTTTTTTGAGGTCTACTTTTTAGTTGTTTTTTTGCCGAAAGTTCGCTAAAAAGTCGATTTTTGAAAAATCCCAGTTATCTTGATTTTTTTCACAAGATCCAGTCAGCTTGAATTTTGTTTTTTTTTTTTTTTTGGCAAATTTCGGTCAGTTCGATTTTTTTTTGTGACAAAGTCCGGTCAGCTCGAAAATTTAATTATTGGAAAATCCGGTCATGCAGCTCAATTTTTTTTATTTTCAAGGTCGGGATTTTTTGTCGAGACTGCAAGACCGAGCCGGGTCAGCTCGTAAATTCCTTTTTTGCAAAAGTCCGGTCAGCTCGAATTTTTTTTGCAAACTCTGATTAGCTCGATTTTTTTTACAAAACCCACTCACCTGAATTTTTTTTGCTAGGTCTGGTTTTGCGATGTCCAAAAAATCCCGAATTTTCGGACTCACCATCAACCGCATCTTATAAAAGCGCATTTTCGAGCTGATCGGATCTTGCCAAACCGGACGTGTTAAAAAAAAAAAAACAAGATGATCGAAAGTCTCTAAAGCTAATTTTTTCCCTTGTACCATAACCATTTTACAACGGCGAATTCTCCATTTTGTTTAAATACTGCCATGAACATGAACAACTGGCGTCGTGATGAATCATGGGGATGTAGCTCAGTGGTAGAGCGTTCGCTTTGCATGTGAAAGGCCCCGGGTTCGATCCCCGGCATCTCCAATAAACTTTTTTTTGTTCTTTTTGCCTTAAATTATTAAAAAATAATTTTTTTCGCATTTTTAATTGAAAATTTATTATATTAAATAAAATACAATAAACTTTTTTCAATAGAACGTTGAGAGTTCATATAATTAAGAAAACTAAGAATTATTTATTCGGTCATAATGCGAAGTAGGTGTGATCTCTAGCAAGTTTCAGGCGCGATCGTTTCACACCTCTCGCAGTTTCTGTTAGCCTGATCATGGCGAGAATAAAATTCTCCGATCGTTGGGGTTAGTTGGCACACTCACTCATCATGGATTTCACAAATTCTCATTCTCCTCTCTCTCTCTCTCTCTCTCTCCTCTTTCCTTGCACTTGAAAGCTTGAAATTTTTCCCCTTTGTCAGGTAGGTAAGTATTAAAATGTCACTTTATAAGAATTGATTTTTACCGGGGAAAAAAGTAAATTGGAAGGGAACAAAATAAGAACTTTTTCCCCGATATGGCTGCCCGCTTACATTTATTAACACTTTTATCATCAAATTTATATCCAAACGGACACGAACAGTTACACATTATTATAACGTCCAAATGACAATAATAATAAGGGAATTTTCAAAATAATCACTGCCCTTGTTATTAAATTCACTCATCGAAAACTTACAAGAAAGAATCTTTTTGCAAAATCTTATTCATTCAATTAAATTGACCATGGAATTAAATAGGTACTTTTTAAAATTTTTGTAAAGGTACATTTTTTTGAAAATTAATTATACGTTTTTCGATCTTCTAAGACCGTGGTTTTCTTCTCACAGAAAAAAATTGTATAAACTTATGGTACAGTCACTGACAGCATGCAGAGGGCCTTCTCCTCAGAAACGTTTAAACCTTCATCGATTTGCTTGAAAATTTGGCGGTTAGAAATTGATAGCTTGAAAATTTGAGGGTATGTACCTCAAATAACAAAAATGACTTGCGATTTTACCCTTCTTGGGGGATGAAATTATTTTATCGAAAATAAACCCGGGAATCAATAGAGGGACTAATTCTAATAAGCAAATATTCTGTAAAGTTCAATATTTTTTGAGTATAATGAATGATTGAAAATGTTGATTTTTCATGAAAAAATGCAAAATAATATGTTTTTTCAAAAAAAATAATTGAAAGCTAAGAAAAAAAATTGTTTTTTTATGAATAAGTCGAGACTTACACCTAGCTAAAGGTATCATTTTTTTTTAGTACTAAAACATAAGTATTTGAGGTTAAATAACGTAAAATCGATACATTTTTGGGAAAATACCTATAGAACACTTTTCAAAGTACTGGGAAAGACCTTTCAAATAAGCCCTTGGATGGAGTAGATTGTGTTGAAACTTAAGCGAGTTATGATGAAAATAAGACGGGACTCTCGAATTTTTCAAGAAAAAAAGTGAGAAATAAAACCTATACGCCATTTCCACAAAAATTGAAATTTATAATTATCCCTGTTAGGATTAACTTTATTTTATGTCACTTTTTAGTTTTTTTCTTAACAATTTTTTTTTTTTTTCATTTTTATGTAAGTAGATTAGACAACAACGGAGATTATCAACGTTAAAAGTTTACATTTTATTGCCAGAATCATCTATGACCCGACTCCTTTAATCCTTCAACTTTTAAAAATGAAGGGTTTTATATATAAAGCAGAGATATGGATGATCTTGTAGCCCTTTAAAATTACCTTCAAAATGATTTTTTGACGGACCCAATAACATAAAAAATAACGGAGTTATCGTAAAAAAATCGTTTTTTTCTGGAGAAATTTTAAATAACGATTTTTCATCTATAAGAAGGTAGCTTTTGGGGGTCCAGAAATTAAAATAAATTTAATTTTTTAAGGGTCAAACTTTCGCAATAAATGGAATAATTTTTCTCATACCTAATCAGTATAAATAAGATTTTAATTTATACCTAAATGCACAATTGAAACGATTAAAGCTGCTAAAAAATATATTTTCATTGATTTCAAAATAAGGGGTGGTTTTTAAGGGTTGAAAATTTACAGAGAATCAATAAATTTTATCATAAAAGGATAAACAAATTTTTTGTGTAATGTTAATGTGCGATTTAATATTTAAGGAAGACAAAAAACCTTTTTTCATGATTTGTCTTAAAAGGGTTGAAAAATTGATGGAAATCATAAATCATCCTTCAAAATATCCCATCAGAATATTTATTCTATTTAACTATAACTAACTAAGAATTCCACAGATTAAATTGCTTTAATTTGCTTTTTTTAATTTTTGTAAAAGGGGCGATTTTTCACCCCCTAAAATGCAAAAAGCGCATGCAACGGAAGCTCACGTCGCTTTTGAAGTTGAGTGTAAAATAAGCTTCATCTCAAATTTTTATGAAAATCGATGGAGGTTAAGGTAATAGCCAATTTTCACCCTCAGTGACTGTGTAACTTATGAGCAAAAAACATAAATTTTCAAACCGACCGGACCTTGCTAAAAATCGAATTATTTTCGAACTGATCGTACCCTGCCCTGTGTGTAGAATCTACACTTCCCCAACCCTGCAAGCCACGAACCGCCACCCATTTATTCAAAAATTTACAAAGGCGACCAGATCCTATATAGTGTTTTTTTTTTTTTATAGACAACTTTTGTGTTTTGTGTTTCTTGTATGGCTCATATTTTTCTTCATGATGTCTTTAATACTTTTTCTCAAAAAAAAAGGAAAATGTTTATCTTTGTTCGATTTTTGATTGCTTCAGGACTGGAAAACACCAATTATCATTTCTGCGAATCTGTGACGTAGACACATAATGACGTATTACAAGTGGTGGAAATCTTTGTAAAAATAATGAGTGTGGAAGGTCTCAATTATATTAAAAAAATTGCTCAAAGCTGCTCTAAGTAACTTTAATAATAATTGTTCGTCCTATTTTGACAATTTTTTGTTTAGTGTTGTATAGGTAGTTGACGTCAGAAAATCACCCAAATTTTATTATTATTATTATTAATAAATAATTATTAATCATTCCTAATGATTGAAGGAGTAATTGAGTGAAGAAGGGAGGGCGACGGACGGAACTTAACTGGTCAGGTCAGAGTCAAAGCACTCTCACTCTCACCACGCGCCACAACCATCATTTCGCTCCCGCCAGGAGCAGGATAACAGAACTTATAAGAGGTGTTTAGATTCAGTAACGGCTGCCAACTCTCTCGTCCTCAAAGTGTATAATAAATAAGTGACATGCTCTTCTTCAATTATTTAGGTAAATTATTATAAAAATAATGTCGATTATCTAAATAAAAAAAAATCTTACAGGGCCATTATATTAACTCTATAAAGAAAAAAAGAGTCGAAAATTGATCTTCAAAAAAACAACTTTAAATAATTGCACCTAAATTGCCTCGTAAATTGCTAAAAACAATTAAAGATCTTTGAAAAAATGATTTCGTACAGGCTTTGAAAACTCTCGATTTTTTTGTCCAATTAATCGCTCGTATTTTTCAAAGTGGTCTTTGAATTTTGTTTTTTTTATAAATTAACATTGAATAATTAGGTAATAATTATACTTACTCTAATTAAATAAAAACGTCACAAAATCACTAAACATTCGTTTGTGAAATAAATTTTTTTTAAATAAATTTTTTTCAACGGAACTCCGAAGAACGAACCGCCGAAACTGAGAACATTATTTCGTCCCCGCCACGACCAGGGTAACAGAAATTATAGGAGCTGTTCATAGAATTGCTTGACTCCTTCTCTTTCTTTCTCATTCTCATCATCACTTAGGTTATAGTAAATGTAACTTTTATCTCCCTCAATAATTGCGGGGTGGTTTTTAGGGGATGGAAACAACGTCACTTGCTTTTAGACCTCGGATCCGTGATCACTGATCAGTGACCCTGAAAACCCCCATAGAGACGATTTCATAAGCGATGTTGATTTTTTGTATCACTGCCTTTTCTTGGGGTGGTTTTTAGGGGTTGGAAACACACTCACTTGCCTTCAGTCAGACCTCGGATTCGTGCAGCGACTTGCAGCGACCCCGAAAACCCCCTAGAGACGACTTCCGAGGCGAAATTTTGATTTTTTTTATCACTGTTACTATTTGAGGTGGTTTTCAGGGGTTGGAACCACCCTCACTTGCTTTCAAACCTTGGATTAAAGCATTAAAATGTTTGGATTTTGTTTAAATAAGTTAAGTAAAGATTACTTTTAATGCTATTTCGTTTATTGTTGAATATTTTCAGGGGTAAAAACTACCCCCTGCTACGATACATAAAAATATTATAAACTAGATTCAAACTTTTAATTGCTTTAATTTTTGTTGTAATAATTACAGTGAAGATAATTTGATGTTATTTAATATTTTTCGTGAGCTAAAACCTCCACCACCATCAACCCTTACCATAAACCACCCCTATTAGATATAAGTAAATGTTAAAATTCAACCATCAAAATAAGAAATTTTCGAAAAATGCAAAAAACAGTTCAATGGTTTTTCGACTATAACTTCCTCAATTTTGATGTTAGAAAAATTTTCCAGAAAGCATTTTAAAGGTAAATGCAAGACCTACAAACTCATGTAGGACTGATATTTTTTCCATCCTTATTCTGGAAAGTGGCAAGGGTTGAAGGATTCGAAAATGGTACACCGTATACACCTTATACTAGATTTAATTCACTTATACACTTTTGAGAGCCATATCTCCCTCAATTTTACACTTACGAAAAAAAAAATTTCAATGAAAATTTTCAGTGGAAAAAAAACAAACTTTTTGGTATCTTGTAATTTTTACACATCTGCCTTATTTTTTGACTTATATTGAAAAAACGAACTTTTTTATAGAAATAGAAAATTTTAAAACTTTAAATTGTTGTTATCTTTTCAAAATTATGGCTGGTTCATCGTTCAAACTAACAGAATTTACTAACGGTACATTAAGGAAGTGATTTGTAGAATGGCTAACAAATATTTTAAACTGGGGCGGTTTTGAAGGGGTTGTTTTGACCTTTTTTTACGAAAAAACTCGACGTCTATCTTATTTTCGTCATAACTAGGTCAGTTTTTATGCTAGGACCTTTCAGATAAAATAAAAATGAAGGCCTTTTGATGCACTAGGCACTATCAAAAAATCTATAATTTTTTTATAATTCGAGATCGAAAGTTTCGATTTTTACTCCAAAAATTGGCCTTTAATAAGCTATTTACTCAGTTAATAATAGTTTTGGAGCAACCATGAACAAAACCATTCTCTTTGTTTTTCATTCGCTACAACTTTGCTTATTACGGTCTTAGCGATAAAGCTCAAACTTTTTGAGATATTCGTGAAAAACCGTTCAAAACGTGGTAAAAAATCGAAATTTTCAATCGCAAATAACTAAAAAAGTATTCAATGAAATCAAAATAAAAATAAAAGGCACGGTGGGTTCGGCTTGCGCCATAGGATACACCCCAGACAGCCATAATGCATGCCAAAAATGAGTGCAGTGCCCCCCCGTATAATCTGAACCCACCATGCCTTTTATTTTTATTTTTATTTTGATTTCATTGCATTCTTCCACTCACGGGATACGTGATCAAAACTGTGCTGTGTGTTGATAGATACATTGTACTGAAGAGTCCCAAACAGGACGAAACACGTGTCTACAATTTTCGCCGCTGCTCACAGCACAACATCAATGGGATGGCATGTTGTCTGATGACAACATGTCATTCATCTTTTGTCAAAAAGTATTGGCTGTAGGAAAAAAATTTATAGAAGAAAAATGACTTTTCTCACCCCCGAGAAGGGGTGGTTTTCATCCCCTCGGTTAAAGCAACCAACGGAATTGGGGAGACTTTGAAGTAGAGGGCGTGGACTACCTAAATTTATATTTTTATAATTTTAGGAAGTGCTCTATAGAATTTGTAGCCAAAACGGGGTTGTACTGGACTATTAACAGCTTTTAGTTCTGAGAGGCCCACAAATTTCTTTTTTAAGCGACTTTCGAAGCTCCATAAGCACTCTCTACTAATGGTCAGTAGGTATAACATGAAAAAACTGTAATCAAAGAAGGCTGAGTAAAACTTTATAAAATAACGTTTGATGATCTCAATTTTTCAAAAAAATTCCTGGAAGGCGACCACAAACATCCCCTATCCTTAACAAGGGTTAAATTATTTGAGTACCGTATCCCCTTGATGGCTTTTCAAGACGCATGATTGTTGAAGATTAAAAAGGTAATAATTTTACCTAATGAACAAAAACCAACTAGATTCTTTTAAATGATTCATGAAGCCATCAAAACGGTAAAAAATGAACACTGGTTCATTTGAATAAATAAATAAAAAAATAAAATAATTATTACGAAGACCCACCCAATTAAGAGCCAACAAGCAAGCCAAGCAGCAGTAGCAGTCGTAGCCCAAACGACGCACCAACCACGCGATGATTATTTCATGCTCCCCAAGACCAGGCTAACAGAAATTATAAGAGCTCTTCAGAACTGCTCGAATCTCCTCTATCGTCATTCTACACTTCTACAGGATTAATTATTAAACCTCGCGAAAACAAAATTAATATTAAATTGTGAAAACTTGCTGGTTTAAACTTTTCTTTTAAAACGAAAATTTTGATTGAATTCGGGAATTGAAGTAGGGGCAACTCTTAATTTGGATTCCAGTTTGTTAGATATTAAAACCTTAATTAATTATAAATTAAATGATCGGTGAGGGTTTATTTTTAAGATAATATGGCAATCGAGAGGTCGAAAATTTCATCAAATTATTAGACATAATTAGCGAGTAGAAGACGTTATTTTCTCTATGACTAGATGGAAATAGAACGAATAATGGAAAAAATATACTAATAATAGAACGTTTATAGAAAAAAAAATTGCATAATAATAGGTACCTGTTGGTTAATATTTAAAAAACCTTAAACAAGAATGTTAGATAGATGCAAAATCGTGAAAAATTATTTTGGATCGTGAAATTGATTCTTTCTACACGCAGGGCAACAAAAATCTAAATAGTTCAGCCCAACAACCAGCACAATACCGAGACCGAGACTGATCGGAGAATTTCATTCTATCCGTGACCAGGATAACAGAAATTATAAGAACTCTTCAGAACTGCTCGAATCTTCTCTCTCGTCCAGCATTCTACACGAAACCTCGCGAAACAGAATATTAAATAGAGTTTTTTATATTATGGAAGCTGACTTTTTTTCTTTAAATGTCTGAAAAATTTTCTTTAAAAAAGAGAAAATTGAAAGTTTTGATTGAATTCGGGAATTGAAGAACGGGCTACTCTCTTAATAGGGATTGCAGTTTGTTGGATTAATAATTAGAGGAGACTTTTTTTAATATAGGGCAACCGGATCGGATGGTCGATAATTTCATCAAATTAATAATGATATTATTATTAGCGAGTAGAAGACGTTATTTTCTCTAATACTAGATGGAAAAATCATCAATTTTTTTAAAGTTCTCTAAATATGATGCTAAATAGAACGTTTTCAGAAAAAATTCTTATCTTACATAATATTTAAAACGTTAAATAGGGAAACGTTCATTAAATTTTCAAATAAAATTAGACAATCAGGAAAAATTACTTTTGGTTTGTGAAATTAATTCTTTTTACCTACACAATTATTTATTACAGGACAAAAATTTAGCCGCCCAGCACAACAAGCCTACTTTTACACCAACCCAACAAAACCCACAATAACGAGACAGATCGGCGAATTTCATTCTCGCTATGACCAGGATAACAGAAGTTAGAAGAGGTGTGTAGAATAATAAGACACGAACTTCACATACTCATAGTCATGTCCATGTCCCTGAAATTACTTTATCTACAACAGCTCTCTACCAAATTGATTACTTATACAGGGTGTTACAAAAAAGGAGGTCAAGCTCTTGGCCACAGATTGCTGGGCCAAAAATAATGGTGATTCGGTGGTGGCTGATTCGGATATGTTTCTGCATAACGTGTTCGGCTAATAGTCAAAGTAGTAAATAGTCTACAAAAAAAAAAAAAATTACAGTCAGCATTTTAATCCGAATTTACCTATTATACTTTGACTATTAGACGAACACGTTATGCAGAAACATATCCAGCCACCACCGAATCACCGCTCTAAAAAGAAATTGGGAAATTTAAATATCAGTAAGTTGATCAATGACACACACCCAAACATGTTGATATATCTCGTAAACGAAGGCCTAAATCAAAATGTTATAAGAGTGAGGATAGTAAAACAAATAAACGCTCAATCAAAAAAACCATACATCAGAGCCATAGGCGTACGCAGAAAAATGTTGGGGGGTCAAGGTCTGCCATAAACCCCCTTTCGTGCGCTCACGCTTGGATTTTCTTTGATTTGTTTTCCTAAAAATGTGTGTCTGCATAAGAAAGAAGGCTATGCAAATTTTCAAGTGAGTATCTTAAAAAATAACGGAGTTATTGATAAACAACTTTTTTTTTATTTCAAGTTTGACACCCTTTATCTTGAAAATGGGACGCCTATATGAAAAATGGCATAAGGAAAGTGTTATTATTTTTTGCCCAACAATCTGTGGCCAAGAGCTTGACCTCCTTTTTTGTAACACCCTGTATAAAAGCCAAACCACTGAAGCGATTTTGATGAAATTTTGTATCACGTTATGGTTTTATTCGGGTGCGCAAAAAGTGCGATATTAAAATTACTCATTGACGTTAATTAATTGAAAAATTTTTAAGTATCTTGGTCGACTAATTTTCTACAAAAAAGATAATCTTTATAAAAGTCGCCTAACCTTATTTTTAGTTTAGAAAATAAATCGCATTTGAATTTAGTTTTTTAAAGAAAATTTCGTATTTTTTCATGGAATTTTCTTAATTTACATAATTATGTAAGTACTTATAATACAGGGTGTTGCAGTTTATATGTTCATAACTCCGGATCTATAAAATGTTTCACTAAAACACTAAACACTTCATTTTCTAGATACCTACCTTACTTTTTTTTCTTAAATTTTTTCTCAATTTTGCTGTTGTAGGTTAATAGAGGGGTAAAATTTTTATATAAAAAACTTCTCAGAAGAAGCCAGGATGAAGTAGTTATGGGGGTTCTTTTTTCTTTCAAGCCGCGAAACTTCTACGCCACTGGAGAAAAAAATCAATTTTTTAAAACTTATTTTGAAATTTTCTTTTATTACCTGAAGAAAATATACTCTTAGTAAAGGAACCTCTAGGAGGCTTAGTTTTTGAGATATTTTGATTTATTTTATGGAAAATGTAAAAAATGATAATTCACAATAAATGCTCAAAAATATTTTTTTTAATACACCGTTTCCTTTAAGGATTTAAAAAAAAATAAAATTTTAATAAGTGACTTTTATACTTTTTAATACTGTCTCATGTCAACTGGTCCACGCTAACAGACACAAAATGGTGACATTTAGGAACATTTTCTCTTTTGAAGTTTGGAAGTTTTATGATGTAATCTCGTTTATAAAAATCAAAATATCTCAACTATAATACCTAACTGAAAATATGTTGTTTTTTCACTCATACAATATTGAGTAAAAATGGCCTTTTTACAAACTTTTTTGAAAAAAATCCATCCAGCACAAGGTTAGTGTTTTGTTTTGAAAAAAAAAAGTTTTTTTCGTTATAGCGGTGATCAGTAACTCGCGCACTCAGAGCATGCTGTGGTAATAAACTTTACTTTTTAAGAGTGGTAAATTTTCTTACTGCAGTGTTGTAAGTTCTTTTCTTCCAAAGATATGACCATTCTTGTAAAAATTAAAGTGACAACATTGCACTGAACATGTGAATAAGTTCGGGATAAATGGTATTGTTATTATTTTTATTTCCATAGCAACGAAGGCCTTTGAGTATTTTATATTCTAAGTTGAGTTTAGGCGGGTGCCAAACTTCAAATTTCGTTCAGATTTAGATATTATGGTCAATAATTATGATCAATTTCCAACATTCTCAATTCCTCTGTAAAGAGGTTTTGTGAAAAAAAAATTGATGACTTATATGGTATCCCTTCCAGACATTACAATAACCTGAATTTTTCATTAATTTTTATCACAGTTATTGAAAAAAATATCTTTAAACTCGGATGGGGGAAACTCTGTAACTTGAAAACCAACCGTTGGATTCCATTGTTTTTTTTTTCGCAGAATATCCTTAATTTTAACTGCTCAGTTAGCCTCTCTCACTCATACAATATTGAGTAAAAATGGCCTTTTTGCAAACTTTTTGAAAAATCCACCCGGCACAAGATTAGTGTTTTGTTTTGAAATGAAAAAATAGTTTTTTCTTTATATACCTCCCATAATTTTTTAATTATTTAGCTCAAATTAGGACATGCAGGTTATTCTGGTAAAGGCTTAGGTACATAATTTGTCATGAAAAATGGCTGTGCGAGAATCTACACAGATATTTTTTTTCCTGAATTTATCCCTTTCGCCCACATTTCTAACCCCTGAATTTTTTTGCGATGAACTGCCGGTAATATATTCTATAGAATACAATTTGAATTTTATGTTTTTATAAACTTTTTGGTCTCTTATATATGTATTTTTTGCATCTGTAACCGTTATCAAAAAATAAAAAAACAACTTTCTCTGATTTATTAGACGAAATTTAAATTTTTAAAAATGGTAAAACAGCGGCTCAGGATTTTTTTTCTAAAATTTCTGATTTCCATTAATTTTTACAGTTTAATCGGCAGGTTTACTCAGAAAATCTTATATACCTGTCTAAAAATAAACGGTGATGGTGAATTGTGAAAACAGGTCCGGACTTCTTAAAATATAACACTGGATACACCATAATGTGCTTCTTCTAAGAATATGTCGTTAAAAGTTAATTTACCTCCTTAAAACTTGAATACAATAAGGAAGGGATAAATTACCTTTCAAGGGAATATGTTTGATTTTATGTTCATATAAGTTTGTAGAATTCATAAGTTTGCAGAACAATAAGTTTCTTAATAAGTTTAATAACCTCGACTAGAGTCTATTATTATAGACAAACAACCTGGAATGGATTTTTTTATAAATTTTAAAGAAATTTACCTACTGATGTTACCTTTTTTGTGTCAGTCATCTTTCCTTACGAGCACATTTGCAAGAGAATTAAGGGATTAGGAAGTCTCAGAGTCATTACTCCCTACAATACAGCACCTGTAATACAATACCCCATAAAGCCATCATTAGGACCTTAAGTAAGTCATAATGGCTAATTTTATGTATAAAAGGTGGAACTTTCTTACTTTGTTCAGTTCGTTCAGTTCCTGCATTACAGCAAGTGCCCTTCGTTAAATTTGACTTCTGTCTGTTCCGTTTATTTTTCTTGTTTTCTTGTTTAATTTTTTGGCTCGAAGAGAAGTTAGTGTTATCGGTAATAATCGGTCAAAGTATTTTTTGCGTGTCATCAATAGTGATAATAGTGATAAATAATAACTTACTGTTATTTGAATATTTTTAAATTTTACATTTACACAACAACTAAAAATAAACATGATGAATATCGGCGAGTTTTTGGACCAGAAATATAATTCAGCAGCCAATGGGGTGAGTTTTTGTATTCTATTTTGGTAATTCTGCAGACCTCCAACATCCGGAATTTTAATTTATAAAGTGACCTTTTACATCCATTGAACTAACGCTTTTTTGTTACTTCAGATAAATTTTTTAAGTTTTTTTTTAATTTTTGTTATGAGAGATGATCTTTGAAAAGATACATAATATTCCTGATGAACCTGCCTCTACTATATAATAACCGAAAATTACTGGTTTTTATTTTTTTTTCGAAAATGCAGACGTTTCTAAATGTACTTTTCCCGGAAAAAATTATCTCTTCAAAATCCGTTTTTCAAAAAAATATAAAAAATTGATTTCCACGTCTCGAATCGTCCAGGAAAAAAAACAGAAATTTTTTGATTTAATTTTTTTTAAAACAGCGATTGTTATACTCAATGCAAATCTCGCCTGAAAAAATTGAGGAAATCGAGAAGCCGGTCCTTCCATCAACAAGAAAAATGCGATTTTAGGAAGTTCCCCCGTTCCCCCCCCCCCCTTCCACGAAAATGCAGACATTTTTAGGGGAATTTAGACATTTCTTCGGAATATCATGTATATTTTCAAGGACTTATAAAAAAGTATCAAAAATTGATTCTAAACATTTCACCGTTCTGGCAAAATTTTTTGTGATTTTTAATTTTTTTTATAAAAAATGCTCGCGTGAGATCGGTTTCATTTTCACATAATATCGGTCGCCATGTCAATGCAACTTTCCTAAAACGCAATTTTTTGTGAAAAAAATGTGATTTTTTTAGTCCTCTTTTCGAAAATATACCTACAAGGATCATCTCTCGTGAAAAAATATCAAAAAAACCCGGAAATTTTGAATTTCTTTTTCTAAAAATAAAAAATCTTCCCTGAAAAAATTGGGGAATTCGAGAAAGTCGGTACCACAATGCCAATTGTTTTAGAAAAAAATATATTATTTTAGTTTATTTTTTGGAAAATAGTTTTTAGGGGTAGTTTTTTTGAAATATATACCCTTTAGAGCACCATCTCCTCTCATAAAAAATATCGAAATTCGATTCTTACCCCTGATCCCTTCAGGAAAAACCACATTTTTATTGAATTTTATTTTCTTAATAAATGGTGACGTCAGATCGCTTTCATTTGCACATAACTGTAGAGATCGTCATGTCCGTGCAATTCTTCCCTGAAAAAATGAGCTCTTCTTACCTATAAACGCAATTTTTTTGTGAAAAAATTTAAAAAAATATTTTTTAAGTTTTTTTTACCTGAAAATGCTTGCTTAAGAGTAGGTTTTCTCGGAATATGATGTACCCCTTCAAGATCCTTCATCTCTTATAAAAAATATCGATAATCGATTCTTTCCCCTGCACAGTTCAGGCAAAAAACTGGAGTTTTGTCGATTTTTAATTTTTTTTTATGATGAGATCATGTCGCTTGCATTTTCATTATAATATAGCGATCGTCGTGTTAATGCACATCTTCACTGAAAAAATTGGGGAAATCGAAAAAGCCGGTCGTATACCATAACAACTTTTTGTGAATTAAAAAAAAAATTTTGATATTTTTTTCCGAAAGTATATACATTTTGAAAGGGCAGTACCTAGTAACAATAATATTGAAAATCGATTGTTACCCCTTGAAGAGTTTTTTGAAATATTTTTCCTTGAATTTTTTTTACGATTAATATTTCATAAATAAATCGATATCAACATCAAACTAAACGTTCCATATCTTCCAGGAACCCTCCACCGAAGGCTCGATGGTGGTATCTTCTTCGGAAGGTCACACCTACACTGTCACCACCTCGAGCGGTTTGTACCACTGCTCATCTTTGATCCGGGACCTGATGGATCTGTGCCCACTGGATGATTCCTCCAAAGAGCCGACGATATTGGAGCACGTCACCACAACAAGCCTCCTCATTCTGATCGAGTGGTGCGACAAGCACCGCAATGACCCAAAACCCTCCAAGGAGGAGGACGACGACGACGAGAAATTAACGCCGGGGGAGAAACTGCACGGGCATCGGTTCCGTGCCTATCCGGAAGCCGATCCTTTCGACGTGGAATTATTTTCTACTCTGAAAGCGGTGGAGTTTTATGAGTTCATCGAGGCTGCCACTTATTTGATGGTCGAAAACTTTGCCAAATCGGCCACTCGAGTGTGGCTTCATTACATGAAGCCGAGAATCGGGAAAGATTTCGAGAAGTAAGTCTTAATAATAAATTTGTATTTTTTTCACGTGTCTAATCTGCTTGTTCCTCTGTTTCAGCTTTATGTTTCCTGAGACATGTTCCCCAGATGAACCATTCAACGTTGGGGTGCTTCACGATGAGAGGGATCGATTATTTCTGGAGTCTCATTATAAGGGAGAAAGCTGGGAGGGGGTGAAGAAAGTGACGACAAAATCGGGACCGAATGAACAGCCGTCAACTTCGAGAGAGGAGGAACCACTGAATCAACAGTTGGAAAAATTGAAGATCGGCTAGGGATTTGTGATTCCTTCTTGAAATTTCATTTATTTTTATAAATTCTAATTTCCTACACTGTACATATTTAAAGGGACGAGCCCAATAATTTTTTTTAGTATTTTAATTAGGATATTATATAGTATTTTAGCATAAGAATTTTTATATAAAAATAAAGACGTCACTGTTTGAAAGTCAAAATTTTGATAGTAGGAATTGTAAAATTATTATAAAAAATTGTTTTTTGTTTTTAACTTTATCTAATGTTTAAGATTCATAATTTTCATAGTTAAGGAAATTATGAAAAATATGTAGGTACATAACCTATACTTCCTAAATAAAATTATTTTCTGTTTATTAAATTTGTTTAATTTTTTATTCATTCATTTACTCAACACTTACTGGCAAACTAACTTAAAAGAAAAAACCAAAGATAAATCAGACAATCATGAATCAATACTTTCAAATAAAACATAAATAATAAAAACATATTTTGCGGGAAATTTCGGCCAAATTCGTTTGATATTTATATTCACCTAAGGAGCTATAAAGAAAAAAAAAAAGAAACAATTTCTCATAATTCGTTAAGAAGAAATTCATATTTTTTGAATGGTAAAACAGGCACTGGCTTTTTTTTATCATTCCTCCTTTCCAATAATTTTGACAGTTTTGTCGGCACTGTACTGCCTGTTAAAAATTAAAGCCAGGAAGACCCTGTGTGACTAACTCTTTGACTAAAGTGAAAGTGTGACTATAACTTCATGGAGTTATAAAGAAAAAAAAAAGCTTTAAATTTCAACACCCTGTAGATCAGCAAAAGAATCGATTGCGGTCGGTTTGAATGAACTTTTCGGCATAAAATATAGGTAAACCAAAGAATTACCCTCCTTTCGTATCATGTAGGTACCTAGTATTTAGGATCACCCTATATGAAATTGTGAGTAGATATTTATTTATTTATATTTATGTATTTACAAAACGTCATCATGCACAACAGGGTTACAAGGTACCGTAATTACTGTTTGCCTCCATGCATAACACAAAAATACTCATAATCATAAGGATATACCCACTCAGGAAAAGAGGAAAATCCTGAATCCATAAATTTATTCTGTACCTGCGAGTGTAACAACCGAATAACTACAGCGTTGTTAAAACGTGTTACCTTCTTACAGTTTCTGTAATCCTGATAGCGAAGAGAATGAAATGCTTCCCAAACCTCGTAACCCCGATCCGCTATCGGGGTTATTAATTACCACACTCACTTCACTAACTAACTAGAGATCAAAATTGAAGATATAATAAAATAAAACGAAAGCACTGAGATTTTTTTTGGGTATATTTGTTTTTTATCAAAAGAAAGAAGAAACAACCAGCCTTTTCTAGTTATAAAACTTTACGAACATTATTCAGTAAAGTTACACCATAACAAATTAGAAAATCGTAGATATAAACCGAGAAAATTAATCGTTAAGAAAAAATTCAGCAAAATATCAACTTGTCCAAGAAAAAAGACACTTTTAAGCAGAAAAATTCTTGCGGTTGAGCTTTTACCATCCATCAAACCGATAAAACGTCGAATTAATAAAAAATACGTTAGTTTTGAAAATAAAATAAAATCGCATTACAAAATATCATTTATAAAAAAAAATAAACATTGAAGAACACCTACCATTAATTAAGCCTTCCTACTTATTATACAATACAAAGATACAATCAACGATCTGAGAGAACGTTTTACCTTCTCGCAGGTTCTGTAAGCCTGATAGCGAAGTGAATGAAATACTTCCAATCTAACTCCACGGATGGATTTGGCATATTTTTAGAATTTATTTATTCTCAGTAAAACGGATTCAGAATTTTTGACGTTTTTGTTTTCATTAAAAGAAAATAGGGTGTTTTCTTAGTATTAGCGCCATTGCTATGAAAAAATCACCATCATTTATTTCCGTTTGGGCAACGCTTTACAAGAAAAATTGAGAAATTTTACACAATGAAGTAAGATTGTGGTGTTGGTGGTTTTAGCTTTTTTAGTTTTTTTGACGGGGTGGTTTTGGCAAAAAAAAGGATGTTACTGACACTGGTCAGAAGGGAACTTTTCGGGGTTTTCTTCATTACTCTATTAGATATAATTGAAACTTACTTTCAGTTAGTTCTCATTTTAGATTTTTATTTTTTATGTATTATTAAATTAGGGTGTAGGTAAAAACTATGCGGCAACAATGCAGCAAATATTATGTCAAAAATAAAACGAAATACTAACACAAAATTTCCCATTCAGTTTTATGTTAATGAGCAAAATGTTTTGATCTATTGGATAATAATAGTAAAGGGAGAGAGAGCCTGGGAAATGAATTTAATTCTCTCAGCGAGAACGCATTACCTTTCTACAGTTTCTGTGAGCCTGATAACGAATAGTAGATATCCTTCCAAAACCTCGTAACTCCACGAGCTTGCTTGCTTTTTAAACGCGCTTTGGCGCTCGTGGCCAGATTGAAAATATTCACAATTATATAGAAAAGAAATAAATTTTCTTATTACAAAACAACAAATCGCGTAGAATATGAAACTCAGAGGGACTTTCTTAAAAAAAAAAATACAAAAATATATTAAAATAAGCCAAAATCAGTCCCGCAAGAATTCATATAAAAAAAAATTAATCAAGTTTTATAAATAAGCAGAAAAGTTCTTGTGGATGAGCTCGCGATCAAAAACCGGTCTAAAGATTTGCTCTCATTTTTAATAAATCCATCCCCGCTTGCTTATCCCGGAAACTTATACGTTCCAGGGATAGGGGGCAGCTGTAGGGACAGAGGGTGATTCTTATAACTTATAACGACCTGAAATATCTAAATATCTCGAAAATTGCGACGCAGCTGCGGAAAAAAAGTTTTTTACGAAAGTGGTTTTGTTCAATAATTCAAACACAAAAACCACCCTTGCAATTATAATGCGAATTCGTATTCAGAGAGAAAAAATGCGTACAATTTATCAGAAACATTTTTTGCGATTAATGATAAATCACAGATGGCGCTCTCCCATCAATCTCCCCACAAATCTCCCATTTTAAAGAAAAATATTTTTTACAAAAGTTTTTTTTTTAGAGACATATTTCGAACATCACAAAAACGGACCTGTACCCTTCACCCCAACCATCAGGGAGTCGGAGTTCCTTTGGAATTTTAAATAAGAACCCTCAATTTTTATTGCGATTTCGTGTTCAGTGGAAAAACATGCGCAAAAAATGTTTCAGGTAAGTCTTAATCATTTTTTGTCGCTGAATATACGAATTCGCAATAAGAAATTTAGGGGTTGCTGTTTAAAATTTCAAAGTTACCCCCACTACCTCGCAAACGATGAGGGGTGCAGGGAGGTTTTTATGTTCTTACGATGTCCCTCATCGAGCGAAATCACATTTGTAAAAAACATTTTTCCGCAGAGTTTTTTTTTTATTCAGGTTAAAATAAGAATCATTTTGTATGGTGTAATGCGCTATAGGTTACAAACTTAAAGGGCCTGTAGGAAATGCAAAGAAAAAGAGGAAAAAAAAGAATAACTCGAAATTTTTGACAGTTGTATCGTATTTTTTCAGAAAATTTTTCCAATATTCTTCACCTAATATATTAGCCAGCATGAAGTAATAATTATC
This sequence comes from Malachius bipustulatus, assembly GCA_910589415.1. Lineage (NCBI taxonomy): Eukaryota > Metazoa > Arthropoda > Insecta > Coleoptera > Melyridae > Malachius > Malachius bipustulatus. The sequence goes on from OU342636.1 coordinate 36,602,077, forward strand.
CTACAATAATTAGCGGCCTTTATTCTCATTAGTTCTAAGCACGGTGGTAGAAGTGTATCTTTTACCGTGGTTCTAAGAGAATGTGAACAGCTTGTCACTTATTATTATTTCGATAACGCGCACAATAATATAAGTAATGTTTGAAAAACTCTGGGAATTTTACTTGATAACTCTTGAATCGAATATGGCACTCTGGAGAACTCACACACTCAAGTACAACTTTACCGACGTTGTTTTCTCAACGTTTATCCGATGTAACGCATTCACGGCCCTAATAAAGTTTACTTACGTACTTTACGTTAATTTAAAGATGGAAAAAAATTGTCTTCTCAAGTTGAAATCCTTAACGACCTTTTCCTTAAAAATATCGTGTATATGATTCACAGACCTTACATACCCTGAAGGGTCGATTTTAGAGCGCAGGTCATATACCAGCGTGTAACATACGTGGAAGCCAGAAGTTTGACGTAGCTGGTGTCTTAGCACTGGTCACGCCATAATTTTGACAAAAGCTTCTCCAGGCTACATGAGGTAAATTTTCGCTGATTGGGGAATGGCTAGGACGCGAGGACAGCAAAGCGGAAGCCGGAGGACGGCCATGACACGAAGACGGCTGAACGCGGTAAAGTCCACCTGTAATTTTTACCTGACGAGCTTACCTAAATTTATCTTACTACTTTTACCTGTATCTTTATCTTTTTAAAAGAACTTTGAGAGCTTCAAGCAGTTTTTCTATTCCTGAATCCGAGTTTAAGATTAAAAAATTTAACCAGTCGTTTCAGTTGAACTACATTCAAAAACGAAGTAGCGGCGCCATTACCATTTTTCGACGTGCGAGTGAAAATTTCTAATAATAATTTCTACAACGTCTCCCGTATTCCCGTTAATAATCACCTGATTAATATCAGCTTCCGATCGTTGGATCCGTATGGAATTGACTCATCAACACTTGTGGATTCTATTAGTGCTAGTTGAACAATTCCTAATATGAAAAGTACGGAAATATGATCTCAATTACAATTACAAATTACAATTACAAATTTCTTTATTGTACTTGAATTACAACAGTCATTGCTCAGTACAACAGCGTCATTACAGAAATTTTCTCAGTTACTGGAAATTCGTCAAAAATCAACAAAATGTCTAGTTTTATTGCGAGGGTTTTTCGAACAAGACTCGTATTATTGTGCGCTTATTAGAGAAATAATTGCTAAGATGTTGAATTTTGTGCTAATGATAATAAATAATAACACCTTCCTTATAATAATATGAAGATAAAAATGTAATTGTAGGGCAGTTACTGCTTTCTTGATACCTAATTCTGTCGGTATATAAAGGGAAACATTTTGCTACTGCTCAACTTGAGAAACCTCCCGAGAAGAAGCTCTCCTCGACCTCAATAATGAAGTTTTCAATGATCCTCGTTTTGGTTTTGGTATTTGCTCAAGCTATCCTGGCAGGATCGCTGATGGAAGACAAAGACAACTTGGAGAGTAAGTTGAATTTTTTTCTCGCTTCTCAACTTTGCTTGACTCAACTTTACTTTGCTTGAAGTTTGGTCGATCTTCAGTTAACAGTCCTTCGTAATAGTTTTTCCGCTCTCGCATGCCGATCAGATTTATTACGTTACAATTTCATGATCCTTTTTTTTTGTCAATTGTCTTTGTCCAAATTTTTCGTCCGATTCCGAGGCTTTGTTGAGAAATTTCGCTTGAGCAGGATCAGGTAATTTTTCTTCTAGGTTTTCTCCCCATAAACTGGATATTTTTCTGGACTACGCAGACCGGTTTTCCCCTCACAGCAGGATTAAAAGAAGGGCACAGTTGGCCCTTCGGTCTCGGACTCGAATGTGGTTAATGTATTTTGGTAGAAGCGATTTAACTTCTAGGTATGAAGAATATAGGTAAGATAAAAGTAATACATAAAAACTCAGATAATATACAGGTGAGGCTTGCCGCCGTTCGTCCACGCGATCGCTCTTTCTTTGACGACGCCAAACATTCTTTAACCACCTTGCCATGTATGGGAATATTTTTGCTTTTCCTACTTTTGCCAGAGACAATCTGACGATGCATTAAGGATTGGAATGAAAGGATATGTCAGAAATTGAGTGCAGTTCTTTTTTCAGGTGAACTCAGTAACAGTGGCTTTCGAAGAATGGAAGAACGAGAAATGTATTCTAATGGTGTATACTCATTTTGGAAGGTGCGTGGATAAATGAAAACTTTGGTTGGACAAACAACGTGATAGACAAATCATTTTATAAAAAGTAATTAAATGTATTATTTGACGTTTCCTTGTGACTCTTTCCCAGTAATATTTATAATTATTTTGATTAAACCACGTATTTGATGAGTTTTATTGGGATTTAGGTTCTAATTTATTTTGCCACTAATGAATGCTATTTTATTTAATAAAGGCAACAATGCAAAAATATGATTGTTAAAACTAAAACGAAAGTATTTCCATCCAGACATAAAATTTCCCGTTCATTTTTCTAAGAAAAAAAAAAGAAATAAGGTGGAAAAATTAAAAATTTTTAATGGAGTGTGTCAGAGTTAGTTCTCTCTGCATGTGAGAACGCAATACCTGTGACATAGTTTCTGTAAGCCTAATAAAGTTAATTAATTCGTTAAGAAAAAATTCCGCAAAATAATTTGTCCAAGAAAAAAGACACAATTTTAAGAAGAAAAATTCTTGCGGCTGAGCGTTTACCTACCATCCATCAAACCGATCAAACGTCGGATTAATAAACAATAAGTTTGTTTTGAAAATGAAATAAAATCGCATTACAAAATATAATTATCAATTATTATTAAAAAAAGCATTAAAGAGCACGTACCGTTAATAATAATTAAGCCTCAACGATCCCAGAGAATGTTTTACCTTCTCGCAGTTTCTGCAAGCCTGATAGCGAAGAGAATGAAATACTTCCCAATCATCGTAACTCCACGGATCCGAGGCAGAACATAAAAAAAACATTTCAAGCTGCAAAACGGATTCAGAATTGTTTGAACTATTTTTTTCAATAAAAGAAAATAGGGTGTTTTCTTGGTATCCGCGCCATCGTTATGAAAAAATGATCACCATTTTTTTCCGTTTGGGCAACGATTTACAAAAAAATAAAAATAATCGAGAAAAAAATTACACACAATGAAGTAAGATTGTGGAGGTTTTAGCTTTTTTGGTTCTTTTGACGGGGTGATTTTGGCAAAAAAAATGATGTTACGGACAGTGGTCAGAAGGGAACTTCTTGGGGGTTTTGTTGATAATTCTATTAGATATAATTATTGAGACTTACTGCCAGTAAATTATTCCTCCCATTTTAGATTTTTAATTTTTATGTATTGTAGGTAGTACCTATGCGGCAACAATGCAGCAAATCTTATGTCAAAACCAAAACGAAAGTATTAATCCAAATACAAAATTTCCCATTAAGTTTTATGAGAAAAATATTTGATCTATTCGAAGTAAAGGAAAGAAGGCGCTTGGGAATAGTAATATTCTTCAACGAGCGAAGAATGATAGCTATTACCCACGAGAACGACAGGCGAGTGTTGGAACGTTTGAGTGGGTAATAGCGAGATGAAGACGCTATTTTCTCTTCGACCTTTTGAGAAAATCATTAGTTAAAAAATTAAATAAAACTTTTCAATAGACTACCTATTTCTTACTACTAAATCTCAAAAAGTAAGCACTCCGCGGAATAATGTTCTCTACAAAAGTGGTTTAGTTCGGTGGGGGGACATATAGTTTAAACACAAAAACCTCCCTGCATCCCTCACGCCTTATTGCGAAGGAGCGGCGGTAACTTTGAAATTTTAAACAACAACCGTTAATTTTTAATGCGAATTCGTGTTCAGTGGAAAGATGGAAGATAAAGAAATATAGGAGTTGATGTTTAAAATTTCAAAGTTACCCCCACTACCTTGCAAACGATGAGGTGTGCAGGGAGGTTTTTATGTTCTTACGGTGTCCCTCATCGAGCGAAATCACATTTGTAAAAAACATTTTTCCGCAGAGTAACGCACTTTTCGAGAAATTTGAATATTCAGGTTAAAATAAGAATCATCCTGTATGGTGTTAATGCGCATAGGTGTTACAAATTCAAAGGGCCTGTAGGAAATGCAAAAAAAACAAAAAAAAAAGAATTAGTCGAAATTTTTGACAGTTACTAATTGAAATAATATTTGTTGAGTTTTATTGGGATTTAGGTTCTAATTTAAATTTCCCACTAAATGTTCTTTCACCAACTTTCGTACAGCATGCGAGGAGAAGACTGAAGACATGGACGGTACCGTTTCGTCCTTATTATGGACTCATCAGCATATCATATCAGTCAGACCCACACCACACATACCATACGAAAGTTGAAAGTTATATATATCTTAAACGGTTAACTAGTTAACCAGTGTTAAGATATTACTTTCAACTTTCAACTTTTGTTGCGATCTCGATGAGCTTCTCGAAAAATTATGCTGCTGGCTGTTCGTAATTTTTGTTTTGAGAAAATTTTTCCAACAATAATTCTTCACCTTATATACCGGTGTAATTAGCCAGCACGACGTAATTATCATACAATTACCGGCCTTTATCCTCATTACTTCTAAGAGAATGTGAACAGCTTGTCACTTATCATTATTTCGATAACGTGCACAATAATATAAGTAATGTTTGAAAAACTCTGGGAATTTTACTTGATAACTCTTGAATCGAAGATGGCACTCTGGAAAACTCACAAACTCAAGTACAACTCTACCGACTTTGTTTTCTCAACGTTTATCCGATGTAACGCATTCACGGCCCTAATAAAGTTTACTTACGTACTTTACGTTAATTTAAAGATGGAAAAAATTGTCTTCTTAAGTTGAAATCCTTAACGACCTTTTCCTTAAAAATATCGTGTATAGATTCACAGACCTTACATACCCTGAAGGGTCGATTTTAGAACGCAGGTCATATGCCAGCGTGTAACATATACGTGGAAGCCAGAAGTTTGACGTATCTGGTGTCTTAGCACAGGTCACGCCATAATTTTGACAAAAGCTTCTCCAGGCTACATGAGGTAAATTTTCGCTGATTGGGGAATGGCTAGGACGCGAGGACAGCAAAGCGGAAGCCGGAGGACGGCCATGACACGAAGACGGCCGAACGCGGTAAAGTCCACCTGTAATTTTTACCTGACGAGCTTACCTAAATTTATCTTACTACTTTTCCCTGTGCCTCTATCTTTTTAAAAGAACTTTGAGAGCTTCAAGCAGTTTTTTTATTCCTGAATCCGAGTTTAAGATTAAAAAATTTAACCAGTCGTTTCAGTTGAACTACATTCAAAAACGAAGTAGCGGCGCCATTACCATTTTTCGACGTGCGAGTGAAAATTTCTAATAATAATTTCTACAACGTCTCCCGTATTCCCGTTAATAATCACCTGATTAATATCAGCTTCCGATCGGTGGATCCGTATGGAACTGACTCATCAACACTTGTGGATTCTATTAGTGCTATATAGTTGAACAATTCCTTACATGAAAAGTATACGCGGAAATATGTTCTCAGTTACTGGAAAATAGTCCAAAATCAACAAATTGTCTAGTTTTATTGCGAGGGTTTTTCGAACAAGACTCGTATTATTGTGCGCTTATTAGAGAAATAATTGCTAAGATGTTGAATTTTGTGCTAATGATAATAAATACCACCTTCCTTATAATAATATGAAGATAAAAATGTAATTGTAGGGCAGTTACTGCTTTCTTGATAATTCTGTCGGTATATAAAGGGAAATATTCTTGTTACTGCTCAACTTGAGAAACGTCACAAGAAGAAGCTCTCCGCTCGACCTCAATAATGAAGTTTTCTATGATCCTGGTTTTGGTTTTGGTATTTGCTCAAGCTATCCTGGCAGGATCGCTGATGGAAGACAAAGACAACTTGGACAGTAAGTTGAATTGTTTTCTCGCTTCTCAACTTTGCTTGACTCAACCTTACTTTGCTTGAAGTTTGGTCGATCTTCAGTTAACAGTCCTTCGTAATAGTTTTTCCGCTCTCGCATGCCGATCAGATTTATTACGTTACAATTTCATGATCCTTTTTTTTTTGTCAATTGTCTTTGTCCAAATTTTTCGTCCGATTCCGAGGCTTTGTTGAGAAATTTCGCTTGAGGACCAGGTAATTTTTCTTCTGGGTTTTCTCCTCATAAACTGGATGTCTTTCTGGACTACGGAGACCGGTTTTCCCCTCACAGCAGGATTAAAATCCTCACCCAAGTGTTAAAATCATGATTTATCTACTAACTTAGTGTGCCTGTGAATCCTAAAGAAAGCACCGTATACTATTTACTATTATTATTTAGTTATTATTTAGAACAAATAACTATAACGACCTCAGTGAGAGGGGATATCGGCTTAAAGAACGCAAGAGGGTGTCCGCAGGAAGAAGTCCTCTCCGTTTCTCCTCTCAGAACAAGAAACGAAGATAAACACTCGTTGGCCCTTCGGTCTCGGACTCGAATGTGGTTAATATATTTTGATAGAAGCGATTTAACTTCTAGTTATGAAGAATATAGGTAAGATAAAAGTAATACATAAAAACTCAGATAATATACAGGTGAGGCTTGCCGCCGTTCGTCCACGCGATTGCTCTTTCTTTGGCGACGCCAAACATTCTTTAACCACCTTTTATGGGAATATTTTTGCTTTTCCTACTTTTGCCAGAGACAATCTGATGGTGCATTAAGGATTGGAATGAAAGGATATGTCAGAAATTGAGTGCAGTTCTTTTTTCAGGTGAACTCACTTATAGTGGCTTTCGAAGAATGGAAGAACGTGATGGCGCTATTAAGAAACGAAAACAAGGGTGATTTAAACAAAGCAAAAGAAGCAGCAGCGGCAAGGAAGAGGAAGTAAAAATCCGTTTTCCTTCATTTTACTGAGAAATGTAATTCCTTTCAAAAATAAATAATCTATCCAGTTTGGTTGTCCTTAAATTAGCAAAGCACCCATTTCCCTCCTAATATCTGCGAAATTTTCCAAAATAACGAAATTGTTCGAGAGAGGGAAGAAAATTTACAAGACGATATGATGTTCTTGCTTGTTTCTGGTTCTCGTGGACACGAAGTTGGCACCCCTAAGTGCGAATTTTTGTGCGAACGTTTGTCCGATAAAAGTTTTCTTTTAATCCATGCACCCTCCAAAACCAAAAAAGAAATTATTTGTTCCTATTTTAAATTTACATCAGACTCAACTCCTGGTAACTTTGCACTCTCCCGCGCAGTCTCAAACTATCTGAAAAAAGCTTACTCTGATTGAAACCATTTCTTTTACTTAATCAACAGATTAAAGGTCACGACAGGTTTCCACAAAAGTGGAAACAGGCCTGTTTTCCACAAAACAGGCAAGTGTTGGAACGTTTGAGTAGGTAATAGCTACTCTTAGCGAGTTGAAGACGCTATTTTCTCTTCGACCTTTTGAGAAAATCATTAGTTATAAAATGAAATAAAACTTTTCAATAGACTACATCTTATACTACTAAATCTCAAAAAGTAAGCACTCCGCGGAATATTGTTCTCTACAAAAGTGGTTTAGTTCGGTGGGGGACATATACTTAGTTTAAACACAAGAACCTCCCTGGATCTCTCACGCGTTATTGCGAAGGAGTGGCGGTAACTGTGAAATATTAAACAACAACCGTTAATTTTTATTGCGAATTCATGTTCAGTGGAAAGATAGAAGATAAACAGCCAATATTATAAAGGCTCATCATTTGGCTAACGGACAGATTTCTGTGCTCGTCAAATGACTTTTATTAACATTTTTGTAATTACTTTCATGCCAAGAATAGATAAATTTAAAAAATTTTCACTAAGACTCGATACCTTCTTCAGAAATTATCACAGAAATCTGCCCGTTAACTTAATGAGCCTTTATAATATCCGCTGAAAGAAATATAGGGGCTGCTGTTTAAAATTTAAAAGTTTCCCCCACTACCTCGCAAACGATGAGGTGTGCAGGGAGGTTTTTATGTTCTTACGATGTCCCTCATCGAGCGAAATCACATTTGTAAAAAACATTTATCCGCAGAGTAACACTTTTCGAGAAATTTGAATATTCAGGTTAAAATAAGAATCATCCTGTATGGTGTTAATGCGCATAGGTGTTACAAATTTAAAGGGACTGTAGGAAATGCAAAAAAAAACAAAAAAAAAGAATTAGTCGAAATTTTTGACAGTTACTAATTGAAATAATATTTGATGAGTTTTATTGGGATTTAGGTTCTAATTTAAATTTCCCACTAAAGGTTCTTTCACCAACTTTCGTACAGCATGCGAGGAGAAGACTGAAGACATGGACGGTACCGTTTCGTCCTTATTATGGACTCATCAGCATATCATGGACTCATCAGTCAAACCCACGCCACACATACCATACGAAAGTTGAAACTTATATAATAACTTAACCGGTTAACCAGTTAACCACTGTTAAAATATTACTTTCATCTTTCAACTTTTGTTGCGATCTCGATGAGCTTTTTGAAAAATTCTGCTGGTGGCTTTTCGTAGTTTTTTTTTTCAGAAAATGTTTCCAGCAATTCTTCACCTATATACCGGTGTAATTAGCCAGCACGTAGTAATTATCCTACAATTACCGGCCTTTATCCTCATTAGTTCTAAAAGAATGTGAACAGCTTGTCACTTATTATTTCAATAACGTGCACAATAATATAAGTAATGTTTGAAAAACTCTGGGAATTTAACTTTTAATATAACTCTTGAAGAACCTGTGAAACTTTCCACGATCGTTATTAAGTACTCTCTTAAGTGAGACCTCGAAGATGGTACTCTGGAGAACTCACACACTCAAGTACAACTTTACCGACGTTGTTTTCTTGACCTATATCCGATGTAACGCATTCACGACCTTAAAGTTTACTTACGTATTTATACTTTACGTTAATTTAAAGATGGAAAAAAATTGTCTTCTCAAGTTGAAATCCTTAACGACCTTTTCCTTAAAAATATCGTGTATAGATTCACAGACCTTACATGCCCTGAAGGGTCGATTTTAGAGCGCAGGTCATATACCAGCGTGTAACATACGTGGAAGCCAGAAGTTTGACGTAGCTGGTGTCTTAGCACTGGTCACGCCATAATTTTGACAAAAGCTTCTCCAGGCTACATGAGGTAAATTTTCGCTGATTGGGGAATGGCTAGGACGCGAGGACAGCAAAGCGGAAGCCGGAGGACGGCCATGACACGAAGACGGCTGAACGCGGTAAAGTCCACCTGTAATTTTTACCTGACGAGCTTACCTAAATTTATCTTACTACTTTTCCCTGTGCCTCTATCTTTTTAAAAGAATTTTGAGTCGTTTCAGTTGAACTACATTCAAAAACGAAGTAGCGGCGCCATTACCATTTTTCGACGTGCGAGTGAAAATTTCTAATAATAATTTCTACAACGTCTCCCGTATTCCCGTTAATAATCACCTGATTAATATCAGCTTCCGATCGTTGGATCCGTATGGAACTGACTCATCAACACTTGTGGATTCTATGAGTGCTAGTTGAACAATTCCTTACATGAAAAGTACGGAAATATGTTCTCAGTTACTGGAAATTCGTCAAAAATCAACAAAATGTCTAGTTTTAATGCGAGGGTTTTTCGAACAAGACTCGTATTATTGTGCGCTTATTAGAGAAATAATTGCTAGGGTGTCGATTTTTGTGCTAATGATAATAAATGCCACCTTCCTCATAATAATATGAAGATAAAAATGTAATTGTAGGGCAGTTACTGCTTTCTTGATAATTCTGTCGGTATATAAAGGGAAATAACATTTTGCTACTGCTCAACTTGTGAAACGTCACGAGAAGAAGCTCTCCGCTCGACCTCAATAATGAAGTTTTCTATGATCCTGGTTTTGGTTTTGGTATTTGCTCAAGCTATCCTGGCAGGATCGCTGATGGAAGACAAAGACAACTTGGACAGTAAGTTGAATTTTTTCTCTCGCTTCTCAACTTTGCTCGACTCAACTTTACGTTGCTTGAAGTTTGGTCGATCTTCAGTTAACAGTCCTTCGTAATAGTTTTTCCGCTTCAGAGCGCATGTGCGACATAGCTTCGCTCTCTTGTCCAATCAGAAACCATTATGTCATTTCTGGCCTATGATATCCATAAATCTAATAAGTCTCTTATAATACGAAACAATCTGATGGTGCATTAAGGATTGGAAAGAAAGCGGATATCTCAGAAATTGAGTGCCGTTCTTTTTTCAGGTGAACTCACTAATAGTGGCTTTCGAAGAATGGAAGAACGTCAAAGGTATTATCATGCGTGGTGGTAGAAAACAAAAAAAAGGTGATTTAAACAAAGCAAAAGAAGCAGCAACGGCAAGGAAGGGGAAGTAAAAATCCGCGTTTTCTTTCATTTTGCATAGAAATGTAATTCCTTTCAAAAATAAATAATCTTTCCAGTTTGCGTTGTCTTAAATTACCAAAGCACCCATTTCCCTCCTAATATCTGCCAAATTCCAAAATAACGAAATTGTTCGAGAGTCATCACTCTCCTGCAAGAGTCGCAAATTATCTGAAGAATGCTAATTCTGATTGAAACCATTTTCTTTAACTTATTCAACAGATTAAAGGTCACGACAGGTTTCCACCAAAAACTTGGGAGACAAAGACAAAGGGTTGTTGAGACGCGGTTTCTTAAAAAAGTTACTTTGGAGATGTCACGTTAATTTAATTCAAGAAAATAACTGACCAGATGACGGCAGATAATTTAAACTTCCCACTAAAGGCGATTAGGCAACAATGCGAAAATATGATTGTTAAAACTAAAACGAAAGTATTTCCATCCAGACATAAAATTTCCAGTTCATAGAGAAAGAAGGTACAAAAATTAAAATTTATTAATGGAGTGTTTAAGAGTTAGTTCTCTCAGCGAGAACGCAATACCTGTCCATAGTTTCTGTACGCCTGATAACGAAGAGAATGAATTTGCTTCAAAACCGGCTAACTCCACGACTGGGCTGATGGCCGCCATTGCACATTAACTTACTAATTTTTATAAATCTTTTATTATTAGGTATGTATAAAACGTCAACTGGAAACGTATTCAGAATTTATTCCATTTTTTTTTTGTAACCAATAAAAATAATTATTTACGTGAGTAAGTTTTTTTTTTAATTTTAATTTTTTTTTTAATGTAAGCACGGAAAAATTAAATCTGTACATGAAAAACATATTTATCAAATTTACAGGCAATTTGCGGCTGTGCTCTCTTTGTTCTGGATCTTGGATGGGAGATTAAAAAATAAAATGTTATTTACATAAGGTGAAAGAAAAATGAAAAAATTATTAAATTAATAAATAAATAATTCACATAGGTACCTACCTACATTATTTATTAAAAACAAAACATGCTTTAGGGTCACAATAAAATAAATAAATGATGAGAAAGAATCAACAAACAAAGAAAGCGTGTGGGGGTGCTGACGATGATGATTTTTCGAGGAAACTTGTCGAGAATCCGATCAGGAGCGCAGAACCGTTAAGAGGACCAGAAAGCGAATTATCGACCTGACCTACTAGTGCAACTGGTAGACCGGTGGCGTAAATCGGAGTAAAATCGGGCGACCTCTCGCTGTAGCTGTTCTCCTGATGAAAGATTGAAAGAAATTCATCAAAACCACGTAAGTCCATCATCCGGCTTGAACTTGTGGCGTCAGTGCGTGCAACTTGCAAGGCGCTGGCGCTTATTATTAAGGCTTCCCGTATTATGCATAATATTAATTAAAAATTAAAAGAATTTTATATTTTAGTGGAGGACTGCTGAAATCCTGGATTAAAATAATCCATCTTTTGTCCTCATTATTTATTTAAATAATTAGCTTTGCCAATTATTATTTTAAGTCATCTCTGACTTAACTGTAAGGCCAGACAATAATTTAAGTAAGTAAGACAAAAAAACGTCTTGTTTGTGTTTTATTTTAGAGCTATCAACATCTGTCAAAATGTTGCGAGAGGTCATGTTCTCATTTAAAATTTCCATGCAGGATTGCAGACAAGTCCAGCAGTTTGACTAAATTCGGCCAAATATTTTTTTTTTGCAATGTCGTCCAGTTTGACAAGATCCGCAGCCCAATTTTTTGGAACCTTGAAAAGTTGGAAAAAAAACAGCTCGAATTTTTTTGAGAAGTCCCTAATTTGACCAAATCAGGCCAGATCAATTTTTTTTTTTTACAAGGTCCACGCTCTAATCTTTTTGCGAGATCTAATTTGACGTAATCAGGAGAGATCAGCTCGATTTTTTTTGCAATGGGTTTGCATCAGATCCGCGGTAAACTCGATTTTTTTTGCAAGGTCCAGTTTTTCCGATCTGTTTAAAGGAGGGAAAAAAGCAGCTCATTTTTTTGAGAAGTCCAGTTTGACCAAATCAGGCTAGATCAATTTTTTTATATAGCAATGTCATCCAGTTTGACAAGATCCGCAGCCCGTTTTTTTTTCAAAGCTGTTTGGACCTTGCAAAGTTGCAAAGTAGGAAAAAACAGCTCGATTTTTTTTGGAAAGTCCCCAGTTTGACCAAATCAGGCCATATCAATTTTTTTTTTTTTTAAAGGACAGTTTGGCAAAATCGACAGCTCTAATCTTTTTGCAAGATCTAATTTGACGTAGTCAGGAGAGGTCAGCTCGATTTTTTTTTGCAAAGGGTTTGATCAGGTCCGCGGTAAGATCGATTTTTTTGCAAGGTCCAGTTTTTCCGATCTGTTTAAAGGAGGGGAAAAAGCAGCTCTTTTTCTTGCGAAGTCCCATCAGTTTGACCAAATCAGGCAAAATCATTTTTTTTGGCAACGTCGCCCAGTTTGACAAAATCCTCAGTCCGATTTTTTTGAACCTTGCAAAGCAGGAAAAAACAGCTCGAATTTTTTTCAGAAGTCCCCAGTTTGACCAAATTAGGTCAGAACAATTTTTTTTTACAAGGACCAGTTTGACAAGGTCCACAGCTCAAATCTGTTTTTGCAAGAATCGATTCGACGGAGTCAGAAGAGGCCAGCTCGATTTATTTGCAAGATCTAGTTTTTTTGGACTTTGCAAAGCAGGAAAAAATTGTTTTTCCTCGAATTTTTTTGCGAAGTCCAGTTTGACCAAATCAGGTCAGATCAATTTTTTTTCCAACGACCACTTTCAGTTTGACAAGATCCGCAGCTCAAATCTGTTTTTGCAAGATCAAAGAAGAGCTTTTTGCAAAAGGATTTAATCAGTGTGCACGCGATAAGGTCCAGTTTTTCCTATCTGTTTAAAAGAGGGAAAAAAGCAGCTCTTTTTTTGCGAAGTCCAGTTTGAACCCAATCAGGTCAGATCAATTGTTTTTGACAAGGACCACTTTCAGTTTGACAGAAGATCCGCGGCTCAAATTTGTTTTTGCGAGATCAAAAAAGAGCTTTTTGCAAAGGGTTTGATCAGGTACGCGATAAGCTCGATTTCTTTTGCAAGGTCCAGTTTTTTAGACCTTGCAAAGCAGGGAAAAAAGCACCTCGAATTCTTTTGCGAAGTCCATAGTTTGACCAAATCAGGCCAGAATGGTTTGGAAGAAAACTGGAATTTTTGAGCTGACCCAACCTTACAAAAATATAATTAAAAAGAAAATCCATGAGCCAATCCATGAGCCTCCACTGTTGCGTCAAGCTTTTTGACGAAATAGGTCCTACCTTACCTATAAAAATCAATTTCCTCGACTGATTGATGGACAAGTAATTAAATCAGTAATTAAGTGTGTTTAAATTAAAGGAGAGCGCTGTCAACAGCATTTTCATCGTAAAAAGCCCAATTATTGCATAAAATAACATTCACCTTCATTATTAATCAATTTATAATAATTGTGTAATTACGAGAGAGGCAAAGGTAGGGGAGCTTGAAGGAGATTTGTCCAATTTGAAACGCCATTCATCTCAACCTACCCTTTTTAATGTCAGCCGTCTTCGGCTTTGATGATTCTATAGAAGCGAAAGGTCATTTCCTGATCGCATTTCGCGTTTAAACTCCTTTCAACTCCCCCAAAAATCGACTTCCTACACTCCTAGATGTTTTTCCAACTAGGTCAACCTTTCTCCTCTTTCATCTTTTCCCAGATAAATATAAATGTCCTATTTTAGATCGATGCGGGCCTTATTGAAATCGCCGGCTGAAGCTGAAATAGAATATCTCGATACCTCTTCGGGTTTCTGCCAGCCTGCTCGCGGCGAGAATGCGATTCCCCAATACCTCGTATCGGGGACACCGGTGCGGCGTTTCGAGTTCAAGAATCAACGACATTCTCCGCGACACCTCTTCGCGATCTCTGCTAGCCTGTTCATTGCGGGAATGAAATTCCCCGATTCCGCGGACGACACGGATTCTAGAGTTCATGTGAACGAACGATCGTGTTCACCGACCGGCAAAGGACACTCTCGCTCACTCACTCACTCTCCCTGATGATATTTTTTTAAGGCTCATGTAGATTTTATCTAAAGGGCTTAATAGAGAGAGAAAGAGAGAATGTTTGCGGTTAAAATGAATGGTGGTGACCTACTAATAATAATTTTTACTGACAACTTAATAATTTAGCCCAATGTTTGAGCTAGTCGAGGTTAGAAAAGACATTTAATTAAATCTGACAGTAAAGGGGAATAACCGAGTCCTGAAACAGAAGAATTAATACACGTGATTAGTTGTTCTACTTCCACGGGGAAATCGCGTGAAAATTGAAAAGTGGAAAAGTCCGCAAAGCGTATCAATCAAGCGTAACTTGAATTAGGTGGTAAGGACATTTTAAGTTCCATTTTTTTTTTGCTTTTTCGTTCATTTTCGCGATTTAAATTAAGTCTGCTTTATTATTTTTCTCATTATCAACCGTTTAATTATTTAACCTTCCAATCCAATGAGAAAGGGGGGTCAATTTACATACCACCATAACATTTCCTTCATTATAAATATTGCAGCGTTTATCAAGCGGGCCATCGAGGCGCCAAGGTGGCGGGACAGTTCTGAGAGTCTATAATATTTCTACCGCCTTGTATTGCGTACATAAATCAACCATTCAAGGTTTTTGGATTTGGACCCTCGTTATTGCTGAATGACCGACTTCTTGTACTGAGTTACAATAACTTATTGGTCCGATTTAATATGTCAAGACTTCATGAGTATTCACTTTTATTTAGGTATATCCGAGAAAGCTTAATTTTCTAGGTAAAGGGTGTTGCAGTTTTCAAAAAAAGGAGGTATCAATTTGAATATTGCCTAAAAGGCTGCTTAGAAAAATTGGATCCAAAATATATTGTTACTCATGCTGCTTTAATCGTTTTGTCTATGCCGCCGCGATTTTGGAATGATTGAACATAGAGATAAGAAACAGAACTTCAAAGCCGTCTCTCAGAAATGTTCCCAAATACTTGGAGCCCTGTTCGAAATCAAATGTTGAAGATCAGAACAAACGGAAAAGCTACTGAACACCTTTCGAAATAGAGAGAATTTATGGTACAAACAGTATAGATGGATCCTCCCTGCGTCGACGCATAAGGTCTAGTTTTTTTTACCTCTTCTACCGGTGGTAGTCACTGGGTCAAGTTCACGACAGATCGAGTTCTTGTAGTTTTATCGACCTTCGCCTTAATAAGTAACGATTTCGTCTAGAGAAGGTATTAGTATCGCTATTAAGACCCTCGTAGTTAAGAGGCACTACTCACAGGTCCAAAAGTACTTAACTTCCATAGCGATATTCGACGCTCACGTATTCGCAGCAATCTACTGACACCGGGTCTTGTGCTCTTAATTATGCACATCTCTTAAGGAATTTCCTATTTGTGCAAAGCGGTTTACTTCGGGCTTCTGAGTGGGTGAGTTCTTTGAATTCTGAGGGTGTCTATAAATTTGGGTCTGACGAAAATTTCCAAGAGCTTTAACACTGTTCTCCGTAGAGTCCTTAGAGGGCATGAATTGCGTAATTTGTGAGTACCCCCGCTTTTTTATAAAAAAAAAACATCTCAAATTCACCAATAAAAATAGGCAGCTTGAAAGGTGAGCCTTTAACGAGCCGTCAATGCTTGGAATAATATTTTCTATGTCCACATGCCATTCGGGAAATAAAATTTTTCGATTATCGGATTATTAATTTAATATTTGAATTTGACAAATGATTCCGATGAATATTGAGCGCGCATTGCGGTGACGTGACGTCTACGAATGACTACGGCCAATCGAACGTTCGAACAGCGTTTTTATTAATTTTCCATAGCGTTCCCAATGATTAATGATTCAATCTGCCCATAAAAGATCGCATTAATATTGCAGAGTCTCTATTAGAATGCATTTATCGTTCTGTAACGACAATCCATAGAAGTAGAAGCAGCCTTGATAAATAATAAAATTGCGCAAATTGCGGTTTTGTTTATTGAATTAAATAAATTTGTATTCTCACCAATCTCGGTGTTTGTAGTCATTATAACTCAGACAGCTGTGACGGATGATTCTGATTCTGGTCTCGGAAAAGAACATTTCTAGAAAGGTGAACCGTATGGGTATAAATACCACCTGTTCCGTGGTTTATTGAATTAAATAAATTGCATTCTCACCAATCTCGGTGGTTGCAGCGTGCATTATAACTCAGACAGCTAGGATGGATGATTCTCGAAAAAGAACATTTCTAGAAAAGTAAACCGTATAGGCATAAATACCACCTGTTCTATGGTTTATTGAAATAAATAAATTTGTATTATCGGTGTATTTTCACCAATCTCGGTGGTTGTAGCCATTATAACTCAGACAGCTGTGACGGATGATTCTGATTCTGGTCTCGGAAAAGAACATTTCTAGAAAGGTGAACCGTATGGGTATAAATACCACCTGTTCCGTGGTTTATTGAATTAAATAAATTGCATTCTCACCAATATCGGTGGTTGCAGCGTGCATTATAACTCAGACAGCTAGGATGGATGATTCTCGAAAAAGAACATTTCTAGAAAAGTAAACCGTATAGGCATAAATACCACCTGTTCTATGGTTTATTGAAATAAATAAATTTGTATTCTCGGTGTATTCTCACCAATCTCGGTGGTTGTAGCCATTATAACTCAGACAGCTGTGACGGATGATTCTGATTCTGGTCTCGGAAAAGAACATTTCTAGAAAGGTGAACCGTATGGGTATAAATACCACCTGTTCCGTGGTTTATTGAATTAAATAAATTGCATTCTCACCAATATCGGTGGTTGCAGCGTGCATTATAACTCAGACAGCTAGGATGGATGATTCTCGAAAAAGAACATTTCTAGAAAAGTAAACCGTATAGGCATAAATACCACCTGTTCTATGGTTTATTGAAATAAATAAATTTGTATTCTCGGTGTATTCTCACCAATCTCGGTGGTTGTAGCCATTATAACTCAGACAGCTGTGACGGATGATTCTGATTCTGGTCTCGGAAAAGAACATTTCTAGAAAGGTGAACCGTATGGGTATAAATACCACCTGTTCCGTGGTTTATTGAATTAAATAAATTGCATTCTCACCAATATCGGTGGTTGCAGCGTGCATTATAACTCAGACAGCTAGGATGGATGATTCTCGAAAAAGAACATTTCTAGAAAAGTAAACCGTATAGGCATAAATACCACCTGTTCTATGGTTTATTGAAATAAATAAATTTGTATTCTCGGTGTATTCTCACCAATCTCGGTGTTTGTAGCCATTATAACTCAGACAGCTGTGACGGATGATTCTGATTCTGGTCTCGGAAAAGAACATTTCTAGAAAGGTGAACCGTATGGGTATAAATACCACCTGTTCCGTGGTTTATTGAATTAAATAAATTGCATTCTCACCAATATCGGTGGTTGCAGCTTGTATTATAACTCAGACAGCTAGGATGGATGATTCTCGAAAAAGAACATTTCTAGAAAAGTAAACCGTATAGGCATAAATACCACCTGTTCTATGGTTTATTGAAATAAATAAATTTGTATTCTCGGTGTATTCTCACCAATCTCGGTGTTTGTAGCCATTATAACTCAGGCAGCTGTGACGGATAATTCTGATTCTGGTCTCGGAAAAGAACATTTCTAGAAAGGTGAACCGTATGGGTATAAATACCACCTGTTCCGTGGTTTATTGAATTAAATAAATTGCATTCTCACCAATATCGGTGGTTGCAGCTTGTATTATAACTCAGACAGCTAGGATGGATGATTCTCGAAAAAGAACATTTCTAGAAAAGTAAACCGTATAGGCATAAATACCACCTGTTCTATGGTTTATTGAAATAAATAAATTTGTATTCTCGGTGTATTCTCACCAATCTCGGTGGTTGTAGCCATTATAACTCAGGCAGCTGTGACGGATGATTCTGATTCTGGTCTCGGAAAAGAACATTTCTAGAAAGGTGAACCGTATGGGTATAAATACCACTCCGTGGTTTATTGAATTAAATAAATTGCATTCTCACCAATATCGGTGGTTGCAGCGTGCATTATAACTCAGACAGCTAAGATGGATGATTCTCGAAAAAGAACATTTCTAGAAAAGTAAACCGTATAGGCATAAATACCACATGTTCTATGGTTTATTGAAATAAATAAATTTGTATTCTCGGTGTATTCTCACCAATCTCGGTGTTTGTAGCCATTATAACTCAGGCAGCTGTGACGGATAATTCTGATTCTGGTCTCGGAAAAGAACATTTCTAGAAAGGTGAACCGTATGGGTATAAATACCACCTGTTCCGTGGTTTATTGAATTAAATAAATTGCATTCTCACCAATATCGGTGGTTGCAGCTTGTATTATAACTCAGACAGCTAGGATGGATGATTCTCGAAAAAGAACATTTCTAGAAAAGTAAACCGTATAGGCATAAATACCACCTGTTCTATGGTTTATTGAAATAAATAAATTTGTATTCTCGGTGTATTCTCACCAATCTCGGTGGTTGTAGCCATTATAACTCAGGCAGCTGTGACGGATGATTCTGATTCTGGTCTCGGAAAAGAACATTTCTAGAAAGGTGAACCGTATGGGTATAAATACCACTCCGTGGTTTATTGAATTAAATAAATTGCATTCTCACCAATATCGGTGGTTGCAGCGTGCATTATAACTCAGACAGCTAAGATGGATGATTCTCGAAAAAGAACATTTCTAGAAAAGTAAACCGTATAGGCATAAATACCACATGTTCTATGGTTTATTGAAATAAATAAATTTGTATTCTCGGTGTATTCTCACCAATCTCGGTGTTTGTAGCCATTATAACTCAGACAGCTGTGACGGATGATTCTGATTCTGGTCTCGGAAAAGAACATTTCTAGAAAGGTGAACCGTATGGGTATAAATACCACCTGTTCCGTGGTTTATTGAATTAAATAAATTGCATTCTCACCAATATCGGTGGTTGCAGCGTGCATTATAACTCAGACAGCTAGGATGGATGATTCTCGAAAAAGAACATTTCTAGAAAAGTAAACCGTATAGGCATAAATACCACCTGTTCTATGGTTTATTGAAATAAATAAATTTGTATTCTCGGTGTATTCTCACCAATCTCGGTGTTTGTAGCCATCATAACTCAGACAGCTGTGACGGATGATTCTGATTCTGGTCTCGGAAAAGGACATTTCTAGAAAGGTGAACCGTATGATAATAAGTACCACCTGTTCCGTGGTTTATTGAATTAAATAAATTTATATTCTTCAATTGATTGAAAGTTTCAATACTGTTTCATTTGGTTGGTGCTATCCTAAGAATTGTTACTAGTTTGTGTAACCATCAACAAGGTAAATTTTTATTTTCTTTTTAAGTAAAAAGCTATAAAAATTAGTTTTCTATTAGGGTTACAATGGCGGGAATAGAATCTTCAAAGTAATGCTTTGTAATTAGTACTTAAGAAAATTTTGGTGCTAAAGAACGGCACTAATTTGTAGTGTTTAATTATGAACGTCATCAGTGGTACTGTTGTTTTATATTTTTTTGGGCCCACTTCTTTAGCAGGGCTGTTCTCAGCCATATTCTTATTTCGGGCTAATGTCAGTCTCTTCTAATAACAAAATCATAATAACATGATTTTTTTATATGATGTTAGCTAAAAAAATCACAACGTAGGGTTACACTAAATAAAATTGATAAGAGCCTATATCGAGATTAAACGTGGAATAGTCCTAGTCCATTTTCTCATATTTCCAATTGATTGAGTTAAATGCGGCCACCCCAATCGATCTAAAAGTATAAAAAACTGGATCCCCTTCGCACCTTTCACACGCGAACAATTTGTCATGGAAGATAAATCGATCATCTATCCTATAAATGAATGAGTCATAAATCTTGCTAGTGTTTAGTGTTTGTTAGACTCTAGAGGTTTGGTCATAATTATTGCAAATTGCTAATTACTCGTCTCTTTATATGGGATCAGATTTACGATCCAGTTTCCAATTTATCATCCTTTATCTCTCCCTTTTTATAACAACCTCTTCATTGTCTTCACACCAAACGAACCATCCTCTCACACTGAGAGAAGTTGATTAGACAACAACCGTATGAGTTCTATCAGGGTTTTTGTTTTTAGATTATTAATTGGACAATCACCCTGTATAATGTGATCTGAATTCCGATCATTATTATCCCCGAGAATAAGGGACATCATTAAAGGCAATAAACAGGAGAAAGGAGAGAAATGAAAATCTATTATTGCAGCCTTTAATTGTTTTGCTTCCCGGCGGGGGAATTCGGGAACAAAACATCGAATCAATCGGATGGAATGGGGAGACTTTCCCTCTATGGCTCGCTTTAATTACTTCCGACTTTCCGAATTGCCGCAATAGCGGGTCGTCTTCTGCGCTGTTTGTCCTCGAAATTGGACCAAATTGAATAAGAAAAAGTCAACTCTGGACCTGGACATCCTGCGGAGGATTCTGGATTCTGTGGGCGTCGTGTTTTGTTTGCTCGGTGAATTTTCCGAGGAGGTTATACAGTGGGCGAGAAAAAGGTCGCTTTTAATTGGACACTTGGAGTTAAAAATAATCGTAAGAGGGTGAGAGGTAGTTGAAATAAAGACTGAGCCCTCGGTTTATGCTAACAGGTGACTTTCTAGAACGATTGACATAATTTCGAATAACTGATGGATGAGTATGAGAGGGTCGGTTGATTCTGGAATTGTCAGAATTTCAAAACAGCAAATTTCGAGCGCGAATATCTCGAAGTCTTTGCAAGATGGCGAAAAAAGAGACGTGGTCTTAGCACTTGTTGGTAATAATTATCGTCGAACGTTATACAATACAAGGTCGATTTGGCAGAGTGCACGGGCAGGTAAGCACAAATGCAACACAAAACGATCCGGTCAGCTGTGACTGGACGTTTGTTTCAAGTCAATTGTAACGTGTGCTTAGAAGTAATCATGCAGAACACCTGGAGGGCGCGACATTCGTCGAATTCCAGCTCGCAGAGAATAAGGAGTAAATATATCATTACATTTATGTACGTGCATCTGGTCAAGTACTTAGATAGACAAAAGATCCTGCATGAGAATGTTATGTCATAGTCATACCAATAGTACCACAACTGCCGAGCTCTTGTGTTACTATTATTAGCATTACTATCATTATTATTACATATGGAGCGTTTCAGAAAGAAATGCGATTTTTAAAAGCTACCTACTATCTGATACCTAATTATCTGATAACTTGGTCACCAGTTTCATAGAAAAACTCACCAGTTTATAGGCAGCTTTTGAAAAAAAAAAGCTTGCAACAAAGCCAGAAAAAGTAGAGCTGATTAGATGGTAGCTGAACTCTCCCACTCTCCCACAGCTGAACCAAAGCAAAATTATCTTAATTCTATAAAGTCAATTTATTTTTGAGGAAAACTCGCTAGTTTTTAGGCAGCTTTTGAAAAAACAGCTTTCAACAAATCCCAAAAAAATAGAGCTGATTCAATGGTGATGACTCCCGCAGCTGAACAAAAGTAAAATTCTACATTCTCCAAAATCAATTAGAAGTATAGTTCGTAGCAGCGTTGCCGCTTCTTTAATTTTTCAGGGAGACTTGGTATTATTCAGGCAACTCTTGAAGAAAAAGAAACTCGCAGGAATACCCAGAAAAAAACCCCTTCAATGGTGATTGATGATTCCTTCAGCTGAACAAACGCAAAATTCTGCATTCTCCAAAATCAATTAGAAGTATAGTTCGTAGCAGCGTTGCCGCTTCTTTAATTTTTCAGGGAGACTTGGTATTATTCAGGCAACTCTTGAAGAAAAAGAAACTCGCAGCAATACCCAGAAAAAAATGCCTTCAATGGTGATTGATGATTCCTTCAGCTGAACAAACGCAAAATTCTACATTCTCCAAAATCAATTAGAAGTATAGTTCGTAGCAGCGTTGCCGCTTCTTTAATTTTTCAGGGAGACTTGGTATTATTCAGGCAACTCTTGACGAAAAAGAAACTCGCAACAATACCCAGAAGAAAACCCCTTCAATGGTGATTGATGATTCCTTCAGCTGAACAAACGCAAAATTCTACATTCTCCAAAATCAATTAGAAGTATAGTTCGTAGCAGCGTTGCCGCTTCTTTAATTTTTCAGGGAGACTTGGTATTATTCAGGCAACTCTTGAAGAAAAATAAACTCGCAACAATACCCAGAAAAAAACCCCTTCAATGGTGATTGATGATTCCTTCAGCTGAACAAACGCAAAATTCTGCATTCTCCAAAATCAATTAGAAGTATAGTTCGTAGCAGCGTTGCCGCTTCTTTAATTTTTCAGGGAGACTTGGTATTATTCAGGCAACTCTTGAAGAAAAAGAAACTCGCAGCAATACCCAGAAAAAAATGCCTTCAATGGTGATTGATGATTCCTTCAGCTGAACAAACGCAAAATTCTACATTCTCCAAAATCAATTAGAAGTATAGTTCGTAGCAGCGTTGCCGCTTCTTTAATTTTTCAGGGAGACTTGGTATTATTCAGGCAACTCTTGAAGAAAAAGAAACTCGCAACAATACCCAGAAAAAAAACCCTTCAATGGTGATTGATGATTCCTGAGCTGAACAAACGCAAAATTCTACATTCTCCAAAATCAATTAGAAGTATAGTTCGTAACAGCGTTGCCGCTTCTTTAATTTTTCAGGGAGACTTGGTATTATTCAGGCAACTCTTGAAGAAAAAGAAACTCGCAACAATACCCAGAAAAAAACCCCTTCAATGGTGATTGATGATTCCTTCAGCTGAACAAACGCAAAATTCTACATTCTCCAAAATCAATTAGAAGTATAGTTCGTAGCAGCGTTGCCGTTTCTTTATTTTTTTCAGTGAAGGTTGGTATTATTTAGGTTGCTCTTGAACAAACAAAAAAAAAAAAACTTGCAACAAAGCCCAGAAAAGTAGAAAAATTGCACCTTCCTGGGGGTTGATATATGGTTCTCGTAGCTCCATCAAAATCCTCAACAAAACTTTGAAAAGTGAACATAAAAATGTATTGATGAGTGAAGCTCATCATCAAGTCGAAGACTGGTTTGCTAGGTCAGTGCAATTCCATGTCCATCTGGTCAACCCTGTAGTAAAACAACTTATTTCCGATCTCGTTGAGTAATTAATTGAAAGTTTGAAAGTTACCATTGCGTTGCAGCGGGCAATTATTATGGCAACTCGTTCGAACAATGTGTTTGTCTTTACTAGGAGCGTAAGTTTCACTTGCATTATCAATTATTCTTTATCTATGACGACGAGTGTTCCACATTGAGGAATGCGACACTCGTCGCCTTTTTGGTATAACTGGCAACTTTTCAATTAAAGTCATTGAAATTCTGAAAGAGCTCGAGTACGCGTAAATGTCAACGGCCTCGTTCTTCGATTCGAGCACATGCAAACGATTGTGTGTGGTGTGTGTGAGTGTGTCTCGTAAATCGTTGACGTTTTTGAAAACGGTTTTGAATAATTTATATTATTGATCATCGAAACTTGTTGTCTTTATTAGTGTCTTAGGATAAGTAATAATTGTATTTTTCGACCCTTTTAACCTTTCATAGTTTGTACCTATATTAGCGTTTAAGAAATTGATAAGATGACCTTACTATTTTCCTTTTTCTTTTATTAAAAACAAAATTAATGGGCGAATTTCTTCAATAAATAATCGCAGCATTCCTTTACACAATTTCTTAACTTCACTTAATTAATTATGGCGAATAATTGATGAGTAGTAGAGGTAAGTTAATTGGTGAATTGTTATTCGGCTAAGTTGGCGTGACTGAACCATACACGTACATCAACGACCTACTCTTTAGACGGTATTTATGATAATTAATTACTCATACCTCACCTACTTGTCAATTAAATATGTTAGCTTGGCGTTGGTGATTTTACCGGAACGAAATAAGAATTCGAATTTTCCGACTCGACTTTTAACGTGCCCGCCTTCATTTCATTATTTACATCATCACCTTTTCCACAATTCTCACCGTATTGAAAGATCGATATACGTTGTTCGGTCAGGGAATCAATTTGTGATGGGACAATTTTTGTCCGAAAACCGTTTTTGGCCCTCTGGCGTAGTTATAGCCATTACGCAAAAAACGTGCTTTCCAAAAACTGATAATTCGTATTTGGACCTCGCCATACTTCCCTTTCATTCATTCATTAATTCATTTCCCACCATTCGTTCCCTTTTTTAGAAAATTAGGGGAAATCCTGGATTTTGTACAGCAGAAACCTTTCCCAAATGGTGAGTGAGAGTTCAAATAAGAAAAAAACACATATTATGAAAACTATAGGCGAACTAAAGCCACGTTAGATCATTCTGGTCCAGGAATTTAGAAATTTTCATCCAAAAAACTTGCCCCAAACAGTTTTTGGTCGTCTAGAGTATTTTACATTACGCAAAAATAGTACTTTCCAAAACCTGATGATTCTTGTTTGGAATTCACCAGGAACCGTCTTTTTGCCGTACGAATATCCCTGACAGTTTTTTGCAGGAAGAATTTTCTGCATATTAGACCAACTTGTGTAAAATTTGCCGTTTATACCTACCACCGATTCGCCAAAAAGTGGCAATAAAAATTGATAACGTCAAACTTGAGAGTTAAGCTTTATATTTTGATAGATGACAGATGACAGACATTTCAAACAAAAACCTCTTCCATTTTTCTGACATCGACACCATCTTCCTTTTTTCATCATTTAACGCGTTTCTTAATTACGTTTCCTGTTCCCCTGTCACATACTTTCCCATTTTCACACCCCCACCTATCTCCCATAGTAAAAAATAAATAAAAATAACACTATCTACCACTTTTCTTTAAGCTACGTTTGATTTGTGGGAACACGAATTTGAAGTTTGCGAGTATAAATTTGGCCCGCAACTCTGTTTCTTTGCACTTTTTGTCAAAATTTTTGCACTTTTTCAAGTTGTTTTGTCTAAATCTCAGAAAGGAAGCGTTTTTAGGCATGCCCGCACTATACCAAGTTGAGGTAAACAAAATTTCTTACATTCCTCATAAAAAGTTTCTTTTTTTGGATGCCTAACCGTTCCGCCGGTCGACTGTGCCAAAAAAAAACCATTACGTGGAGTTTTGAATAGATTTGCTATAGTTTTGATTTTCTCACCCTCTATACGTTTTCAGGGTCGCTGAGCCCGAATTTGAAGTTTGCGGGCAAAAATTTGGCCCGGAGCTTTGTTTTTTTGCACTTTTTGCCCAAATTTTTGCACTTCTTTCATTTTGTGGCCAAAATCTCAGAAAAGAAGAACTTTTTTTTAAAACCCATTCTGGGGTTTTGGGAAATTTTGCTACAGTTTTTATTTTCTCGGCTTGTACGTTTGATTTGTGGGAACACCAATTTGAAGTTTGTGGGCAAAAATTTTGCCCGGAACTTTGTTTTTTTGCACTTTTTGCCAAAATTTTGCACTTCTTTCATTTTGTGGCCAAAATCTCAGAAAAGAAGAACTTTTTTTAAAAACCCATTCTGGGGTTTTGGGAAATTTTGCTACAGTTTTTATTTTCTCGGCTTGTACGTTTGATTTGTGGGAACACCAATTTGAAGTCTGTGGGCAAAAATTTGGCCCGGAACTTTGTTTTTTTTTGCACTTTTTGCCAAAATTTTGGCACTTTTTCAAGTTTTTTTGTCTAAATCTCAGAAAGGAAGCGTTTTTAGGCATGCCCGCACTATACCAAGTTGAGGTAAACAAAATTTCTTACATTCCTCATAAAAAGTTTCTTTTTCTGGAGGCCTAACCGCTCCGCTGGTCGACTGTGCCAAAAAAAAAACATTACGTGGAGTTTTGAATAGATTTGCTATAGTTTTGATTTTCTCACCCTCTATACGTTTTCAGGGTCGCTGAGCCCGAATTTGAAGTTTGCGGGCAAAAATTTGGCCCGGAGCTTTGTTTTTTTGCACTTTTTGCCCAAATTTTTGCACTTCTTTCATTTTTTGGCCAAAATCTCAGAAAAGAAGAACTTTTTTTTAAAACCCATTCTGGGGTTTTGGGAAATTTTGCTACAGTTTTTATTTTCTCGGCTTGTACGTTTGATTTGTGGGAACACCAATTTGAAGTTTGTGGGCAAAAATTTTGCCCGGAACTTTGTTTTTTTGCACTTTTTGCCAAAATTTTGCACTTCTTTCATTTTGTGGCCAAAATCTCAGAAAAGAAGAACTTTTTTTAAAAACCCATTCTGGGGTTTTGGGAAATTTTGCTACAGTTTTTATTTTCTCGGCTTGTACGTTTGATTTGTGGGAACACCAATTTGAAGTCTGTGGGCAAAAATTTGGCCCGGAACTTTGTTTTTTTTTTGCACTTTTTGCCAAAATTTTGGCACTTTTTCAAGTTTTTTTGTCTAAATCTCAGAAAGGAAGCGTTTTTAGGCATGCCCGCACTATACCAAGTTGAGGTAAACAAAATTTCTTACATTCCTCATAAAAAGTTTCTTTTTCTGGAGGCCTAACCGTTCCGCTGGTCGACTGTGCCAAAAAAAAAACATTACGTGGAGTTTTGAATAGATTTGCTATAGTTTTGATTTTCTCACCCTCTATACGTTTTCAGGGTCGCTGAGCCCGAATTTGAAGTTTGCGGGCAAAAATTTGGCCCGGAGCTTTGTTTTTTTGCACTTTTTGCCCAAATTTTTGCACTTCTTTCATTTTGTGGCCAAAATCTCAGAAAAGAAGAACTTTTTTTTAAAACCCATTCTGGGGTTTTGGGAAATTTTGCTACAGTTTTTATTTTCTCGGCTTGTACGTTTGATTTGTGGGAACACCAATTTGAAGTCTGTGGGCAAAAATTTGGCCCGGAACTTTGTTTTTTTTTGCACTTTTTGCCAAAATTTTGGCACTTTTTCAAGTTTTTTTGTCTAAATCTCAGAAAGGAAGCGTTTTTAGGCATGCCCGCACTATACCAAGTTGAGGTAAACAAAATTTCTTACATTCCTCATAAAAAGTTTCTTTTTCTGGAGGCCTAACCGTTCCGCCGGTCGACTGTGGCAAAAAAAAACCATTACGTGGAGTAGTTTTGAAAAGATTTGCTATAGTTTTGATTTTCTCACCCTCTATACGTTTTCAGGGTCGCTGAGCCTGAATTTGAAGTTTGCGGGCAAAAATTTGACCCGGAGCTTTGTTTTTTGCACTTTTTGTCCAAATTTTTGCACTTCTTTCATTTTGTGGCCAAAATCTCAGAAAAGAAGAACTTTTTTTAAAAACCCATTCTGGGGTTTTGGGAAATTTTGCTACAGGTATTATTTTCTCAGCTTGTACGTTTGATTTGTGGGAACACCAATTTGAAGTTTGTGGGCAAAAATTTGGACCGGAACTTTGTTTTTTTGCACTTTTTGCCAAAATTTTGGCACTTTTTCAAGTTTTTGGTCTAAATCTCGGAAAGGAAGCGTTCTTTCGGCAAGCTTATTCTATACAAAATTAAGGGAGACAAAATTTCCTACATGTCTCATAAATAACTTTTTTTAAGAATAACCGTTTCGCCGGTAGGGCCCGCCAAAAAAAAACATAATTCCCATTGCTAGAGGTTTTGGAAAGTTTTGCTGTAGTTTTAATTTTCTCACCTTCTACGTTTTTGGGATCGCTAAACACGAATGTAAAGTTTGCAGGCAAAAATTTGGCCCAGAAGTTTCAGAAGTTTGTTTTTTTTGCACTTTTTGCCCAAATTTTTGCACTTTTTTCAGTTTTTAGCCCAAATTTCAGGGAAGAAACACTCTTTTGAAAAGTCTATCCTGTGGTTATGGGAAATTTTGCTCCCCTTTTTTCTCAGCCTATACGTTTGATTTGTGGGAACACGAATTTGAAGTTTGCGGGCAAAAATTTAGCCCGGAACTTGTTTTTTTTTGCACTTTTTTCCAAAATTTTTGCACCTTTCTCAGTTTATTGTCTAAGTCTCAGAAAGTAAGGGTTTGAAAAAACTTCCAAAAATTGTTTTGTAGAGGTGAAATCTCTATTTTTTAAAATTTAAAAAAATTAAACATAAACCCCTTCCGCCGAATCGATGAAAAAAGAAAAATACTCGTTTATGGTTTCATCCTTTTCTTCCTCCCCCTGCTTTCATAAAAAACTAATCTTTTTAGGGTATAGAACCGAAGAACTTGGATCTTTAACTTTTTCCTCAGGAACTGTTAGTGGAGCTATAATACGTCATAAAACCACAAAAATCAGACCTCGGGGAGGAGTGCATGTCACGTTCCATCCCAAAAACTACCCCTTTGATGGAAGAAGTCTTATTTCGCTAATAACTCATTCAACGTTGAAGATATCAAAAAATTGCTCGTTCCAAAAAAGCTTGAATAATTTCCTAAAAAAGTCCTCTTGTAATCTTGTTGTATAAGTAAGGAGGAACAAGGAAGGAAAATAAAAAGAAAAACTGGCGCCCGAGATAAATGATCCTCAAGTAGAGATAATTTAGCTACATATTCTCATTAATTTACCCCTGCAAATTTTTCAATTATTTACAGTTTTCTATAAATTAACAATTATAAATTAACAATCTAATACAACCAAAGAAAAACTGTGGAGACGTTGCCTGCTTGAAAGGGGTTTTATCGAGATTTATAATAATAGTGGAAATGGGACCTTTTCAACAGTTCCCACGCGCATTCCCCGGAACAGACTTCTCCCGTATCTCCCTGATCTCGATCGCGAGGCGCGCCACTGCACCAGAAGGCGGAGGATCCGCCGACCAAAGCTGTTTGTACTCACCTATCGTCGACCCCTTATCAGATTAATGCTCGTCGTAATTCTTCCTGCCCATCGATAGGCTGCACCGGCTCTTCTACGAGCTCAGCACTAGGCGAGTACGACCGGGTCAGAGTTGCATTTGCCCCCTTCATGGTGTTGGTGCACCTCTTGCAGGTGAACGTACCAAATCGTGCGAGTAATGTCGTAAATTCTAACATTGCTATTGAAAGAGGGCTGATTGTTTCAATTGACCCCTTTCCAAGTATGCCATACTTTGATGATCGAAGCTCCAAATTGTTATTTTTTTAGAAATTCCGCTTGTTATGCATATTATGATTATGGATGTCCATAAATTTATTTTGGCGCCCTCTACCGGTGGAACGGTTAGTCTTCCAAAAAAACGTTTTTATGAGAACTGTAGGAAATTTTGTCTACTTTAATTTTGTATAGGGTAGGCTTGTCGAAAAAACGCTTCCTTTCTGAAATTTAGACCAAAAACTGGAAAAAGTGCAAAAATTTGGGCAAAAGTGCTAGAAAAAAACAAATTTCCGGCTCAAATTCTTTCCAGGAAACTTCTAATTCGTATTCAGCGATCCAAGAAACATATATTACAGGGCGAGAAAATAAAAACTTTCCCCTGAACCCCCATTGTTTTCCTAACAATATATACATACCAAAAACTTTTATAAAATTAGTAGAACCTCGTATATAGATACTTGACAGCAAAAGACTCAGCCTGGGGTTTCGAAGGGTTTCAGCAGGGTTTCGAAGATCAAACAGCCCAAGTTCGCGTCTCGGAATGAAGTAATCCAAGTCTTGCCATACAAGATGTTTAATAATTAAGAAGGTTGTCGCGGAGCGATCCTGGAGCGACTTGCTCGTAAACTTTAAGTGAATCTAATTTAGAACGGATTCTGTACGTGTGCTTTGAACCTGCGACACAATCAGGACTTTGTACGGAAATTGAGGACGGGATAATGTCTCTCGGCGTTTCGGGATGTTCGTATAGAAGCAAATATGACCGTAAGGAATACATACACAATCTATTTTTTATTATTATTATTACCGTGTGTTCTAAAATAATTAATTATGCTATGAAGATTAATGATTCTTGATTTTTTACAAGATCCGGTCAGCTTGATTTTTTTTTCGTTTTAACTGATCTGACCTTGCCAAAAAAAAACGAGCTGTTTGGCAAAAATCGAATTTTCGAGATGACATTACCTTGTACTGTGCAAATATTCGCCAAACAAACTTACTGGATTTTAATAGGACATTATGAATTAAAAAAATATTTTTTTATTATATTATACAGGGTGTCTCTAAAAGGTACCACCAACGTTCTACCACAGATTCCCGAGGAAAAAATATGCCGATTTAACCGAACTTATCCATGTCCAAAGTTGTACCCTTTTCAAGATACAGCCCTTAAAAGGGGGTCAACTAAATACTCATTTTCCAGAATAAGTCAAAAATGGTTTAAACGAGAAACTTCAAAATTTCACCACCTACTACTATTGTTAAGACCAATAAACTGACGTAGTCTTACAAACATTGACGTACAGGGTGTTCCTATTTTTGATGTCGCGTCTCACGTTTGACCCCAGAACTTTTTTATCCGCACGCCACTGATTAATTTTGTATTTTTTATCTAAAGGTTGAAGTATTACTGAACTTTTTGCGCCCTTATAAAAATTTTGTATCTTGCATGGTTTCCCCGTCATTAATTTCCAAAAAAGAATTGAAACTGCCATTTAAAAAATGTTAAAATTGAAAAGTTGGAAAAATTCGAAAAAAGACACGTGTTTTTGCACACAAAAAAATTTAGATAAAATCGAAGAATCAAGATGGCGGCCAGATTTTGGTTTCGTCGTACAGGCAAAATGTGCAGCAATGACATATTGATGCAAGAGGCACCGCAAAAAAACACAACTGTCATTTTTCAAACGTCAAATTCAAAATTTTTTCAAAAAAAAATCGGCCATTTTGAAACGCTCGTAGCTCCGCCATTTTTGAAAAAACCGCGCAAACGAATAGTAACACGATTTTTCTGCATGCTTTGTCTATCGCTGGTAGTTGAGTTGGTTTCGATATCACTTATAGTTTGTATAGAGGAAGGTTTGGAAAAGTGCTCCGAAATTTGTATTTTCAGTTTAAAACGGCAAAAAAGCTTCTGTCTCCATTCAACTAAATCAGCCGCCATTTTGTTAAAAACGATCGGAAAAAAATGGTAGATACATCAAAATGACGGAAATGCATGTGGCCTTGTCATGCCGTTGCAATTTTTTCTAAATGTCAATTTTTTCAAAGGTCAAATTCGAAATTACGTCAAAAAAGTCAGCCATTTTGAAACGCCCGTAACTCTGACATTTTCTGAGAAACGTGTATAGACTGGACACACCATCGTGTTATTACATGCTTTGACAATCCACAGAAGCAGTTTTTGTTAAAATTTCGCGGATATTTTCGACTCGGTAAGTTTTTTAAGATGCCGTTGATTTCGCATTTTCTTCTCAAAAAATCACGAAAAAAAGTGTGGTTTTTCGGACGCGATCTTTAATAATTGTCAAACGGAACGTCGGAATCGTTTTGCTTGAGTACCGACGGATAGGCAAGGGAAATATCTTTCCGAACACCAAGTTTGACGTTTGTCATACTCACCGTCTGTCATTTATGAACTGTCAAAGTCAAAATTTGTCTTTTTTACATTGGCCATTTTAAAGTCGCTGTAGAACGGCCATTTTGTCAGATATCGAAATTAATTGGGAGAATGTAATAAAGATATCAATCGCATAAAACCAAAAGGTAAACAAATATTCAAATTAGATTGCGTACAATGATAAGCAGAATCAAACAACCGATAAGACTTATCCTGATATTTAAAGTCATCTTTGTGAAATAAAATTTATTTAATGTTAAGTAAAAATTACATTTTTCAA
This sequence comes from Malachius bipustulatus, assembly GCA_910589415.1. Classification (NCBI taxonomy): domain Eukaryota; kingdom Metazoa; phylum Arthropoda; class Insecta; order Coleoptera; family Melyridae; genus Malachius; species Malachius bipustulatus. The sequence goes on from OU342636.1 coordinate 36,634,180, forward strand.
ATACGTTTTCAGCATTGTGGGTGTATCATTGAAAATTAATGACGGGGAAACCATGCAAGATACAAAATTTTTATAAGGGCGCAAAAAGTTCAGTAATACTTCAACCTTTAGATAAAAAATACAAAATTAATCAGTGGCGTGCGGATAAAAAAGTTCTGGGGTCAAACGTGAGACGCGACATCAAAAATAGGAACACCCTGTACGTCAATGTTTGTAAGACTACGTCAGTTTATTGGTCTTAACAATAGTAGTAGGTGGTGAAATTTTGAAGTTTCTCGTTTAAACCATTTTTGACTTATTCTGGAAAATGAGTATTTAGTTGACCCCCTTTTAAGGGCTGTATCTTGAAAAGGGTACAACTTTGGACATGGATAAGTTCGGTTAAATCGGCATATTTTTTCCTCGGGAATCTGTGGTAGAACGTTGGTGGTACCTTTTAGAGACACCCTGTAATAATATAATTAATTTATGTATTTCTTCAGGAACTGTTAGTGAAACTATCATTCATCATCATAAACAATAAAGTCAGACGTCCCACCCCAACAGCATCACCCATTTAAAGGAAAAAGACTTATTTCCTCCAAGGTTTGGAATTCGTCCGGTACAATAATTGTTATTCTCCCTTATCATAATAAGTCCCCCAAGGGATCTTATGAGTTCAGCTGAAATTTTTTCTTCCAAAAAAATCGCCCTATAGGAGCACTCAGCTCTTCAGCTCTTCTTATCCAACAAACTTTAAGTTAACAGGGTGAGTTCTTTTTTCAAAGTTTAGTGCAAAATTGTTGTTCAGTTACTGAATGAAAACGTTATTTTTATTGCGGCCTTTTTTTGAAGATTTATTGAATTGATTTTTTTAAAGACATTTTTGAAGATATTTCCTAAACGAGGCCTGATCTTGAAAAAAGTTACTCTCTCTTTTATGCTTAAAATACGATTTTATACATGAAGTTCGATTTTCACTATCCAACTACTAAAAAAATATTTTTTTAGCAGCCTTAGTTTTACATTTTTGGAAATATTTCCTAAACGAGACGTAATATTGAAAATAGTTATTCCCTCTTTTATGCTTAAAATACGATTTTATACATGGTGTTTGATTTTTACTGTCCAGTTACTAAATTTTTTTTTTTTTTAACAAAGCCTTACTTTTACATTCTTTGAGATATTTCATAAACGAAGCCTAATATTGAAAAAAATTACTCCCTCTTTTAAGTTTAAAAAAACTATATTATACATGGCGTTTGATTTTTAATGTCCAGTTACTAAAATAAAAATTTAAACAGCCTTAGTTTTACATTTTTGGTAATATTTACTAAAAAAGGCCTCATCTTGAAAAAAGTTATTCCTTCTTTTATCCTTAAAATACGATTTTATACATGACGCTTGATTTTGGCTGTCCAGTTACAAAAAAAAAATTTTTTTAGCAGCCTTAGTTTTACATTTTTAGAAATATTTCCTAAACGAGACGTAATATTGAAAATAGTTATTCCCTCTTTTATGCTTAAAATACGATTTTATACATGGTGTTTGATTTTTACTGTCCAGTTACTAAAAATTTTTTTTTTTTTATCAAGCCTTCCTTTTACATTTTTTGAGATATTTCATAAACGAAGCCTAATATTGAAAAAAGTTACTCCCTCTTTTATGTTTAAAAAAAACTATATTATACATGGCGTTTGATTTTTAATGTCCAGTTACTAAAAAAATTTTTAAACAGCCTTAGTTTTACATTTTTGGTAATATTTACTAAAAAAGGCCTCATCTTGAAAAAAGTTATTCCTTCTTTTATCCTTAAAATACGATTTTAAACATGACGCTTGATTTTGGCTGTCCAGTTACTAAAAATTTTTTTTTTTAGCAGCCTTAGTTTTACATTTTTAGAAATATTTCCTAAACGAGACGTAATATTGAAAATAGTTATTCCCTCTTTTATGCTTAAAATACGATTTTATACATGGTGTTTGATTTTTACTGTCCAGTTACTAAATTTTTTTTTAACAGCCTTACTTTTACATTTTTTGAGATAGGTATTTCATAAACGAAGCCTAATATTGAAAAAAGTTACTCCCTCTTTTATGTTTAAAAAACTATATTATATATGGCGTTTGATTTTTAATGTCCAGTTACTAAATTTTTTTTTAAACAGCCTTAGTTTTACATTTTTGGTAATATTTCCTAAAAAAGGCCTCATCTTGAAAAAAGTTATTCGTTCTTTTATCCTTAAAATACGATTTTATACATGATGCTTGATTTTGGCTGTCCAGTTACTAAAAACAAATTTTTTAGCAGCCTTAGTTTTACATTTTTAGAAATATTAAACGAGACGTAATATTGAAAATAGTTATTCCCTCTTTTATGCTTAAAATACGATTTTATACATGGTGTTTAATTTTTACTGTCCAGTTACTAAAAAATTTTTTTTTAACAAGCCTTACTTTTACATTTTTTGAGATATTTCATAAACGAAGCCTAATATTGAAAAAAGTTACTCCCTCTTTTATGTTTAAAAAAACTATATTTAACATGGCGTTTGATTTTTAATGTCCAGTTACTAAAAAAAAATTAAACAGCCTTAGTTTTACATTTTTGGTAATATTTCCTAAAAAAGGCCTCATCTTGAAAAAAGTTATTCGTTCTTTTATCCTTAAAATACGATTTTAAACATGACGCTTGATTTTGGCTGTCCAGTTACTAAAAACAAATTTTTTAGCAGCCTTAGTTTTACATTTTTAGAAACAGTTCCTAAACGAGACCTAATCTTGGAAAAAGTTACTCTCTCTTTTATGATTAAAATACAATTTTATACATGGCGTTCGATTTTGACTGTCTAGTTATTAAAAAAAATATTTTTTAAGCAGCCTTAGTTCTACATTTTTGAAAATATTTCCTTAACGAAGCCTTATCTTGAAAAAAGTTACTCTCTCTTTTATGCTTAAAATGGGATTTTATATAAGGCATTTTGACATTATACAATTTGACTGTCCATCAGTTATCAAACACCCTGTATATTTCCCGCCGCTGTTTAATTCTAGCATATTAATTGGTGATCTATTATTACAGCAGCGCTCGGCTTTCTGAATCGTGTCTCGATCTCCAGCCAAACATGTAAGAACAATAATATTAAACAGATTGCCTCCGCAGAACAACGACCAAGCGATATAGAGATAAAATCGTATATATTTTCCACTCCAGATCCGGCGACGGAGTGCTGCAGATCATGCACGCCCCGGCACGCCCGTGACGAATCGCCCGATATGAGATTGTGTCACGCCAGGCAATATGCAGACAGAGTGCGCGCTCTACGAGACGACAAGGCCAAAAGTGTACTTAAAGTTCTATTTAAAGTCGCTTTATTAAGAACGAAATTTCCCCAATCTACCTTTTCAACAATAATTCGATCTTAAAATCGATGGAACGCGAAAATTTTCTCGTGAATAGAAATAAAAAAGCAATAATAATAATAATAATTATATTATTGTGTTCAAGATACGCCTCGAGCAATAAAGCATAAAACTACCACTAGCATCCAGGTTGGTTCCCCCGGGATATTCGCGTCATTTTCAGGAATACGGGAATCGAGATAGCGCGGCTCATTTGGAGGCCGGCATCGGTTGGACGCTCTCCCGGGAGTTCCTATTGTATCAGTAAAACCGACGGGAAATGCCAAAAAATCCGGCGAGATTAGAAAAAGATCGACGGTCATTTGAAACAGTTGGATCAAGGTTATGAATTGCTATTTGGGATTGGGACTATCGCTTCCAAATGTCAGTCCCGAAAGAATTGTATACAGGGCGTGAAAAATGATTATTACAAGACAAGAAATCTAAGCATAAAAAATCTCTTACATTGACAGTAGTTGCTATGCGTCAAGTCTTTCTTGTTACCAATTTCCACAAACTTTCACTGGTGCCATCATAATACTCCTATTAGAGACGCAGAGTGTATATGGTATACCTGAGTGCGGCTGCCCCCTTATCTATAAAATTACCCATTTTTGTTCTTTTGAGTATTTGCATGAAACTGTTACGATCACGGCATGCGACCTTGATGCACGACGATCTTCAGCCGCTCTTTCATATTTTTGTTCTGAATAATTATTAGTCTTTTTAGTTTTTAGTATGTTAACTGGTGAATTTTCTTATTTTTTTTTGCAAGTACATAATCGTTTTTTTGAACGTTAATAAGTTACCTAATTTTTGTAAGTGGTAAAAAGTGTCAAGACCGGCCGCAAAATTACCCGTACCAGCTATTTTTGGTAATTATTTCTTGTGTTTTCCTCCGTTTTGATAGGTGGAGGTCCACTTACGTAATACCCAACCTTAAGGAAGCTGGTGTGTAATTATTACACTGCCTTTTATATAATAATTATTACAAACATGAAACGAGAGTCCGTGTAGCATGGCGCGTCTCTAAATTGTACCCTTGAGAGCTGGTCTCTAAAACGCTCGGAGGTAGCGAGGTCTTCATAAATAAGTTCCGTAATTATACAGAACGAGCCTCTTGAATGTTAATAGCCGGCCCGGGCACTCGGTGCACTGCGGAAATTCGGGATGAAACGCCTCCCGCTGACTTGTTTCGACTTTTCGCTAATTTTGAGAGATTTTTCTTTTATAGAATCGCGTAATTATTATTGCAGTGGTGTTTTTAATTATTATTAATAGTGATAATTAAATTTTTAGCACCAGTACAGCTATAATTTACTTCTTGCTGTTTGCTGTTATACAATCTACGCTTTAGTGGATGAGCTGGGCTTGTGGGATCTTCAGGGACGATCCATTATTGCATTTTTTCATAATAATTTATGAGCATTGTTAGTCGATTATTTTCGGTAGATGTTAGGATTTTTGTAATTTTTTTGAGTTCTTTCGTCCACGCTTGTTTAATTTGTTTAAATCTAACAATAAATAAATGGAAAAATAGAAAAAACGCTAAAAATCGATAATAATCGGCAATAAATAGTTAAACAAAAAAAATGATAAAAAGAAGACATCTTTTTGATAAAAACGAAGAAGAAAGAAGGACATTCATTGATTATACCATGCTTTTATAGCCTTCACCGGTGCCTTCAGTCGTATCTCTTCGCTGATATTGACTTCGTCGTATTGCTTGACACCGACTGTGTTGCTTTAAGATGTGTTCAAGACACCTGTTTGATAAAAACGATGAAGAAAGAAGGACATTCATTGATTATACCATGCTTTTATAGCCTTCACCGGTGCCTTCAGTCGTAATCCTTCGCTGATATTGACTTCACCGTATTGCTTGACACCGACTGTGTTGCTTTAAGATGTGTTCAAGACACCTGTTTGATAAAAACGAAGAAGAAAGAAGGACATTCATTGATTATACCGTGCTTTTATAGCCTTCACCGGTGCCTTCAGTCGTATCCCTTCGCTGATATTGACTTCACCGTATTGCTTGACACCGACTGTGTTGCTTTAAGATGTGTTCAAGACACCTGTTTGATAAAAACGAAGAAAAAAGAAGGACATTCATTGATTATACCATGCTTTTATAGCCTTCACCGGTGCCTTCAGCCGTATCCCTTCGCTGATATTGACTTCGCCGTATTGCTTGACACCGACTGTGTTGCTTTAAAATGTGTTCAAGACACCTGTTTGATAAAAACGAAGAAGAAAGAAGGACATTCATTGATTATACCATGCTTTTATAGCCTTCACCGGTGCCTTCAGTCGTATCCCTTCGCTGATATTGACTTCGCCGTATTGCTTGACACCGACTGTGTTGCTTTAAGATGTGTTCAAGACACCTGTTTGATAAAAACGAAGAAGAAAGAAGGACATTCATTGATTATACCATGCTTTTATAGCCTTCACCGGTGCCTTCAGTCGTATCCCTTCGCTGATATTGACTTCGCCGTATTGCTTGACACCGACTGTGTTGCTTTAAAATGTGTTCAAGACACCTGTTTGATAAAAACGAAGAAGAAAGAAGGACATTCATTGATTATACCATGCTTTTATAGCCTTCACCGGTGCCTTCAGTCGTATCCCTTCGCTGATATTGACTTCGCCGTATTGCTTGACACCGACTGTGTTGCTTTAAGATGTGTTCAAGACACCTGTTTGATAAAAACGAAGAAGAAGGAAGGACTTGATTATACCGCGCTTTTATAGCCTTCACCGGTGCCTTCAGCCGTATCCCTTCGCTGATATTGACTTCGCTGTATTGCTTGACACCGACTGTGTTGCTTTAAGATGCGTTCAAGACACCTGTTTGAAAACAACGAAGAAGAAAGAAGGACTTTCGCGATAATGCGATATATTTTTAGAATCCTATTACCCTTTTTTAAAAAAACAATTTTGATAGTAACAGTAAATAAGTTAACTTCTTAATCTCAAGAACATTTCTATTTTTCCCGTTTCAAGTATTGATCATGCCAAGTCCGTTATTACGTTAACGGGAAGATAAAATTTGATAGTCTTGACTTATAGTCTTGAGGCACTCCCTTTACTTTATTCATTGCATTAATACCTGCCTCAAGTAGTAAAATTAAAAACTCTTGGTTGTTATTGTCGTTAGTGGTTCGTGGGACGTTTGAACATGAATCATGATATAGATAAATTTATTACCCCCTCCCCCTAAGAAATTAAATAAATTTTAAAGGTCGCAATGTGTAGCCTTGAGGAACGATTCTCTGCCGCTTTTGAATGAAACATTTTTAATAGAGAAATGGAAATTGTTGATCCGGTTCTGGAGTCTGGAGTGGTAAATTTATTTTCATTGAAAAAAAAAACCTGTAAAATATTACATTCTGCAAACTGGAGAAAAAAGTCCCATCATAGTCCGATTTATTCGTTACTACACGCGATGCAACATGCCGTGAAAACTGCTCTAGCGTGCTCATAATTTACGATTTTACATAAATTTCTTATACAAACAAAAAAAATAAATAAGTTGTGCCGTGTCTAATAATAATAATAGTGAAGATGAGGTGGTAATAACGTGCTTTTAGAAGGTTGGATTAAGATGTTTATAAAATTATTAATTTTCTAAACAGATGCTTCCAAGCACGTTATTATTAATTATTAATAACGAAAGACTTATTATTGATATATCAGGCAACGGGCAACGCGCCACGCGCAAGAAATAATATGTTTTATATTTCCACTTGGATGACTGAGGCTTTAATTATTATTGTCTATAATTAATTTTTATTATTTATCCTTTATCTCCAATATTTTTATGAAAAAAATAACATTTTCCTTAAAACTTTCTCTAAAAACGAGATAAAAAAGCTGCATTCAGGAGTCTCAGAGGCTAACAAAAGCATCATTATTTTATCCGCGGACAAGGGAAATGCTACCATTGTACTGAATGCCAGAGACTACGAGGAGAAAAACCCCTCAAATATACAAAAAAATTCGTATCCTTCGAAAGACCAACCAGCTAATAAAAACTTCCGCCATCCCTGGCAATGACGGCAGATTATTAATACCGAGGCCAGGACACCCAGACTTTATGGACTGCCAAAGATACAAAACCTAACGTGACTCTTCGCCCAATTGTTTTCTATTTTCGCCCAATTTGAGTTCTATTGCGTTGCCAATTCATTAAAGCCACTGTCTTAAACTCCACCACCAACAAACCGTCTTGCTGGTACTGTTACGTAGATGACACCGTCATTTGGCAACATGGGAGAGAAGACCTGGAGGAATTTCTTCAGCATATCAACCATATCAAAGGACGGAAAACTACCATTTCTTGATCTAAGAAGAATGAACATGGGTTAACAAGAATGAAAATGGCACGGGGTCTACCGAAAACGAACATAAACAGATCGGTGTTTACACAAGAACTCCAACCATCATCCAAACCCAGCAGCTCGAATTTTTCAGATCCGACACCTCCAAGAAGAGCTCGTACAGCAAGATAATGCTCTGCAGGCGAACGGCTACATCGCTCAAGAAATCAGGAGAGCCTCAATTACGATCCAGAACTCAACACCCAGCGAATCAACAAAAGTTTTGGGAGCTGCTATTCTCCCTTATATCAAGAACGTCAATTCCAGCAACGCTTAGCACCACGGCGTCAAAACCATCATTACACCTACACAACAAGGTCGCAATATTCTCCGTGCAGCTAAAGGCTCTCCTCTGATGGAGTTTAATTGAGAGGTTAATTGCCTCAAAATGAACTTTTGAGGGACCAAATTCATTAAATTTCGAGTTCCATAATTATGGAAAATTAAATGATCTAGAAAAACGAATGTGATGTCCAAATAATAATTAGGTATATCCTAACCTTGTGGAGTGCCTCAAGATCATATCTCATAAACCAATGTATTCTCGCATAAACGCAAATTTAAAGAGATTGTCAGCTTTTAGGCAAATAAAAATTGTTCTTATTGAAGTGACCCAGATTGCCTTTACAAATGTCAATGCGCATGTTAAAATCGAAAACGTAGAGTTTCTATCATTCACTGATATTCTGTGTATTCGATATGTCAGTTGTCAAGTTTTCAAACCTAGAAACGTCAAATGTCACTGTCAGTCTTCTTGTAAAAACATGGCGGATCCAGCGGAAATAGGTGAGGAAGGCGAATGGGGAAACGAGTACGAGAAGCTGACTGCGAATAAGAGAAAAATTATAATGACAAAATAGCGATCGACATAATTACCTAGAGAGGCTATTATACAGGGTGTCTCTGAAAGGTGCGGAAAAAAAGCTACCACAAATTCCTGAGGCCTAAATAAGCCGATCTAACCCAACTTATCTCTGTCCAAAAGTGGATGATTTCGGAGATACAGGGTGTCAAAAGTTCAATTTGGTTTCCGTTTTTCTTAAATAACTTTTTTAATAATAGGTATATTTTCACAATATTCGGCTGAAGGGGCTTTTGTGAGGTGAAAAATTAAAAACTGCAATCATTTTTATTGTAAAATTTAGAGGGGGCCACCTGCGGTACCTTGAACACATTCAAAACGAACTATCTTTTTTGGGCCACTCTGTATTTAACTTTTAAATAAAAATTCTTATTCTCCAACGTCTTTTCCCAAAAAAAGGCATACGTGGTAAGAGTTGATTTGAGCAGCCGTTTCTGAGATATCTGGATTTAAGAAAATCACTACGTGCATGGCCAGGCCTAAGTAAGTAGTTATTAGTAATTATTGTAATAATTGAACACAATTTGAAGCGAAGGGATTGAATTAAAATTATTTTACTTAAAGTGCCATACCAGGTTTCAGGTGTGAGCTACCTCTCACATATGCCTGTGGTGCGCGTACTGTTGAAGTTCACTCTTTTGGGGCCACCCTTTTTATCGGAAGAGTCCGAAAGGCACTATTTGAGAAGTATTACGAGGCAGAGTACTATGCGGTGCTTTTCCATTGCCTTCCACAAGGTGCATCCCGATTTTGGCTCGAGTAGCACAACAAATACTTTTCGGCTTGTGGTGAGTTTCCTTTAGTATTGGCCGTACAGTATACTAATGAAGAAATGAACGATATGCTATTGGTTTTTGGATATTGCCAAGGAAATGGTTTAGAATCTTGCAGATTATCAGTGAACGATTTCCGAATCGTCGTTTACCAAACCACAAAACCTTTAATGAAAGACGTCTTCGTGAAACAGGTAGGTTTACGCCTGTTTCTATTAATTAAGGTCGTGCACGTACGATAAGAACTCCAGAGGTTGAGGAAGATATTTTAAATAGGATTGAAGAAAATCCTAAACTCAGCACCAGACGATTGTGCTTAGAGCTAGGTGTATGCAAAGATACTGTTAACAGGGTGACCAGAGAGAACAATTACTGCACCCATTTCATGTTGAACTTTTACCCCATGATTATGAACCACGTCTAGCTTTCTGCCGGTTCATTTCCAAGAATAACCAGGATAGGAACTTTACACAAGGAATTTTATTCACAGATGAAGCCTGTTTCACGCGGATTGGCATAACTAATTTGCACAATGTACATGTCTATGCTGATGGAGAAAATCCTCATGCGATTAAAGTAAGTCATTACTTATCAAAAGTAAGCCATTATCAGCATGAGTTTAAGATCAATGTGTGGGCAAGAATCATAGACACTTTCATAATTGGTCCTGTCATTTTACCACTTAATGGCGAAATTTATTTGGAACATCTGCAAAACGAATTACCATCACACTTGTTTGATCCCCTGCCCTTGGAACTTCAAAGATGAATGTGGTTTATGCATGACGGTGCTCCTCCACATTTTTCGATAAATGTACGTAATTATTTGAGCGAACAGTATCCAAATAGATGGATAGGTAGAGCCAATGATGCACCCACAAGTTGGCCAGCTCGATCGCCTGCTATGACACCGATGGATTACTTTTTATGGGGAACTTTGAAAACCCTTGTGTATTCTAGGCCATAGTAAATAAGTACAGAAGGTTAATTAAGGAGACGTACCTATTGAAACCGGAATGGACGTTTTGAAAAATGATCACGAAATGCTCCAAAGAGTTCAATTTAATTTTTTAAAACGTATAAATCTTTGTATACACGAAAATGGAGATCATTTTGAACATTTGATAAAAGCATTTTTTTAAAATTAAATTAAACTAAATTTTTGTTGTTGATAATTCTCTTATTGACTGTTTTAACTAAAGTACCTATAGAGTTAAATCCACATTTATGTACCTAGTCGTTTTTTTGTAGCTTTCAGTGACAGTTATTTTAATTCAACGCCTTTGCTCCAAATTGCGTTCAATTAATACAATTACTTACTTAGGCCTGGCCATGCACGTAGTGATTTTCTTAAATCCAGATATCTCAGAAACGGCTGCTCAAATCAACTCTTACCACGTATGCCTTTTTTTGGGAAAAGACGTTGGAGGATAAGAATTTGTATTTAAAAGTTAACTACAGAGTGGCCCAAAAAAGATAGTTCGTTTTGAATGTGTTCAAGGTACCGCAGGTGGCCCCCTCTAAATTTTACAATAAAAATGATTGCAGTTTTTAATTTTTCACCTCACAAAAGCCCCTTCAGCCGAATATTGTGAAAATACACCTATTATTAAAAAAGTTATTTAAGAAAAACGGAAACCAAATTGAACTTTTGACACCCTGTATCTCCGAAATCATCCACTTTTGGACAGAGATAAGTTGGGTTAGATCGGCTTATTTAGGCCTCAGGAATTTGTGGTAGCTTTTTTTCCGCACCTTTCAGAGACACCCTGTATATAAATAAATAGGAGTGACAACCCTAGACTGGGATCTTTTATTATCAGCCCTTCCTAGATGGACGGCGACATCAAGTTACAGCGGTGATTTGTTTTAAAAGTACCCTCGTGTTTTCTAGTGCCGTTTCCAAACCCAAAACCAAAAGCTTTGTGTTATTCTTGTAAGTACGTTTTCATCTGGTTATTTATTATTATTGTTGAATTTTGTTTATGTCTATTTAACATTACCAAGTAAGTACCTACATACCTGTCTGAGAGATCTCTGCGAAGGGTTTTTCTTCTTCAAAAGAGAGCGATTAGGATCCTGACAGGCTTGTCAATGCAGCAGTCATGCAGAGGCCATTTCAGGCGGCTTGGACTTCTTACCGTGCCTGCTTTGTATGTCTTCTCTCTGCTCAAACTGATCCACAAAAATCAGGATAGACTTTTACCTTACCGATTCACGCATCACTACAGTACCAGGTTCAATTTGTTTAAACCTCCTACACACCATCTGTCGTCTTCAGAAAGGACATTCACATACGCATCTATCAAATACCTGAACCACTTCAAAATAGATCCTGCAACTGTTGGGTTCTCAGCGTACAGTGCGTATCTCCGGAAACATCTCACGGAGTTGGAACCCTACACTACCTCTGATATACTGTTCCTTCCACCCCCCATCCCTACCTGCAGTCTGATATTAAAACACCTAAAACTCAAAGCCTTGATCCATCCATCCTTATCATAGAGATGGAACTATGCCTCGATCGAGAACTGATTTCTTTTGTGTCTCTGCGCGTCTCGACCCTCACTGTTCTCGGCGTTATGCTGACATGCTGTGTGTTTTAAAAAATTTTTACTGTTTGTCTTGATGTTTGTTTTTGTAATTTCTGTAATGACGCTGTTGTACTGAGCAATGACTGTTGTAATTCAAGTACAATAAAGAAATTTGTAATTGTAATTGTAATTGTACCTACGATAATAATTAATTATTTTATCATCTAAATCCAAGAGCTTCTATCATTCACTGATATTCAGTTGTCAAGTTTTCAAACCTAGAAACGTCAAATGTCACTGTCAGTCTTCTTGTAAAAACATGGCGGATCCAGCGGAAATAGGTGAGGAAGGCGAATGGGGAAACGAGTACGAGAAGCTGACTGCGAATAAGAGAAAAATTATAATGACAAAATAGCGATCGACATAATTACCTAGAGAGGCTATAAATAGGAGTGACAACCCTAGACTGGGATCTTTTGTTATCAGCCCTTCCTAGATGGACGACGACATCAAGTTACAGCGGTGATTTGTTTTAAAAGTACCATCGTGTTTTCTAGTGCCGTTTCCAAACCCAAAACCAAAAGCTTTGTGTTATTCTTGTAAGTACGTTTTCATCTGGTTATTTATTATTATTGTTGAATTTTGTTTATGTCTATTTAACATTACCAAGTAAGTACCTACATAACTACGATAATAATTAATTATTTGATCATCTAAATCCAAGAGCAAAATTATTAATCTTTCAATACAATAGGGTTGAATTTTGTCACATTTTATATACCATGCTTATTTTTACCTGCAGTTCATTCAGCTGATTTGTTTAAATTAATTTATTTCACATTTTCTAAATAATGAGTTTTGATTAAGGGATAATTTATAAAATAAGGGTAAAATCTAAATTGGTTTAAAATAAAGTTTATTGAATAATTTAACTTCACATTCCTGTAGGTAGGTACTTACGAAAAGTTATTTTAAACGATCTTATTTTAATCACACTTCTCACACGTGCATGGTTTTTATTAGAAATGGATTAACAAACTATAAGGGATTTCTTTCTCATATTTTATATTTTATGTATGACTAATTTTATTGTGATTTTACGAACCACATGACTCTGCTCCATTTATTTATTTTACAATTCATGCCTGCATTTATTAACCTGTGTGTGTCAAAATGTTTATTTAATTCTTCTTCATTTATTTTATGATAATTTTCTGAGAACGTATCAAAACTGAACCATTTATCGAACCAACCATTATCTCCAGAATAATATTTAGTCGACTCGCCTCATTTTTATTGTATATGTTTTAACCATTTTCTAACCATCAATGGCTGCCGTCCACATTTTATAATCACTTACCTACTTATTATGTTTTTGCCATGTTTTATCTCAGGTCACATGTTTGTTCTTTATTCTTATTTTACATGCCGTTTATTTAACCATTTATTTGATCGCTTACTTAATCGATGTCTTATTTAATTTGTCCACTGAACATTCTTGATTTAATTGTTGATTATTAACTTATACTCTTTTGATTATTTATTTATATTTCATGAACATATTTATTCAACGAAATTGTTCAATTGATTATTGTTTATCTTGTTTTCAAATTGATCTATGTAATTGTAAAGTCAGGTTCTCTTATTTTTCTGTGAAACCAATCAACGTAAAGGTCATTTCTCGTTCTTCGTCAAACTCAATTCAAAAGGGTGGATCATTCTGATTGCTAATTGTTTACCGAACTGTTGAACTAGAATGTATGGGCCTTATGTGAATCTAACTAACATTTTCGTCCTTGCCACGAGGGGACCAATTAAACAGCCAGCAAGTTGCCTCCTAACCATCGGACCTTGCCCAGGGGTCCTCCCAACTATAGGCGGGTTGCTTCCTAACCACGGACCTCGTTACATTGTCTACTAACAAAACCCATTCCCATGGTTATCTTAAAAACCTAGATTTCCGTGGTAATGCCTTCTGTTTAAAATGATTCGCGCAAATGAGTCATGAATGAGGGTTCAATAGTTTTGGTGACAGTTGTCGAGACGATTGATCTACACTTTTCAGACCACCGTTGATTCTTTTCATTTCGAGATAATGATCGAGGTTTTTCTTGGCCACGCTCTTTTTACTCGGGAGTCCCAGTGAGCGTATAGGCACTGTTAGGTTTCTCTTAGAGTAAAGTAGGTGTTTTTAAAATGCATTTGTTTCACTAATCTCAAATCTCCCACCTTTTGCTTCATGTCTGTGTATAAAAGAACCAATAACAAGGTAAGAGGTTACTACGAACACAACAACATAACGTAAGGTCCAAACAAGGTGAAAAACTAGACAAACACGAGCCCAGGTAGACGAACACGAGCCCAAGATAAAATACGAGCCAAGGTAAACAAAGATCACAAACGTAAGTAAGTGATGTGGCCATTTATTTGAAATCGGGGCGGGTTAATCTTTAAATTCAAACATTCAAGAATTCAGGGCGGGAAAACCTCAAATTCAAATCAAACATTAGAGCGGGGATCCAAACAGTCATTCATGACAGACCAGTTGACTTTTCAAACGTCAAAGAGGTTCTTCTTTTTCAGTCATTCAATTTAAGGGGGCCACATTACTGAATTTACTGCGCATGACGCAGGATCTCAATTTTTAAAGGTAGTTTACACTACATTATGCAAATGTTTTTTTTGTGGAACAATGTTACAATAAATCCTTGAGGAATGCCTCAAGATCGCGTGTTATACCCAATACATTTTAGCATTTTACCCAATACAATTAGACCACCGAGAGTGATTTTTTTATAATTACTTGATTTAATAGCTTTCAGTACCGTTCAGCTGGAATAAATATTAATTTGTCACAGAGAAATTATCACAGTAAACGGTCTGATTGAAGTAATATCGTATTAGTTGGGCTAGGTACTTAAATAAATGAGCGCCTAATTTAAAGAGAAAATATTTTAATGCTTTCTTATTATAATACTTCGCTCGCTCGCATGTATTGCATTGTTTGTAATAAACCGAAAGTTTTTAAATAATCAAATAAAACAATGTTATCGATCCTTATTAAAGTGTAATAATAATATATAAATAATAAGGTCAAAAAAATGACACAACAATGCTCTTTTATAATATTACCAGTGCCCGGTAAGTTTCGATACGCTCGAGTAATTCTTCACCCAATTTTGAAATATTGTAATAATAATTGTATCTCGCGTATTATTACTGGTTTTTAATGTGCGCCCTATTATTATTATTATTATTTCTTATATGATTTATTTGTTCTTTTTTTATCTCGCAATCAGATCTATCTTTAATAATTGGAACACGCTTGAAAATTGCAACCTCCTCTTGGCGTGTATATACGTTTCATTGAACAATAAAGAACGAAGGTCGCGTTATGCGATCTTGAGGCATTCCATTACCACTTGAGGTGATTGAAAACTGACAAGACAATCACGGCTCACTATTGCTCTTAATAATTGCTCAACTCGCTGTCTTATCGTGATGATGTATTATTGGTTGATGCAATTTTTTAAGGTACCTTATTAAAGACCATGGTACCTATTTTATATTTTGAAAGCAGTGTACATTGGAAACGGCGCAAGATATCGGAAAACGGCTTACATGTCCCTATTTTAACTTTTTATATACTCATATGATGTGGATGGAGGTTTTATACAGGGTGATGAATTTTCTGATTATCACCCTGTAAAAAAATTTCAAGTTCAATGTAAGATACGAGGGGTAAACTTCTTCCACATACTTCCCCTTACTTCCACCTAACTTCAAGTATTGAGTCAGTACTGAACCAATATTTTTTTTTATATCTTTTCTTGACTATTTCTTAACTATTTCTTGACCCCCCACAACGTATCATGCAGCTTATGCGCCATTTTTGGCTCGCCCTGTATAATAAAAAAATTACGTTTTTGTCGATTATGGTAACTAATCCGGTGGCACTAATCCGGAAAATTCAATGTTGTATTTTCTTTATACGTTTTTTTTTGTTAAATTAAGACGATATTTGAAGAATTTTTTATCTGTAACATGACTGGGCACCTCCTCATTATGACCATTGCGTTTGAGATTGTATGAATCAACATTGCAAGTGCATCCTTTATATACAGGGTGTTCCAGTATGTATGTTCATACATAACTCAGGTAACAGGTGGAAAACGTGAAAATAATAATTGTACTTTTTTATAAAAAGTTTTGCTCTAGAACGATTTTTTTAGAGGTAACCCTGTATATCACTGAGTGGCGGCTTTTCATATGGAGTGAGTGAAGTGCCACTTCACGTATTTCTACATAAATAAGTGATGCACTTTTAATTTTTTTAATTATTGGAAAAATGTAATTTTCTCTCATAAGTAATAAAAAGGAAAGTGTATTTTTTTCTTGTTTTGGAAAGATTCGAGTTTTGCGAAATCCGGCTAGCTCGATTTTTTTTTTAAGATTCGGTCAGTCCGAAAATTCGATATTTTTTGAACCGGTCAAACCAGACTTGCAAAGAAAAAAATTTGAACTGACTTTTCAAAAAAAAACAAAAAAACGAGCTGACAGGACTTTGCACAAAATCGATTTTTCTGTTTTTTTTTTCTAATTTTCTTGTGCGGACCTTCCAGAAAAAAATTGATATGACCGGACCTGCAAAAAATAACGAGCTAACCGGATTATACAAAAATCTAATTTTCGAGCTGAGGAGCTGACCACTGTTTGCAAAAAATCGATTTTTCTATTTTTCTTCCAGGACTTTGCGTGGACCTTGCAGAAAAAATTCGAGCTGACCGGATCTTGCAAAAAAAAAACGAACTGACCGGATTTTACAAAAATCTAATTTTCGATCTGACCACTGTTTGCAAAAAATCGATTTTTCTATTTTTCTTCGAGGACTTTGCGTGGACCTTGCAGAAAAAATTCGAGCTGACCGGATCTTGCAAAAAAAAACGAGCTGACCGGATTTTACAAAAAACTATTAGAGCTGAACACTGTTTGCAAAAAATCGATTTTTCTATTTTTCTTCTAGGACTTTGCGTGGACCTTGCAGAAAAAATTCGAGCTGACCGGACCTTGCAAAAAAAACGAGCTGACCGGATTTTACAAAAAACTAATTTTAGAGCAAAAAATCGATTTTTCTATTTTTCTTCCAGAACTTTGTGCGCACCTTGCGAAATAAATCGAGCTGACAGGACTATGAAAAAATCGCATTTTCGAGCTGAACAGGCTTTTTCTAACCGGACCTTGCAAGAAAGAACGAGCTGGCCGGACTTTGCAAGAATCAAATTTTCGACCTAACCTGACTGCAAAAAAACGAATTGACTGAATTTTGCAAAAATCGGATTTTTGCAACAATCGATTTTTCTATTTTTTTCAAGGACTTTGCCGGACCTTGAAAAAAACCTTGAGCTGACAGGACTATGAAAAAATCAAATTTTCGAGCTGAACAGGCTTTTTCTAACCGGACCTTGCAAGAAAGAACGAGCTGACCGGACTTTGCAAGAATCAAATTTTCGACCTAACCTGACTGCAAAAAAACGAATTGACTGAATTTTGCAAAAATCTGATTTTTGCAACAATCGATTTTTCTATTTTTTTTCGAGGACTTTGCCAGTCCTTGAAAAAAAACCTTGAGCTGATAGGACTATGAAAAAATCGCATTTTCGAGCTGACCAGGCTTTTCTAACTGGACCTTGCAAGAAAGAACGAGCTAACCGGAAGTTGCAAGAAAGAACGAGCTGACCGGAAGTTGCAAGAAAGAACGAGCTGACCGGACTTTGCAAGAATCAAATTTTTGACCTAACCTGACTGCAAAAAAACGAGTTGATTGAATTTAGCAAAAATCGGATTTTTGCAACAATCGATTTTTCTATTTTTCTTCGAGGACTTTGCCAGTCCTTGAAAAAAAACCTTGAGCTGATAGGACTATGAAAAAATCGCATTTTCGAGCTGACCAGGCTTTTCTAACTGGACCTTGCAAGAAAGAACGAGCTAACCGGAAGTTGCAAGAAAGAACGAGCTGATCGGAAGTTGCAAGAAAGAACGAGCTGACCGGACTTTGCAAGAATCAAATTTTCGACCTAACCTGACTGCAAAAAAACGAATTGACTGAATTTTGCAAAAATCTGATTTTTGCAACAATCGATTTTTCTATTTTTTTTCGAGGACTTTGCCAGTCCTTGAAAAAAAACCTTGAGCTGATAGGACTATGAAAAAATCGCATTTTCGAGCTGACCAGGCTTTTCTAACTGGACCTTGCAAGAAAGAACGAGCTAACCGGAAGTTGCAAGAAAGAACGAGCTGACCGGAAGTTGCAAGAAAGAACGAGCTGACCGGACTTTGCAAGAATCAAATTTTTGACCTAACCTGACTGCAAAAAAACGAGTTGATTGAATTTAGCAAAAATCGGATTTTTGCAACAATCGATTTTTCTATTTTTCTTCGAGGACTTTGCCAGTCCTTGAAAAAAAACCTTGAGCTGATAGGACTATGAAAAAATCGCATTTTCGAGCTGACCAGGCTTTTCTAACTGGACCTTGCAAGAAAGAACGAGCTAACCGGAAGTTGCAAGAAAGAACGAGCTGATCGGAAGTTGCAAGAAAGAACGAGCTGACCGGACTTTGCAAGAATCAAATTTTTGACCTAACCTGACTGCAAAAAAACGAGTTGATTGAATTTAGCAAAAATCGGATTTTTGCAACAATCGATTTTTCTATTTTTCTTCGAGGACTTTGCCAGTCCTTGAAAAAAAACCTTGAGCTGATAGGACTATGAAAAAATCGCATTTTCGAGCTGACCAGGCTTTTTCTAACCGGACCTTGCAAGAAAGAACGAGCTGACCGGACTTTGCAAGAATAAAATTTTCTACCTTACCTGACTGCAAAAAAACGAGTTGACTGAATTTAGCAAAAATCGGATTTTTGCAATAATCGATTTTTCTATTTTTTTTCGAGGACTTTGCCGGACCTTGAAAAAAAACCTTGAGCTGACAGGACTATGAAAAAATCGCATTTTCGAGCTGACCAGGCTTTTCTAACTGGACCTTGCAAGAAAGAACGAGCTAACCGGAAGTTGCAAGAAAGAACGAGCTGACCGGAAGTTGCAAGAAAGAACGAGCTGACCGGACTTTGCAAGAATCAAATTTTTGACCTAACCTGACTGCAAAAAAACGAGTTGATTGAATTTAGCAAAAATCGGATTTTTGCAACAATCGATTTTTCTATTTTTCTTCGAGGACTTTGCCAGTCCTTGAAAAAAAACCTTGAGCTGATAGGACTATGAAAAAATCGCATTTTCGAGCTGACCAGGCTTTTCTAACTGGACCTTGCAAGAAAGAACGAGCTAACCGGAAGTTGCAAGAAAGAACGAGCTGATCGGAAGTTGCAAGAAAGAACGAGCTGACCGGACTTTGCAAGAATCAAATTTTTGACCTAACCTGACTGCAAAAAAACGAGTTGATTGAATTTAGCAAAAATCGGATTTTTGCAACAATCGATTTTTCTATTTTTCTTCGAGGACTTTGCCAGTCCTTGAAAAAAAACCTTGAGCTGATAGGACTATGAAAAAATCGCATTTTCGAGCTGACCAGGCTTTTTCTAACCGGACCTTGCAAGAAAGAACGAGCTGACCGGACTTTGCAAGAATAAAATTTTCTACCTTACCTGACTGCAAAAAAACGAGTTGACTGAATTTAGCAAAAATCGGATTTTTGCAATAATCGATTTTTCTATTTTTTTTCGAGGACTTTGCCGGACCTTGAAAAAAAACCTTGAGCCGACAGGACTATGAAAAAATCAAATTTTCGAGCTGACCAGACTTTTTCTAACTGTATACCTTGCAAGAAAGAACGAGCTAACCGGAAGTTGCAAGAAAGAACGAGCTGACCGGACTTTGCAAGAATCAAATTTTTGACCTAACCTGACTGCAAAAAAACGAGTTGACTGAATTTTGCAAAAATCGGATTTTTGCAACAATCGATTTTTGTATTTTTCTTCGAGGACTTTGCCGGACCTAGAAAAAAGACCTTGAGCTGACCGGACTATGAAAAAGTCGAATTTTCTTGGATCTTTTTTATGACGATTCTCTTTTCCAAAAAATCAAAATATGTATCTCAAAAACTAAGCCTCCTAGAGACCTTTACTAAGAGTATCTTTTCTGCAGGTAATAAAATAAAATTTCAAAATAAGTTTAAAAAATTGTTTTTGTCCCGCGGCGTAGAAGTTTTGGGGCTTAAAAGAAAAAAGTTCCCTATAACTACGCCACTGGTTTCTTCTCAGAATTTTTTTTGTACTTCAAAATTTTACCATTCTATTAATATTAAACCACACCAAAATTGAGAAAAATATCTTCACTGGTTTAGAAGATATTCAATAAAATTGATTTTTTTTCTTCCAAGTCCAAGTTTAACACCCGGTATCTAGAAAATAAAGCGTTTTAGAGAAAAACTTTATATAGAAAAAAATTTAATTATTTTTGCAGGAGCTATGAACATCAAACTGGACCATCCTGTATAATATTCCTAATTTTCAAATTCCGTTTTGATCGAGGTTTTGATCAATTTTTCAAAATTTTCAGCGAAATTCGTTACTGTGCTAAAAAAAACGAGTCCTCATTAAGGTCCCTGCGTTTGAGTCTGTAAATATCGTCAACGTTGTAACAGTGACAAAAAATCCTATTTCCTTGATTAGTTTGGTTCGAGGTTTGGTTATTAGGCTCGAGTTTTAGCGAAATTGAAGGGTGCAACAGCATTGGACACCCCCTCATTTTTTATAAAATCATCGCTTTTGAAGCTCGATAAATCAGCAGTATTAAAAAGTATAGTTTTACATTTTAGATATTATGGTTACCTTATTAGGTACAAGTTTTTTACTATAAAGGGGAAAAATATTGAAAAAATTAGTTTACCGAAACTGAAAAGGGAAAAAACTGTAAAAAAAACTCACTCGTTATTTTCATTGTTGACAAGTTGTTCCAGCATCTGTATCTTCAACATGCTTGAATAACTCACATATTCCTTAAGGCTTCAAACACACAAACAAACACCCACTCACTTAGCGGAATTTTCGCGGCCGAAAAGTAAAAAAAAACAAAAAGACACAAATCGCGCGCGTCTCAATTCACCAATAAATTAATTGGAAGATCCTCCACTAATAACGAAACTTTGAAGCACGAGCGTCAAGCGTCCGAGGTAGATAAATAATATCGAGACAGATAAAAAAAAATTATCGCGTTTCGGACGACCAGCGCTGATAACGAGCCAATGTGCGAAAACAATCTGATAGGAGACGCACCAGCACCAGCACCGGCTGTCAAATCAAAACACGAGAAAGCGGGCCTGCTTGGATTCCTCGCTGGCGAGTGTGCCCAGCCGAGAGAAATGTACCGCTTCCCGCTTGAAGGAACTTGGCGCGGCCTTGCCATGTCGTGCGATTTTTCTTTGGCGTTAATAAACCTGTAAAACTTGCAGTTTTTTTTTCTTAATCAATTTACTTTCCACACCCAGATAATGGGACGAAGAGTTTGTGTATCTTCGGCAGTCCGTAATAAAGGTTTGCCCCGATCAATTCGGTGCTCATAATTAGCCGTTTATTTTAAAAATACCATCAAGGCTAGAGGCGCATTAAAATATTATTGACTCTCTCGTTTAATATTATTTGCTTTAAATTAATTTTGTTCCCATTAAAAAAATGGGACTCCATCTTGGGGCATTTGATTTAAGGTGGTGGACATTTTCTTGAAAAAACACGTGTTTCGTCCTTCTTGGGACTCATCAGAATCAGTACAATTTATTTGTTTTTATTAGAAGTGTTTCTGCTTTTATTAATCAATAATATAACCACCAAATCTTCATTTCATTTCAGTATCTTATCTCGTAAGTCTGTTATTTCGTATATTACGTATATTCTTAACTCACCGACTATTATAATACCAGCTGCGTGATGTTTTATTAATCCTTGTCGTTTGGAGTTTTAACTGGTAACGTCCTTGCTCGTTGACAGGTTCATTTTGTGGGGACACCCGATGTGATAATATGACGTAGAACATAGGATATCCCATTATATCCCCCATAAAGCTATTATGAAGGCTAATTTCATCCTATCTGGTGATTAATTTGTGTTTATCATGGAAGGCTATTAAAGATAATTCCCATTTCCACATCATTCCGATTTCAGATACGTAGGTAGGTAGGTATATACGATCCATTACATGCTATAGCAGAACCGGCTTTAAAATTATTTTATCTCCATACTTGCGCTGATAAAATTAGATATTACGACCCTGTGATGGTTAATCCGATTCAAGATTACAATCGAATTTGCCGCGTTTTAATTGGCTGGATTCAAATAAAGTCAACCTTCAGCCAATAAAACTCTTGCAAAATTAGAGCTAATCCATGCATGTTACTTAAGTATTACTATAATCTTGGCAGTAATTAATTATTATGTAATTAGTGCTCAGCCAATTTAACACATTTAAAATCGCTGGTCTAGATTTTTTCTTAGAGTAATACGGAATACTTCACCATGGTCAATATCATATCCAGGTGTCCTTTATTGGATTTTTCTTATGTTTTTTTTTATAACCCAGTTCCTGACAAAAAGTGTAAATTTTTTCCCTAAAAACATTGTAAGGAAATATTTTTTTTCTATGAAAAAAGCCTTTTCCATTGACCTCGCAAGCCGGGGAATGGAATAATTGAAAAAAAAATTGAAAAAATATTTTTTGGAACTTCCGGCAAAAAAAATACAACTACCTGTAATAGTGTTTCGCAAAACTGTATACCTACTACCTAACGAATTTTTTTGGAGCATTTGTAATTATATTTTTTCTAAAAGGAACTATATTTCGAAAAAATTCTGGGAATAGGTGTTTTTGACATTTTTCAACCATAGGTACAACCAACCAAAATCTAGAAACAAAAAAAAAAATCTTCAGATCTCTAAAAAATCATTTTCCATTGAGAAGACGGGGAATTAGAAAATTTTAAAAATCGCCAAAAAGATTTTTTTTTTAACTCTGGGCTGATAGTTTCGAAAATATATGGAAGCTTGTTTTTTTTTTACATTTTCAGCGATATATGAGAAACTAAACTGAAAGAAGTAAAGAAAAAATATTTTTTAGATCTCTAAGAAAATCCCTCATTTCATTTGACACCTCATAAATAAGAAATTGAAAAAATCGCGAAAATTGCTTTTTGGAACTTCGGGGAAAAATTATAACCACAAAAGTTTTTAGGAAAACTAGTCTTTCCACCCACCAAATGAATTTTTGGGAGCTTTTTTAATTACGTAGCTAGTTGGGGGGATGAAATTGGGGATGGGTGTTTTTTTTTACATTTTCACTGATATATCAGAAATTAAAATGAAAAACTAAAAAAAAAAAAAATTTTTTGGCTTCTAAGAAAATTCCTCATTTATTTTCATTTGACACCCCACAAGCCACTAAAATAAATAAGAAATTGAAAAAATCTAAATGCTTTTTGGAACTTCCGGGAAAAATTATAACCATAAAAGTTTTTATGAAAACTAGACGTGCATCTTACCATCTACCAAATGAATTTTTGGGAGCTTTTTTTGATTACGTAGCTAGTTAGGGGATGGAAAATAGGGAAAATGGGGCATGGATGTTTTTTTTTTGAAATTTTCAGCGATATATCTGAAACTAAACTGAAGAAACTAAAGAAATATTTTTTAGATCTCTAAGAAAAGTCCTTATTTCCATTGACACCTCTCAAGCCACAAAAACAAACAAAAAAATTTAAAAAATCTCAAAAATTACTTTTTGGAACTTCGGGGAAAAATTATAACCTCAAAAGTTTTTAGGAAAACTAGACGTGCATATCTTACCACCTACCAAATGAATTTTGGGAGCTTTTTTGATTACGTATAGCTGGTTGGGGAGATGAAAAAAACAAAAATCGGGGTTCAAAAAACTAAAAAAAAAATATTTTTTTGCTTTCTAAGAAAAGCCCTTATTTCCATTGACACCTCGAATTCCTCGAAAGCCACAAAAATAAATAAGAAATTGAAAAAATCGCCAAAAATTGCTTTTTTGGAACTTCGGGGAAAATTTATAACCACAAAAGCTTTAGGAAAACTAGAAGTGCATATACCGCCACCTACTTAATGAATATTTTTGGGAGCTTTTTTTGATTAGGTACGTAGCTAGTTGGGAGATGAAAAATAAAAAAATGGGGGATGGGTGGTTTATTTTTTGAAATTTTTAGCGATATATCTGAAACTATAAACTGAACAAACTAAAGAAATATTTTTTTTTTAGATTTCTAAGAAAAGTCCATATTTCCATTGACACCTCTAAAGCCACAAAAACAAAAAAAAATGAAAAAATCTGAAAAATTACTTTTCGGAACTTCGGGGAAAAATTATAACCACAAAAGATTTTAGAAAAACTAGACGTGCATCTTACCACCTACCAAATGATTTTTTGGGAGCTTTTTTAATTACGTAGCTACTTAGGGGGATGAAAAAAAAGAAATTGAGGTTCAAAAAACTAAAAAAAATATTTTTGCTTTATAAGACAAGCCCCATTGACACCTCGAAAGCCATAAAAATAAATTAAAAATTGAAAAAATCGCAAAAATTACTTTTTGGAACTTCGAGGAAAAAAGCTTTTTGGAAAATTAGACTTGCATCGACTATACCTGATTATTATTTTTGGAGGGATTATGATTAAAAAAAAAATGGGGGATGGGTGTTTTTTCGACATTTTCAGAGATATATATATATTAGAACTAAATGTAAAAACTAAAAAAAACTGTTTTTGAGATCTCTAAGAAAAGCCTTTATTTCCATTGACACCCCTGAAATAAAAGAGATAAAAAGAAAAAAACAGCCCTGAAATAAAAAAATTAAAAAACGCGAGAATAATATTTTGAATATTTTTGTGAGCTTTCTTGATTGACTAGGTACGTTTCTAATAAAAAAAAATGGGGGAATTAAAATAAACTTTAAAAACTAAAAAAAAATCTTAGATCTCTAAAAAGAGCCTTTTTCATTGATATGTCGCAAGCAAGGAAATTAAAATAATAGAAAAATTGGCAAAAAATGATTTTCAAAAATTGTCAAAAGAAAGAAATTATTATTTCTTGAAACTTCGGACTAAAAAAATTATAACCACAATCGTTTTTTGGAAAAAAAATGGGCTAATTGAGGCTTTCTCTCTATTTTCTATGATGCCTCAAAAACTAAACGGTGAAAATTAAAAAAAAAATTAAATCTCAAAAAAAAGCCTCCGTCATTGACAATTTTTGTGCAGATTTAGTACCCAATAAAAAATTTTGTGAGCTTTTTTGATTAGGTAGCTAGTTTCTAAAAAAATGGCGGAATTGGTGCTTCACGACATTTTCAGCGGTGCCTCAAAAACTAAACTGTGGAAACTAAAAAAAAATTTTTTAATCTCTAAAAAAAGCCTCTTTCATTGACAATTGTTGCCATTAATTGCCATTGACATTCATTGACATTTTGCAAGCAAGGAAATTAAATTAATAACAAAAATTGCCAAAAAATAATTTTCAAAATGGGAAAAAACAATTTCTTGGAACTTCGAGGCAAAAAATTACAACCACAATCGCTTTTTAGAAAGCTTAGGTGTGCAGATTTAGTACCCAATGAAAATTTTTTGGAGCATTTTTGATTAGATAACTATAGTTTTCGGGAAAAAATGGGGGAATTGGTGGTTTTTAGACATTTTCTGCAAAGCTAAGCTGTGAAAACAAAAAAATTTAAGATCGCCAAAAAAGCCTCTTTCATTAACATTTTTTGCCGTTCATTGCCATTGACATTCACTGACTTTTTGCAAGCAAGGAAAATAAATTAATTAAAAAAAATTGCCAAAAAGTAATTTTTAAAATGGGTAAAAACAATTTCTTGGAACTTCGGGGCAAAAAATTACAACCACAATCGCTTTTAGAAAACTAGGCGTGCAGATTTAGTACTCAATGAAAATGTTTGTGAGCTTTTTTGATTAGGTAGCTAGTTTCGAAAAAACAAATTGGCGCTTTTTCGACATTTCCGGCAAAACTATGCTGTGAAAACTAAAAAAAAAAAAAAAAAATTAGGACAATTAACTGATCTAATAAGGATTCCGTATTTTTCATTTTATCATACAGAACCCTAAAAATTACAAAAATATACAAAAAAAAAATTTGAATTTTCATTTTGAAAAAAAAATTTTTTTGGCAAACGGCTGAGCGGATTGAATACTTCATTATAATAGTTTCAAAAATATCAAAAAAATGCCATTTTACATCCAGGAAGAATGTTTTAGGACTTGGTTATACCAATGCAATTATTGTACAAGTTGTTTGAAAAAAAATACAACTTACTTTAGCTGAAAAATTTTTTTTTCAAAGTAGAAGAAGTAAAAGAAAAATTATTTATTCTTCCAACCCGCATATTACCTACGAGTTTCTTTCTATAATACATTCCTACAAAGCATACCTAGTTAGTATGTTCCTTATTAAGCAGCGCATTCATCCTCAATCAAAGCTTCTAATTATTATTCCCCGGATTTACATAGAAAATTTCCTAGAAGTTTTCCAAGTATTCCGTATAAATTTAAATCTGGCTTTCAAATCCAACACTTTTACTAGCTCGGTAACGGCATCAAATGCTTTGCATTGCAAAAAAACTCTTCACCTTGCCGTATGTATTTATATGCTTTTTATAATCAAGGATACGCCGGGTACTTACGTAGGTACATAAGTACGCGAGCCAGTTGAATTGATACATTGAGGCAGCAAAAACTATCCTAGATACGCGGAGAGATAAGTGGAGATTTATGTAGTTTGCATCGTCAAACAAGTTACCAGTAATTGATGATTACTTTACATTCTACGATTGCAGGTATTTATAAATAATTAAGTATTACTAACTGCAATGGGGTTGAAGACTTTAATGTTTTTTTTTTTTTTTGAATAATTTGTAATGAATATTTATTATTTAAGAGAAAATAAGCAACTTAAGATGCAGAGATTCTCCTCCAGTAACATTCTCTGAATCACCAATCATCTAATTGAGACTTTCAGTACTTCCACAAACCTCGATCAAGACAAAATGGTTGATCATGAAAACGTAAGACTGCGTAAGACGTACACTGCGCATGCTTCATTACCGTTTACTCTTGAAGTGTAAGCCCGTTCTTCTTTTTCTTCTTGATTAATGGCTCACGCACCCTAGTGCACTTGGCCAGCTTCGAATAATAAGAATAAATCTATTCCATGTCGATTATCGAGTTGACAGATTGATGATAAATGACAAATTATGCTGTAGGTTTGATTTTTTACGAAAGGTGAAGACGTGGCCCGTTTAATAAGGACAAAAATAAGTTCATTCGATCTCATTTTATAATAATCCGAGACAGAATTTAAATATTCAGTTTTCAACTTTTATCTTATAATATTCCCGGCGTGAGATGTTTCATTAGGGCTTCATGCTGAATTTATTGAAGTTTTCGTCGCGGGTAATGGAAGTTGAAAATTTAGTTTATATATCCGTCCTGACAGATTATGTTGTCTAATTTCGTCAGAAAGAATGAAATACCTTTGAAGTTTTCATTAAATTTTCGAGCTAGCGACGTTACTCGCTTCCTCGAGGGAAATTTTCGGCGAAAAAAAATTAATGAATACAACGTTTTAATGCTGACTTTTCCGCACGAACTTGTCCCCCGCAAAGGGGGAACGCACAACCTCTTCCCCCGCAAGTTTTCTAGGCAAGTGATGCTGCTCTAGGCTGATTAGTCATTCAACGGTGACACATTGCTCTAGCTCCAGGAACCGGATGAATGAGCAGAATGACTAGTGTAAGTGTACAATACTTAAACTAGCTTATATAGTGTGTAAAATAACTATATTTCTCTAATAAATAAATAATCGAGTCTGAATTTATTTTATAGATGATCGTTTGATGAGACACACACACCTTCCCCCCACCTTTTCGAGGCAAGCGATGCTACTCTAGGCTGATGAATCATCAAGGGTGAGACATTGCTAGCTCAAGGTACCTCCTGCTGTCATGTCGCTGTTTACTTGTTAAACGGGAATTTATGAAGTCGTAGGCAGAACTCGATTTTCTAGGTACGGTCGCTGGAAAAGAGAGGTCGTTAGCCGTTTCAACCTGTTATTATTTAAAAACAACTTTAACGCCGATGGGTTGTTACAAGTTATTGGAATCTGGTCACCATTATTGGATTTCTGTTGTTAAAAGGGAACGCACCCCTTCCCCCGCACCTTTTATAGGCAAGTGATGCTGCTCTAGGCTGATGAATCATCAAGGGTGAGACATTGCTAGCTCAAGGAACCTCGTTCTGTCCTTATTAATTTAATGGGGTCTTTTATTTGCGCTTGGCCCTTCTCTGTACTGTTTGTTAGCCGTTTTAGATCACTGTTTGCTTATTAAATGGGACCTACGAATTTATTAAGTCGTAGACAGAACTCGATTTTCTAGGTACGGTCGCTGTAAAAGAGAGGTCGTTAGCCGTTTCAACCTGTTATTATTTAAGGTAATTGTATACATCCGCGGCTCCTAAGTTTCATCAATTTTTTCGGGACCGAGGAGCGAATTAGGGGTGCTGGGTGGGTAAGACGCTAAAAACAGCCATTGCAAACTAATATTAAGGTCACAACTAAACTTCGCTTGTTAAACGGGATCTACGAATTTATTAAGTCGTAGACAGAACTCGATTTTCTAGGTACGGTCACTGGAAAAGAGAGGTCGCTAGCCGTTTCAATCTGTTATTATTTAAAAACAGTTTTAACGCCGATAGATCGTTACAAGTTATCGGAATCTGGTCATCATTATTAGATTTTATTGTTACAAGCGAATGAAAGAATAAAAAACAGTGCAACAATCATTTGACATTATTAATTTACAATACAGTGACTAATCGATTATAAATGGAGAAACAATAGTGGCAACAATGTTTTTTACATGTTGACTTAAGGGCTTTATGTTGCGATGCGATTAGAGGCACGCACTGTCTCTAATATAGTAACCCAAATCGATGTTTGCGCCTCTTCCTCATTGTCCCGTACGCTCGACTATTAATCTTCGATTATCCCCGCTTCCATGTCATTTTCATAATCTAGCCCCGAATCAATTTCCAAAGAACGATCGACGAAAATTTATCCACTTCCAGTCAGAAAAGTGATTTTCCTTCCTCCCAACGCGCTATACTGTTACGAGTACATTACGGTAATGGCCTGTCAAAATATAATTACGCGCATGTATCAAATATCCAGATGTTATTTATTCACCAATTAAATGTGTATTCTCAGTAAACAAACCCAGTTCGGTGGGCATTGTACGTTTTGGTCCCCGTTCGTGCGAGGGACGTCTAGCTGAAGCAATTTCCTGTGCAGTTGGCAATTTCCCTTCATTCCAGTTCCATTCCCTGCATTATCCCGCAGAACAGGAGCCGATCCGCGTGTTTAGTCTGAGAGGGTCGGGAAGAGGAGAGCCCTTTGTGGGAACGCGAACATGAATACTTCAGCTGGAAGATTCTGCGGGACGGGAATCTTGAAACCGGAGTGGAAAATGCTCGTAATTGAGTTGTTAAATTTTAAAAGGTCCTGGTGGAAAAGTTTAATGGCTTTTGTTTTTCGAGAATGCTCAAATCTGAGAGATTATGTATACCGGGCGTTATCCGTTACTGTCGTTATAGTTTTTAAGCTATGCTATGACTCGAAGGATACCTCAAAGTCATACCTTCGAGATAAATTCTCCTCTCTCCATTACTGGAGATGGTTAGCTAAATGTAGATAAATAATCAGTAAGTAGTGTGTGAAAATAATTATAAATATTTTAAATAGATAGGTAATTGATTAATTGAGTCTGAGATTTCCCTATTAAAAAATATTACATGATTATGTTTCTTTTAAATTAATTGAAATTACAAATCCTGAAGCCTGGATTAGCTATTTTGTATCACCCTGTATACTGTATAGTATAACCAAACATTAATTAACCCCTTTATTACAAGGATTTAAAACGGTACATCTGCCCGATCATTGTGCCCGCTTGAATTACAATCGCCCCTAATGGCCAGTGGTCATTGAGGGTTGACGGTATTGAAGGAGAGAATTGAAGTTAATTTTTTCAGGTGGTATAAATCATCCTATTCCGACAGGTATTATGATTAAATTGAAGAGTAAACATAAGGGGTGTTCTTTTTTATTAAAGTAAACAAAATGATGTTTCAATTTTACTTTCCTTTCAACATCTGCAGCATCAAATAATTCCCAATCTACACGCAAATAATCCCACAGAAAACTCCACTAACGTGTCCCGGGATGGTATGCTTTGCACCTCGTGGCACGCTGCTGGTGGACGAGTAAGTATATATGTCTCGTCCATTTATAAATCACGTTACAAGTTAAAAAAAAGATTAATAAACCAATAAAAATCACAGAACTAAGAAGAGTTGACATATCTACAGGATAATTTTTTTTAGATAATTATATCCAAGATAGTTAACAATTCGATGCTTAACATTGGGGAGTTTTTCATAGTTCACTTTTGTTTTTTTTTTCATCCCGTTCGGTCAAAAATACAAATTCAAACCTTTTTTCACGGAATATCATAAAAAAAACATAAGATAAAAATACCACGTCATATTGACGTCATATCAACGTCAATCGGTGAAAAAATGATCTTTTTTCTTTAAAGAGGGAATATTTTTCTTTAAAAATGATCACAGTGTCTAAATTCCGAAGTTGGGATTTCTGGAGCACCCTGAGCAGCAAATGTGGAAGTGAGTTCGGGGCTGGTCTCCTCAAAACAAGACAAAACTTGACCTTGACTGTTACTACATCAGCCAAGGTCGTTGCAAGGTTTAGCAAGCCACACTTGTCAGACAGAATAGGCTGTCTCCACCGATCTTCCGTCCAAACTAAGCACTATGGCAAGCGAATTCTCTTCACACTGAAAGACGACGTGGTGGACGATCAGTCTTCTGGTCAGCATCCAATCAATAATGGCGTACCTCCAGGCCCAGTTCTGACACCAACCCTCTGCTCTACTTTCTCCCACTCCGTTACCTATCCCATTCACAACTACTTAAACAGTATCTTTTTGCAGAATCTACTGGGAGTGCAAAAATCTTTTTCAATGTTATAACCTTTCTAAATCATTGAGCATAAAAGTCCAAGAATACTCAACGTATCCTTATGAATGATCTGGCTCTACTTTGAAAGCACTGTCAAACCCGAATTTCTGTAGCATAAAGTAGCTGCTTCAATCGCTGCTTCAATAGCTGCTTCAGCTGGTAAGAATAAGCTTAGACTCATTGATCTAGCCCAAACATTATTTTGCTCCTCCAACCTATATCCAATGTTTGGGGAGCAACACTCGGCTTCTCACCGCCATGCTTCTCTCATATAAATTTCAGAAACACACCAGAACCTTCCAGAATTTTGGAAATTTTTTCTGCAAATGTCTTCCCCGTCTATCCAGTCCTAATATCCAATTATGCTTCAGATCTGAAACACCACACAAACCTCGTTACATAGAACTAGAACTTCGTGGGATGCCACGTTTAGGAAAAAAACCCGGAGGAATCCATTTTATTGAACCTCTCCTACTTTGGGATCGGGTCTAAGGTCTCCAGCAAACGGGGGATTTATTTTTTCACTTTTTCCCTTATTATTTATCCAGGAATGGAGTTAATCTGTTTCTTTTCGAAGGTCAAAGAATACCTTCCTATCTCCCTCCCTGCACACTATATAGCAATGCTGGGGGAAGAAGGGAGAAGATCGCCTGCAACGACAGTACACCTGTCCTACCGAAGAAGGGTTCAATTGTGACGAGAGACGTCAGATACATCCCCTAACGCTTGGGTATCCTAATCAGATACAAAATTACCCCGGTGTTAGTGAAAGTGAACTAATGGGACTTACACCTCGTTATTTACTCATAGTCGGGAATCGTCAGATATTCCCTAAATCGTATCGTAACTATGGTCCATCACCCTACGATAACATCTACATTTAAGCCTCAACCAGTCAAAACATTTGGTCCCCTAACAAAATCTTTTATTTCTATAAATTAGCATTTTTGTGCGCGTTTTCTAAATTTGTTAAAAACTGACTGAAATAAGTATGCTGGGAGGAATTTAAGGAGTAAGCACCTCGGAGTATTATGAAGCGGTCAAGGAATTCCAGCGGCCGCTTCCATGACACTTCAACGGCAATATCTTATTTCAAACACGCCAAGAATCCACTGCTCGAAACTCGAGTGCACTTACAAGTTACTTGTAATCTCCGCTACGCCAAATAAATAAAACTAATTGCTTTCAAGTGGATACGATTAGCTTACTACATACCGAGAGGTTTTAAGGAAGAACTGTGGGGTTTCCGAACGCACCTGCAACATTGTACCTTTGAGAATTGGCGATCATTACATGAATATTTTTATAATTATTGTAATATTTTTTTTTTGTTTGGACGTGTTTTTTTTTTATAAAATTATTTTGGGTTTTTTAATAAAGTTTTGAGTTCTATTTGACTCTGACAATTCTGGGATCTAGTCGGCTTTGAAAACTTTTGTCATGCCTAATTTGTAATGCCCTAAGTTGACTTTTGTAAGCCTACCTATATGTATACAAGAAATTATTTAATGATTTTTAACAATAAAAAAGATACGGTCAAAGTAAGAAAAGTCGATTTTTCCTGTTTTTCAGGATATTTCAGCAACGACTAACGTTATCCCAAATTTTATTTCAGATTCTTAATAAGCATTAGTACAACTTTTCTTTTACCGACCCTGACTGTATGTATTTCTGCTAGTTCTGGAGATCCGATTGGTGATAAGGGAAAGTTACAAAAAAGCTTTTGTGTACCTATCTATAACTAAATTATAACAAAATTTATCCGTTTTTAAAATCATTCAAACATTATTTATGAGATTGGTTCGTAAATCTTTTTTGACACTGCTAGTGCCCTCTATGAGCAGCTTTTTGAAATATGTATGAACACTCCTTACAGTTTCCTGTAATTTTTTGCGAGTTGAGCGAGTAAGGTTAGACTAGTGATTCAGAGATGGCGCATCGGTAAGATACTTCAAATTTAATTCTTTTTAATTTTTCAAATTAATTACCCATTGTAATTAATGAAGCTTCATCGATATAATAAATAATAATAGTCTTGAATGTTTTTAACACTGCTAGTGCGCTCTATGAGCAACTCTTAAAAAATGAAAACTTATTACAGATTCCTGTAATTTCTCGCGAGTTGCGCGAGTAAGCTTAGACTAGTGATTCAGAGATGGCGCATCGGTAAGATATTTTAAATTTAAATATTTCATAATTTATCAAAGTAATTTATTAGCCATGTTAATTAATGAAACCTCATCAAATTAATAAAGAATAATAATGATTGAATGTTCTATGTGGGGAAAGAATTATTGTGGTAGAGAAAAAATTCTTTCTCGATAATACCTACCCTATTCAAATTTATATTTTTTAGAGAGTAGGTAAAAAATTTTTTGGTTTGTTTCAACGAACGAGAAACACCAACCCAAGCCACGCGACCCGCAATTTCTCACTCTGTCTAATTTATCTCCCTCCCAGACCTCCCCAGACCTCCCCAGGGTAAATTTTTGAATAATATCCGCATCCTTGAACTCCAGCCCCTTTGAGCTTCCTGGTCTTGGTGTCATCCTCGTCCTGCTTAAGGGGAGTACTGAAAAACTGAAAACTGCTGACTGAACTGAAAGTACTGAAAACTGAGTCGCTAAATCTAGCGCACAGATCAATAGCATTATACAGCTGGTTTCACGGTGTTGCTAAATCGATTCGAATTTCCCGACCGCATACAATTTCCACCCTTCACGTCTTACGGTATCAGTTCAGTTCTACGAGGAGAATATGGCACCGTTGCATTTGAAACTGTCACAAGGTCGCTCGAGTCCTGAGTCCCGAGTCCCGAGGGGGTGTGAAAAACAAACTCAATTTTCAATTAATTTTAAATTGACTTGATTGCGCGTGATTTTTGTCTCATTCAGGAGTAACGCAGAGTAAATTAATTATTTCAGATTAATTATTAATTATTCGCGTTAGTGAAAAAAATAACAGTCTATGAATAATTTAAACTTTCAATCACTGATGGCAACGATCCAATAATTATTCAAACTTTCGACGATAATCGAGTGATAGAGAAGATTTTAATGAGCAACGAAAGTTCCAAATTATGCTGGAAATGTTCGCAAATTACCGCTCGAACTGGGGGAAAATTAATTTCAAGACAAGGCCATACTACCAGTTTTAGTTTTCACTAATTTGTAATTGATGTAAGGCGCTATGGCATTTTCGGCTGTCTCTCGCGCATGGCTGTTTGAAATCTGGCAAAAGGAAATGTGGGTCAAAGAGTACGACCAAATTTATGCACGTTGCCAGATCAATGATAATTTCCCCTTCCTATAAAATTTGCATTTCTTTTAATTGGTCATATAAGTGACCTCAAAAACACGTCGTTTAATTACCTACCAGATATCTCACGTAATTAAAGACAATAACCAATAGGAGACGTTAAAAAAACGTAAACTGGACATCATTTTTAGACCTTACGTTATTACCGTAATTTTTACGCCATATAAACGTGGAACTTGGGAGATAAAATTGCGGGTTTTTAGGTCCATGTTACCAAATTTTAGGTAATTTTAGGTAGGTAATACGAAAAACTTAGGTCGATTAAAGATACCAAAAATTTGACTAAAAAATTTTACTTCCTCGCTATTATTGATTAATTTTATAGGAGAATCAATATTACTTGTTTAATTTGGTGGTTTTTACGTCATTTCGACGTGTTTTTTACGTGAATAAAACGTAATTGATCTGTGACATTTGTTCGTCATTATGACGTCATTCTTACGTCACTAAATTCGTCATCATTCGACGTCACCGAACACCAAAAAATGACGTCATATAGACGTTGCTCTGCTACCTGGGCGGTTTCAAGTTTATAGAGTGGCTCTGAGTTTTTCTCTCGAAAACCCTACTATAGGGGAGGTTTTCTGTACTGCTGGGGGTATATTGTTTGAAAACGTAGTTGTTTTATCAACGTTGCTTTTTTTTAACTTTTAGGTTTCTAGTCTTTTTTTTCGGTTTTTGTACCATTTTGGTAAAAAGGAAATTACTAATTTTAACTATTTTTTTGGTTTCATAGATTCAAATCTCTCAATGATGAGAAAAATGATTTTGCGCTAAATGTCACGTTTTGACAGCCATGATAGTGTCAAAAAATCCACTTTCATTGATGCAACTTTAGTTTGCTGATCAAGATACCAAGCTCCCTCTTTTCCTCGCAGAAAAACTTAGAAAAAACAAAAAAATAATAAAAAAATAAAAGCAGAATGAACATTTTCACAAGTTTTAACCTTTTCTTCGCTTAACGAGAACACCCTCATACCACAACCCTGAAAACGTCAAAACAAAACAAAAACTTTCCAACAAACGCTCCCAAAAAATTACACCATTTTGTGATCAATTCTTAAGTTTTTTAAATTAAAAACTTCCAAACGCATGACAGATGACCATGCACCAAGAGCAAATTCATTTTGCCCGTGGAGATGTGGGGAGAGCTCTTTCATCTTACAAGGGGTGACCATAATTTTGACGTGGTTCAGTGCCACAGTGTAGCAACCATGATAGGATTACCACAAGAAGAATTTTTCTTTTTTTTACACGCCATTAACATTACATGACCAAAATGATGTCAGAAGATGACGTCGGTTTTTCCTCATGCAATTCCAGTCATGCTATTCTCGTCATTCGAGGAAGGCCCGGGTACTTTTTCTTCATTATGCAGCCCATTGCTCGCAAACCTTGCACCCACTTTTTTTAGCCGCTTCAAAAGCCGTGAAAAAAATTTCGCGCAATATTTTGAGAGCAGAAGTCTTCACTTTTTCTTCTCTCAACGGGAACACCCTTATACCACAATCCCGAAAACGTAAAAAAAACTATAACAACGCCCCAAAAAAATGACAGTAAGCTCCTAAGACCTCAATTTGCTGAAATGATGTCAAGTGGTTTGTAGGCGCGCTGAGTCCATAACTCACATTTTTTTCGCATAGATTCTGAATCGTTCTATTCCTCCTTTTAGTCTCTTAGAATTTGATTCTGGGAACTTGTACATATAAGTACACTAACCTAGAATGACCTCATATCATTTCAGCTGTTCTTCGAGCTAGGGAATTGTATCCATTAAGGAGATATACACTCCCAAATATAGCCAGCTAGGTAAAGCAAACAGTGGATTTTAGCACCTTGATGTCTGAAGAGAACTTGCTTGAGAAACATGAAGCCTCTCGCTCGTTACAAAAGGACTGAGACTGAGAGTTGCTTAATTAAATGCTCCTGCAAATGAGTAGACAAAAGGAGGAATTAATTATTGTTGGTATTGATCCCAGTTGACACGTTAGAGTTGATGGTGTTGGTGTTGGTGTTATTCAATTTAGTTACTTTTCTATCATAAATTTGGTAATTCCACTATTAATTAATCGATCGTATAAGCTCCTTTTAATTTATACAAGACTGACAGAATGAGGTAGAAAACTATGAATTTAATTTCAGGGAAACCGTCCGGCAACGTCGCAATCCCACCGTTCGCAGTGTTGTTATCACGCAAGTTTGAATGAACAGTCCGCCTTGCAGGATCTGGCACTCTGACAGTTGTTTCGAACCGCCGACCAGGAAGTGGAAGTTCCAGTTTCAGCTTTTCAGCAATTTTTAGCCTTACGCGTGATGAAATTGTCGCTGAACGCGAACCAGTGAAGACGTCCCGTTTCGTCCCGAAAAAGCAAAAGTCGTCCCGACAGGAACCATCGTGGATCCTCCTAAGCTCTTCGGAAAAGTCAAAAATTGTAAGTCTCTTTTGATAATTTTTTGCGCTCCCTACCTGTTCAGATTAGTTTTGGGTCATTTTTTGCCGCTTTGCGTAAAGCGTGACCTCGCTCTAAAAAAAAACAAGGACACTGAGAGGGGGTAGTTCTTGAAAGGGGCAGTTCTTGAAAGAGTGGAGCATGACAAATGTTGTTTTTGGATTTATAGAAAAGTGTCAGTTTTAGAGAATATTAATTTTGACACCTGAATGTTCATAAATATCTTGACAGGATCGATAATTTTTTTTATTTCAAAATTTATTTTTTCACAAGACGGGTTTTATAATAATAATAAAAATCTTGGAGTAAATAGGGGTATTTGAGGAATCTATAAGTTATACCTACAATAAACAAGAGCCTCAACAAACAAATAGGAGACGTGGAACACTCAACTTTTCTCCATACTTCTTCCAGAATAATTAAGATCGTAAGGTCTTAAGGACGAACGGGTCATAATGGATTACAGCTGAAATTGATTAATGTTTCATTGTTTCTTGGTAACCCAGTTAAGTCCCGCTAAAGCCCACCCCAAGAGGAGGATCTCTTCAGAATAACGCTAACTGGGACAAATTTCATGATTGATATGATCACCAGCATGGCTCTGAGGGAAAATCAGAAAAAAGAAAAAAAGAGTATAGGTCCCAATATTATCACCTTGTGAGACACCCTTCCTTAGGCGCGCAGTTAGGAGGAGAAGGGGTATGAGCACCTGGTGCAAAATTTTCATTAGATAAACGGGGAACCACCAAAACCAAGTTCAAATTAGTTTTCTGCTTTGCTTGTGATCTAGAAATTGATCAGAAATCCTGAGTAATTAATAAATATCCTGGAATTGAGGGTTGCATGCAAAAAAATTGTTGGAAATCATATGTGCCAAAATGAGACGTCATGTTTAAAATTGTATTCTATTCATAAAAGAGAGAATAACTTTTTTCAAGATCAGGCCTCGTTTAGGAAATATTTACAAAAATGTAAAATTAAGGCTGCTAAAAAAAAATATTTTTTAGTAATTGGGCAGACAAAATTGAACGTCATGTATAAAATCGTATTTTAAGCAAAAAAGAGAGAATAACGTTTTTCCAGATCAGGCATCGTTTAGGAAAAATCTCAAAAAATGTAAATTTCTAGCCATGCAGCCTTAGTTTAACATTTTTGGAAATATTTCCTAAACGAGGCACTGTCTGGAAAAAAATCATTCTCTCTTTTATGATTAAAATACGATTTTATACATGACGTTTGATTTTGGCTGTCCAGTTACTATAAAATATATTTTTTTAGCAGCCTTAGTTTTATATTTTTGGAAATATTTCCTAAACGAGGCCTCATTCTGAAAAAAGTGATTCTTTCTTTTATGGTTAAAATTCCATTGTATACATGACGTTCGGTTTTGACCACCATAGTTACTAAAAAATATATTTTTTAGCAGCCTTAGTTTTACATTTTTGGCAATATTTCCTAAACGAGGCTTGCTCTTGGAAAAATATATTCTTTCTTTTATGCTTAAAATACGATTTTATCCATGACGCCTGATTTTGGCTGTCCAGTTAGTAAAAAATATATTTTTTAGCAGCCTTAGTTTAACATTTCTGGAAATATTTTCTGAAGGAGGCCGTAATTTCAAAAAAATCATTATCTATTTTATACTTAAAATACGATTTTATTCATGACGCTTGATTTTGACTGTCCAGTTACTAAAAAATATTTTTTTGAACAGCCTTAGTTTTACATTTTTGGAAATATTTCCTAAACAAGGCCTCATCTTGAAAAAAGTTATTCTCTCTTTTATGCTTAAAATGCGCTTTTATACATGACGTTCGATTTTGACTACCATAGTTACCAAGAAATATTTTTTTAGCAGCCTTAGTTTTACATTTTTGGAAATATTTCCTAAACAAGGCATCATATTTAAAAAAGTTATTTTTTCTTTTATGCTTAAAATACGCTATTATACATGACGTTTTATTCTGACCACCATTAGTTACTAAAAAATATATTTTTAGCAGCCTTACTTCTACATTTTTAGAAATATTTCCTAAACAAGGCCTCGTCTTGAAAAAGTTATTCTCTCTTTTACGCTCAAAATACGTTTTTATACACGACGTTCGATTTTGCCTGTCCAGTTAACAAAAGGAATATATTTTTAGCAGCCTTAGTTTTACATTTTTGCAGATATTTCTTAAACGAGGTCTTGAAAAAAGTTAAAAAAGTCTCTCTTTTATGCTTAAAATACGATTTTTGCGCGTAAATAATTACAGTAATTAAACGTATAAGATTAATTGATTTATACGTTTATGTTTATTCAAATCTAATTGTTGCGGACACCATTATAATGATGATTTTTTCCTATTTATTTCAACATAACGTTTGTTTATTAACATATGCAAGTAATTATTTTTAACGACCTAAGAGCGAAGGTTGAAGGTTACTATTATTATACTACTGCACATTTTTTGAAGGCCGAGTAACTGGTTAATATTTATTTATCACAATAATAATAATTATTATAAAAATTTTTTGTAAATATTTTCCCCGAGTCTTTTATTAAATATTTTTAGTTGTTATACCTACAAAACATAACTGGATTAGAGCGCAGTGACCTAGTTTTCGTCATAGGTTACATTACAATAAAAAGATAATTAAAAAGATAAACTTTAAGTACCACAACGACGTAGGTGGAGGTTTATTACATAACAAATTAGTAGGTAGGCATATAAACCTCTATTTGCTCTTTTATTATCAAGAGCGGGAGTACATAGAATTTGTTTATCAAACCATATGCAATGTTATGTTATGAGATACGACAGACGGACAGGCGTTCGTTTCCAGCACCAGCAACGATCCTCTTGTGATAGAGGCACTAAAAATAGTTGAATTAAAAATAACGCTCTGTATAAAAAATAGGAAAAATCATCTCAAAGAAATGGGAACTTTAATTTTTTCAAGAACTTTGTAAAACAAGCCAAACTGCGATTTGTCGTTACCCAGCTGATGAGCGTGAAAATTTTCAAACAGAAGTAAAAATGTGATTTTCTCAATGGCGAATTTTTTTAAAATAATGCCAAATACGAGAAAATTTTCACTTTGTTAGGAAATTAGTGAAAAAAATTTTTATTTAAGAAGTTTTGATATTATCTGCGTCGGTTAGATAGACTGAACATATTAGTTTTAATTTTCTCACCCTGTATGTTTTTTTGGTTTCTACGAACATGAATTAGAAGCTTTCCGGCAAATATTTGGCCCGGAATTCAGTTTTTTGTCGTTTCTGCACAAATTTTTTGCACTTTTTTTTCAGTTTTTGAACTATATCTCAGAAAGGAAACGTTTTTTCGACAAGTCCATTTAATACAAAATTAAAATAGACAAAATTTCCTACATTTCTCATAAATAAATTTTTTTGTAAGACTAACCGTTCTGCCAGTAGAGAGCGCGAAAAATTTTTTGTAGTTTGCCCAAATTGTTAATTTTTTTTCACTTTTTGGCCTATATCTCAGCAAGGAAGCGGTTTTCTGACAAGTCCATTTAATACAAAATTAAAGTAGACAAAATTTCCTACATGTCTCATAAATCAATTTTTTTTGTAAGACTGACCAATTGTTCCACCGGTAGAGGCGCAAAAAAAAATTTGCACTTTTTGCCCAAATTGTTGAACTTTTTTCAGTTTTTGGTCTAAATTTCAAAAATGATGCGGTTATTCGAGAAGTCCATGCTTTACATAATTGAAGTAGACAAAATTTCCTATATTTCTCATAAAAAACTTTTTTTTGTAAGACTGACCGTTCCGCCGGTAGAGAGCGCAAAAAAAAATTGTAGTTTGCCCAAATTGTTATTTTTTTTTCAGTTTTTGGCCTATATCTCAGAAAGGAAGCGGTTTTTTGACAAGTCCATTTAATACAAAATTAAACTGGACAAAATTTCCTACATGTCTCATAAATCAATTTTTTTTTTGTAAGACTGACCAATTGTTCCACCGGTAGAGGCGCAAAAAAAAATTTGCACTTTTTGCCCAAATTCTTGAACTTTTTTCAGTTTTTGGTCTAAATTTCAAACATGAAGCGGTTTTTCGAGAAGTCCATGCTTCACATAATTGAAGTACACAAAATTTCCTATATTTCTCATAAAAAACTTTTTTTTGTAAGACTGAGCGTTCCGCCGGTAGAAAGCGCAGAAACAAATTTGCAGTTTGCCCAAGTCGTTAAATTTTTTCAGTTTTTGGTCTATATCTCAAAAATGAAGTGGTTTTTCGAGAAGTCCATTCTATACAAAATTAAAGCAGACAAAATTTACTACATTTTCTGTAACTAACGTTTTTTTGAAAAACAAACCGTTCTGCCGGTACAGCGTTCCAAAAATTTTTTTTTTTTTACTTTTTGTCCAAATTGTAGAATTTTTTTCAGTTATTGACCTTTATCTCAGAAAGGAAGCGTTTTTTCGACAAGTCTATATTTAATACAAAATTAAACTAGACAAAATTTTCTACATTCCTCATAAAATTTTTTTTGTAAGACTAACCGTTCTGCCGGTAGAGCGCGCCAAACTTTATTTTTTGCACTTTTTGTCCAAATTGTTGATTTATTTTAGTTTTTGGCCTAAATCTCAGAAAGGAAGCGTATTTTTGACAAGTCTATATTTAATACAAAATTAAACTAGACAAAATTTTCTACATTCCTCATAAAATTTTTTTTGTAAGACTAACCGTTCTGCCGGTAGAGCGCGCCAAACTTTATTTTTTGCACTTTTTGTCCAAATTGTTGATTTATTTTAGTTTTTGGTCTAAATCTCAGAAAGGAAGCGTTTTTTTTGACAAGTCCATTTAATACACAATTAAACTAGATAAAATTTCCTACATTTCTCATATAAAACTTTTTTTTGAAGAACTAACCGTTCCGCCGATAGAGCGCGCCAAAAAACATATTTCAATAATTAGTAAAATTCGCCGTTCTTTGCGCCCTCTATCGGCTAAACGGTTAGTCTTCCCGAAAAACGTTTTCTATTAAAAATGTAGGAAATTTTGTCTGCTTTAATTTTGCTTAGGATGGACTTGTCGAAAAAATGCTTCCTTTCTGAGATTTAGACCAAAAAATTAAAAAGGTGCAAAAATTTGTGCAAAAAGTGCAAAACAACAAATTTCCGGGCCAAATTTTTGCTAGCAAACCTCAAATTCGTGTTCAGCGACCCAAGAAATATAGAGGGCGAGAAAATCAAAACTATAGCCTATTCTTAGAGTTCTAATATGCCTAGCCTGACCAGTTACTATAAAAAAAGTCACAAAATTTTTGAACGCATTTTTGGCACCCTCCAGAACTGATTTTTGTAGTAACTTCCACACTAACTTCCACTAACCGAAGAACCCTTTTTTTGAAAATACATACCAGGCAAATTAAAAAAATTAATTTTGATTTTATAATTAATTTTTTTGAACCAATTATCTAGGAACACGCTGTATACTATAGACCTAGGAGAGTAAACTGCCAAAATAAATATTTACGCAACCGTTCTATTATGTCACCGTCTATTTGCAATGAAATTACCTCCATAGGCAGTTTATGTCGTTTGATTAAATCATGCTTACCTTGAAGCTTGAAACAAACGGACACACCATCATTACGTAAACGTACCTCATTTTTATTGC
The DNA here is from genome assembly GCA_910589415.1 of Malachius bipustulatus. Lineage (NCBI taxonomy): Eukaryota > Metazoa > Arthropoda > Insecta > Coleoptera > Melyridae > Malachius > Malachius bipustulatus. Next base: position 36,676,626 of record OU342636.1, read on the forward strand.
ACGTTAATTGCTAATTTAAACTGCCGCATAAATCATAGCTAACAATCTGCCGTTTTGGAGCCCACTCTCACAGCAATCACTTTTGAGGTAGCATTAAATTAAAAAAAAAATCGAAATGAGCACTAAAAATTGTAAAAATTTTCCAAAACGGTTCCACCTTTCACAGGTGGTCAAACTATAAAAATAATCTGACTAAGATCCCTTTTTAAGAACCCATCAATCCCATTTTGGCGGGAAAATAAACGCAATACTATTTTTTTAATATTTTACTTTTTCACAATTCAAAAATTCAACGAATTTCAATGAAAAATAGTCTAAATAAGCTTTTGCCAAAAGCCGAACATGAACTTTTACCACAATTCATATATGGCCTTTTTTCTATAAACATGACCCGTAATATAACCTAATAATTTGCCTTTGAGAGTTTGAGAATGCCTGGGCTCCAAAATGGCGGATAGTATATTATTTCAACAGTACAATCAGTAAAATTGTTTCAGCTGTCGCCAAGATGACTTACTCCCCGATCATTTGCAAAGGCAAGACGAGCCCCAAGAACAACCCGAACAACGGCAGCGACGAGGAACAGAACCAGGACGTGGCAACGCGGCTCGACGAGAAACCGACCCCCGTCTTGATAGCCTGGTGGAGGGTCTACAAAATGGTCAATTTACTCATGCAGCATAAATGTTAAAATCCCATTATTATTACTATTATTAGAGTTTCTCTGTGAGAGAAACGAGAAAAGCGACAAATGCTTCCAAATGCTTCATTTTCAATTTGCACCGAGTGGCCAAATAATCAGAGTCAATAATTACTATTACTGATGAAATGAAATCCCATTAATAGTTTTGTTTATAGTAACGTCAATTACGTCAATCAACCGTCACAGAATTATAATTAGAAAGTTAGATGCGGCTTTATGATTTTTACTGGGCGCATGCGCAGTTGAAATATTAAAGCAGCTTTTAGTTTCCTGTTTAAAATTAGACTGAACTACATACTTAAATATTCTGATAACTGACAGTATAGGTAGAATAAAATGTCGATTTATATTATTATTGTTATTGTGTCATTTATAATGAAATGTTAAACGCAGCTTTTTATTGTAGTCTCTCTGGTCCATAGTTCTGTCATTAAATTTTTGAAGTTTATGCTACATAACCTATATATTTTCTGATATCTCAGAAATGACAGATTGTCAAGCGTCAAAACGTCAAGATGTCAAGCTACCACTTGACAGAAAATTAATTACTGAAAGCTGCCTAAATGCACAAGTGTGCTCAGGCCATTATTAAAGTAAAGGAAGAAGAAGAAGAAGACCCATTGATAGTGATCTAGGAAAATTTACGAATAGCCCTGTTGTCAAATTCATCAAAATTCAGGTGAAAATAAGGATAAATGCACTTATTTACTTGTGCAATTTGGATTTTGACCATAACCTGCATTTTTAGCGAGATACATTTTCTAAAGCGAATTGACTTATAGCCTTGATGCCAGATTATGTAAGAATTCCTTGAAATAGAGACCAGAAAATCTTGCAGAATTATCACAATAAATAAATTTGAACAATAATAATTATTCAAAGATCTAGGGATTAAAGAATAAAATAGAGCGGTGTTGTCAGATTGTGCAAAAATCATTAAAGTAGAACATGAGACATTTTAAAGAGAATGTACATAGAGCCTTGATGCCAGATTAAATAAAAATTCCCTGAAATAGAGACCAGAAAATCTTGACGAATTATTACAATAAATAAATTACAAATTAATTATTGAAAGATCTGGCGGTGAAAAAATGAAATAGAGCGGTGTTGTCAGATTATGAAAAAATTATTTTATCTACATTAATGTCACAAAACTTACATAAGACCTAAGACATTTTAAAGAAAATTGACGTATAACCTTGATGCCAGATTATGTAAAAATTCCTTGAAATAGAGACCAGAAAATCTTGACGAATTATTACAATAAATAAATGATAAAACAATAATTACTGACACAAATGGCGATGAAAGAATAGAATAGAGCGGTGTTGTCAGATTATGCAAGAATTATTTTAACTAAATTAATGTCTACATAAGAACCCGTAAAGTACATAAGAAGACATTTTAAAGAGAACTGACATAGAGCCTAGATGCCAGATTATGTAAAAATTCCTTGAAATGGTGACCAGAAAATCTTGACGAATTATTACAATAAATAAATTACAAATCACTTATTGAAAGGGCTAGCGGTGAAAGAATAAAATAGAGCGGTGTTGTCAGATTATGTAAAAATTATTTTAATGAAATAAAAATAAAAGGCACGGTGGGTTAGGCTTGCGCCATAGGATACACCCCAGAGAGCCATAATGCATACCAAAAATGAGGGCAGTGCCCCCTGGTGTGCATAAAGTAGGTAAAGCCCCTACTGGGCGTTGCTAGACAAAAGATGAATGGCATAAAATTATTTTGTTTAAATTAATGCCACAAAACTTACATAAGAAAAGTTAAAGTACATAAGAATATAAGACATTTTAAAGAGAATTGACATAATAGCATTGAAGTCAGATTATGTAAAAACTCCTTGAAATAGTGACCAGAAAATCTTGACGAATTTTCGCCGTGAAAGAATGAAATATAGCGATGTTGTCAGATTATGCAAGAACTATTTTGTCGAAAATTGTTTTAGATTCCAGTAAATCTGTTCAGATGTGAAATTTGACGTTTAGAAACAGAGAGATGATTTTTTTTAATTAATTAAATCGAAAAATAGGTTAAAATGGAGCGTAAAAACTTTAAAATAAACGACAGAACGAAACTGCATTATTGCCAGATTGTACAGTATTTTTTTCTAGTTCCTACTACTCACACTTTGTACTAAATACTTCCTGATAATGGCAGTTGCGGGTAACATTTCATGTCGCTGTTTCGACAGTCAACTAATCGGCGTGGTTGTCAAGTTGTGCAAACTTCCTCGCTCTTAGGTACCCATCTATTTATTTATAGTAAGAAAATTTAGCAATTGAAGCATTAAATAAATCTGTCTCCTAGTCGTTTTAACGCAATCTAGGTTGAAATGTTATTAAAAACAATAAATAGTTTATAGAATTTAGAGAACACCACTTGGAGAATAAATAAAATAATCACTGTTGTGTATAGATATTTCACTGTGAAATCTTGACACTTTTTCATTATGTATTTTTATCTACTTGTGTTCTTGATAAATAATAATTAATTATATCATTGTTGCTGTTAATTAAGAACCATATTTTAATTATTATTATTATTATTATTAAGTATAGTATTACGTTACATAAAACATAAAGTACTATTATAAGTGCTACAAGTGCTATCAATATTTTGTCCCGGTTTTGCGATATTTTATTAGATAAATATGTTACCAAACGTTATATGTATAGCGTTATATTAAATTTGTGTAGTTTATATTATGTAGGTACTATTATTGAACCACTTACATTTTACTAGATTTGAAATTACCGTGTCGTCCTTGTTATGGACTCATCAGCATCAGTCAGATACGATAGATTGAAAGTAATACTTATTCTAATGAGTATTTCATGATTTTTGAAATTATAAACTGAATAAAATTTCAAATCTAGTAAAATTTGTGTAAGTTATACATATAAAAAGAATTAATAGAGTCATCTAGTCATATGTTTAGAGAGTGTTATCATCAATCAGATAATTAACGTATCTCGGATAATTTATCCTGAAATTCTTAATTAAAATAAAAGGATACCTTGCTCAGTAATCTATAAAAGCCTATCTCTACTACCTATCCCTGTAATAATACAATCACAATCACGAGAAACGTACGTCCTGCTGTTGTTATTGATTGTTACTTATAACGTTAAGATATTACTTAATTAATTAATTAATTAATTAATTACACCCCTTGCGTTATTATTATTATTAAAGTTTTAATTTTTCCTGGTCAAATGATGCAAAAGGTATCGGATTTTTTTTATATGAATATAATTAGTTTTAAATTGCCATTTATTATAATAATTCTAAATTTTACTATTTCCAAGTACTTTATTATATGCATGTTGTAGGTATCAACCTGGCCAACTATATTTTTCTATATAATATATTTTTCATATCTACCTAATTAATTATGTATGTCCATTGTCCACTGTGTGATATAATAATTATCGTGTTATATAAATTATAATATTAGTTGTGTTTTATTGGATTTTTTCTATAAGTGATTTTTATTGTATATTTTAATTATCAAATAAAATAAACCTGTTACTAACTGTTAATGTTTGTTTAATTCACTTTATTAGATCTTTTGTTGCAGTGTTACCATAAAATTAATGGTATTGCTACAAACAATCCCATTGAAACACTTGAAGCTAAACAACCTGAAAATAGAAAGAGCTTGAAAATAAAGACTTACTATTCGCACGGTATAGCGAATATTTTCATGATGATACAATTTCTCATTAACTAAATAAGTAAATTAGACGAAACTTGATGTATCTGTTAATACTCGTAATTACGATTCAACTCTAACGGCATAATAAAAAAAAAATTATACGTTTCTATTTGTAAGCTGTGATAATTAAGAAAAAAATTTTAATTCGCTCACCTGTTAAAAATGGCTTCTTTGTAAAGCGGGCTCCTTTCTGACGAGTCGCAAGAACTTGGCCTTGAATTCTCGCTGCTGAAAAAAGAAGAATTTTTGTTTATAAAATTTTCAAAAAGACAATTTCATATTATAATTTGTTTGTATGCACGATGAATTAGGCTTGCGCAAAATTATCATTACCACTCACTGTAGCTTCATCTTCTAAGATTAGTGAGGAAAATTTTGCACTCTTGTAGAACTAATGGAGGGCTTTGGATTTTCATTAAAAAAGTTTCCTGAATTAGCATGACTTTTACAGGATGTCCCTTCAAAAATGAAAAAAAAAAACGTTTTTGTCACAGCTCTACCTAGGTACATAATTTATATGAAATTAGTGTGCAGTAATTGATTGCATTACTAGAAAAACAATTTCGGAGGAGGGGCAAGCCGAAAATACATTTTAGGGTAAATTTTCTGCTCGCCACTCCCGCTCGAAATCGCTTTTTAGTAATGTCAGGCCGTCAGGCGTATGTATTAGAATTCTCAGAGGAAAGTTTGCCATAGCTTTGATTTTCTCACCCTCTACATTTTTTTAGGTGGCTGAACACGAATTTTAAGTTTGCTGGCAACAGTTTGACCTGGAACTTTGTCTTTTTGCATTTTTTGCACAAATGTTTGCACTTTTTCAGTTTTTGGTCTAAATATCAGAAAGGAAGCGTTTTTTAGACTAGTTGTTCATGAACAAAATTAAAGTAGACAAAATTTCCCACATTTCTCATAAAAAAAGTTTTTTTTGAAGACAAACCTTGCCACGTATATGTTTTTTTGGCGCGCTCTACCGGCGGAACGGTAAGTCTCGCAAAAAATGTTTTATATGAGAAATGTGGTAAATTTTGTCTACTTAAATTTTGTTCATGAGCAACTAGTTGAAAACACGCTTCCTTTCTTAGATTTAGACCAAAAACTGAAAAAAAGTGCAAAAATTTGTGCAAAAAGTACCAAAAAAACAAATTTCCCAACAAAATTTTTTATAGGAAGCTTCAAATTTGTATTCAGCGACCAAAAAACCATATAGAGGGTGACAAAATCAAAATTATAGCAAAAATTTCCAAAATCTCAAGCAACGGGAATTTTTTTTGGCACGCTCTCCCGGCGGAACGGTTAGTCTTCCAAAAAAAACGTTCTTCGTGAGAAATGTAGAAAATTTTGTCTACTTAACATTGTATAGAACAGACTTGTCGAAAAAATGCTCTTTTTCTGAGATTTAAACCAAAAACTGAAAAAAAGGCAAAAATTTGTGCAAAAAGTGCCAAAAACAAAGTTCCCAGCAAAATTTTTCACAGGAAACTTCAAATTCGTGTTCAGTGACCCAAAAACCATAGAAGGTGACAAAATCAAAACTATAGCAAAACTTTCCAAAATCTCATGCAATGGGTATATTTTTTTTGGCACGCTCTACCGGCGAAACGGTTAAGCTTACAAAAAAAACTTTTTTATGAAAAATGTAAGAAATTTTGTCTACTTTAATTTTTTATGTAACGAACTTTTCGAAAAAACGCTTCCTTTCTGAAATTTAAACTAAAAACTGAAAAAAAGTGCGAAAATTTGTGCAAAAAGTGCCAAAAAACAAAGTTCCCAGGCAAATTTTTCACAGGAAACTTCAAATTCGTGTTCAGTAACCCAAAAATCATAGAGGGTGAGAAAATTAAAACTATAGCAAAACTTTCAAAAATCTCATGCAATGGAATTTTTTTTGGCACGCTATACCGGCGGAACGGTTAGTCTTTCAAAAAAACGTTCTTCGTGAGAAATGTAGGGAAGTTTATCTATTTTAACATTGTATGGAACGGGCTTGTCGAAAAAACGCTTCCTTTCTGAGATTTAAACTAAAAACTGAAAAAAAGTGCAAAAATTTGTGCAAAAAGTGCCAAAAAAAAACAATCTCCGGGTCACATTTTTGTCAGAAATTTCCAAATTTGTATTCAGCGACCCAAAAACCATATAGGGGGTGACAAAATCAAAACTATAGCAAAACTTTCCAAAATCTCAAGCAATGGGAATTTTTTGGCACGCTCTACCGGCGGAACGGTTAGTCTTCCAAAAAAACGTTCTTCGTGAGAAATGTAGGAAATTTTGTCTACTTAACATTGTATAGAACAGACTTGTCGAAAAAATGCTCTTTTTCTGAGATTTAAACCAAAAACTGAAAAAAAGTGCAAAAATTTGTGCAAAAAGTGCCAAAAACAAAGTTCCCAGCAAAATTTTTCACAGGAAACTTCAAATTCGTGTTCAGTGACCCAAAAACCATAGAAGGTGACAAAATCAAAACTACAGCAAAACTTTCCAAAATCTCATGCAATGGGTATATTTTTTTGGCACGCTCCACCGGCGAAACGGTTAATCTTACAAAAAAAAACTTTTTTATAAAAAATGTAAGAAATTTTGTCTACTTTAATTTTTTATGTAACGAACTTTTCGAAAAAAACGCTTCCTTTCTGAAATTTAAACTAAAAACTTAAAATAAATGCGAAAATTTGAGCAAAAAGTGCCAAAAAACAAAGTTCCCAGGCAAATTTTTCACAGGAAACTTCAAATTCGTGTTCAGTAACCCAAAAATCATAGAGGGTGAGAAAATTAAAACTATAGCAAAACTTTCAAAAATCTCATGCAATGGAATTTTTTTTGGCACGCTATACCGGCGGAACGGTTAGTCTTCCAAAAAAACGTTCTTTGTGAGAAATGTAGGCAATTTGATCTATTTTAACATTGTATGAACGGGCTTGTCGAAAAAATGATTCCGTTCTGAGATTTAAACAAAACTGAAAAAAGTGCAAAAATTTGTGCAAAAAGTGCCAAAAAAAAAACAATCTCCGGGTCCATTTTTGCCAGAAATTACCAAATTTGTGTTCAGCAGCACAAAAAACATAGAGGGTGACAAAATCAAAACTATAGCAAAACTTTCCAAAACCTCAAGCAATGGTAATTTTATTTTGCACGCTTTACCGGCGGAACGGTTAATCTTCCAAAAAAACGTTCTTCATGAGAAATGTAGTAAATTTTGTCTACTTTAACATTGTATAGAAGGGACTTGTCGAAAAAACGATTCCGCTCTGAGATTTAAAACAAAACTGAAAAAAGTGCAAAAATTTGTGCAAAAAGTGCCAAAAAAAAAAACAATCTCCGGGTCACATTTTTGCCGGCAATTCTAAAATTCGTGCTCAACGACCCAAGAAACATAGAGGGTGAGAAAATCAAAACTTTCCTCTGAATCTCCATTTTTATTACTATTCTCAGCCAACACAATTTCCATATTGACGTATAATCGTTTTTTTTTTTAATCAATTTTTTTTCTCTGCGATTTTAATGAAAATTTCTTGTTAGATGATAGAAATTGTGTGAAGTTCGAATCTCCAATCGATGCTTCTGTAGCTGTTCTCGTGTTCGAGATATGTAGGTACAAAGAGGAGAAAAGTCATTTTTCAATCGGTGAAAAAAAACTAATTTTTGCATGTTTTTCTTATCTAGGACAGTAAAAATTTGCTCTAGGACGTATTGGACAATGGCAATTTCGAAACTGCAACCGAATTTGTCGTACGACTATGCGTTCTCGAGATATAACCGTCCAAAATTACAAAAATGACGATTTTTTTACTGTTAAAATTTTTTAGTGTTTAAAAAAATGGTACCATTCTCAAGACATCCATTTTTTTATTAAAAAAAAATTGAACGGTACGTATGGTAGAGTCACAATTATTAAGATTATTTAAAAAAAAAACAGTTTAATGGCTCTACTAATAAACGCTTTCATATAAAAAGGAATCTACTTAAATATATTTAAATAAAGGTAGGAATGTTGCCCATTCTTACCCCCCATAATGCAGTAATCTCTGTAGGTACATTTGAAAATTATTACCCGTTCAGAAGACCTGCAGTGAAAGGACTGTCATCATTATTCAAATGATAAAACTTGCCACTAATCTTCCTAAAGCTTTTCAAAAGCTTCAAAACAGGTAATTTCATAAAGCATTAACCTCAGGGAGATAATCCATCAATGTCTTTTTTAACCTAATGACGTGGTCGTTCCTGATCGGCCTGCGCAGGTACTGGAAATTACCAAAAGGACACGTATTGCCCTCGGTAGCGCCAGGCCAGAGGCCAGCGTCAGGTCAGTCTAAATTCAGCCTTTGACAGTTGAAGTCGTGTTGTGGAATTGAGTTCGAAATTGTGAAAAGCGCCATTTTGTTCAAATAAACGCAACAAAACGTTTTTAATTTAATTTTGTATATTCATTTTTTTTTCTAGTTTTCTTTTTCTTTATTATTTTTAAACTTGTTTTAACTTTTTTTTTTCTCTAATTATTATTTCTTTGTTTAAATTTTCAGCCAATTACCACTGAGATAGTCATGGCTGGCAGAGGCAGAGGTTGGTTGCAAAAGAAAATGTTAGAGCTCCAGTCGAGCTCCCCGGGATCTCATATCGCTCCGAGAGAACCACAAAAAGTAGGTTCAATCCCGCTTCGAAGAAATCCGGCTCTTTCACGAATCCAAATCCCTCCCAAGCCGCAACAAACCCTCAACGATCACCCCAAAATCATCCTCATCCCATCGATTCGTTCGTTTGAAGATCGACTCGAAGAGGAGTTCAGCAAACTCAAAACCGTGATAATTGAAAACATAGAAATCGAAATCACGTGTTTGAAACGGGAAAAGAGAGACCTTTTCACCGTTCCCCACGACTATTGCTTAGCTCATTGCGTGGCCGAAGATCTTTGGATGAGCAGAGGCATCGCGGTCGAATTCAAGGAGAGATTCCGATCGGTAGAGTTTCTAAAGTCCCAAAACCAGAAAAAGGGCGGATTGGCGGTTCTGAGAGAGGCTGAGAGGTACGTCTACTACCTCGTCACGAAACAAGTCTCGTCAGGCAAGCCGACCTATAAAGATCTCTTCAGCTCTTTGATGAAAATGAGAGAGCACATCGAAAGAAAGGGGGTGAGGAAACTGGCGATACCCACCATTAGTTGCGGGCTAGATGGGCTCGATTGGGCAAAAGTTCAAATCATGATCGAGCTCATCTTCCGCAGAGTGAGGGGATTGGAAATTTTGGTCTGTCACTGGAAGGGAAACTATTATTGAGTTTTCCTTCCAGGAGACGGACTCTTGAATGATTAACAATTTTTTTCCAGGATTGGTTTCAGAAAATTTTAGTGACCGTGACTTTTTCACGAGTCACATATTATTTTCAACTGCCCGTTCATTACTCCGGGACAATAATTATTAAGGCTGGAATGATATGGGCAGTGAAATTATTTATTGACCAACCTCACAATTAATTGGAGGATTTTTTTGGATAGGTACCATAACCGTCTTGAGATCTTTTTGGCGATAATTTTACAATTTTTGTATACCGCGGTTTGAATAGTTATAGTACAATAATTATTCGCTCAAAAAGTATAGCTATGATTTTTTCCTTCCAGGCCCTTTATGATAATGTGGCCTTACTCCTTTTTTCTTCGTTTCACTATTTTGCTATGTCCATTTTCCATTCATTTGATTTAAGTGAAAGTTTTTTAGGAGGCAAATCTTACAAGCTTATTCACGATTTTAACTCGTTTTCTTGTCTGTCTGCCTGCGGTTCAAATCTTGTAAACGATTTTAAAGCAATTCCCTGAAGAGCTGGAGACTTGAAACTTACAAGATAGCTCAAAATTGAATGACATTGCAGTACTAACTCGCCTCCTTTCAACTTCCTGGGCCCAGATACTCCGATTGATCTTACTAAATCACTTTTTTGATAAAAAATATGATAAAATATAACCTCTAAGGTACTTTTTTCGTCTCAAAATCTTTTCACCCTCACTTTTGCATAATAGAAGATTCTACATTTAATTGACTCGCTTTCGTCTGTCTGCGGTGCAAATATTGCAAACGATTTTAAACAAACTTCCTGAAGAGTTAGAGACTTGAAATTTACCACAAAGCTCAGAATTGAATGACATTGCAAAACTAACTCGCTTTCTTCCAACTCCCTGGGCCCAGATACGCCGGTTGACCTTGCTATCTCAGTTTTTTTATCAAAAACATTATAAAATATTACTTCTAAGGTACTTTTTTCGTCTCAAAATCTTTTCATATCACCCTCACTTTGCTTAATAGAAGCTTTGACATTTTATTGACTCGTAATCGTCTGTCTGCGGTGCAAATAGTGCAAACGATTTTAAACAAACTTCCTGAAGAGCTTGAGACTTGAAACTTACAACAAAGCTCAGAATTGAATGACATTGCAGAACTAACTCACTTTTTTCCAACTCCCCGGGCCCAGATATTCCGCTTGACCTTACTACCTCAGTTTTTTTTATCAAAAATATGATAAAATATAACTTCTAAGGTACTTTTTTCGTCTCAAAATCTTTTCATATCACCCTCACTTTGCATATTATAAGATTCAACATTTTATTGACTCGCTTTCGTCTGTCTGCGGTGCAAATATTGCAAACGATTTTAAACGAACTTCCTGAAGAGTTGGAGACTTGAAATTTTGAACATTGCTCAGAACTGAATGACATTGCAATAATACTAATTTGTTTTCTTCTAACCCCCTGGGCCAAGATATCTGAACTGACTTTTATACCCTAACTCACATCTTTATTCTTGTTTGAGTGTCATAGCCGTCTTGGAATCTCTTTGACGATCTTTTTGCAATTTCCTTATAACAAAAATAGTTGCGGTAGCGAAAAATCGATATTCAATAATTGGATTCAATTACTTGTCCATTCATCCGAGCCTTTTGTTTTACTTACCTGGTTTTTCCATCAGAAGTCGTCTCAAAATTGAAGCTCGACCTTGCCGCAGGCGGGAACTGCTCACTGACAGGGCTAGGCGGCATCGAGCGCGTTTTCAAGCTCCCGCTGCTCAATATCCGATGGAATCTCATTTTGAAAGGTTTCAAACTCGGAGACACCGGCGATTTTTCCCCCGACGACTTATCGCTTATTAGTTTTTCATATTTTTTTATCTTCGAATCCATTTCCGTTCTTCCCCGCGACACGATCTCGCAATTCAATTTATAGCAGCACGCGGCAAAAAACGCACTCACTTTAACCGAGAGCCACTTTAATAAAACTGGAGTTATCCGATAAAGGATGATGGGGACTCGTCGCTGCAACAGAACTCGTTGCAAAAAGTCTGCATGTGTTCGAGTTCCGAGTTATATTAACGAGACTGCGAACTATATCTACCGAGACACTTGTCACTTGTCGGCTATTATTATTGGAGTTTAGAATTTCATAAAAATAAAAATTAACAAGCGAATGTTTGCATGTTATGATTCGCACATTTGGAGAATGGAGAATTATTATTATTATTAGACATGGGAACTTGGGAAAAATGCTATAAGAGAACGGATATGGCGGCACGATATATAAGTTTATTTCCGGTTTTTGGTAAACCACGTCCTGGACTGCTGTTTAGTAGATTTATTACATACCTAAGTTATCTTTTTATTTTCTAGAATAATGAAATTTACATTATTTGTAGTTTTATTTATATGCACTTTTTCCCGCTTATAGGAGCTGTACTAGTAGTACGTACTATACTCATCTGCGCCCCGCGGCTTTTTTGAATTTTTTCTGAGCAAGAATTTTAAGGTACTTACACGCCTATTGTCAAAAATCGTATTTTTTCTTTTTTGGAAAATATCCATAGTAATATACAGGGTGTTAACTACCAACTATAGTACTAGTACAAAATAAAGGAGGCGATTCTACGATTTATTCTAAGAAAAAAGGTTTATATTAAAATGGGTCCGCAAACGCACCGTTTTCGAGATACAGGGTTAAAAAAAATTGTTCAAAAAAATTTTTTTTCTTACTTCTTTTGCGATATCTCAAGAACAGTTAGAGCTACAGGCTCCACTTTTGTACAGTTTTTTACATTAATTATAGCTACTTTTAAGGCTCCAAGCTAATGTTCTAAGATATGCCAGTGGTGGAGATTTTAGGGTTGCGTAAGGGTTTCACCCCCCTAACTTTTACGGCACTGGAAAAATTATCATTTTGAGAGCAAATTACAAAGCTCCAATATTTTTTACACAATAAAGTACCCTGGTCAAAAGCTGTAGAAGCCGTCGTTCTCGAGAAAAAAATGCATTTTATGATCAAAAACGTACAGAATTCAACATGAACAAAAAATTTACTTTCTAAATTTTCCATACTGTAATGGCACAAATTCAAATTTGCACCTATTTTTCTTGTGCTTGTAGCCAGATTGTTAGTTATTTCATTTTCTGTTCATGTTGAATTTTGTACGTTTTTGATCATATAATAAAATGCATTTTTTTTCTCGAAAACGGTGGCTTCTATACAGCTGTTGACCAGGAGTATGTACTTTGTTGTGTAGAAAACATTGGCGCTTTGAAATTTTCTCTCAAAATGGTAATTTTAACAGTGCCGTAAAAATTAGGGGGGGGGGGTGAAACCCTTACGCAACCGGAAAATCTCCACCACTGGCATATCTTAGAACATTAGTTCGGAGCCTTAAAAGTAGCTATGTATTATTAATGTAAAAATCTGTACAAAAGCTGGAGCCTGTCGTAGCTCTAATGGTTCTTGAGATATCGCAAAAAAAGATGGAAAAAACAATTTTTTTGAACACCCTGTATCTCGAAAACAATGTTAATATAAACCTTTTTTCTTAGAATAAGTCGCACAATCACCTCCTTGATTTTGTACTAGTTGGTAGTTAACACCCTGTATAATAGTAATATCTAAAGAAACATTTTTTTTTAATTTTTCTTGAGAGAAGTATTTTTGATCTTGATGATCGAAATGTTACCTGGAAACTGATGGCTTGGCCGGTAACCAAAAGAATGGAAATTAAGAAACACACGTTACACGTCTGCGTTGCCAAAAAAATCGTATTTTTTCTTTTTTGAAAATGGTCAATAGCAATCTAAACAAAAACAATTTTTGAATTCTTTATGAGTGCGAAGTGCGATGTTTTTGATCATCAAGAAAAACAATTTTGATTTACTCACCCGAAAACTGATTTGACCGGCAACCTGAAGAACAGAAATTAAGAAACAAAGGTGCTGAGACGTCTGCTCTCTTGGAAAAAAATTAATTTTTTTTGAAAAATGTCGAGAACGATCTAAAAAAACATTTTTGAGTTTTTCATGAGTGAAGTATTTTTGATCATCAGGAATTTTAACACAAACTTATACACGTCTGTGCAAAAAAAACAGGATTTTTTGTTTTTAAAGTCGAAACGACCTAAAAAAAAATAAATTTTGAGTTCTTCATGAATGCAAAAAAAAATGTTTTTGATGATTCAAGAATAACAATTTTGATTTTCTCAACCGAAAACTGATTTGACCGACAACCTGAAGAACAGAAACTAAGAAACAAAGGTACCTACTTAGAGGGCTGTTGCAAAAAATGGCGTTTTTTTTTTAAGTCGACAAAGATAAAAAAAAAACATTTTTGAGTTTTTCGTGAGAGAAGTATTTTTGATCAGCAAGAATCTTAACGTACCTACTTACACGTCTGTTGCAGAAAAATTGGGATTTTTTGTTAGAAAAAAGTCGAAAACGACAAAAAAAAAACAATTTTTGAGTTCTTCATGAGTGCGAAGTCGTGTTTTTGATCATCAAGAATAACAATTTTGATGTTTTCACCCGAAAACTCATTTGCTCGACAACCTGAAGAACAGAAATTAAGAAACAAAGGTATATACTTAGACGTCTGTTGCAAAAAATATTGGCATTTTCTTAAAAGTCGAGAACGATCTAAAAAAAAAAACATTTTGGAGTTTTTCATGAGTGATGTCATATTTTTGATCATCAGGAATCTTAACACAAACTTACACGTCTGTGCAAAAAAGTACGGGATTTTTTTTTTAGTCAAAACGATCTAAAAAACAATTTTTGAGTTTTTCATGAGTGCAAAAAATAGTTTTTGATGATCAAGAATAACAATTTTGATTTTCTCACTCGAAAACCGATTTGACCGACAACCTGAAGAACAGAAACTAAGAAACAAAGGTACCTACTCAGAGGGCTCTTGCAAAAAAATAGCGTTTTTTTTTTTTTTAAAAGTCGACAAAGATCAAAAAAACATTTTTGAGTTTTTCATGAGAGAAGTATTTTTGATCAGCAGGAATCTTAATAACGTACTTACACGTCTGTTGCAGAAAAATTGGAATTTTTTTTAGAAAAAAGTCGAAAATTACCTAAAAATCAATTTTTGAGTTCTTCATGAGTGCGAAATCGTGTTTTTGATCATAAAGAATAACAATTTTGATTTTCTCACCCGAAGACCTGATTTGAACCAACCACCGAAAAAGCATAAATTAAGAAACAAAGGTGCTTAGACGTCTGTTGCAAAAAAATTTACATTTTTTTGAAAAAAGTCAAGAACGATCTAAAAAAAATAATTTTGAGTTTTTCATGAGTGAAGTATTTTTGATCATCGGGGATCTTAACATAGGTACTTCCATGCATACCGTTACAAAAACAACGGGGGTTTTTTGAATAGAGTCGATAACGATATAAAAAAATGTTAAAAAAAAATCGTTTTTTTTTTGGAAATGGTCAATTGCAATCTAAAAAAAACATTTTTAGTTTTTCATGATTTTTTTTGTTACCTGAGATATATTCGTTCTCAATAAGAGCGACAACTTCGAGGGGTTCTTTGATGAGCCTCTCTGAATAATTTGAAAATTTCCGTTTTCGTTATTTAGGATCGTTTAATTTCCCGGAAAATTATGTTTGAATTAGATTTAGGGGAAAGACACGAAAAGCGCCCTTCTTGCAGACATTGCAACATTGTCTTTGATTTTTTTTTTTTTTAATGGCTTCCTGATTTTTTTGTTATGATTTTGAAAAAACTTTTTAACTGGCAAAATTACCGATGGAAACTTTTGATGTGAAAAAAAATGGAAAAAAATACTTTTGAAAATTGTAAAAGTATATCCACATTTCATGTCCCGGTTCCCTAACTTTTGGTAAAATTTGGCTTACTACGAAGTTATTGGTGATCTGCCGTCTGTCATCATCAGGGTGTTTTCGATAAAATTATTACATAACCTCATCTTTTCAAAATCATGATAAAAAAAAACTGAAGGCCGCCATTTTAAAGAAAAATAAGCGATTTCATCATTCTTGAGCCAAGAATCATCCTTTATATTTATCCAAATGTAACGTCAATAAAAATTCAATTAAATCAAAAAGCTTACAATCTAAAAAATCTAAGTTTATGCGTTTTTTTGCCATTTACAGTGCAAAAAATTTAAATTAAAATACGTTGATAAATTTTAAGGGAGGTTTTCATTACAAAAAAAACTCGGGTGAAGTTAGCAACGGGAGTGGCTAAGCATCCGGCTCCAGTACAATGATACTTTAATTACATAGTCTGCTATTATTTCTTGAACGACAATGAAATGCCACTTCATGAAGTCATGTGCGAGGATATTTGCATATAAAAATAAAAAATCCTAGCAACGTATAATGGGCAGTTCTTGTAGTTCAAGATAATTTTTACAGCTCTGGAAATCTGAACTTCCAAAATTCATGGCGGCCGTTCTGGGCCCGGACAAGGCGACTTTTCACGGGGGCATGATAGGCTTGATCTGTCTCTTTGGTTTTGAAAAATTAAAACCCAAACGACGCACGAAAAGCAGTTTTTATAGCACAAAATGGAAAATTACAACACCTGAATATGCGGATTCGGAAATTCAAAAAAATCGTGGCGGTCGTTCTGGGCCCAGAGAAGACCAGTTTTCACAACGTCGCGATAGGGTTGATCTTTCTCCTTCGTGTGGAAAAATAAAAACCCCAGCAACGCATCAAGGGCAGTTTTTAGAGGTGAAAATCGAAAATTACAACATCTGATGAATATTCGGACTAGGAAATTCAAAAAATCATGTAGACCGTTTTGAGCCCGGACAAGAAGACTTTTCACAACGGCCGGACACGTTTGATCTTTCTCCTTCGTTTGGAAAAATAAAAACCCCAACAACGCATCAAAGGCAATTTTTATAGTCGAAAATCGAAAATTACAGCACCTGATTATTTGAATTCGGAAATTAAAAAAAATCATGGCGGCTGTTCAGGGCTCGGACAAGGCGAGTTTTCACAACGACGTGAAAGGGTAAATCTTTTCCTGTCGTTTCGAAAAATTAGAAACCCCAGCAACGCATCAAGGGCAGTTTTTATAGCTGAATATCAGGATATTCAGATGTTGCAATTTTCCATTTTCAGCTAAAAAAACTGCCCTTGATGTGTTGCTGGGCTTTTTATTTTCCCACACGAAGGAGAAAGATCAACCCTATCGCGACGTTGTGAAAACTCGTCTGATCCGGGCCCAGAATTTGGGTCCAGAATTTTGGAATTTCAAATTTCAAGTGGAAGTTCAGATTTTTAGAGCTGTAAAAATGATCTTGAACTACAGGAACTGCTTTATTTGTACGTTAAAATATTCTCACGTGACTTCATGCAGTGACATTTAACGGGTCGTTCAAGCAATAATAGCAGAGTGTGAAATTAAATTATCATCGTACTGGAGCCGGATGTTTAGCCACTCCCGTTGCTAATTTCACCCGAGTTTGAAAAAATAATTTTCAAGTCTCCCCTGTAAAGTTACAGTAGCACCTTAAATTGGGGTAAAAATTAATTATTTATTTTTCTGAAACGATTCGACATTAAAAAAATAAACCTGGACAGCCAAAAAACACCACCACTTCATAAAATCATAATTTAATTCACCTCCAAGAGTTTTTTTATAAGAAGTTTTTCCTTGACAATATTTATTTATTTATAAATTCTCTCTTAGAATGCCTAATTTATTTAAAATATATTTTTTTTTTTGGTAAAAGTAGAAAAAGTAAATGGGAATTTTTCACCCTCTGTCTTTAAGGGAGATTTGAAATTTTTTTACGAAAACCCATCTTAAAATTTATCAAGGAATCTTGATCGCTTTAATTTTCTGTATTGATTAATGAAACGCCCTGTATAAGGTTAGGAAATTTTTTTAAATATTTATGATTCACTTTAAATCCAATTAATTATTACTGTGAATATTATTAAAAGGTACCATTACTGTTAATATTTTTTAAAAGGTAGGTGCTGTCCTCTTTTTATTTTTAAGTGACACTGTTTTAAAACCGCTGAGAGAAAACACAGGAAACTTTTATTTTATCGTGTCTCCAAATTCTTCTAATAGATGGCACCCCTACTCACTTTCAAATGACGTCATACATTTGCAATGTCTATATTTCAAAATATTAATAATTTGTATTATAGAGATTATTATCCTTATCTAATGATATCTCTTGCATTACAATTTATTATAATCAAGTAGATCTCATCTTTATTACATTTTTATAAACTTGAATTATTGACAGCGCAAATAATAATTATATTCGCGTCAATCCTGCCCTCAATTATCTATCTATCTACATCTCACTCTTCCCTTCCGCTAGCCTATTTCCTTCCTTTTCTGATTAGTCGATTGTGCAAGTGCCAGGCGGGCAGGAGACAGGACTGCAGGAGGAGGCTCTCGGAATTCCCGATCTCGAGCGTTCGTCGTTCGTCGTTCATAGTTCGCCTTGCCAATCGAATCGCCCATTCGAGACTCGAGAGTGACCGACTGACCGTCAAGTTCCCGAGAGTGACCCATTTTTCTGTGATTTTAGGATATAAAAAGTATTTAGGTAGGTAAAGTATTATTATTTATTGACTCTATGGGTATTTAATAATAAGGTACTGGCGGTTTTTTGTTATCTTATCCTATCACTTTGTCAGTATTCTGTTATCTTGATACGTTCTGGGTGGATAAATTATTATTGAGGATTAGGGTTGGGAGATCTGATCTGGTAATTCCGGTAGACGACAGTGATACTCGGTGAATGGAAAATACCTAGCCTACCTTGCTTTTATTTATTCTTACTTTAATGGGCAATTATCGCTTTATTGCGACAAATTCAATGTTATGTAACTTTGGCTTTGACATTGCGAACTATATTTAACGCGGAACGAGAATCCGAATCCTTTCCAACAATTGCGTCCCACGTACGTAAGTAACAATTACTACCAGAAATATTCTCAGTTACTAACTACTGTGATTTTGAAATCGTTCGAATTTGGGTAATTTATCTTGTCGTCATCGTCATAAAATATAATTTAGCGGGAATCACGTGAATGACGCAACCCGATTCTTAATTGTGACACATCGGAGACTTGTGGAATTTGCCTGGCCTGGCCTAACCTCCGACGACGCGTAACTCATAGTAAAAATAACCACGTGTTAAAGTCCAACGCTAGTTCAACTGATAATCACGTTTATTCTGTTATTTAATAGGCACCTGGATCGTTCCTTGGCCATTCATTCCTTTTTATCAGCTTGCTTGTATTATCTATCAGTCAGTATTAATTCAATTATTAATGTAAGTACCTAAGTAATATGTATTTAGTTTAATATTTAATTATTATTATTATTATTAAAGGGTTATTTCAATAATTTCTCGATTATTGAATAATGTTGCACATATTTTTCTTATTCTGCTCTATTTTTGTCAAGTGGCTGTGGTTGGCAAAATGACAAAAATGATTTCTGTTCTGCTCTGCTGCACATATGTTATTGGGATTTATTATTCTGTTCTGTGAATGAAAATGAATGAATGAGTAATTCCAGTATGAACTGGAATGACGTAAGTCAATTCCTCAATTCCAGCTCATACTGGGCCTGGGCCCTGGGATTCCTATAAGGGTTTGGTTTGTGGGACCCTCCCTTGGTTTTTCTCTCTAAGGTATCTCGATCCTGTGATTGAGTTGTCAAATTATAAGCGACAAGTGACATGATTAGTCATTATGGCTGCATTTGTGGCAATTTATTCTATTCTGTGAGTGAGTGAGTGAATGAGGGGTGGTTACAATGTCCATAAATTTGTTTTAATTTGTAACGTAAAGAAATGGTAAAACTATTATTCCAGTTCATACTATCTTCTTTCCGTTGGTTTTTCTATCTAAGGTATCTCTATTCTGTGATTGAGTTGTCAAATTATAAGCGACAAGTGACATGATTAGTCATTATGGCTGCATTTGTGGCATTTTATTCTATTCTGTGAGTGAGTGAGTGAATGAGGGGTGGTTATAATTTCCATAAATTTGTTTAATTTGTAACGTAAAGAATGGTAAGGCTATTATTCCAGTTCATACTATATGGCACTTCTTTCCGTTGGTTTTTCTATCTAAGGTATCTCTATTCTGTGATTGAGTTGTCAAATTTCAAACGTCAAGTGAAATTAGCCATTATGGCTGCACATATTTTGTGACGTTTCTGTTCTGCGTGTGAGTGAATGAATGGGTGGTTGCAATTTGCAAAAATTTGTTTAATTTGTCACGAAAGTATGGTAGTTCAATTATTTCCGTCCATACTGGGACTGGTCTTTCTATACGAGACTTTCCCTTGGTTTTTCTATCTAAGGTACTCTATTCTATGATTGAGTTGTCAAATTTCGAGCGACAAGTAAAATTAGACATTATGGCTGCACATATTTTGTGACATTTTATTCTATTCTGTAAGTGGGTTACAAATTTGCAAAAATTTGTAATGAAAGTGTGGTAATTTGATTATTCCAGTCCATACTGGGACTGGTCTTCCTATATGGGACATCTTTCCCTTGGTTTTTCTATCTAAGGTATCTCTATCCTCTGATTGAGCTGTCAAATTTCAAGCGACAAGTGACATTAATCGTTCATTAGTTTTAATGATGTGTTTCTGATACACATATTTAGGGATCAGTGGCGTATTCCTATTATCTATAATATTAATTTAATCTTGTGATTAAGTGGATGGTTGCCAAGTTCAAGTGACACTACTGACACTTAGTCAGTTCATCTGGATTTACTTCCAATAATTTACCCACTCCCCTTTTGTAGGGGGGGGGGATTTACCGCTCTTGCTCTACCTCTCTCTGACTGAATGGATAAGTGACATTTGACAAGTGACATAAGTCAATTATTTTGAATTTTTGCTTGGTTATGTTATTAAATATTTCTATTCTGTTGCCATACATAGTTATATTCTGTGAAGGATAGAATAGTAATAATAATAATAATATAAATAACATCATTGAGAAAGTTTGGTAGATTCTACTTAGGACAAGGTCCGATCAGCTCAAAAAAATTCCCAGGTCTAAAGTAAACAAGGTCCAGTCAACTCGAATGAATTTTTTTTGCAAAGTACCATTTTTGACAAAGCTTTTTGTTTTTGAGCTGACCCGACCAAACCTTGTCAAACCGAATCTTGCGAAAAAAGAGATTGACCTTGCAAATGAAGGAAAATTATACAGGGTGTATACCGACAAGCTTTCAGTAGGGGGCGTCATAAATCAATTTTTTTTTCTCATGAACATTTTTCCAAAAATGCTTCGGGTTTTCGAGATACTCGTGTATATGTGAAGCGATTTTGATGAAAGTCGGCATGAGCAATAAGCAAACAAAGCTCTTCAATTTGGCTATTTCAGGTTATGTAAATGTTTTCCAGTGGCGTAGATATTCAGTTTTTTTCTTTTTTTTTTTAACCGTTTTCTTCCTATCTTTAACGCCACTGACTTTATTGCAAATACGAAAACATTATTCGATAGCCCATGCATTTTAGAACAAAAAAGACTTCTTTAATTTTTTTCATATGACGCCTCGTTTATGAGATATTTGAACTTTTCTAAGATAATGTTGTTAACATTGAATTTACATTGAAAATAATTGTTTATTCTTAATGTTTAGTGACATTGCCTGAGGAAACTTCAAATATCTCAAAAACAATGCACCTTATGAAAAAATTTCAAGAATACTTTTTTGTTCTAAAATGAAGGGGCTATTGAATGATGTAATTGTTTGTATTCACAATAAAGTCAGTGGCGTAACAAATAGGAAGAAAAAAGGGCGAAAAAAAAAGAAAAAACCTTGATTATCTACGCCACTGGGAGACATATACAAAATCTGGAACAGCCAACTTAAGGAATTTTGTTTGCTTATTGGTTATGCCGAGTTTAATCAAAATCGGTTCAAATCGACATGAATTTATAACCAAAAACTGTTTTTTTTTTGTTTTGTAATTTCACCACCTCGAAAACGAAGCGTTATTGGACAATTTTAATAGAGAAAAAAATGTTTGTTATGAGTCCCCACCCCCTACTACCCCTAAAGGTTTCTCGTTATATTAATGATACACCCTATTAAGATGATTTAATCCAATTAAAAAAAAATTTGGAAATGAGTGAAGTAGTGGCATTTCACTAAATCACTATACAACATGATTTAATATACAGGGGGCTGTCACAGGCTTAATTTCCCAGGCCCCCTGTTAAAATGACTGAAATTCAAATATGATTCACGTGTTTATGGGAATCAAAAGTCCCCATGGGCTTGAAGCGATTTTTTTGCCTTCTCTGTTCTCGCATTGCCCATTTTTTTAACTTGATGTAGGTATCACAAGATATAAGCAATAAAAATAAATCTTGCAACCTTGCACACCGTAAATCATTTTGAGTGATCATTATTTTAAGTAAATTGTCTCACTAAAAATCCTTTTTATTGTTCCAGTTATTTAAATAAACAATAATGGGTGTCCCAGCTGGAGATGTCGAAAAGGGCAAGAAACTGTTCGTCCAGAGGTGCGCACAATGCCACACAGTGGAATCGGGCGGCAAGCACAAGACTGGCCCTAATCTGCACGGACTCTTCGGACGGAAAACCGGTCAAGCGCCAGGATTTTCCTACACCGACGCCAACAAAGCTAAAGGTCAGTAATGCCCGATGCAGGTTTGGCAATGCCGCAGTTTACGTAATTTGTTGTTGATGCTCTGCTGTTATAAATAAAACTAGGTGAAAAAATAGGCCAGTTTATAGACGAGACCTAGTAATAGGTAGAATGTTTTTTCATTTTTAAATATTATTGAAATATTTAATAATATCATTCAGTTATTAATATAATGACTAATAGTCAAATTTTTATTTTACAGGTATTACCTGGAGTGAGGATACGTTATTCGAGTACCTAGAAAATCCAAAGAAGTACATCCCGGGCACCAAGATGATCTTTGCCGGTTTGAAGAAACCCCAGGAGCGGGCGGACCTGATCGCCTACCTGAAAGCCTCCACGAAGTAAAGAGAGCGACCGTCGGCAAGAGAAAATCTCTCGCCCAGTGATCGCGACATTGCTATTTATTTACCATGATTTGTATATATATTTAAACCGGTTGTCGTGATTTTTAGCTGGGCGTACGTTAGTATTTAATAGTTATTCCATTGGGTGAAGCACAGCTTAAATTCGATGTGCACCTTGGAGTACTTATTCTTGTATAATAATAGCCAATTGTTTCATGTTGATGTTGTCGGGTCGTAACCTTGCTAGTCGGTAAGAGCTGACTTCATTGTTATGTACTTTTAGGAAATTGTCACTTTTTATTTATATTTCGTGTTCATTAAGGTAAAAAGTACCATACCATGTCAATCTAATGTTCGATAAATAGTAAAGTATTTATGACATTATTCTGTGTTTTCTTCTTGTACTGTTAATACTCTGATGTGAATTTTCAACCCTCAAAAACCAACCCTTATCTTGAAATCAATAGAAAAACTTGATGATTATGAGGAAAATTATTTATTTGTTATGAAATTTCGACCCTTTAAAGATTCAATAATTGATCAGAATATTTTTCACTGCTCATGGTATATTTTATTTTTGAATTTAATTTAACTTCCTGACCCCCAAAAGCTACCTTTTTAATGCATAAATTGATGAAAAATCTCTACAAAAATGCGATCGATTTTTTGGCAATAACTTCGTTTTTTTTATGTTATTTGGTCCATCTAAAAATCATTTTGAAGACAATTTTAAGGGCTATAAGATCCTCCAGATCTCAATTTTTTAAAACTATTCATTTTTAAAAGGTTAAAGGGCTCGTGAACTTCTAACGTTGATATCTCGGTTGTTTGTTATCCTACAGAAATATAAAAAACACAAAATTTTTGTTGAGAAAAAACCTAAATTTTTGTTCTACACCATTTTTTACCTATATTTAGTAGTTTTATTAGAGTTATTATGAAAAAAAGAGACATTATTATTAGAGAAATTTGAAAAATTTGTTTCATTTAAATCGTACTTTTTTTTTCAAAAAAAGCATTCTAAACCGGTCAAAATTATTGAGCTCATTACTTATATTACTTATATACTAAAATAAAATAAACCCTACAGGGATTAGGTGCTAAAAATTTAAATTTTGGTGGAAATGGCGTAGAGGTTTCATTTCTCACTTTCTAAAAAAAATGAAAGTTTTATTTTCATCATAACTCGCTTAATTTCAATTCAATCTACTCCATCCAGGGCTTATTTGAAAGATCTTTACAATTACTTTGAAAAGTGTTTCTATGGTATTTTCCAAAAAATGTATCGGTTTTCCGTTATTTAATTTTAACCTCAAATATTTACTTTCGAGTATACTAAAAAAAAATTATACCTTTAGCTAGCGATAAGTCAATTTGGATTCAACTTACAATGCTCATGTAAAAATCAATCCCTTTGTTTTTTTATCAGCTTTCATTTTGATAAGAACAATTTTTTCGAAAAACGAATAGTTTTGTAGTTATTTATACCAAACAGTTTTAAAACGTTCATTTTTTTTTTCATGAAAAATCAACATTTTCAATCGTTAATAACTCAAAAAATATTGACTTATCAAAAAAAAAATTTTCAGCTCCAAAAAAATGATACATTCGGAGGAGCGGATCTAATTTAGGACCTGACCTGTCACTTGAAAAAAAAAAAAAAATGAAAAAATTCAGCACTTTGTAAAACGTGGCAACACTGCTTTGTAATTAAACATTTTGCATTTTCATTTTATATTAAAATGAAGACAAATGGCAAAATTTTTGATGAAAATGGCGTTCAAAAAAAATCAAATAGCAACCTAACATGGTGGCTTTGTTGACAAAGTTGAGCTATTTTTTGCTGAAGAGTCTTAATAAATTCGAAACAAGAAGTTGTAGACCCATATACTACATCAATGTACTTTGTATTTCTCAGTAGTTTTAGAAAAATTCAAAATAGCTATTTTTCGTATTTATAAAAATGGAACTCAAAAGGCCTTTTTGAAATTAGTTTATAAAAAAGGCCTCATTATCCAAACATTTTCTGTACCACTTTCCAGGTACCATTCTCTTTCATTTTCTGTCTCCATTATTTTTCCAGGTACCATTGATTTGTACCTACCACTACTATTTGAAACATTTTTTGTACCACGACCAGGCATCCAGGACCCAGAACGGGAGAAAAAAGTTATACATACATACATGAGACATCCTCTACCCTACAATTATTTCTTTCACCAAATTTTCGAATGGTAGAGGAATAAAAAACTGATCTTTTATTGGTGAGTGAGTGCTCTGATTAAGATGACTGGGGAATCACAGGGCAGGTTTAGTGTTTTAATTAAATCACTAGCACTATTATAGTTACAGAAAAAATAGTCTTTTTTAAACCTTTTGCCCTAAAAACATAATTTTTCAGTCAATAGGTTTAGTGAAATACAAAGGAATATTTTTCATTGTTTGTTATAATAATAATTAAAAAAAATTAAGTTTAAAATTGTAAAAATTTTTAATATAAATTCAATTTTTGAAAAGGCTTTTCAGAAAATATACGTTTTTGAGCTTTGAGAATATCAAGTGAGCTGAAATTGACGCACTCTTGAAAAATCTAATAGAAATCTTTCTTATGGTTTTCGAAAAGTGGCAGTTTATGATTTTAACAATTTCAAAAAAGCGATTTTCTTAGTAATAATAAAAATTTCTTCACGCATCAAAAAGTTATTAAAAAAATTGATTGAGAAAACATTATAAAGTAACTACCCCATTTTTGAGTTTTGGAAAAAATTTTACAGCAACTTGTGGTTGTTCCTGTTACTGGAAACTGGAACAATCGCTATTGTTCCACCCCTCAAATTTTGAGCTCGGAAGAAATTTGAGGACATTCCAACCTATACAGTTTCAGTGATACTGGGCCAAAAAAAGGGTAATTCCCCTCATTAATTTAAGTAAAAAAAAAACAGAAATTCAGCTGAAAATGGCGTTTAGTTAAAAAAATATAACAGATTTTGGTTACAACTCGTGTAAATTTGAACCGATTTTGATGAAACTCTGAACAGTAAACGAAAACAAAGCCGTTTAATTAGGCTATTTCAGGTTTTGTAGACGTCTACCAGTGGCGTAGATATTCAGGATTGGCACCACTTTTCCCTCCATATATTTTACACCATTGACTTTATTGCAACTGTCAAAACGTTATTGAATAGCCCATGCATTTAAGAACAAAAAAATATGCCTTCATTTTTTCATACGCAGCACTGTTTTTGAGATATTTGAGGTTTCCTTAGGGTATGTCATTAATCTATTATACAGGGTTGGGGACCCCTTTTCCCTCTATCTTTTACGCCATTGACTTTATTGAACATGTTAAAGCGTTATTGAATAGCCCATGCATTTAAGAACAAAAAAGTATTGTTCAATTTTTTCATACGGCCCACCGTTTTTGAGATATTTGAAATTTCCTCAGACATAATGTCACTAATCTAATAATCAGGGTAGGACCTCCTTTTCTCTCCCTATTTTTTACGCTACTGACTTTATTATTGTAAATACAAAAACGTTATTCAATAGCCCATACATTCAAGAACTAAAAAGTATTCCTTAGTTTTTTTGATACGCAGCACCGTTTCTGAGATATTTTAAGTTTTCCAATATAATGCTGGGCCATTTACATTGAAAATAATATTGTTTATTGTTAATGATTAGTGACATTGCCTGAGGAAACTGCAAATATCTCAAAAACGGTGCCCCTTATGATAAAAACTAAGAAATACTATTTTGTTCTAAAATGCTGGGGCTGTTTAATAATGTTTGTGTATTTGCAATAAAGTCAGGGGCGTAAAAGATATAGAGAGAAAAGCGACTCCAACCCTGAATATCTACACCACTGGAAAACATCTACAAAACCTAAAATAGCCAAATGAAAGATCTTTGTTTATTATTCATGCTACAGTATAAATGTATACAGGGTGTAAATGAATAAGTACAAAAAAAATCAGGGGGCGAGGGTGACATATTGTGTTGAAAATTTTTTTTTGTTGAGATAAGACCGCCCCTGAAGATATGCTATAACCTACTTAATTTAATTTATGTTCCCTATTATTTTAGAAAAAAATTAAAGACTCCCTGAAGATCAACAGGGGAGGATCTAATATTTATATTTTCATCCCAAAAATCTGCTTACAACAATAAAAGGTCATCCCCTATTTTTTTATTTAGGTACCTACTTCAAATCTTGCTGTGTAGGTAAATTGAAACTTCAAACAGCGACATCTATTGAGTGATCCTGATCAAGTTCCCTTATAATAATAATAAGGCAAGGACAAACGACAACCCTCGTCCGCCTCGTCCTGATGAATCATGATTCACCCTCGTTATCCCTCAGCGCAGTCGCACTGCAGCCGCACCAGCCAGAGGGATTTCCCTAGGGGTTGAACCCTTCGAGTATCAGGCGAGCAGAACCGGTCGACAGGTCTCAAGGGACGCGATCGGCCCTTCCCTCAATGTCGCATACCGCGGTCGTCCTATCGCTATCGCCGCTGCTATCGATCGCGGTCTGCCTTTATCGTTCGCATACCTACCCGGGGGTGTTTATCATCGCAGAAAACAGCTGCTCCTGATTGTCGGGTCGCGGTTTTGTTTGGTTATCGTCGTAGTGCGGCTATTTTTTTTATCTTAATATTAGGTATAGAAGTATAAGTGTTGAGCCTGAATTGTTGTGATAAAAAATAAAAATAAGAGAATGGTGCTGGTGATAAATTATTTTTTTAATAAAGAGTTATTGTCCTTGGATGCTGCTATAGTTGTGGTGGGTGTATCGACTTTTGGGATTTCAAGGCTGTAATATTTTGATTAGATACCGGCGATATATCGCCGATACCCGATTTATAGGTAGGTGTGAGAAAAAATAATTAATTTTTGTTGCGATTTTTTAAATTTATCGATATTTTATTTAGAAAGGTAGGTAATAATAGAAAATAATATTTAAAACATTTTTTTAGGTGGGTGTGTACCTACCTATCTAAGTAATAGTGTTGTAAAGTACCTATTTACCACCCGCCCATAATAAAAAATATTTAAAATCCCTTTAAATAATTTAAAACAGTGGGGTTGGGGTGTCAAAATAATATAATAATAAATTTGCAAATAATTTAAATGTGCAACCTTTTGCTTTTTTTAAGGTACCTATACAAATTAAAAAGAAATGACGGCACCTGTTAGCAGAGGATGTTCCTATAGTCCGGCGGACTCCTTCGAGTACACCGCTCTTCAATTTGCGGCCAGAAGAGGTTCCATCGAGCAAATAAAGTGAGATGATGGTTTTTTTTTTCATTATTGAAACAAAATAACATTATGTATTTGAAAGGCACGATTTTTTTCGTGAATTTTTCAATGTTTCAAGAGTTCAAAAATTATATCTATGATGACATTTAAATCTCAGCTTTTCACCCTCTAGTGGAGAGGGTCTGTCAAAAAAAAGGCTCCATCCGCCTTGGACTCGAGAATTTTTTTTCATAAAGTTTGACCCCCTCTTCATTTTGGTGGCATTTTCAAAAATTTAATCGACGCCCTGGCGGAGAAATGTGCATGCGAAGACAACGGCAATGGGTTTTTTGCACATAACTCGCTTAATTCAACTCTGAGCATAGTAAATATCCTGTCGAAAAATGAAGAGCTGTCGAAGACGCGTAATTTGAACTTTGACTGGTCCAAATCGGTCAAACGGTTCTCGAGATATCGCATTTTCAATTTTAAGGCCCTTTCTTCAGGGTTCCGCCGAGGTGCGAATACACCGCCGTCCGTGTTCGCATGTTTTGCATGGAAAAAATCGACTTACCGACTTATTTTTTTTTTCATCGACAGACAGCAGTGTCCTCAATGATGCCTGAAATTTTGAAGTCGCTATCTCGATTAGAGGGGGAGGGGGAGAGGAAATCATAATTGAAATTCAAATTGCTATAACTTTCGCTAATATTGGGGCGTCGGGCGTCGGGCCCAACCAATGGGAGATGACACTTTGGAATGCCTACTTTAAAATGGAATTTTTTTTTCGATTCCGCCAATATTGGCAAGATGCCCGCAGAAAAACCGATTTCCCTCCCCCCTTTTTTTTCTTAAAACTGTTTTTTTGCCATGAAAGAAGGGAATGGGGGTAAAAAATTTTTCGTCATCAGACGGGAATTTTTTTTATCTTTGATTTGAGCCCCAGTAGACCTCGATCGGACCATTATTAAGGTCCACAGGGTCACCAAACGCGTTTGGTCCTGTAGAATGGCAAGGATTAGGGTTAGCGGGTTCCGCTACCCGGCATTTTTTAGGGCTAAGTGTCCCCTTTTCAAGATTTTCTTACCCCATGTCGCTATCGCGGACATGATGGATATCATATAATATCCATCATATCCATCACATGGCCCTTCCTTTTTTTCTTTATTCATTGGTCTGATGACACTCGGCATTTTTAGGCAACCATTGCTATAGTGCCGACAATTGTCCCAATATTAAATCTACGACCGTAAAATTTTCGATAAATTTAAGGGGAAAACCCATCAATGACCTACTTAGCAGGTTCTAATTCTAATTGTCTGTCATCTCCTTGTGAAAAAAGCAACTTATAAGTTTCAAAGCCACCATCAAAAAAATTTAAATCATTCATGAACAGCTGACTTTGACAGAGGTCCGCCATTTTCTCTGGGGGGCATAATACACAAATATGTCTAATATGTCTAATGTTAATAATAAATAATTATGTCGTTGTTTTCTCTTGAATTAGAAGTATGACCAAAGTCTTCGCTAATCGCTATTGTGTCGGTAAAATGTCACGGTAAATAGTGCGTAGGTACATATTAATCCTTGAACGATAATAAGCAAGTTTTATGATCAACTAATAGCCTAGATTGATACTGTGTTACTTGAACTTACCAGTTATAAAATGTCTCGAACAAAATACGACCATTTCTTAGGCGGCTCTCACTTAGACGCCCCTAAAAGTTTGATGAATCCAAGCATTTCTTCTTTCACCAGAGAGTCCGTTAAGGTTATCTCCTCTACTCTACTGGTGAAAACAGCAGGAAATAGAAAGAATGACACCTTATCTCTTTCAGAGCGCATTGAACATTTCACAACACTACAAAAGTACAAAAATGAGGCATTTTTGATAGATTGGACCGCGATTTAACAACTTTCACTTTGAATTTTGAAAACACTCTCAAAGGTTCAATCAAACGTCAATCCCCCAAACAGATATGGCTGAACTGTCAATGATGTCATTCTGGTATCATCAATTACGGAGTTATCGGTGCGTTAGCAAGCACATTTTTGACACTTGTCATTACTTGTCATTACTTCTTGTCATATTTTTTATTGTTTACTTTTTTTTAATTTCAAAATTGTGGGAACTGGGAACTGGGAAACGGTAAAAAAGCAACTAAAGCAAGTGAATTTTTATCAACGATTTTCGTTTGATTGAATGAAATACCCATCACTGATGGACGATAACGACGTTACTCAATTCCTTGTTAATTTTCATTTTGCAAATATTAAACATTAATCTCGGGTGTTGTTGAACATTAGTGGAAGTTCCTCTTTTGTGTTTGTTTTGTGTTCATCTCTAGTTCCTGTGTTCAAGACAAGGGCCATAAAATCATAACACCAACACCAAAACTCATTTCTCCTGCCCTTAATTCACAAGACTCGCCTAGACTAGGTAAGGTAAAGGTACCATATTAAGGAAAGCCTATTCTCTAAAAGACAATAAGACAACTAACATTCTTCATCTAGGATCAAATGGATAAGAATAATTTTCAAAAGATGAAGCGAGTTGAAGATCAAGATCAAGATCCAGAAGATCTCATTTATATCGGGGATGGGGAGGTCTTGGCTGTCAATAGTACAAGAAGCGGTCCCGGCCAATGTCATAGTGTTCTTGATTTAATAAATTTAACAAATTCTGAGGAAGAGGATGATGACATAGATCTCCAATCTGAAGATATTGAAAACTTAATAAGTTTAACAATGTCCGAGGAAGATCTCCTTAATGTAAATATCAAAGAAAGAGATCCTGAAGATGATAAAAAAGTGATAAACTTAACCATAAGCAATGACGACGACAAGGAAGATAAAATTGTTGATCTGGATTTGAAAGAAAAGAATCCCGAAGGAGGCGGGGACGATGTGAATGTGATAAATTTAACAGACTCTGATCAAGAGGACGATAAAGATGAGGTGGAGCTTATCAGTGATGTTGTTTTTGTAAAGTCTGAAGAGAATTATTTATGCTCTATCGATTTAACTACTGAAGAAATTGAGGACGATGACGCAGAAGTAGTACTATCAAAATCAAAGTCAAGTGTCACAAATTCCGGTAAGTATATCTGTCATCTGTCATTTTTATTTAGCTACAGGCTACAGGTAAAGGTTCTTACAGTCTATTTCACTAAAAAATTAGAATGACATTTGACTTGTTAAATTTGCTGATATTTAATTGGCTAGAGCTAGAAGTAGTGGGGATAGTAAAGTCGATAAGATATTTTGTTTCCATATTTCGAATCTTAAAATTTCATTCTTCAGAAGTCTTTCGTTATCATACAGATAGATAGGACTTATAGAAGTCGAGTCTCTTGCTGTAATAATAAATAAGGGAGCCTGTTTGGGGTGTTTCTAATTCCCCCTTGACATACGGCTTCTTCTACTCTATTTTCTACTTTTCTAGGACAAAGAGCTGTCAAACATTTACCTGGTTTTTTTGTCCACCGATAAAAATATTTCTTCCATTTGTGATTGGGAAATAACAAATAACCATCAGTTCAGTAGAATTTAGTAGAATAGAAACATGCTTTCTATTATTGCAGCCAGGGATCAATATATGATCCCCTTCTTATTTTTTTTGTAAATTTTTACATTTTCACTGTAAAAGATCATCTGAAAGCTCGCAAGTTCCAACAAACTATCCCTATCTAACCAACGAACTATGTAAATGGTTCAAGTTTCCAATTTTTCGTAAGACTTGGTTGAACTGCTCCTGCGTAATAATTTTTAAAGGTTCATAAAGGTATTAGCACAACCCTTATAATGGCAAATCAGTTGGGACCTTATCTATAAGATTGTGGAAATTTTGTGCAATTTTTGTGCGCAATTCGCAATTTTTGTGCACTTATATGTTTTTACACTAATACTTGTGCCAGCTTGAAACTTTTTCACTTATCACGTGTTTTTAAGAAAACTTGTGCCATAATTTTGTGCCTTTTTTGCGCATTTATGTGCAAATTAGTATGCAGGACTTTATAAATTTTTCGGTTAATTTTCTTTAATAACCAAGTTTAATTAAAAAAATAATTGCCACAATTTTGACCTTCACTTGAACAAATTATACGCACAACTTTTTTTGTGCAAATTATGTGCACGCCTTTTTTTGTGTACAATGTTTAACAATTTGCATCAATTACTTTTTTAGATGAATAGTTGTCCTAGCCTTGCTTGAAGTCGAGTAGCATAACTTTTTTTTATCACGTTTCACGAGATTTACGGGAAACTTATGTCATAGTTTTGTGCGTTTTTTGTGCATTTATGTGCAAAATATTGTGCACAACTTTATTACAACATCCTGGCATTTTTATTTTCTTTAACAAATATGTGATTTCAATTATCAAAAAATATTGCCACAATTTTGACCGTTTGTTGTACAAATTGTATGCACAACTTTTTTTGCATTTTGTGCAATTTTGTGCAAATTATGTGCACAACTTTTTAACAATTTGCCTCGCAATTTGCATCAATTATTTTTTTAGATGAATAGTTGTCCTAGCCTAGCTTGAAGTCGAGTAGCACAACTTTTTTATTTATCACGTATCACGCGATTTACATGAAACTTATGTCATAGTTTTGTGCGTTTTTTGTGCATTTATGTGCAAAATATTGTGCACAACTTTGTCACAACTTCCGGCATTTTTATTTACTACCAAGTTAGCGCAATTTTCTTTAACAAATCTGTGATTTCAAAAAATTATTGCCACAATTTTGACCGCTTATTGCACAAATTAACAAATTGTATGCACAACTTTTTTTGTGCACACCTTTTTTTTTGTGCAGTGTTTTTTTTGAAGAAACTTTTTTTGTTTATCACGCAATTTCAACGAAACTTTTGACGTAATTTTGTGTGATTTTTGTGCATTTATGTGCAAATTAATGGGCACAACTTTATAAGATTATTTATTACCAAGTTGGCGCAATTTTTTTTTTAACAAGCAATTTCAAAAAAATTATAACCACAATTTTGACCGTTAGTTGAACAAATTATATGCACAACTTTTTTGCAGTAAATTATGTGCACACCTTTTTTTTGTGCACAATGTTTTTTTAAAGAGAAATTTCTGACATAATTTTGTATGGTTTTTGTGCATTTATGTGCAAATTAATGTGCAAACGTGCACACCTTTTGAAGAATTTTTTTTGTGCACAATGTTTTTTTAAATTACCAAATTAGCGCAACTTTTATTTTCGTTTATCAAGCAATTTCAACTAAACTTATGACATAATTTTGTGTGTTTTTATGAAAATGCTTATGAAAGTGAATTTTGTTTATCATACAACTTTATAAGAAATGGATAACGAAATTTTGTGTATTTCTCTGCAAATTATGTGCACAACTTTTGACTAATTGTTCGTATCAATTGTTTTTTTCAATTATAGTTTTCCTAGCTTGAAGTCAAGTAGCAGACCTTTTTTGTTTCTAATTTTTACGTTTTTGTGTAAATTATGTGTGCAACTTTTGAACAGTTTATGTCAATGTTTTTTTTTTTTTTTAATGAAAAATTGCCCTAGCTTGACTTGAATGGCAAGTAGCATTACTTTTGTATTTATCATGCATTTTCAACGAAACTGACGACGTAATTTTGTGCGTTTTTGTGCGAATTATGTGTACAACCTTATAACAATTTCCGTCAATTTTTTATTACCAAGTTAGCGCAATTTTTTTTTCTAACAAGTATGATGCAATTTCAATGAAATTAAGTATTGCCACAATTTTGACCGTTTGTTATGCAAATTCTATGCACAAATTTTTTTGTGCAAATTAAGTGCACACCTTTTTTGCTTCACAATGTTTTTTTATAATTACCAAATTAGCGCAACTTTTTTGTTTATCACGCAATTTCAACGAAACTTATGGACATAATTTTGTGTATTTTTTGTGAAAATTATGTGCACTGTTTTATTTTTGTCCAAATTATTTGCACAACTTTTTTTGCGCGCAATGTTTTTTAACAAATTTTTTGTTTATCACTCAATTTTAACGACACTTCTGACATAAGTTTGTGTGGTTTTTGTGAATTTACGTGCAGATTAATGTGCACAACTTTATAACAGTTTCCGTCAATTTTTTTTTATTACCATGTTAGCACAAATTTTTTGTTTAACAAGTATGATGCGATTTCAATTTATTGCCACAATTTTCCTTATACAAATTAATCAAATTATATGCACAATTTTTTTTGTGCAAATTATGTGCACACCTTTTTTGAGCACAATGTTTTTTAATTATCAAATTAGCGCAACTTTTTCGTTTATCATGCAATTTCAACGAAACTTATGGACATAATTTTGGACTTTATTTTTGTCCAAATTATGTGCACACCTTTTTTGTGCACATAATGCAATGTGCGCATGGGCAATGTTATCTTTTTAATTAACAACACAGCTTTTTTGTTAATCATCGCGCAACTTTTAAAGAAACTGATGACATAATTTTGTGTGTTTTTTGCACATTATGTGCACAACTTTTCAAAAATTGTTCGCATCAATTGTTTTTTTCAATTATAGTCTTGAAGTTTGAAGAAGACCTTTTTTGTTCATATTTTTTACGTTTTTGTGTAAATTATGTGTGCAACTTTTGAACGGTTTACGTCAATGGTTTTTTTTTTTTAATGAAAAATTCCCCTAGCTTGGCTTGAATGGCAAGTATCATAACTTTTTTATTTATCACGCATTTTCAACGAAACTGATGACGTAATTTTGTGCGTTTTTGTGCGAATTATGCGCAAAAAACTTTGAACAATTTGTATCAATTTTTTTTTATTAATAGCTTTAATAGCTTGAGTCAATTCGCACAACTTTTTTGTGTATCATGCGACTTCAACGAAACTTATGACATTTTTTTGCGCGTTTTTGTGCAAATTATGTGCACCACTTTTAAACAATTATTACGTTAATTGTTTTTTTTTTATGAATAATTGCCTTAGCTTGGCTTGAAGAGGCAAGCAGCACAACTTTTTTGTGTATCATGCGATTTCAACGAAATTTATGACATAATTTTGTGCATTTTTGTGCAAATTATGTGCACAACTTTTGAACAATTTGCCTTAATGGTTTGCGTCCATTACATATTAAATCGAAATTGCGTGATAAAAAAGAAAGTTGTGCTAACTTAGCTTCAAGTGAGCACAACTATTATAAAAAAAATATTGTTAAGTTTACAAAAATTGCGAATTTGGCACAAATTATTGCACATGTAAATACTTGCTTAATACAGGTAGTTAGATAAACAAATTGTCCATTCTTATTCTCATTGTAGTACAATTGAAAACCTTTGCCTGCTGAGTAAAGACCTGCAATAAAAAAAGAACCATTTTTAATTTTGAATCGACTTTTTCAGGGGTGAAAGAATCGAACGAATCAGAAAATGTTCCGATAGTTATCGAAGATGATACCGCAGAAGAAGCATCTTCCAAAGGATGCGATTACTTGAACGATCCGCTCTATAATTTCCAACCTAGTATGGGCTGTGAGAGCACGCCGAAAGCGAAAAGCTTTGCCAAATCGAAAACTTTGATGCCATTCTCCAAACAATTCTTTCAAGCTCAAGACTTAGGGGAAGGTACATTATTATTATTATTATTATTTTATTTGAGTCCAGAAAAGAAACGCTATGAAAAAGTAAAAAGAGTAAGATGCAATATTTACTCTTTTTACATTTAATTAATTTTTTGTCAGGTATAAAATCTGGCATGGACGCTGAAGAATCAGACGACGAACTGCTGACCAATATCAATAATTATTATAATAAATCGTTGGGTAAGATTATTGAAAGCGGGAGATGTATTGGAGTTTCAATTTCTTGATCACCCCATTCCAGTACATCTCTGCTTTGTTTAGTAATCGATCATTAATAAATAACTGTGTTATTACCGTCTTCATCTCTAGGAATGAAAGAGTGCCAGTACGGGCATGCCAGATACAAAAACATGGAAGATATGGAAATTTCCAACTTGACAGCCTCTTTCAGCGACGCGATGACAATTTCCATCAATAACCAGACTGAAGTCGGAGAAAACATTCCAGTAAACGTGGTAGAAGATAGCTCCGATTCCAAAACATCATCGACCTCGACACTAACTCCCAGTAAACTCCCCGACCAGACGACCGATATGAAATCCCTATACAAACCCGGAGACTACATCCAGCCCCGAGTAATCTTACAGAAGATTTTAGATTATTTCACGAACCTGAACAAGAAGACTGAAGGAGACTCGGACTTGGAAGATAAATCCGACATGGATATTTCCCGGATCTTCGAAATGGACGAACCGAAACCGGAAGTGCCAGTTACGGTTTCGCCTTCCGATCACGATCAGGAAATCGAGCGACCGGAACCGGCTGCGGAAAGCGGAAAAATCGACAAGGTGGAAGCGCTCTTGATAAAACTGTTCGACGACCAAGACATGGTCATTCTCGATTCGACCGGGATCGACGATACTTTCGTCTTTGAAGATCTGGCAAGAAAGGACAGTCCGGAAAAGAAGGAAGATCCGGTGAGGAAGGAGGATCCGCCTGAATTGACAATGAAAGTCAATAAAGTTCCGGTGATGGAGAGCTGCTCGAAGAGCGATCAGGTTCTTAAATTATCGAAGGCGTCCACCACGATCAAGAAAACTGTCAGTGTCAAGTGTCAACAGGATGAACTAAAAAATAAGGTAACGATTTTGGACACTTAACAAACCCAACGGTTTTCTTGTAAATCATGGAAAACCGTTCTTGTTTGGTAAAGGTTAGCACTAGTGGGACGTCTCGGAACTACTAATTGTAATAAAAAACGAAACAGAAAGGAATTTCGAGCTTTTCAAAGGTTATTTTCCCAGAAAACTCAGCTGACCCGATGAGTTTTCAGTGTTTTTTCGAAAATTATGGGGGCTAGAAAAAAATAGAAACAGCTTGAGAATCTCATAACTCTCTAAATTGAAATTCTGAGACCATCCGTGATTTAGAGCACGCGTGTTTCACATTTTCGCCTCAAGTTGGCCTGACGGGTTTTCAGCTTGTTTCAGGAAAACTAAAGTGGCTAGAATAAAATAGAAACACGTTGAAAAGCGCGTAAAACACTCGTAATTATTATTAGCCAGAGTCTCAAAACAGTTTTCCATAATTTTCCAGAAAACCACAGGGTTTAGGGAGAAGTTGGTTTTATGGTAGGAAAACCGGTAATTCCCAGATGATTTGTATAAGAAACGCAGATCCAGGAAAACTAAGATAAATTATTGTTCACAATTTGACGAAATTTTTCCAATTCGCAGATACACAGCGAGATCGTCTCCAAACCGGTAATCAAGGAAATCAAGAAGCAACCGAAGAAACCTCCCCCGCCCGCAACCGTAAAACCGAGCGAGCCGAAGAAAATCACCCGTAACCAAAACCTCCTGAACGACCTGCTGAAAATGAGCGAATTCAACAAATTCATCCCGACCGGCAAAAAGAAACTCGGCCTCCGTTTCATCAACCTGCACGAGGACAGCCTCGAGTACAGGCACGTCAAGATGCTCTTCAACGAATCCATCTTCACTCTCCGGCACCCGCTCATAATACAGAAAATCGAAAAAGTGATAAACCCGTACCTGTTCGCCCAGTACCTGCTGAAACGGGAATCGGACGCGCAGAAATTCGGGGCCAAGCTGACGGAACACCTGCTGTTCCACGGCACGCCGGCCAGTAAAGTGCAAAGCATCTGCACCAACAATTTCGATTGGCGTCTGACGGGCCTGTCCCGCGGCCACAAGTTTGGACAGGGCGTTAATTTCGCCTGGAACGCTTCGTACGCCTCGCACTACGTCAAGGATCAGGGGAACTGTAAGATAATCGTCGCGTTGGTGGGCAACGATAATGCCAGCGAGGGGGACTCCAAGACCAAGCTGCCTCTCGCTTATTGCGACGCGACCGCCAACGGCACCGGGGAGGTTTTAGTTAAGTACGAGGATAACGAGTTTTATCCGGCGTACGTCGTGCATTGCGGCCGGTCTTGGGCAGTCCGATCCAAGAATTATAACGGCGATCAGTATTACGTCGACTCTAATTATCGTTTGGCGAGACAACCGTGGCTGCCCAGCGCTAATTTTGATTATAATTATGCGCAGTATCGCGGGAATAGTTATAAAATGGATTTTATTTCTGATATTTATTAAAAGAGGGGATGAAATTTTTATTCAAGGATAGTCTTCATTTGTTTGTCTATAATAACTTCAGATTGCTGTAAATTTGTTTTTGCACGGAAACACTTTTTTTTTCTGCTGCACTGTCACTGCTTTCGGTAAGACAAACTTACCAGCAGTTGATTCTCGGCATCCCATTTAATGAACCGCCGTGTGTCTGTTAGCAAAAGTAAGCAGAGCAACTATAGCAGATCAATACTTTTATGAATGGATAATTAGACGCAAATTAAGTGCTAAAATTAAGCGCCCTGTGGCAAAATTAAGTGTTCTCCTAGTTTTTGAGAGACCGAATGATCTGCTAACTAAAAAATAAGTTAAGAATACCAAGCTTATAATTATATGCAAATTAAGTGCTAATTAAGCACCCTATTAATAAATTAAGTGCTCTGATAGTTGTTGAGAAAACAATCGATCTGTTGAGTTGACTACAAAATACTTCAACAGAACACTGCCAGAATAGAAAATAATTTTTGAAATTCAACATGCTCGTCATTAAATAATTATTAAGTGCCAATTAAGTGCCCTATGGCGAAATTAAGTGCACTCATAGTTTTCAAGAGAACGACTGATCTGCTAATTAAAAAATAAATTAACAGAGCACTATCAAAATACCAAGATTATAATGATGTGAAAATTAAGTGCTAATGAAGCGCCCTATAAATAAATTAAGTGCTCTTATAGTTGTCGAGAGAACGACTGATCTTCTAACTAAAACATAAATTAATTAACACCATTCCAAATAATACGCTGATAATTAGATGAAAATTAAGTGCCCTATTGCGAAATTAAGTGCCCTATTGCAAAATTAAGTGCTCTCCTAGTAAGTAAATAAGAAAATAACTGATCGGCCAACCAATAATTGAATTAGCAGAGCACTGTCAGAATAACACTTAAGTGTCAAAACTCAACATGTTCATAATTAAAGGCTTATTAAAGGAAAAGTCATTTTAGTAAAAAAAATAAAAATTTCGACCCTGACTTTGTAGAATTGCTTGAGTGTTTTTATTCAGCACCTTCCTTTCTATTTTTTTTTTAAATTTTTCAATTTTCTCATTAAAATTCAGAAAATCAAAATTTTTTTGGAGTTTTTATTGCATTTATATTGCAATAGGGCAGTTAATTAATAAACATCTAATTATCGGCTTGTTGGATTTAAAAAACTATAATAAAGAAGTCAGGTGTGTCATTCTGAAAGTGCTGCAACATATTTGATAGTTGACAGGCCACAGTTGTTTTCTCTAAAACTGCAAGAGCACTTAATTTCGTAACAGAGCACTTGATTATGGACTTGTTGGATGTTTTTAATTTTTGTTTCATTCTGACAAGTGCTCTGCGAACATTTTTGTTAGTTGGCACTTGACAGGCCTGTGGTTTTCTCTAAAACTTCAGGGGCACTTAATTTCATAATAGAGCACTTAATTAACTTCTAATTATGGGCTTATTGGATTTTTAACATTTATTTCATTCTGACAGTGCTCTATGAACATATTTGTTTGTCGATAGGTCAATTGTTGTTTTCTCTAAAACTGTGAGAGCACTCAATTTCGTAATAGAGCACTTAATTATGGACTTGTTGGATTTTTTAAATTTTTGTTTCATTCTGACAAGTGCTCTGCAAACATATTTGTTAGTTGGCACTTGGCAGGCCTGTGGTTTTCTCTAAAACTGCAGGAGCACTTAATTTCATAATAGAGCACTTAATTAACTTCTAATTATGGGCTTATTACATTTTTAACATTTATTTCATTCTGAGAGTGCTCTATGAACATTTCAGGTCGGTTTCAGGTCAGTTGTTGTTTTCTCTAAAACTGCGAGAGCACTTAATTTCGTAATAGAGCACTTAATTAGCGTTTAATTATGCGCTTGTTAGATTTTAAAAATTATGTTTTATACCTTCTAGCGACCAAACGATGCAGAATTTCCAAAAAAGTTATGAAACCAAAGTTGTAGGAAATTTTCCGGTCTACAATTTTGGTTCTACAGAATTTTCCACCAAAATGCAAAGTTTTCCTTTAAAACACAAAAAACAGCAAAAAAGGGCAAAAATGTATATACAACGTGATTCTTTTAAGGCGCCAATTAGAATATTTTCCACTTCTAATTGAGCTAGAGATCTAAAACTTGTAACCTAGGTAACATAAACAATTACGAGTCGAAATGAAATATTACCAAGATGGCGGCACATTTAAAAACAGGGAAAGGAAGTGCCATTTTTGTTTTTTTGAATGGGACACCCCATATATTATTGCATTTTCAGATTATCTGAGAAAATGTAATAACAAGGGTGCTTATTGTTGCAGTTTAAGTAGAGTAGGCGATGAGTTACAAACAAGTAAAAATCGCAATTTTCCAACTTTGAAGTTTTTTTACAACGAAAATGGCTCAAGATATCTGAAAACGGCTTACATGACCCTATCTTAACTTTTCTTCTGGTATCCCACTGCATAGTTGAAATATTTATACAGGGTGAACAAAAATCTGATAATTTTCACCACCCTGTATACACATTTCAGCTCCATAATAGGATAGTACGTGAAAAGTTAAAATAGGGACATGTAATCAGTTTTCTGATATCTTGAGCCGTTTTTGTTGGAAATGGCTTCAAAGTTGAAAAATTGCCATTTTCACTTGTTTGTAACTCATCGCCTAGTCTAATTCAACTGCAGCTATAAGTACCATTGTTATTACATTTTCACAGACAATCGGAAAATGCAATAATGTATGGGGTGTCCGATTTAAAAAAACAAAGATGGCACTTCCTTTCCCTTTTTTTAAATGTGCCGTCATCTTGGTAATATTTCATTTGGACTCGTTATTATGTATGTTGCCTAAGTTCCAAATTTCAGATTCCTAGATCAACTAGAAGTCGAACTTTTTCTAATGGGCGCGATAAAAGAATCACCCTGTATATAAAAATACGTCTCCATACAGGTCGCATTTTTTCCTAATTTAAAGGAAAAATTACTATTTTTATGAAGTTATTGGCCTAATAAAGCAAAAATTGATTAATTTTTGCAAATGTAATTTTTTATTTCTTCAGTGCAGTCAGTAATGTATCGGGGAACAATTTTGTTTTTTTCTAAAACTAAAGGAAAATTTGAAGAACTGAAGTTAAGTCAAGAACATCTTGAAGTTATTAAAAAATCCGTGACGACATGTGAAGACTTGTTTTTTACTCACCTACGTACCATGATCGGTTATTTTGTTTATTTTTTCCCTAACCTATCCAATATTTTTGACAGTTATCCTGTCAGAATCAATCAAATCAACCAACTTCTTAATCGTTGATAGAAACGGGTGGCCTTAAGTTCCTCAACCTCGCTGTTTTTTAAGACAAGAATAATTATGACGTTAAGGTCGGTTAGTCTTAGTTTGCCAAATATAATGCTGTGTTGTCGTTTATGTAAGTATATTATATTACTTATACAGGGTGTTTCAGTATAATTAATTTTTTATGGTTAGGTAACTGTCAATGTTTGTTGAAATTGTCATCAAGTCAGATGTAGAACCACTGGTCTAGATTAGATTAGATGATGATATGATGATAATTGAAATAAACCATTGTGATCTCAGGATTCTATAGTTGTTAAAAAGAAAAGAAGACTGATTACTAATAATAGGAGATAATTGCCCGTATTCACAAACGATAATTTCCTAAATAATTACGTAATCAATTATCCCCATCTCATTCTATTGCAAAAAAACTGCATATCTCCATCTCACTCATTTAATTAATTACGTAATTATTTAGGAAATTATCGTTTGTGAATACGGGCAAATGTTAATTATAATAATTATTAAGTAAAACAATTGACAATTTCACTCTGTGTTGAAATCTTTTCTCTGTATTGTTATTATTTTATGTATGTTTGTATTAACTTTGTTACTTAAATATTGAAACACTTTGTAGATTGTTGAAGAATTATTGTTTTTATTACTTTTAGCTTCTTTGAGGAGATATAAATTTGAGTTTGAATTTTTATTAAACGTATTTTATGCTAATTCCGATTTTTATTAACACTATCATATCAAACGGGCCTCTCAATGTGGTCGCTAAAGCCACTTCTTTCAGAATTAAACCCCTTTCTAAAAGAGGGTTGGTTTTACATTTTTCTGGATAAAAAATTAAAATCGTATGGTAAGTCTACTTTTGAAGGTTTTATTTTGAGGCAATTTTATCGCTTTTTTACCATCAATTCTTTATTAACGACATTTGTTTTGGTTCCTCTCAAGGTACCTGATAGAAAACGGGACCGATTTGGACGCGGGACCAGACCCCGCCCTTCATCTAGCTCTCCGGAAACAGAACACCGCGATCGCTCATCTACTTATTCGAGCGGGAGCCGATTTCGAGAAGCCAGACTCCGTAAGTTTCTTTCGTTCGTACTTTTTTTTTGCAAAATAACCGAAAATGGTTCCAGCACGGGGACTCCCCTATCCACATAGCGTGTACCCTGGGACTCCTGGACATCGTGCAAACTTTATGCGCCCTCGGATGTAGTTTAGAGGTGACCACTTCGAGTGGCTTGTATCCTCTTCACCTCGCCGCTAAAAACGGTCACATTTACATCGTCAGGTTGGTATTTCCGTGTTTAAGTAACGATCGCTCACTCGATTGGCTTCCAGATGTCTCTGTGCGGCCGGCTGCAACATGAACGCCCGAAACTGTGATAACATTCCTGCCGACGTGACCGCTTTGAAATACGGCCACAACGATATCGCAGAGCTGCTGGATCGACTGAGAGCGACCGGGCAGAGAGACTCCTTCGCGAGACAGCTGGTACCAACCTCCAAACCCGCTTTGAGACTGTCCCTGAGGCTGCTGGGACATTGCGGGGTCGGAAAGACTGCCCTGTCCAAGTCTTTATGTGCCGGTCTGTTTAGTTCCCTGTTCAGAAGGTCGGGGTCATTGCAGAGCAACAAATGTAAGTTTTGTAATTAATTTTTAATTTGATTTAATCTGAAATAATTTGTTGACAGCGAGACCGTCATCTCCGATCAACACTCAGATCGAAATGGACGTCACGTCTAGGCAGAATTCCTTAAGCTTCGAATCTCCGGGGAATTATCATTCTACTAACGGTATTCATGTACAAAATGTACGTTTTAGTTTGACGATTCGTTTCAATAAATAATTCTAGAGTGTGATTCTAGATGGACGTTTCAAGCGTCGGTGATATAGTCGTATGGGATTTCTCAGGGCAAGAATCTTATTTCCCCGCATACCACCACTTTCTGTGGACCTCCCCCTATTCCTTGACGGCTGTCCTGTTCAATTTGGACGATCCGCCGTCCGTGCAAGTGCAGCAAATATGTTTCTGGCTCAATTTTATCCTGTCGAGACAACCCGCAGATTTACCCACATGTAAGTACCTATAATATGTTAGCCAGAGATGTGATTGTGAGGATTTATTGTTTTCCAGCCGATTACGGTCAGATCTTGTTGGTAGCGACGCACGTCGATCAAACCAGAGCTGTGAAAACCCAGCAAGGCGAATGGATAAGCTCGGATGCCCAGAACGCCGTGGAATCGGTGAAGAAACTGTTGCCGCACGTGCCGAATCTTATGTCGAATGTGATAATCATGGACTGTAACGTACCTGCGTCTTACGCCTTCAAGCAACTCAAGTCGATCCTGACCGGTTTGAAAGACGACTGTATTCAGGTACGCTTCGTTTAAGTCTT
This sequence comes from Malachius bipustulatus, assembly GCA_910589415.1. Classification (NCBI taxonomy): domain Eukaryota; kingdom Metazoa; phylum Arthropoda; class Insecta; order Coleoptera; family Melyridae; genus Malachius; species Malachius bipustulatus. The sequence goes on from OU342636.1 coordinate 36,720,490, forward strand.
CACTCTTCAGTGGTATCATCATGACTATCTTTACCTTTACCTTTACCTTTACAGGAGAGTCATTTGATTCAATCGACTAGTAAAAAGGGATCCTATAAATTGATAACGACTAAAGTTTTTAAGGTACATTGTGTGCGCACCGAGTGTTGTCTCGAAATCCACCAACCTTCACCAGTGTTTCGTTTTTTTCCGTCTCCCGGCACTTTCGATTTTCGACGGACCCGCGGTAGTAATTTCGGTTCGATTTGATTTCAGCAAACCGTCGGGATGTGGACCGGACTACTGGAATCGACGCTCGCCTGGCTGACGGGACTTAGGAAAGACTACGAGCAGTTCCCCGTGCTGTCGAAGTGCGCTTTCGCCGAGCTGTTACGGACCCACGTCAATTTGCTCGCTTCCGATGAGCACATTCAGGAACTGTTGCTACAGTTGAACTGCATGGGTGAGGTAAAGTTGCCCCCTTTTTTTATTAAACATTATATTGTGGTAGAATGGGAGACATTGTAGTGAAATTTTGGAATAATTAGCCTGAGAAAAATGACAAAAGATCAAAATACAATCATTGGTAGGCTGCTGTGTGATGATCGGAGTGAAGCAAGATTCAAATCTTGGCCCAAACTTATTTTTACCACTTTTTTAGGCGATAAAAGTGTTTTCTTTTCTCATAACATCGTTGGTTGTTTTTCCTGTTAAAAGTAACTTTGAGGGTGCCAAAATACGCCAGTTGAAGCTCCAGTTCTGTTGGTGTGATATCCGGAGTGCGGCAGGGTTCAAATCTTGCCCCAAACTTATTTTTACTACTTTTTTATGACGGAAAAAGTGTTTTCTTTTCTCATAACATCGTTGGTTGTTTTTCCTGTTAAAAGTAACTTTGAGGGTGCCAAAGTACGCCAGTTGAAGCTCCAGTTCTGTTGGTGTGATATCCGGAGTGCGGCAGGGTTCAAATCTTGCCCAAACTTTTTTTTACTACTTTTTTATGGTAATAAAAGTGTTACCCTCTCTCATAACATCTTTGGTTGTTTTTCCTGTTAAATGTAACTTTGAGAGTGCCAAAGTACGCCATTTGAAGCTCCAGTTCTATTGGTGTGATATCCGGAGTGCGGCAGGGTTCAAATCTTGCCCCAAACTTATTTTTACTACTTTTTTATGGTGATAAAAGTGTTTTCTTTTCTCATAACATCTTTGGTTGTTTTTCCTGTTAAATGTAACTTTGAGAGTGCCAAAGTACGCCAGTTGAAGCTCCAGTTCTGTTGGTGTGATATCCGGAGTGCAGCAAGGTTCAAATCTTGATCCAAACTTATTTTTACCACTTTTTATGGCAATTTTATTATCTCATAACATCGTTGCCTGTTTCCTGAGAAATGTAACTGCGAAAGCTTTGCCAAAGTACGCCAGTTGAAGCTCCAGTTCTGTTGGTGTGATATCCGGAGTGCGGCAGGGTTCAAATCTTGCCCCAAACTTATTTTTGGTACATTTTTTATGGTGATAAAAGTGTTACCTTCTCTCATAACATCTTTGGTTGTTTTTCCTGTTAAATGTAACTTTGAGAGTGCCAAAGTACGCCAGTTGAAGCTTCAGTTCTGTTGGTGTGATATCCGGAGTGCAGCAAGGTTCAAATCTTGATCCAAACTTATTTTTACCACTTTTTATGGCAATTTTATTATCTCATAACATCGTTGGCTGTTTCCTGAGAAATGTAACTGCGAAAGCTTTGCCAAAGTACGCCAGTTGAAGCTCCAGTTCTGTTGGTGTGATATCCGGAGTGCGGCAGGGTTCAAATCTTGCCCCAAACTTATTTTTACTACTTTTTTTATGGCGGAAAAAGTGTTTTCTTTTCTCATAACATCTTTGATTGTTTTTCCTGTTAAATGTAACTTTGAGGGTGCCAAAGTACGCCAGTTGAAGCTCCAGTTCTATTGGTGTGATATCCGGAGTGCAGCAAGGTTCAAATCTTGATCCAAACTTATTTTTACCACTTTTTATGGCAATTTTATTATCTCATAACATCGTTGGCTGTTTCCTGAGAAATGTAACTGCGAAAGCTTTGCCAAAGTACGCCAGTTGAAGCTCCAGTTCTGTTGGTGTGATAACCGGAGTGCAGCAGGGTTCAAATCTTGCTCCAAACTTATTTTTACTATTTTTTTATGGCGATAAAAGTGTTTCCTTTTCTCATAACATCGTTGGTTGTTTCCTGAGAAATGTAACTTTGAAAGCTCTGCCAAAGTGGGTCAGTTGAAGCTCCAGTTCTATTGGTGTGATATCCGGAGTGCAGCAGGGTTCAAATCTTGCTCAAAATTTCTTTTTGGTACTTTTTTTTACTCTTCTCATAACATACGTTGTTTCAAGCATGTAATAAATTGTCTGGTGTTGTAGATCGAACGATTAGCTTATTTGCTGTCTGATCAAGGCATGGAGTATCTCAGGAGTCTATCCTGGCCGTGTTTGTTTGTCTGTTTTATTTACACAGTGTGCAAGAAGAGAAACATATAATATCGTTTGATATTTTCATTTGCAGGTGTTTTCCATTGGCGAATTGATAGTAATATCTGTCCAATGGCTCGGTAGCGATCTACTGGGCCAGCTGCTCTCGAGTCAATTTCTGTTGCACGCCAGAGTGACCGGCGTGTACACGATCGAAGACTTTCAGGCCAGTTTTAACCAGTGCGATGCCTTAGACGTGCTTCAGCTGCTAGAAGCTTTGAATATATGCATTAAGGTTGGCGTTGTGGTATCGATAGATAGCATTATTCACTTTAATAATTTTTAGTGTGATATTGACGGTGAAATAGAATACGAGTTCCCCATTTACAACCACACGGAAACAATAGAAGGCCTCTGGGACTCGAAGGATCCCCGATATCCTCCGGAGAGAACAAAATATGGAGGGATCCGGTTGTTCTCGTCCTGTCGAACTTATCACTTATTAAAAACTGTGTTCCCTCATATACAGGTAGGTTACGTTACGGTAACAATCAGTCCTGTTAATTTATAATTTTTTATTATCTGGTACCGGTACCGGTACCGGTAGGTAGATCTTCGCAGAGCCTCCTTAGAGAATTACTACAACAACGACAGCGACTACGATCTCTACCAGTGGTTCCTGGGATCAAAGCTGTGTAACGCCGAAATCGAGAGCCTGATCACCGTGGAGGAGGACAGCCACGGCATCCAGTACATCGAGATTAAAATAAGAGGACCGATCGACGTTCCTCAGGGTTGCTTTTATTTCCTGGAACAGATAATGGAAATTATCAATAAGGTAATGAGCGCTAACGTTCCTCAAATGTCATGTTTAATAAGTGGAGAATTACTTTCAGACGATCTGCAAAGTGTGTCCGGGTTTACTGACGGAACGGCACATCCTAAGTCCCGTAGAACTGAAAATGCACTCCGAGGATTGTTTCTGTTACGAGCCGCAGTTTATAACGGGAGCGATGCTGGACGCGGAATCGACCCTCGATGTCGTCCTGTATAACCCTCATCTCGATCTGCACGAAACCGTCACGCAGCTAATCATGTTTGGTAAGATTATTGTCGGGTGTGGAGAGTAGACAGCATTTCTTCTTCTTCCTCTTCTTCTATTTTATATGGCTTGAACACTCTTGTGCATACAGCCAGGCTAGAGTGTTTATATGATTTTGGCCAGATTTTTATGTCTGGTCTTCTCTCTTTGGGGCTACAGTAGGTAGACAATATTTGAATGTTTTATCAAGTTTTGACAGTTTATTGAAATGACAGATGAGAAAAGTGTCTCAATGTGACCAAGGAGTTAAATTGAGCTTTAAAGTATCTGGCTGAATGCATAAAAGTTCGCTAGCCATAAAATAATAATAAGAAGAATTTAAGAGTCCATTGTGGTGCAGCAATCATAATAAAACTACCATCTTCTTTTTATTATTGGATTCTTCAATGGCCTTTTGCTCGCTCATGCATTTAGCCAGCTATATTATTTTCTATGGCTGACTGGACATTACTGACAGACAGAAAACTGGCCATGTCATCAATCAAATCGTTAACAGATTCTGCCACTAGAACCACAAGAAAAATGAACATTTTTTCAAAAAAACAATTCATAAAAATTATTCTCTTGACAGATGAACCGTCCCTGGCCGGCTGCATGGAATGGGGCTGCGCCCTCCGCATCTCCGACCTGCCGGCCCCCGTGTGTCTGCGCTTGTGCGGACTGCTGGATCCCCCGGAGCCGCACGGCAGGGACTGGTGCCTGCTCGCTCTCAAGCTGGGCCTGTGTCAGGACCGGATCGCCGCTCTGGACTCGCAGCACTCCAGCCACACTATGCGGTTGCTGAAAACGGCTCGTTGCACCATAGGTATGGGATCTGATGGATTCGGTTCGGAAATTAAAGTGTTTGGTAATTTTTGCCGATTTTTGTTTAATAAAAATGTATGCAGGTAGAACCGGATGCCAATGTGGTAACCGATTTGATCTTAAATAGTATTATTCGGTTTCCTCAAAGGTATTAAGCATTTTATTAAAATCAGAAATTATCTAGTACAGCTGGACTTTAATTTCTGACCGAATAAACATTACCTACTACTGTTAGTTATTTTTTTATTTATTTATAACGTTTTTAGAAGTTATAGTGGCACAACTTAATTGTGAGTTTTTCTCCAGGTGCTTTGATAGCGAGTTTGCATGAACTGGATCGGTTAGATGCAGCCGAAGTCCTCCTACGTTCCGCCCCGATATTCAAAGTCTTAGGCCCGATCGCATAAACGCCCGTCAGATATTTAACGAGCCGTTTATGCAACCTGGGCACTAGAGCATGAAGTCTATTCTTAGATTAGTTTTCTAGATCTAGATCTGTTAATTAGATTTGTATCGCTGGAATCTTTAAGCGGGGAATTGAATTATTAAAAGTCTTTTTATTAATGTTTTCGTCAAGCTTGTTGTTATAAGGGTGGATTTTTCCATAATCACTCTGTGTATTCTCTTGAGAACTAAAGAGGCGAGATTTCTGCCTAAATGTGTCAGTATTATTATTATTATTATTATTAGATTAGAGTAGATTGTTTTTTATCGAGTAGTGAAATTGCCAATTTTTCATACTCTACTACTGTTATTGAAGTTTAACGGAACGTTAATTGAATTTCATAGACTAGAATTAGATTTTTTGATAGTAATTGCATGAGTTTTCGTAATTAAAGACTTTGAAATGTTTCCAGAATTAATAAGCCTAATAATAATCAAATTCTATACGTACAGGGTATTGAAAAAAAGACATATTTTTTTACAACAATACTTTCTATTTACAATTTTTTGTTTTGTTATCTTTGTTTATAATTATTGTTATTAATTTAAACGTTTTTATTGCTTCAAACTTTACTATACGTTTATACGTTTATGATTTTATTGATCTTGTTTTGTAATTATGTCAATCAACTTTACTGGTGTGTATTATGAAAAAATAAATTCAAAACACCCTGCATTGGTATTTATATATTAAATTTATCATTTTTTTATCACTGTTGTAAGTGGGTCATAGGAATTTAAAATGCAAATTCAGTTTTATTCAATTAATAATTCCAGGTTTATCGTTACAATAAAATGTTTTGAAATAACTTCTAGCAATGGCTAAAATGTACCTAATTGGATACTTTTAATCTTGAACAGGTTAATACTAATGAAAAAATAGGTTTTTTGTCTCCTTGAAATATTAAATTTCACATTAACATTACACAAAAACACAAAAAATTTGCTTCGATTCTCTGTGAATTTTCAACCCTTATCTTGAAATTAATGGAAAAATTATATTTCAGCAGCTTTAATTGTTTCAATTGCAATGATTGTGAAGAAAATTATTTATTTATTGTGAAATTGCGACCCTTAAAAGACTCGATTGATCAGAATCTTTTCAAAATTTCTCTAGAAAAATGCGATTGTTTTTTTTTACCATAACTTCGTTCTTTTTTACAGTATTGGGTCCGTCCGAAAATCATTTTGAAGGTAATTTTAAGGGCTATAAGATCCTCCAGATCTCAATTTTTTAAAACCCATAATTTTTAAAAGTTTAAGGGAGGGCTCGGGTCAGATGTTCCTCGCAATAAAATTTATAAATTTCTAATGTGGATATCTGGGTTGTTTTTCATCCTATAGAAATAAAAACAAAAGCAAAATTTTTGTGAAGGAAAAACGTTAATTTATGTATTTTGCAATTTTTTTTCAATATTTAGTAGTTTTAGAGTTATTATGAAAAAAAGAGAAATTTGAAAAATTCCGTTTTATTTAAATCGTACTTTTTTTTTAAATCATTCCAAACCGGTCAGTTTGCGAGCTCATTACTTGTACTAAAATGAAAGTAATCCTATAGGGATTACTATAAATTTTAATTTTGGTGGAAATGGCGAAGATTTTATTTCTCACTTTTTCTTAAAAAAAAAAATTAAAGTCTTATTTTCATCATAACTCGCTTAGTTTTGACGCAATCCACTCCATCCAGGACTTATTTCAAAGATCTTTCGAAATACTTTGAAAAATATTCTATAAGTATTTTCCCTAAAATGTATCGATTTTCCGTTATTTAACCTCAAGTATACTAAAAAAAATTATTCCTTTAGCTAGCTATAAGTCAACTTGGATTAAATTTAAAATGTTGATGTAAAAACCAATCTTTGTTTTTTTAATGTCTTTCATTTTGGGGAAACAATTTTTTTTTCGAAAAACGTATTATTTTGGAGTTATTTATAACAAACGGTTTCATGGAATTAATTTTTTTCTTTCAACTTTTCCTGCATTTTATTATGATATGCTGGTGCTATTCTTCTGCTGTGTAATTGTACCTGTACCTGCATTTTGATGAGTTATCAATAAGATCTTGAAAGCAGTTCAAATTAAATTAATGCCGGCAAATGAGTGCAAATTTGAAAATTAATTCGATTTCCTTTTGGATATTTCTACATTACTAGTGAAGCCTTTTAATTTAACTGAAGATAGGCTCATAGTCACAGTCAAAAATTATTTCCTCTATAATTTTTCTGTAAATCAACCTGGAGATATTATTTGCACAAAACTGAATTTGTATTAAAACCCTATGACCCACTTACAAGTTTCCAGTCCGTATAAAATCATATTATCTTCTGTTGGAGGAGTGAAATAAATAATTTTTTCTATCATTTCATTGTTTTATTACCTACCTCTCTCTTATAGGTGACCAGGAAGCTGCATAAATTGTTCATAATAATAACAGGGTGTGTATTGACGATGCAATAAATCAGGCCGCTTGTAACCCTCCCAACACAGGGACTCTTCTAAGATGTATTTTTCAAGCCGTTTGGAAGAGAAAAAATATTCAAGGGCTTATATACACAGGGCCTAATACACAGGGCTTAGGTGTATTAGGGTGAGTTCTATTATTGGAGAGGAGAGGAAATAAAAAAAAGATTTATTTTTATAAATTTATCAAAATAAATTGCTTTATTTACCAGTCTTACATTTCACTACAAAAGTACAAATAAGACGAAAGGGTCCAAGTAGACCTGACCTGGGAGACATAAACATTCAGTCAATTCATATAGAATAGTTCTCATAACGTAACATTAGAATATAATTAGTAAGTAATACTCGCTGTGGCTCTCTGCTGCCTGAGTGACAGTACCGACAGTGAGCAAGAACATGTCAAAGGCACTACAGTAAAATCATTGCACGTCATTTTATGCATTACAAAAGAGTAAAATACACTGACTGAGGCATAATAACTTTATGACTTGAACTAAATAACTTTGGCATAACTTTTTTCTTATATTAAAATTGAATTTGTTAGATATACCCTCGGATATACCATAATCTAAAGTGTATGTTATTTCCCTACATTTATGCAAGTACATATACCTACATATACAGGGCGAGTTGTGAAGAACTTAACAAACTTCTACCATATGTAGAGTCCATCAAGGTTTAAGGGACATATTATCATGTGACCCATAAAAAGTAGTGTCAACTCCTCTGTTAATATACAGGGTGATTTGTGAATTTTTTAAAATATTCATTTGGCTATTATATTATAATATCCACTTTTTTTGGTGCAACAGTACCTATGCTGTTTTCTAGCATTCGATCGATGTTCTCTAAACCTGGAAATTCCAGGACCAGCTTAAGAAAAATTTCTTAATGCGATTAAAAAAAATGTAATTATTGATTTTCAAAATGCACAAATAGGCAATCAAAACTGTGTATGTGAAATGACTGTCATATTGTGTGTGTTATTTCCAGGATCGGGCTAAATTATTTTTCAATTTTTAAAGAAAAGTTATCTCAAACTTAGCACGAACTCTCCTCTGATTTCGAAATCAATTTTTCTTCAGCCGGTTCTGGAATTTACAAGTCTTGAGAACGCGGATCGAATGCTAGATAACAGTGTACAATTGGATCAAAAAATTAGGAAATTCCAATCCGTGTAGATATTATAATAGCCAAACGAATATTTTTAAAAATTCACAAACAACTCTGTATAATGGTAGAAGTTTGTAAAGTTCCTCATGACTCACCCTGTATAAAACATTTGAAGAATTTGAAATAGAATAGAATAAAACATTAAATAAGCAATAATATAAAAATGTGTATAAATAAAAATAAACAAACAGGATTGTAGTAAAAATTTTACACATGCAGATTTCTTACCTAAACAAACATTTTATAAACCTCAAAATCGAATGTAGGATTTAACACATTTTTGATTACATTGCTAGCAAGTTGTAGTTACAACGTTGTTATTCCCTATGTTCGGATTTGAGACTAGACATGCACACAATAATTACAAGTATACAAACACAAAACTAAAAATTATTACAAACACATTTAAAAAAAATTCTGAAATGAAAAATTAAAAGGACTCACTTCATAGCAGTAATTTTTTCTATCAAGTTAAGGCTCGAAAACATAAATCAAGTCTAGCCGAATAAGTCTCTAAAATCCGAGATTAAAGAATGCTCTTTTCGATCTGGGAAAAAATATTAATGGCCCATTTTGAACAATTTGTCGTCTCATCCATAATAATGCTCCAGTTTTTGAATTACCTAATACATAGGTACTTGAAATAATAGTGAACAGGAGTTTACATCCTATACTTTCTCTACCACCACTAAGGTTTCTTGAACAACATTTATAAACACAATCCTATCTAATGAGAATGCTGACCAGAAACAGGAGCGGACAAGCCATCCAAGGATACTGGTAATTTATTATTTAACGATATGTCAAGATAAAAAGTGAGCAACAAAAGACCAGATAGTTGAAAAAAAGGTGCAACACATTTTATATTGTTTTTTTGTTTTACAAACAAAGAATAATAATTCTTATTTTTAATAATATTACCTAAGACGCTTTATGTCTTATTTTTTGTTGCTCACTCTTTTTATTGTGAAAATTACAGTGTTACCAAAAAATAACAGACCTAAGGGACTTTTTTCCTATTTACCTATTAAATCTTACAGCCAAGTGGTGCCGGTACCGGTGCCGGTGGAGTTGTGCTCCTCTGCAGATCAGGGTCTTTCTTACAAGAATGAATTAATGTTGCCACGTAACCCAACCATATTCTTACCTTTCACAGCGATGCAATCACATCTCCACCGCTTCTTAATTTTAGACGAGTCTCAATAAAACATCAATAACGGCTGCTTTTCCAGTGACAGATCAATATTTTCAGGTCCCATAAATCCCTGAAAATCAGTTCAATCATGACCTCGACCTGCTTCCAGTCAAGTTCGTCCAGACCGCACCCGATTGTAGGCATCGCCAGTCTCCTCACCTTGTTGCTTTCGACGTGCTCTCTCATTTTCATCAGGGAACTGTAGAGAGTCTCGTAGGTCGGTTTACCGTACGAGGTTCGTTTCGTAACCAGATAGTAAATAAATCTCTCGCCCTGTTTCAAAACCGCCAGCCCCCCGGTCTTTTGATTTTGCGCCAGGAGGACCTCCACCGATCCGAATCTCTTCTTGAATTCCAAAGCGATGCCCTTGCCCATCGAAAAATCCTCGGCCACGCAATGCGCCAAGGAATGGTCCTCAGAAACGGTGAAAAGGTCTCGGATTTCTCGCGTCATGCACGTGATTTGGACGTCTGTGTTTTGATCGACCAGGTTTCTGAATTCGTCGAATCCATCGAGTCGATCTTCAAAAGATTCAGTTATCGAGGCTTCTGTTTCTTGTTTAGAATCGCCGTTGAGGGTGTGTTCTGGCCGAGGAGGTGTCCAGGCCCGCCTAAGTTTGGGATTTCTACGAAGAGGCCTCGAACGGACCTTCTGCGGTTCTTCTGGAGGGGGTGAAATGCTCGGGAGCTCTCTGAAAAGTCTCGTTTGCAGTTCTTGCGCAGGGGACGGACTTCTTGAAAGATGACCCGGTGAAATAGCCAGCTCCTGCATTGCCTTACGCAACCACCCTCGGCCTCTGCCTCCCGTTATCATGATTTGGATGCAACAATAAAACCGTGGGAAACAAAAAATGAAACCAAAGGGGGTTGCGTGGTTTAAAAAATAAAGTCACTCTTGGGTGTTTCGTTTTTTGTCTATACACACCCAAGATTCTTTATTTTGCTGAAAAGTAAACCACCCCGACCCTGAGAACAAAGAAACAATTTTAATGATGACAATCAAGGAATTAGGTTTTAATTATTGTGAAACTGAGAACTGAACAGTTTTGGTTTTCTTTACTATTCTTACCCCTTTTGGAAGTTCTGGTCTCTGGGATGAAACTTATGTTTTGACCTCAACCACCAACACCGACTACCACCGCTTGTCTCAACTTGAACTTCAAGGTTCAATGCTTCCATGCAAGACTCGATGTACTAATAATTGCAGTAGCACAGTCACAAAATTACCATCGGGGTTACTAATTATTGTCTGTCGCCTTTCTACTTGAATTTTAGTTTTATAATAAGCACTAGCACTAGCACTAACTTAGCTTAGTAGCACCCCAGCAGGCCAGTATCCTCCAGACCCAGACCGGTGTTCCTGTTATTGTGAATTAATTTGTGAAAATGTGAAAGGACTAAATAATGAAAGTCGAATGTGACTTGTGAGCATTCCACTCATCTCACTAATTACCTGGTCCCTGGTAATGTGAGTTTAGTGTTTAGTGAGGCCACAGAGGCTGAGGGTGTTTATTAGAGGTTAGGTTAACTAAAACCACATGAAAGTCAGGAAGCAAACATTTAAAAAAAACATCAACATCAACAACAACATTAAACATTGAGAGAGAGAGAGAGAGCGAGAGCTGATTTTATTGACAATTATGACAATTAACAGTAGAAACAAGTATTTTTTGACAGTTGCAGGGTTGTCAATTTCACTGTAAACGATACCTTAAGACTGTGTCTGCGCAGGCTGCGTTCCGGCTTGTCGTTCTTCTGACGTCACGCGGCTCAATGACTACACTACACATTGTTCGTATCTTTTTCATTACAAGAAATAAATAAATAATTTTTTCTAGGTTTACATAAGTCATCAACAGCTATCCATTTGACGTTTTAAAAATTTTCACAGACAACTAACTTCCAGAGTTTTCATAGTTAACTTTTGTGTTTCTTTGAGCCACCGTATTGTTTTTTCATGTTATTCTGAATTGAAAAAAACAGAAAAACCAAAAAGCTAACACATTTCAAAAAAATCCGCAATTTATTTTTCTTCTTTAAAAAAAAAAGAATTTTCACCGAATGATGACCGTTGCTTGACTTATGATTATTATAACGTTCGGTTAAAAACGTTATTTTTTTCGAAAAAGAAGAACACAATTTTTGAGAGTTTGTTTTTAATGTGATAGATTTTTGGTTTGCTTGAACGCCTGAAATTCTATTCACGTGTCAGTGATCATTTTGTCATAATAGTCATAGTATAAGGTCACTGAACCAGGAACCTATATAGAACTGTAAGTAGCATCGGTTGGTTTTATATCTTGGAATTCTTGAACCTTACCTTAAATAGGAATCTCTTGAAATCACACACAATAGTTATTTTTGATAAAAGTTGCTTGAAAGAGTGTTTGAAGCATGAACGAAAATTGTCAAACGTCACTTTCACGTCATTAATACGTCACATTATGGGAATGTTTTAAGTATGCGAAGAAAATTGTCAAACGAGGCCGAAAGGCGAGTTTGACAATAGTAAAACGTTATTTTCACGTCATTTTCACGTCATTTTCACGCATTTTTACGTCACAAAATGGTCAAACGAGGTCGAAGGCCGATTTTGATTCAAGTGAAGCCGAAAGCCGAGTTTAAAAATAGTCAAACGTCATTTTCACGTCTTGCTCACGTCATTTTCATGTAATTTTCACGTCATTTTTACTCATTTTCACGTCACAAAATGCTCAAACGAGGCCGAAGGCCGACTTTGATTCAAGTGAAGCCGAAAGCCGAGTTTAAAAATAGTCAAACGTTATTTTCACGTCATGTTCATGTCATTTTCATGTAATTTTCACGTCATTTTCATGTAATTTTTACGTCATTTTTACGCATTTTCACGTCACAAAATGCTCAAACGAGGCCGAGGGCCGATTTTGATTCAAGTGAAGCCGAAAGCCTGGTTTAAAAATAGTCAAACGTTATTTTCACGTCATGTTCATGTCATTTTCACGTCATTTTTACGCATTTTCACGTCACAAAATGGTTTAATGAGGCTGAAGGCCGATTTTGATTCAAGTGAAGCCGAAAGCCGAGTTTAAAAATAGTCAAACGTCACTTTAATGTCATTTTTATGTCATTTTAAAGTCATTTTCATGTAATTTTCACGTAATTTTCACGTAATTTTCACGCATTTTCACGTCACAAAATGGTTTAACGAGGCCGATGGCCGATTTTGATTCAAGTGAAGCCGAAAGTCGAGTTTAAAAATAGTCAAACGTCATTTTCACGTCATGTTCATGTCATTTTCACGTGATTTTCATGTCATTTTCACGCATTTTCACGCCACAAAATGGTTAAACGAGGCCGAAGGCCGATTTTGATTCAAGTGCTTGAAACACTTCTTTTGCAACGTGTATATCAGGAGGCATTTTGTTAAATCGCATCAAGAAACTATAATTTATGTTCTCATACGTCACCGAGAACGGCAAAATTTGTATTGAAGAAATTGGTATTTTATATTGTCAAAGCTGACAAGCTGACAGGCAAAGTTGTTTCTTATGTTATTTTTATCACTGTATCGGACTAGTGAGTAAAAACACACACTTTTAAGCATAAAAGTGCGTAAAAAATGTCAAATATGAACTTTATGATGCGATTTAAGAAAAAAAATTACAAGGTATAGTTGGACCAGAGATATAACGAAACGACTTCTGTCATTTTATCAATTTTTGGATTATTGAAATATTGTTGAAGTCATAAAATATGACAGTTTAACAATTAGATCATTTCGTTATATCTCTTGGTCGACTATACATATATATGATTTATATTAACTGACGTCATTGGGTAGAAAAAAATAACCATAAAAAAGGTAACATATTTTTTTATTTTTAATTTAATGTACTGATCCTGGACTATCTTATGCTTATGATTCACTTAAACCTACCATGAAGTTTACAGGTAGCAGATATATATATATAAATACATAAAAATTTTTTGTCGCTTCACCCGCTCATACGTAACCTAATTCAACCAAACTTTCCAAAATTCAAACGAGGAATTATCAGCAAATCTGCAAATATTCCATCAGCTAGTCCACTTGGTCATCTAGGGGCTCACCGTGGACTGACAGGTTATTGTCAAAATATAATCTCGCGATTTCCTCACGATTACACCAGTAATCCTTCTCGGGACTCATTTCTACGTCAGGTGAACATTTCTCATGAAGCAAGAATCTAAAATAACAAAGTAGAATAATTAAAAACAGAAAAAATATAAATTAACGGCGCCCAGCCTTACCTCTCCAGTGATTTACCCAATCTCGGTTCCGCGCACTTAATCCAAACATCAACGGCCACTTCGATGAACTTCGGGATAATTAAATACGTAGCAGCGTTGATGCAAGCGTAAAACACTCGCGCCTCCAAGTTAGAGAGCAGCTGGAAGTCCCAGGGATCGACTTCCGGATCGATTTTGGCCTTGAAATTTATCACATACGTCTCGATAAGGTCCTTGTTTTTGGGCTCATCGGGGTCGTCGCGGTGACAATCGCACCACCCGATCAGCACGAAGAGGCTCTCGGTGGTCACGTGATCCAAGACTATGGGCTCTTGGTCTTTGGATGGATCTTCAGGGCAGAACGACATCAGGTCCCGGAAGACGGTGGAGAACCGGTACAAGCCAGTGGAGGGGGTTACACGGTACAGGTGACCATCTGATGAAGACACCAGGAAGCCTTCTTCTGTGGACGTGGTGGGGTCCTGATTGAACTAAAGATGTTTGTTTCGTATAGTTTATTTTTTCAATAATAATTAAAAAGCAGTAAATTAGGAAGTTTGGTAGCAGCGCGTTCAGAAAGGAATCCCCAGGAAACTGCGGTGAGCGGAAAACTGCAATTATGCGATTTCCCATCTTATTCCCCTATGCTACGTTTTGAAAGTTGTCACCCGGTATACATTGGGTCCAAGATAAGAATGAACAGGATGGGGATCTCGGAAATCGTGGGAGATACTGGGGATCAGTTAAATGGGGAAAAAGTTGGGCAACCAAAAGGACAATGCAAAGGAAGAAAGAGATTCCAAAAATTATTTAATACTATACAGGGTGCACTGAGAAAAATTTTCTGTCCAGCCAGAATGGTAGAACGGTATTTGCAGTACTACGTATGCAGCATCATTAAATCTGGCTGAAACACATTTAATACGAATAAGACAACCGTATAGCAGATATTGAGTTTTGTAGAGACACAATTTCGAGAAATGGTATTACCGTAATACCATTACCTGGATGTCGCTCACGTTGTCTTTCTAAAACACCATTATCATAAACGGTACGTACCATCCTCCCTGATTTTAACTGTGTAACATTTCTGCAGAATTATTGGCGTTACAATCTGGTGCTGCTAAGCAGAGTGATCGCTATTTTTCTCTTACGTGAAAATATGCCGGAAAATAATTGTTCATGGTCATTCTTGCCTGGTAATAACAAATATTGAGGTTTGTAGAGACACAATTTCGAGAAAAGGTACGGCCGTAATACCATTACCGTTACCTAGCGTCCTCCCTGATTTTAATTGTGTGTAACGTTTCTGCAGAATAAATGATGTTAGATTCTTGTCCTGCAACGCAGTAAGGAACTCCATTATACACATGGGAATTCATAATATTGTATTTCGTGCAGTTAAACTGCCGCTGCTGCACTATTATTCTGATAGTAAAATCAGTAAAAACGTTAACAAAGGTATATCTGCGTTCTTGGTAAATCTGAGCAGTAAGCAAGTTCGGTAAGTTATGTGAAATACTGTGGAAAGCCGTGTGAAGTCCCGGGACGCGTGAAAAGTGTACGCGGGTGCGATTGCGCGATGGAATCTTTGGTCCTGTTTATAATAATAATTTAGCGTTGCTTGACTTAGTGTTAGTAGTTGTTCGCAAGTTGTGCGTGGTACATGGACGCGGATGCGTTTTTGACATTTTTTATTTCAAGTGGTAGGTACCTACGCGAACATACTTATAATCGATGATTTACGTGTTATTATTGCATTGTTCGACTGTGTTTCCCCGATTATAATACCTATACCAATTTTACCATAGATATACGTAATAATTTAGTGTGTGTCTTGTTGCAAGGATTATAGTGTGAGCAAAATGAAAACGTTACTGTAGATTTGTGTGATGAAACATTTCAACCGTTCTTTGGAAAAATTAGAGAAGTACATGTGAGTCACAGTGAACAGTGTGATTTTTTCTGCAAAATGTTAAAAACTGTCGAGTTCAATTTACATTATTTTGCTCACAATGTATATGTCCTACTACCTTGATGCAGTTTCCTTGTTTTCTTATGTGTCAAATATGTTAACATGCAGTCATGGTGAACCTTTGATGAAATGTACGTTACTTAATGCCTTTAAATTAATTTAATTTATTGAGAATGCCTATACAGTGTGATAAATGGTGAACATGGTAGGTATACAGGGTGTTGTAGAGGTTGTTTAGAAAGACTGTAAATTTAAAACAAAAATGGTTTCCTCGGCTTCGTTACCGATATATAGGGTGTGTTTTTCTAAAATTTAAATAAAAATGACAGTCAAATTTAAATAACTTCCACTGACAAAACACATTATCTCCCATAACTATATTACGAAAGCGTTTGTTTGTTTTTTTTTTTATTAACGGTAACGGAATTAGAGGCATTCAAACTCTACCAATTCCTGAAGAGTCGAATAAAATTTGCCAATATGGCATCGTTATTCGAATTCGAACTTAAAACAACGGATTGGAAATATATTTTGAATAATATTATCGTCTATGGTATCCCCGCAACGAAAATTTTTTTAAACTTTGCTGAACTTGCCACTTCATCTGTTTCCATGGTAGGTAATATCTGTCTGGGTATTTTAGACCTGCACACTATTTTTTTCCTGAAGAAAGGTTGATCATATCTTTTTAAAGAAACCATTCTGGAGAAAAATTTAATTGATTACTCCGTAAAATCCACAATGAATGCTGTGATGCTATCAGTGTCCACCATTTCGGGATCACCCTGTATATTTATTTTGAATTAAATAATTAGTTTTTTTTCTCTTATAATGATTAATTAAATATGGTGTTTGAATGTTTTTCAATAAAAATTTTATGCATTAAAACCTAAGTTTTCTTTGCAGCATTCCTATCCCAATTCTATAGTTCTAATAAATTCTAATTCTTTTTAAAAATTACTGAGAGTTAAATTACACAATTTCAGTTAAAATACTTATTTGACATCTACTTAGAATTTTCTCCAAAATCAAATGTATGTTTTAAGCTTTGAGTTAATTATAATTTCGTATGAATTATTACATCTTAAATTAGAAGGATGATGTGGATATATGATTTATAAGTAATTTGAGTTAATTAATTAATTATTATGTTATCAACTTGAAAAAAATACCGATAGAATTAAATTGGCAACTACTTACAGCAAACAGACCTAATGCCAGTTCAGTGCTGAGTGTAAAGTAAGTATCGTTTCAGTGAGTATCCAAAGGCTTGCAAGCGATTTTTATCTTGCGCCTCCCTTTAAATATGCCAGGAAATAATTTATCTTGCAGTCAAATAGTGACTGTCTATTATTTAAATACTTGAGTGACCTTTTTAATATCAAAGTGCTGCATCTGGTGATACCAGCAATACGCTCTGCTTGAAAAAATGTTGTACACTGCCTTTCAGTGAACTGGTAACTGCTAAAAAAATAATCACATGGAGTTCTACCATGCCAAAGAAAAGAGTCTTACGCAGAAATTTCTATTTAATTCTCCATGACCGGCAGTGTGTATTATCCTTACTGTTGTGAATCCATTGCTGAACAGCTAGATTTACAGACTGTTTGAAATGCCATTAGACATTACCATTAGCCTGCTTATACTGTACCAGCAGCCTTATGCGTTTTACGTTCTGTGCATGGCGAAACGTTCTTCTAGCATTTTGCATGATACAAGTAGGAAGGCCAGGGATATCATGATATTCCTTGCTGCCCTTAGACGTCACGATACGCGTGCTTATACTTTCCATATAGCCTTATGCGTTATACATTACTAGGCATGGCAAAACGTACTTGTGGAATTTAGTCCCAGTTTCACCATTAAACAAGTCAGGAAGAACATGATTTAATGCTATTCCACGCTGACATTTTTCTCAGTGTGTTTAAGTTTGTATGTTCATAGCTCCGGCAAACGGTAGAACACGTTTAATTGTAGTTTTTTTTTGTATAAAGCACGGCTCTAAGACGCTTTGTACTTGAGATACAGGCTGTTAAACTTTTATTAAAAAATCGTCTTTTTCGAAATAATCTTAAAATATACTTTACCCAATATTGTTGAAATTTGACAGTTTCATTTGCAAATTGACTTGCATTGACAGTTTCATAATGGTTGGGACAGTGACGTCCCGGTAAGCACCTCAACGAAGTTTATTTTGAAAAAACTTTTATAACGCGTACGCCAATGGCTTTTTTTAATTATTTTATTTTATTGTCAAATTAAGAAACTACAAGTAATACTTGAGGACAAACAAGTTTTTGTCGTTTAGATTTTTTTCGTATCTTGCTTCGTTTTTGAGATAAAAAATAAAATTCACTTAATTGCATTATCCCTGAACTACCCCAGAAACATGGAAAAATTTTCTTTTGGAAATTAGGTAGGTACATTTCTTGACAGCTAAGCTATGGAATTTTCTTTTTTTTTTCTTTTTTTCCCATATTTCTTGGTTTGCCCAGAGAGATGTTCAATTAAGTGGATTAATTTGTTTTCCAAAAACAAATCAAGATACAAAGAAACGTCAAGAGTCGTGAGTTTTATTTTTAGTTTATTGATCTGAAAAATAAAATAAAATGATAAAAAAGCCATTGGCGTAGAGTTTTGAAAATTTCTTCAAAATAAAATTTGTTGAAACATTTACCGGGGGTCGCTACTGGACTTGATAATTTTATTCTATTTAGGGCTTAATTATCCCCCTATAAGCCCCTTAATACAGCAAATGAAAAAATAAAATGATAAAAAAAGCCATTGGCGTAGAGTTTGAAAAGTTTTTTCGAAATAAAATTTGTTGACGCTACTGGACTTAATAATTTTAATCTATTTAGGGCTAAATTGGCTCCTTATAATTAGCCCCTTAATACAGCAAATTAAATAAATAAAATGATAAAAAAAAGCCATTGGCGTAGTTTTAAAAGTTTTTTCAAAATAAAATTTGTTGACGCTACTGGACTTAATAATTTTAATCTATTTAGGGCTAAATTGGCTCCTTATAATTAGCCCCTTAATCCAGCAAATTAAATAAATAAAATGATAAAAAAAAGCCATTGGCGTAGAGTTTGAAAAGTTTTTTCGAAATAAAATTTGTCGAGGTCGACGTGACAACGTCGCGAAAGCCTAAGGCTCTCAGACGCTAGAGGGCAATGTGAAGGGTTGAACCGTAGGGAACCTGTATTACCGCTTTACTAGGGTAGCGCATTCTCATTCTCACAAAAAGTTGGGAAAAAAGTTGGGAATGTCAAATTTGACTTCATAAACGTCAGATTTTTCATGAACGTACAACTGTGTAAACATTCACATAATTATTTGTTATTAAGTCTGCGTATTTTATAAAAATGGTAAACTTTGATGGGTTAGAAGATGTTTTAACAATAAAAAGTGAGCTTTCCACTTGTTGGCGTTGCCTAAAGGGACTTTCTTAATATTTTAAACTCATTATAGTCCTCTATCAATACTTACCTGTTACTAGGATCTTCTGAACAAAAAATGCATCCAGCCCCAGCAGACAGTTATGATTGCAGAAAATATACGACGGGGCTCAGAATTTCCGTATTCCTGAAAGTTGGTCAGGTAGGTTTTATTACATCTTGATGAATCTTATTTTTAAGGATCAGTTATGTGTACTAAGATCACGCTGCCGTTCGTGTGTCTACCAAAACGCTTTTTATCAGTAACTACGTTAGATATCGAGATAAAAATTATACCTAATACTAAAGTCTATAGCTTCGTGATCCTATAAACCCGTAATTATGTTTTTAATACCCACTGCAAAGAGGATTCCTTGAATTTTATTCGTGTTATTATTTTGTTTCATTTTTCAAACTTCGCTTTTTTCACTTGATACCTACGCCTGTGACCAAATGTGCCAAAAATATGACATCCAGCTGTTCAAACATAACCGTGTTTAGTAAACGTCAAAAAGTGAATTAGGTTGTCCAGAACACGTGACCTTTCAACTGTCAAAATGGCGGCCTGTAGAAACACAAACGCAAATCATCGAACCAGAACAGTCAGCACGCGGCAATTAGAGAAGTTTTATTTTATTTATAACATTTCGAAATAATCAATTCGAACATCGAGCTATATCTTAAGTTTACTGTTATTCAGTGTGTGTGCTTTGTCAGTTACAATAACAGTGATGTTACTAAGAAAAGTATGATTACCTGCTATCTTTAGAAAGTGGTGCTTCCGACATTATGGTTCGCTATAAAGAAAAAATTAGGATCTTGAACGGCGTTGATCCATTTTTCTTAACTCCAGAGGATCCTGGACCACCTGTTTCTGCACCAGACATCGTGTCGTATTTAGTGTTGAGCCACACAGTTTTTATACAAAAGAAAACGAAGGCTTATAAAAGTTTAAGCGGCTACAAGTGCAGGCTTTTGCATTTAATGGGATTGAAGCAAATTGCTAATCATGTGTGATCTTCACTGGAAAGGTAAAATGAAAATACTATCCTATGACCCATAGCAATAAAATATCTTGATCATTAACTTGTTTTTATTAATGCATTGTTTTTTGTTTAGGGTAAAACATTCTCAACGAATGAACAAACCGCCTTGCTTGATTGAATTATCTGTGAAGAAGACGGTGCCATAAATTGTGGCCATTGCACCTGCATCCTGCATGGCTGGGCTCTCTGAAGTTTGTAGTGATGTTGCTGCTTTGCTGTTCACAGTGGAGCATAATCACAGAACAAAAACCATCTCATCGTGTACAGATGCTGTGGCAGCATGGAACGTTCCAAAAATATCAGAAGTTCCAATTGTTCGACTTAGTGAAATGGAATTAAATAAAAAATCCAATGTAGAAAAGCCGTCTTATTCTGTTGACGAAATTCCTGCCATTGAAGGTCAATCACCATTATCACTCCTACCATAATCCCTTACATTATCAACTAATTTTATTAATGTACTATTATAAATTTTATAGGTATATCTTTTATACTTGTGTTTTTAAACCTTTATTATAATCTTGATAAATGTTTTTAAGAATTATTTTGAGTTTATGAAACTTCATTAATAGCTTCAGCATGGGGATAACATATATCAATTGTAGAAAAAATCAACAACTTCAGAAACATACATTTTATTTATTATAATGAACATAATATACTTTATTGTAACATAAGCTGGTGCTCATTACAAAGTTGTCAATAAAATTACAGTTTTATAAAAACACAATTATTATTTTATATATTAATTTATTGGAGACTGAAATTTTTACAGTAGGTAACTTTAACAATACTATAGTACTAATATGACCGTGTCACTAAAAAATTCAGAAAGCCAATTTAAAAAACGGTGAAAGTATTCAAAATTGAATGAACGCATAAGAATACTGTATTTATGAGATTGATGTGCGAAAGGTTTTTAACGCAACTTCAAGTCATAATTAAATTAAGTTGGAATAAAATAACAGATAAATATTTAACAATTAAGAAAAAAAACTTTCGTAAAAAGAAAAGGGCACCAACCCTGAATATCTATAGTGGAGCGGAAAGAGGCTGAAAATATGCACAAAAAATTTTTCGGAGTAGAAAGATATGGAACCGGTACCATCATGTTAAGGGATCTTTGGGGCACTAGAATCTCGTTTTACGACAAGCTCCCTTGGTGCTGACAAAAGTTACAGCCCTTTGAATCTCAGATTTGTGATTTTTTTTTCACGAGTAAAAGCTTCGCAAAGTATTTTTTTTCTCCGTCACCGGTTGACATTGGGGACTCTAGTTTTGTTTTTCCTTTATAGTTATGATTAGTGAACGAAATGACGTATTTGAAATGCAAGAAGTTTGTTCAATTTTCAAAATATTCAGTGTTTTTGACCGATTAAACACACAATTTCTGCAAAGTTCCGACTTTGAACACCTTTAAATTTTTTTTTCACGATATCGATTTCAGTTTTTTTGTTACCATCTGATGAAATGAAGCTTTGTGAACATTTTATTTCGTATAACATGTAGTCGCGTTTCAAAAATAAACTTTCTAGAGCCGTTTATATGAAACCCTGAAGTTGAACAGATATGTTTAGCATAGAACGGACGGAGTGCGAGTTATAGCGCGGCGACGGCTGTTGAACAAGGAACGGCTGAGGATAAGATTGTTACTGCGAGTGTTACTGTTATGTACCTATTCAATAATAATTTAGGGACGTTTATTTATTGTAATATTGTTTAAATAAGGCTTTGTTATTTATTAAATATTTAACACGCTTGAAATTCATTGAAAATATTCATATTTTCAATTGGTTAATATACCTAAAAGGCAATAGAAAGCAAGGTACCTATAATAGGTATACCTATCTACGACATGCGGTTACACCTATTACACCTTAGAGCGGCTGGTCGTCATAATTATTATGCGAAGTATGTTCTGTTTATTCTGTTTATCTCTCCGATATGAATAAATTGAAAACCAAAAATTCGAAAATGTATGATTTCTTAAATGAAGGTAATTTCGTAGTCAAAAAGACTGCAGAAAAGAGATTCAATTGTGTAGCTTTCGACATGGCATTAGAGCAAAGCATTAATAGAGACTGCAAAAGCCTCGGCAAAAGCTATGGGGGGAGGGGGTACCTAGTTGGTTTCACTAAAAAACAAGAAACCTTATTGAGATGGTTAGTAACAAGACATTCACTTGGTGATTATGTAAAAAAAAATGAAATACTGTCCCGAACTGATCACCGTCAACGGCAACAGTGCAGTATACTGGAAAATAACGGGATGAAAAAGACATACAAAAAATGATGGAGCTATTTGAAGAGCAATGGACAAATCCATTTGATTGTCGATAATTCCCGAGAATTTAATTAATATTACTAGTGGCTGGATCGCATCAAAAGAAATTGAAAGTAGCCTGATGACATGTGTCTTATTGATGCCAAAAAGAACCACGAGGACTTCATGAAAAATACTTTTTATGCAGAGACTTTTATGGCAGCTGTACGGTCCGAAGCTATGTTTAGAAGAGTTCTAACCATTGCTCGCTTAACCCTTTAACTGATACGTCAGATATAATGTCATATGAATTATCTTCTGTTCCTTTGTCAATATTTCATGAAGATTTTACAACGAGAAAAAACGTTAAGTCGGATTTAAAGTCAAGACTGAAGGGACACTCTACTTCTGTTTTGTATCAAATTCCCGATATCGTTGACTCTATTCTAATAGATGGGATGGCGATGATTCAAATCAGTTAAAGAAACAAAGCGAACATTTAATGATCTCTGCAATTTACTTTTGACAAAAATTAGTATTGCCAACATACTTCGCATAATAATTATGACGACCAGCCGCTCTAAGGTGTAATAGGTGTAACCGCATGTCGTAGATAGGTATACCTATTATAGGTACCTTGCTTAGACCATACCTTGCTTTCTATTGCCCTTTAGGTATATATTAACCAATTGAAAATATGAATATTTCCAATGAATTTCAAGCGTGTTAAAATATTTAATAAATAACAAAGCCTTATTTAAACAATATTACAATAAATAAACGTCCCTAAATTATTATTGAATAGGTACATAACAGTAACACTCGCAGTAACAATCTTATCCTCAGCCGTTCCTTGTTCAACAGCCGTCGCCGCGCTATAACTCGCACTCCGTCCGTTCTATGCTAAACATATCTGTTCAACTTCAGGGTTTCATATAAACGGCTCTAGAAAGTTTATTTTTGAAACGCGACTACATGTTATACGAAATAAAATGTTCACAAAGCTTCATTTCATCAGATGGTAACAAAAAAACTGAAATCGATATCGTGAAAAAAAAATTTAAAGGTGTTCAAAGTCGGAACTTTGCAGAAATTGTGTGTTTAATCGGTCAAAAACACTGAATATTTTGAAAATTGAACAAACTTCTTGCATTTCAAATACGTCATTTCGTTCACTAATCATAACTATAAAGGAAAAACAAAACTAGAGTCCCCAATGTCAACCGGTGACGGAGAAAAAAAATACTTTGCGAAGCTTTTACTCGTGAAAAAAAAATCACAAATCTGAGATTCAAAGGGCTGTAACTTTTGTCAGCACCAAGGGAGCTTGTCGTAAAACGAGATTCTAGTGCCCCAAAGATCCCTTAATATGATGGTATCGGTCCCATATCTTTCTACTCCGAAAAATTTTTCTACCTTAAATAAGCGAGATAGCGGGCTCTTTCCGCTCCACTACTAGGCCACTAGAAGACAGTAGGTAACATTTGTGTTATGTCATCTCCTGCTGTACAGAACAGAGATGGTTTGAATCTGTTTTATCACTTTCTGCCAGCAGCATCATCTTGCAGATTGGCGACAGCACTACTGGAGGACTCTCCATGATTTGTCACCTAGGTACATAAAAACTCTCAAGTTAACGAAATTAATAAATAAATAAACTCAAAAAATATCACAAATTAAGTACCTCCGAAATACTCTCATTTTGAACTTTTTCTTCTTTTCTCAACTCTGTATTGTATTCTTTCTGAGCAGATCATCTTTAGCCCTTTTTAAAGCAACATCTGAGTTATTATATCCCATGGCCAAAGAAGGAAACCTGTCGGGATCGTTTTCAATTTTCATCAGCTAATGCTGATGGTTTTCCTAAAATTTAAATATGGAAATCAAGAATTTGAAGTGAACAGAGTATTTTTTTATCATCGTTATAACATTGCATTTGGACCCCCTTTTGCAATAGGGAACCAACCAACAGAAATACAACTGAGTTAAATGAGAAATTACTGATGTAGTAAATAATGTAGTACCTACATGCCTTCTAAATTTTTCAGTTGGTGCATGTGATCAATAGATGGTGTAAGCAGAGCTCCAACACTTGGCTCCTCTATTGCAAAACGTTTAGAACCCTAGTTGAGCTAGAAATACAAATTATCTCATTTTTTCGCAGAATGTCAGTTGGTTCCCTATTGCATAACGGGGTCCATTTACATCTACAGGAAAAAATATCCGATTAGGTAGGTAGGTAGGTACATATTATTACATAAATGCGTATCAGTATCAGCTTACCAGACAAAAAATGTTTGCTGCAAACCCTGGCATATTAGGTTGTTTCTGATAAATCAGATCTTCTAATTGCTTGAAGCCATTTCACACGTCTTTTTTAGAAAGTTCATTGAGATCTTTGCGATGCTCAAAATCGCGATCTCCACGGATTCCACACTTTATTACAACACAACAGCAGGCGGTAGGCATTTTTAACCCAAAACCAATTTAATAGGGAATAAGAGATTGTATATGACCTTTTAAAAGGCTTCAACTTTTAAGTATATAAAAAAGAAATAAACAAATAATGTTATCTTAATAATCCACACCACTTTCAATAAGAGCTGTTCAGTTCTACAGGCGGCCATATTGAATCCATTTTGACAGCATCTTGGACAACCTAATGCGCTACCCTAGTAAAACGGTAATGCAGGTTCCCTATTGAACCGAGTACCGAGTGAACCGACGGGGAGAAACGTCCATAGACGTAATGCGGTAAGCTCCACATAAATTCATAATTAATTAGACTTGACGGTCATCACGCGACATGGTAGCAGCGGTGTGAATGCAAATACGCGAATTTTCGGGTTTTCGCAACATTTCGGGGTAGTGTCGAACGATTATAAACCCTAATTAAGTCTAGCAACAAGTGGCCGGTCGTGGCTTCGTTTCGCGCGCGTAAACGGAGAAAACGTGTGACGTGCGTTTTTAAGAAAAATTTTCGAGCTCGGTGCGGCCTAGACAATTGTTAGATAACAACGTGACGGACTTAAATAAAATCGGGTTTCGCGAATAATTGATCAATAATAACGTGCCAAGTCGTGCGTCGTGCGGATTTATACCTACGCGCGCGGGGTGGAAAACTTATTTGGCGTCGTGAAAAACTTTCGAAACTGGTGCGGGGTGCGGGTTTAACGATTGTGATTTAGTGAATACCGTGTTCGATCGGATCGATTGCGTTTCAAAATGAGTGAAGAATTATTTCATTCAAGCCCGACTACTTCAAAATCAGCAGCTGATTACCCAGTTAGGAAATCTTCAGAAAACTAATAACAAGTGCGGCGGCGGCTGGGGGTGCTTCTATTAGTTCTATTTCTATTAATGGGCGCGAGTGGCGAGATGGCGTGTCAACAACACCAGTACAGCAAGTGTTGCCGGAGTGCCGATTCCTCCCCTGCGGAATTTTCTTTTCAAGCAGCAGATTGGGAAAATTGGAAAAACAGGTAAAAACGATATGAACGTATTGCTTTAGCTAATTTAAAACCGGAGCGACAGGTCAATTATCTAATTGGTCATTTAGAAATATGTTAAAAGCGGAAAATATTTTGAAGTCTTTCCATTTGACGACTCAAGAAGCGGGAGATTTCGACCTCGGTTCTAGAAAAAAGTTTTTCAAAATAAAATTTGTTGAGGTATTTACCGGGAAGCTACTGGATTTGGTAATTTTATTCTATTTAGTGCTAAATTATCCCCTCATAATTAGCCCCCTAATACAGCAAATGAACAAAATAAAATGACCATTGGCGTAGAGTTTTAAAAGTTTTTTTCGAAATAAAATTTGTTGAGATATTTACCGGGACGCTACTGGACTTAATAATTTTATTCTATTCAGGGCTAAATTAGCCCCTCATAATTAGCCCCTTAATACAGCAAATGAAAATAAAAAAATGATAAAAAAAAACCATAGAGTTTTTCAAAAGTTTTTTCAAAAAAAAATTTGTTGAGGTGTTTACCGGGACGCTACTGGACTTAATAATTTTATTCTATTCAGGGCTAAATTAGCCCCTCATAATTAGCCCCTTAATACAGCAAATGAAAAAAATAAAATGACCATTGGCGTAGAGTTTTAAAAGTTTTTTACGAAATAAAATTTGTTGAGGTATTTACCGGGACGCTACTGGACTTAATAATTTTATTCTATTCAGGGCTTGAGTATCTCCTCATAATTAGCCCCTTAATACAGCAAATGAAAATAAAAAAATGATAAAAAAAAACCATAGAGTTTTTCAAAAGTTTTTTCAAAATAAAATTTGTTGAGGTATTTACCGGGACGCTACTGGACTTAATAATTTTATTCTATTCAGGGCTAAATTAGCCCCTCATAATTAGCCCCTCAATACAGCAAATGAAAAAAATAAAATGACCATTGGCGTAGAGTTTTAAAAGTTTTTTTCGAAATCAAATTTGTTGAGGAATTTACCCGGACGCTACTGGATTTAATAATTTTATTCTATTCAGGGCTAAATTATCCCCTCATAATTAGCCCCTTAATACAGCAAATGAAAAAAATAAAATGACCATTGGCGTAGAGTTTTAAAAGTTTTTTTCGAAATCAAATTTGTTGAGGAATTTACCCGGACGCTACTGGATTTAATAATTTTATTCTATTCAGGGCTAAATTAGCCCCTCATAATTAGCCCCTTAATACAGCAAATGAAAAAAATAAAATGACCATTGGCGTAGAGTTTTAAAAGTTTTTTCAAAATAAAATTTGTTGAGGTATTTACCGGGACGCTACTGGACTTAATAATTTTATTCTATTCAGGGCTAAATTAGCCCCTCATAATTAGCCCCTTAATACAGCAAATGAAAATAAAAAAAATGATAAAAAAAACATAGTTTTTCAAAAGTTTTTTCAAAATAAAATTTGTTGAGGTGTTTACCGGGACGCTACTGGACTTAATAATTTTAATCTATGTTTGCCGGAGCTATGAATATACAAACTGGAGCACGCTGTATAAAAAATTACCGAGAAACAAATTATGTAATAATTCTGAAGTTTGGCAACATATTGATATTTTGATAAAATTGTTATTTTATAATTTATGAAAGTCCCCAGATATTATTGTTTCAGTGGGAAAATGTAAAGTAACAAATAAGGCCTCTGAAGTAATTAAAAAAAAATAAATAAAAGAAAAATTGCTTGTAAAAAATACTTTTGGAAAAACAAAAATATTGAAAATGAAAGATAAATGAAGGAAAATGAAGGATAGAAAAACTTAAACTAACAGCTTTAGACAGAAAGTTACAAGAGAAAAGGCAATAAAAAAAGGGGACGGTTATTAAGAAAAAAAGACTCTGAATAGTCGAGTATAGAAAGAGTTACCAAAAAATTTGGAAGTAAAATTAAATAAACTCACCATATTCGCTACAGATTTGTTTGATTTTTGTTTTTCTTGTAAATTGGATTAAAAATCGATAATCAGACCGATTCTTTTTTTTTTTCAATAAGTACTGTTGAAGTCTAAGTAGGTACCTACTTAAAGGAACTATGAACAAAACACTTTTTCTTATTTATTATTATTACTAAGTCGACTCAGGTTTAATGATAAATGACTTAAAAACTGAAATGAACAGTAGAAATGACATGTACTTATAACTTCTCATTGCCAATTGGGGATGTTCTTGTCTTGTGTGATATGACCAGGTATGTCTGCGATATGGAGTAATGATTATTGGAAACAGATTCTGGGACTCACTAATCTCATCCCAGCTCTACTCACATCACCTGATGGAAATCGGTTTTTAACGACTGGTCGTCTACAATTTGTGTAAATATTTCGAAAATAATTATTAAAAGTACTTTTGAGCTTAGAGTAAATACTGGATGCTATTATCCCTGTTATCAGTAGTATTATCGCAAGTGATTGAATTTTCGCGATAAGTCTGTCGATTTATTTCTAATAACGATTTTGTCTCGTAATAATGGAACTCACGTGACCCTTAAAAAGTGTCTTATTAATATACAGGGTCATTTGTGAATATAAAAAAAAAATTAAAAATTAATTTGGCTATACTAGATATCTACTTTTGGGCAAAATAAAATCGTTCCTGAGATATCTGAGTCAAATGACTGACTTTTTTTAATCTCGAAAAGGGTACATTTGCAGACCCACGTTAATAGAAACTTTTCTTTTTTTCTTTCATTTATAACAACCTTTCATTTTCCGTAGCATGTTTACAAACTTGTACCTAAACAAAGTTTTTTTTTTTCCAAAAATCCAATCTCCCGCTAATTATTTTGAAATAATGGATGTTTTTTTATCACTAACTTGGTAATTAAATTAATAGATGACTCACTATAATTTTTCTATTGTTACATTTCATTTTCCTTGCCGTTTAATAATTTGTAGGTAGTTCATTTTTTGTGAAAATTACCTTTAAATTCTAAGGGTACTACCATGGAGCAAATAAGGACGCAGGGTGGGAGAGGGGGTGCTCACTCAATGAAAAAGTGTACAATTATTATTTCCACACACTATATTTCCACTTTCCATTTTTCCACTATTTTCACTATTTATACTTATTTCCACTTATTTCCACATTCCACACTATTTCCACCATGGTGTACAATAATAATTATTATTATTTCCACGAGTGAACACCCCCTCGAGGCTGGGTAAAACTTGCAAAGGTAATCCTGTCATAAAAACAGCTGCTAATAAAGATAGCTGACAATTTTTGAACACACTGTATGTATAGTATACTTTTTTAAAAATTGGAAAAATTTGCAAAAAATACGAAAGAACACTAGGACCAGTACCTACCTACAGGGTAAACCAGGAATAATTTCTTGGAACCAGCTACAGTGGCGGGTATATATTTTACGAGTATATCATGTCGTTCATCCCCATTAAAATGAAAAATTAAACAACTCGCTTTTGTTAAATTGTAAAAATTTGAAAAAAATACAGAAGAACACCAGGACTTGTACCTTAAAGGTACACCAGGAATAGTTCTTGTAACCAACTACAGTGGCGGGTATTTTATATCATAATCATCCCCATTGAAATGAAAAATTAAATAACTCGATTTGTCAAAAATGGAAAATTTTGAAAAAATTACAGAAGAACACCAGAACCAATACCTACAAGGTACATCAGGAATAGTTTCTTGCAAACAAATACAGTGGTGACTATTTTAAATCACGTCGTTCATCCCCATTAAAATGAAAAATTGAATAACTCGATTTGTCAAAAATGGAAAATTTTGAAAAAATTACAGAAGAACACCAGAACCAATACCTACAAGGTACATCAAAAATAGTTTCTTGCAAACAACTGCAGTGGTGGCTATTATAAATCATGTCGTTCATCCCCATTAAAATGAAAAATTAAATATGTAACTCGACTTGCCAAAACAGGAAAAATTTGAAAAAAATATAAAAGAACACCAGGACTGGTACCTTAAAGGTACACCAGGAATAGTTTCTTGTAACCAACCACAGTGGTGGATATTTTAAATAACGTCGTTCATCCCCATTAAATTGAAAAATTAAATAACTCGATTTGCCAAAACAGGAAAATTTTGAAAAAATTACAAAAGAACACTAGAACCAGTATCTAAAAGGTACACTAGGAATAATTTCATGAAAATATTTACAGGAGCGGGTATATTAAATCATGTCGTTCATACCCATTAAAATTAAAAATTAAATAACTTGATCTTCAACATTAGAACATTTTTGAAAAAATTACAGAAGAACACTAGGACCAGTACGTATAAGATACACAAGGAATAATTCCTTGTAAAGAACTACAGTGGCGGAATTTTAATTAAACGCGTCGTTCGTCTCCATTAAAATGAAAAATTAAATAACTCGACTTGCCAAAACAGGAAAAATTTGAAAAAAAATATAAAAGAACACCAGGACTGGTACCTTAAAGGTACACCAGGAATAGTTTCTTTTAACCAACTACAGTGGTGGGTATTTTAAATACCGTCGTTCATCCCCATTAAATTGAAAAATTAAATAACTCGATTTGCCAAAACAGGAAAATTTTGAAAAAAATTACAAAAGAACACTAGAACCAGTACCTAAAGGTACACTAGGAATAATTTCATGAAAACATTTACAGGAGCGGGTAGGTATATTAAATCATGTCGTTCATACCCATTGAAATTAAAAATTAAATAACTTGATTTGGCAACATTAGAACATTTTTGAAAAAATTACAGAAGAACACTAGGACCAGTACGTATAAGATACACAAGGAATAATTCCTTGTAAAGAACTACAGTGGGGGAATTTTAATTAAACGCGTCGTTCGTCTCCATTAAAATGAAAAATTAAATAACTCGACTCGCCAAAACAGGAAAAATTTGAAAAAAAATATAAAAGAACACCAGGACTGGTACCTTAAAGGTACACCAGGAATAGTTTCTTGTAACCAACTACAGTGGTGGGTATTTTAAATAACGTCGTTCATCCCCATTAAATTGAAAAATTAAATAACTCGATTTGCCAAAACAGGAAAATTGTGAAAAAATTACAAAAGAACACTAGAACCAGTACCTAAAAGGTACACTAGGAATAATTTCATGAAAACATTTACAGGAGCGGGTAGGTATATTAAATCATGTCGTTCATACCCATTAAAATTAAAAATTAAATAACTTGATTTGGCAACATTAGAACATTTTTGAAAAAATTACAGAAGAACACTAGGACCAGTACGTATAAGATACACAAGGAATAATTCCTTGTAAAGAACTACAGTGGCGGAATTTTAATTAAACGTGTCGTTCATCCCCATTAAAATGAAAAATTAAATATGTAACTCGACTTGCCAAAACAGGAAAAATTTGAAAAAAATATAAAAGAACACCAGGACTGGTACCTTAAAGGTACACCAGGAATAGTTTCTTGTAACCAACTACAGTGGTGGGTATTTTAAATAACGTCGTTCATCCCCATTAAATTGAAAAATTAAATAACTCGATTTGCCAAAACAGGAAAATTGTGAAAAAATTACAAAAGAACACTAGAACCAGTACCTAAAAGGTACACTAGGAATAATTTAGTGGAGCTCATGAAAACATTTACAGGAGCGGGTATATTAAATCATGTCGTTCATACCCATTAAAATTAAAAATTGAATAACTTGATTTGGCAACATTAGAACATTTTTGAAAAAATTACAGAAGAACACTAGGACCAGTACGTATAAGATACACAAGGAATAATTCCTTGTATAGAACACAGTGGCGGAATTTTAATTAAACGTGTCGTTCGTCTCCATTAAAATGAAAAATTAAATAACTCGACTTGCCAAAACAGGAAAAATTTGAAAAAAAATATAAAAGAACACCAGGACTGGTACCTTAAAGGTACACCAGGAATAGTTTCTTGTAACCAACTACAGTGGTGGGTATTTTCAATAACGTCGTTCATCCCCATTAAATTGAAAAATTAAATAACTCGATTTGCCAAAACAGGAAAATTGTGAAAAAATTACAAAAGAACACTAGAACCAGTACCTAAAAGGTACACTAGGAATAATTTCATGAAAATATTTACAGGAGCGGGTATATTAAATCATGTCGTTCATACCCATTAAAATTAAAAATTAAATAACTTGATCTTCAACATTAGAACATTTTTGAAAAAATTACAGAAGAACACTAGGACCAGTACGTATAAGATACACAAGGAATAATTCCTTGTAAAGAACTACAGTGGCAGAATTTTAATTAAACGCGTCGTTCGTCTCCATTAAAATGAAAAATTAAATAACTCGACTTGCCAAAACAGGAAAAATTTGAAAAAAAATATAAAAGAACACCAGGACTGGTACCTTAAAGGTACACCAGGAATAGTTTCTTGTAACCAACTACAGTGGTGGGTATTTTAAATACCGTCGTTCATCCCCATTAAATTGAAAAATTAAATAACTCGATTTGCCAAAACAGGAAAATTTTGAAAAAAATTACAAAAGAACACTAGAACCAGTACCTAAAGGTACACTAGGAATAATTTCATGAAAACATTTACAGGAGCGGGTAGGTATATTAAATCATGTCGTTCATACCCATTGAAATTAAAAATTAAATAACTTGATTTGGCAACATTAGAACATTTTTGAAAAAATTACAGAAGAACACTAGGACCAGTACGTATAAGATACACAAGGAATAATTCCTTGTAAAGAACTACAGTGGGGGAATTTTAATTAAACGCGTCGTTCGTCTCCATTAAAATGAAAAATTAAATAACTCGACTCGCCAAAACAGGAAAAATTTGAAAAAAAATATAAAAGAACACCAGGACTGGTACCTTAAAGGTACACCAGGAATAGTTTCTTGTAACCAACTACAGTGGTGGGTATTTTAAATAACGTCGTTCATCCCCATTAAATTGAAAAATTAAATAACTCGATTTGCCAAAACAGGAAAATTGTGAAAAAATTACAAAAGAACACTAGAACCAGTACCTAAAAGGTACACTAGGAATAATTTCATGAAAACATTTACAGGAGCGGGTAGGTATATTAAATCATGTCGTTCATACCCATTAAAATTAAAAATTAAATAACTTGATTTGGCAACATTAGAACATTTTTGAAAAAATTCCAGAAGAACACTAGGACCAGTACGTATAAGATACACAAAAAATAATTCCTTGTAAAGAACTACAGTGGCGGAATTTTAATTAAACGTGTCGTTCGTCCCCATTAAAATGAAAAATTAAATATGTAACTCGACTTGCCAAAACAGGAAAAATTTGAAAAAAATATAAAAGAACACCAGGACTGGTACCTTAAAGGTACACCAGGAATAGTTTCTTGTAACCAACTACAGTGGTGGGTATTTTAAATAACGTCGTTCATCCCCATTAAATTGAAAAATTAAATAACTCGATTTGCCAAAACAGGAAAATTGTGAAAAAATTACAAAAGAACACTAGAACCAGTACCTAAAAGGTACACTAGGAATAATTCCATGAAAACATTTACAGGAGCGGGTATATTAAATCATGTCGTTCATACCCATTAAAATTAAAAATTAAATAACTTGATTTGGCAACATTAGAACATTTTTGAAAAAATTCCAGAAGAACACTAGGACCAGTACGTATAAGATACACAAAAAATAATTCCTTGTAAAGAACTACAGTGGCGGAATTTTAATTAAACGTGTCGTTCGTCTCCATTAAAATGAAAAATTAAATAACTTGATTCGCCAAAACAGGAAAATTTTGAAAAAATTACACAAGAACACCAGAACCAGTACCTATCTTCAATTTTTTTGAGTCCTTGGTACGAATACAGGGGGCGTCAACAAATGAGCGTATCCAATATTTATGAAAATGTTTGAATTTTAATTTTCACGAAAAATGTGATTTTTAGTTTTTTGGGGAATTGATCACGAATCCAATAGCCGATTTTCAAAAAACAAAATGATTCATGAAAACGTTATGACTTCAATTATTAACTAGTTAGATATGTGCGATATTAAAAAAAAATCAAAAAAATGTTGCTTTTGGCTGAGTACTGGCGCCATATTGTACCCAACGTGCAAAAAATCGCTAGCTACCTTGCCCTTGTCACAGAATAAAGAAACATCGGCCACCGGGCAGAGGTGTTATACGTGCGTGGGGTCATCAACATAACCACACATGTATGCTTTAGCGTTGATTTAACCGACTCTTTCAATCACCGGTTTTAGGAAAATTATAAATCTACAACTTTCTGTAGACCTCGTCACCCATTTTCGCCCCCGGATCCATCGTTTTGCTGTAAAATCGAAAAAATCGTTTTCACCCCAACCGTTTTGAAAGTTTTTACCTTCTGAGCAATAAGAAATTTCAAATCAAAAAAGTCCTAACGCACAGATTATTGGATACATCTTTAAGGGTTGAATCCCTTAAATTCAAGATTTTTCTGATGCGTAATCCAAGAGGGAAAAATTCACTGGGGTGTTCTTGGTGGCACCAGTGGTGGTTTTTCAGATAAAGTGACTGAAGTGCCATTTCCCGTATTCCTAAATAAATAGCGCATTTTTTAAATTGGGAAAGTCTCTTTTTGGTTTAGTTTTATTTTTTTGACAAGATCTGGTTTGATAAGATTCGGTCAGCTGAAAAATTCGATTTTCGTCAGGTCAGCTCATTTTTTTTCGCAAGGACTTTGTCAACCCGCACGTTGTAATAAAAAAAATTGAGCTGACCGGACTTTGCAAAAATCGAATTTTCAAGCTGACCGGAATTTGCAATTCACGAGCCGCCACTCCCTAAGGGTAGGTAGTGGGCACTTCCTACTTCTAATTAACGCAATTTCTGACCTTTTTTCGATTATTTGAATAAAAAAACTCACTGAAATATCGTGAGTTTATTGAACTGGCTTAGGTATATCTTAACAGCTTGGAATATTTAAAAAAAGTCTAAATCCTTTAATATTAATTAATAAAAAATTATTTTTAATAAAGTCGATTAAAATACAACAATTTTAAATTAAAATTGTGACTAGGTATCTACTAAATACTTGGCAAGAGATCACCAATTAGATTAATCAATTGAATCTAATTCATAGAAGCCTTAAAAAAAACAATACAAAATCCTTAACTAATTTACATGCCCCCCCCAACTCCCAACCCTCAATTGGTCTTCCAGTTGGTCAACCCGCCTCAAAGTTGAGGCTTCTTCATCAAATTATCCCCCTCGCTTGGAAGTTTGCGGCTTCAGTTTTTGTTCTTGATATCTTAATATCTTGCCAAGGTTCTCGGTTCTAAAAACGTTCTATCCCTTTCAAAAAACTCCCACTTTTCATTCATATCTACATCAGGTGTACATTTCTCAAAAAGCACCAATCTAAAACAAAAATAAAAAACAAAAATAAAAAAAAGAAAAGAAAAGAAAGAAAAACCTAAAAACTTACTTTTCTAAATCTCCTCCGAACCTGGGTTTCAAGTTCACAATCCAAAATTTAGTGGCCGCCTCAACGAACTCTTCCATGACTAAATAAGTAGCGGCCTCTATGCAACCGTAGAACTTCATCGCTTTCAAATCAGAGAACAACTCGACGTCCCAGGGATCGACTTCCGGGTAAGAATTGAACTGGGGGTCCTGTTTCTCGTTCTTAACAGGCTCGGGCTCCTTGACGTCGTCGCGATGCCGATCGCACCACTTGATCAACACAATGAGGCTGTCGCTGGTGACGTGCTTCAACATCAGAGGCTCTTCGGACGAATCTTTCGGACATATCTCCATCATGTCCCGGATCATTGAGGAGAAGCGGTAGAGTCCGGAGGATGGTGTAACGTTGTATTTGAAACCTTCTGATGATGATATCAGGGCGGATTTCCCGGAGGGTCTCTGATGGAAGACAAAGATTTGTACGTTCATTCCATATCACAGCTTATCATGGTATGAAATGGTATCGGTTAGGATTTTTTTTCCAAAATAGTAGAAAACGAACGAGTGTTTGCAAAAGTCTTAAATAGGGACCAGACCTCGTCTTCGGTTTTAGAGAAATCAAAGATGGCGCCTGAGGGTAAATACGAGCCTCTATGTGGCTAAACTGTTAGTTAGAACGGTGTCGAAAAAACGCTGCCGAGATTTAGATCAAAAAGTGCAAAAAAAACAAATTTCGGGGCAAATTTTTGCTAGTAAACTTCAATTGGTGTTCAGCGATCCAAAAAACATAGAAGGTGAGAAAATCAAAACTAAAGCAAAACCGAGAGCAAAACTTTCCAAAGCCCCACACAATGGGAATTTTTTTTTTTTTTAATTTCTTTGGCGCGCTCTACCGGCGTAACGGTTAGTCTTACAAAAAAATGTTATTTATGAGAAATGTAGGAAATTTGGTCTATTTTCATTTTGTAGAGGAAGGACTTGTTGAAAAAACGCTTCCTTTCTGAGATTTAGACCAAAAACTGAGAATAGTGCATTAATTTGGACTAAATAAAATTCGAAAATTTGGGCTAAAAGTGAAAAAAAAACAAAGTTCGGGCCAAATTTTTGCTAGCAAACTTCAATTCGTGTTCAGCGATTCAAAAAACATACGGGGTGAGAAAATCAAAACTAAAGCAAAACTTTTCAAAACCCCACGCAATGGGAATTTGTTTTTTTTTTAATTTTTTTTTGCGCGCTCTACTGGCGGGGCGGTTAGTCTTACAAAAAAATTTATTCATGAGAAATGTAGTAAATTTTCTCCACTTCAATTTTGTATAGAATGTACTTGTTGAAAAAACGCTTCCTTTTTGAAATTTAGACAAAAAACTGAAAAAAGTGCATTAATTTGGACTAAATAAAGTGCGAAAATTTGGGCTAAAATTGCAAAAAAACCAAAGTTCGGTAAAATTTTTACTAGTAAACTTCAATTCGTGTTCAGCGATCCAAAAAAACACAGAAAGGTGAGAAAATCAAAACTAAAGCAAAACCGAGAGCAAAACTTTCCAAAGCCCCACACAATGGGATTTTTTTTTTTTTTGGCGCGCTCTACCGGCGTAACGGTTAGTCTTACAAAAAAATGTTATTTATGAGAAATGTAGGAAATTTTGTCTACTTTCATTTTGTATAGAAAGGACTTGTTGAAAAAACGCTTCCTTTCTGAGATTTAGACCAAAAACTGAGAATAGTGCATTAATTTGGACTAAAAGTGCAAAAATTTGGGATAAAAGTACCCGGGCAAAAATTTTGTTAGTAAATTTCAATTCGTGTTCAACGACCCAAAAAATCGTAGAGGGTGAAAATCAATCCAGCAAAACTTTTCAAAACACGTAATTTGAATTAGTTTTTTTTTTTTAATTTTTTGGCGCGCTCTACCGGCGGAACGGTTAGTCTTAAAAAAAAAGATTTTTATAAAAAATGTAGTAAATTTTCTCCACTTCAATTTTGTATACATTGAAATTGTTGAAAAAACGCTTCCTTTTTGAAATTTAGACCAAAAACTGAGAAAAGTGCATTAATTTGGACTAAATAAAATGCGAAAATTTGGACTAAAACTGCAAAAAAAAGAAAGTTCGGGCTATAAATTTTTGCTAGTAAATTCAATTCGTGTTCAACGACCCAAAAAAACGTAAAGGGTGAGAAAATCAAAACTAGCAAAACTTTCCAAAACCCCACGTAATGGGAATTAGTTTTTTTTTAATTTCTTTGGCGCGCTCTACCGGCGTAACGGTTAGTCTTAAAAAAAAAAGTTATTTATGAGAGATGTAGGAAATTTTGTCTACTTTCATTTTGTATAGAAAGGACTTGTTGAAAAAACGCTTCATTTCTGAGATTTAGACCAAAAACTGAAAAAATGCAAAAATTTGGACAAAATAAAATGCAAAAAAAGCAAAGTTGGGGCCAAATTTATGCCAAAAAATTTCAAATTCGTGTTCAGCGATCTAAAAATATAGAGGATGAGAAAATGAATATAGCAAAGCAAAAAAAAACCACCAATGGGAATTTGTTTTCTTTGGTGCGCTCTACCGGCGAAAGGGTTAGTCTTCCAAAAAAATTGGTATTTAGGAGAAAGGTGTAAATTTTGTCTACTTTAATTTTGTATAGGATGAACTTGTCGAAAAACGCTTCCTTTTTGAGATTTAGACCTATAACCGAGAAAAGTGCATTATTTTGGACTAATAAAAGTGCAAAAATTTGGGCAAAAAGTGCAAAAAAAAAACAAAGTCTGGGCCAAATTTTTGCTAGTAAACTTCAATTCGTGTTCAACGATCCAAAAACCACAGAAGGTGAGAAAATCAAAACTAGCAAAACTTTCCAAAACTCCACGGAATGGGAGTTTTGGTTTAGTTTTTTTTGCACACTCTACCGGCGGAACGGTTAATCTTACAAAAAAAATGTTATGTATGAGAAATGTAGGAAATTCTCTCCACTTCAATTTTGTGTAGGATTAAATTGTTGAAAAACGCTTCCTTTTTGAAATTTAGATCAAAATCTGAGAAAAGTGCATTAATTTGGACTAAATAAAGTGCGAAAATTTGGGCTAAAAGTGAAAAAAAAACAAAGTTCCGGCCAAATTTTTGCAAAAAAATTTTAAATTCGTTTTCAGCGACCCAAAAACATAAAGGATGAGAAAAAAAGATAGCAAAGCAAAAAAAAAAACACCAATGGGAATTTGTTTCCTTTGGTGCGCTCTGCGCTGGCGGAAGGGTGGTCTAAAAAATATGGTACATATTTAGGAGAAATGTAGGAAATTTTGTTGACTTTAATGTTGTATATTTTATTAGACCAAAAACTAAAAAAAGAAGTGCAAAAATTTGGGCGAAAAGTACAAAAAAAAGTCACAGGTCAATTTTTTGTCAGAAATCAACTTCGTGTCCAGCGATCAGAAAAAAAAAACGTAGAGGATGAGAAAATCATAACTATATTGTAAAGCTTTCTTCT
Source organism: Malachius bipustulatus (assembly GCA_910589415.1). Taxonomy (NCBI): domain Eukaryota; kingdom Metazoa; phylum Arthropoda; class Insecta; order Coleoptera; family Melyridae; genus Malachius; species Malachius bipustulatus. The sequence goes on from OU342636.1 coordinate 36,759,428, forward strand.
GAACCTCCATTTTGTTCCTAATATTCCTATCCTACTTAGGTAATATGAAAATTCAATAGCGGGTCTTCCACTTCAAAAAAAGGAACTTTATTTTATTTGTTTGCCCGGTATACTTTTCAGCGCCCCTGTAAGTATGTGTAAATTTTATTTTAGACAAGAAAAGTACACCAATAAAGCAATAAAACTGTAATGTACTGAAATTTATCATAATACCTTGAAAAAACGACCTTAATAAATCCGGGAATAAAATTCGAAGTCCGCAAGTCGGCAGAATAAAAAAAAACCTACAACAAATAAAACAGAAACTCACCTCATCATTTCCTGCAGATTCTTCTGTCTCCTCGAAATCCATCTTATTCATAATGATAATTTTTTTCCTAAAGTGTCGTCCTTATTGTATATCGGAATTTAAATAAAAAAGTAAATTTATTAAAATTAAAATTAAATAATAAATTTCCTTATCCTTATAATGTATTACAAATTACAAGAAGAAAGTTAAAACTGCACGAAACTGCCTAGCTGAGACTATAAGGATGAGTGGATTTAAATTGAAGAAACTAAACATTTTTAGGTAAATGTACCTTTATAAGGGTAATTGAGGGTGAGGCATTTCCTTTTCCTAATATCTAATGTGCTCAAACGATTTTTAAATCGGCTGTTAATGACTTTAACTGAGATAGTGTACCTAAAATAAGTTGAAAATTATGACCTAATGACGTCGTTTAGACCAAGCACTGCAATACTGGCTGAATGAATGGTAGTAAAACTAGTAAACAAGTAAAAGTAAACAGAGAGCAGAGAGGCAACTTTAATATAAAGAGACTAAAGGCGCATATTCATCTGACTGAACACGAAGGGGCCGAACGGGAACGAGGCAAGGTGAGGCCGAATCTCGGGCCGAACGAATGACGCGGCAACGAACAGCTGTGTGGATAATAATAATAATAAAATAAAGGGCACTGTCGGTGATCTATCAAGGCGGAGAACATCTTATACGATAGCATAGAGGCCAAGCTTGAAGTTTTTTTTTTGTTATCCCAACTCTATTTTGATCACAAACTGTCAAATATTATTTTAATTTTGGTTAATTTAAAATTGGACGTGACAGAAGAAGCGAGACGAGACAAACATGAAAATGATAAAGGTATGCGCCGTCCACATATAGCGCCAAATTTTTCTTCGAAGTATCGACTTCCATCGGATGACATTCGAACTGCCTCCGGTCGTGCGTCGCACAGACACACGCAGTTTGTCGCGCCTCGGTAACATAAAATGGGTACACTGTTCACGCGCATTCCGGTAGCGCATGGCGTGTTACGGACGATTTGCAAACTAAAATGAAGTTGATTACTTTTGATATAAATTCTCAGTTTAACATAATTTAACGCTGACGTTTTTTTTTTATTTGCATCCCGGGCTACTGTGAAATTTTGTTTTTATGCTGGTCAAAACTGAAAATCCCTAACTTCCACTATCACTTTCACAAATTTGTATTTATCGATTGCTAAAATCAGCTGTTTGGATGCAACTGTATGCGCAACCTGTGCGGAAGTGATCACCACCTTCTAAAGGCTGAGATCCTCCTATCCCGAAGATCGGATAGAAAACAAAACCAACAACCCCAACAAGAACCAACCTAGCAAACGAGACCAACACGATATAACGTGGAAAGTCTGGAGCAGGAAAGTACTAGAGATCTATACAGAAGGAGACTGGAACAAAAATTTCGTCTACAACAATTCGATAACAACACAAAGCACTACGAATATATTAAACAGTGCCTGACAGAAGCAGCCCAAGAAGCGGTAGAACATGTGATGTTCAAGAACCCCGCAAACCCTATTGGTGGGACAAAGAAATCAAACAGGATATCGAGGAAAAAAGAAAAAGATACCTACGATACTTATCCAGCAAATCAAACCACGATAGCGAAAGTTGGAAGTTCCTAATACCCCTTCGCCAAGACAAAAAGAGAGAGTTGATATCCCCCATCACCACCAATAAATGGGATGAGTACTTTGTTAAACTCCTGAAAGAAGATCGAACAGAAATCCCGAACAACATAACAGCTCAAGCTCAAACGTAATACAAGTTACGGCATCACCAATCAAGATTAATGTAAGGGGGAAGGGGAAGTAAAAGTGGTCTGCAAAACCCTTAAAAATATGAAATCATCAGGACCGGGAAATATCCCTGCAGAGTTGATCAACGACTAGACAACCCGCACATAAATGAAAGTTGTCCACTTAATAATGGACGATATAAGAACAAACCAACTGAGGTGGTGCGGACTTGTCCAAAGAATGGATGACCAGCACCAGCGAAATGCTCACCTGGAAATCAGAAAGAGAGTACTGGATGAAAATCTATGGAGGGACAGAGACAGAGACAAAGTGGCGTCTGGGAATCGGAAGACATTGGAAAACGTTTTAAACCCGATGTAAAAATATACTGCAAAAATCTACTTGAGGAAGAGAAAATGAAAATAAAGAAGGCACAAAACTACGTTATAAAGAAAACAGAACAGATTTTTGGCGAACAAAAGATATTTGAAAGGCTGCAAGCGGCTGCAAGACGTCTTTAGGAATCATCAGTAATACAATGGATCTACCAACACACAGCATAGTTTTGATTACACATTTGCGCCATCGGATACCCCCCAGGCAGTCAAAATGCATGCGAATTGAAAAATTCTTCTCGCTGGTTCCAGTTTTTCATCAGTTGGAATGAGTTTATGATTCTAATCGTTCAATTTCAATTTGCCGAAGATTGGCTTGAGCTGCGCTGGTCGGACTTGGTAATAGACGGTATCGGTATTTGCTCGGGTATTTGTTTATACATACACGGCATATTTTTTAATCTTCAATCTGCCAATAAGTAGGTAAGTAAGCTCACACAAATTTTGAGTATCATTTGAGTATCACAACCAACTAACTATCTGTTTCGTCCTTGGCGAATAATTGACTCGTATCCTCGAACACACGACCGTTTCCTACCCCTTCCTCTCCTTTGACACATCGGGAAGAAGATGGAAAAGTACACCTGACCGGAGGACCACACACACATCATCGACGTTGGTTTAGACGCCTCGTCCTTTACTAGAAAAGGAGCCGCGGAGCGAGCGAGCATTCGTTATCGTTACAATAATTAGTGGAACAATCGTAGGTACCTACATAGTGGAATAAAGTGAAACAGTAATAATAGATAACATCTCGCAAATTAAAACAATTGCCCCTTCTAGTCGGACAAGACACAAGGTCAGTAATTTTGATAACTGTTAATTGATAAAGTTGTGTTCCTGTCAATCATTGGCAATTAGCCTGGTCCTTCAATTCCCCCCTAAAGTTTGATCCTTGTCATCACGTGGCGCTTCGTCATTACCATCGCGGCATCGAGCCGCATTAATTTAGCCCCTTTCAGGATCGTCGTCGTCGTTAACATTTTTTGGCTCTTCGACCGGAGTTAACACTATCTGCCTGATTAAAATTTGATGAAAGGGAATTGGGATTTTGTAAAAGGAATTGTTAAAATAATAAAACGCAAAAAATCCATCAACCATTTCTTTATTTTTGCGTTTTTTCAAAATATGTTTTACATAGCAATAAGTAACCTGCCCAATACATTTTTCTTAATAAAAATTAAAACTAATTTTTTTATTATTGGTGACCTAAAATGCAAAGTTAAAATAATAAGCCCATAACATTAAAACACGCGCGTGTTGTTAATGTTGATGTCAGGCGTCTTTTATTAACTAAGTATTTTGTGTTACCAATAATAAAAAGACCTTAATATCCACTAATACTTTAAGGTATGAGGTAATCATACCTTCTAGAAGTAAGTTATACTTGGATCGGTGACTATCCAAATGCTTGTCTCCATTCCCTACTAAACTCTTTAGCAAACTCCTCGAAGCTATGAATATTACCGGAATACCTAAATTCAAGTGGACCTGAAACTTCAAAGTGATATATTTTTCATACCTACTGAAAATAATAATAATAATAATAAGAGCCAAACAATTGAATTCACTCCAGACATACTTTCGTTCAAAAGAACACAAACTACACAAAGCAATAGTGGATACGGACAAGAACTATACACCGCTGAATCTCTTTTGACAAACACCAACCGATCAACATCCAAGAACAGTCGAACAAAAAAAAAGAGATATGGTTCTCTAAGGCTCTACATGGCAGACACTACAATCAAGTCAATAACTCCAACATTAACAAAAAGCTGTCGTATAGATTTTTGGTTAACGGCCTTCTCTTTCCTGAAACCGAAGGCTTTCATCTTGCCATCCAGGACCAAGTAATTGCCACCAATAACTACAGAAAGCACATATTAAAAAATGCAACAATATAGTCAGTGACGCGTGTAGAAAATGCCAACAATTTCCAGAGACAATAGATCACATCACCTCTGGTTGCAAGCTCCTTGCAGGAACTGCATATAAAATATATAAAAGGATCAAACTTTAGGGGGGAATTGAAGGACCAGGCTAATTGCCAATGATTGACAGGAACACAACTTTATCAATTAACAGTTATCAAAATTGTATACTGATAGACACAACACAGTAGCAAAAATAATACACCAAGCCATTGGACTCCACTACAATCTTCATGCAGACTCTCAACCCTACACCGCAAACAATGCTGGAAAATCAGGATCACAAATTATATTGGGACCTCACCATCCAAACTGATAAAACAATCATGCACAATAGGCCAGATTATCACGGTTGTAAATAAAAAAGAACACGTAACATTCATCATTGACATCGCAGTTCCATCAGACTCCAACATAACAAATAAATACGCAGAAAAGGAAACTAAATATCAACCATTAGCCATAGAAGTTGAAAGGATATGGAAACAGAAGTCGGTTTACATCTTACCCTTTATAATATCAGTAACTGGAATCACGCCGCACACATTCACACAACATCTCACACAACTCCAGCTGCCACATTACATACATACACAGGCGCAAAAAGCATCGATACTTCAAACATGCAACATCACTCGAAACTTCTTAAATCAAAGATAATGAAATCTGTGTAGACTTGGCCTGAGCCCGTCTGCATGGATAATTTCACCAGCTATGATGCTGAGAATGAATAGAATAAGATTATCTTGGCATCCGGTGGAGAAAGTGATGTGGCTACTATTTTGGGATGATTAATTCATTTGGGAATTTTTATCATTAATCATTATTTAAATCGATTATTGTTTTAATACAAATAACAGCACATGCTTCGATATCTCATTCAAATGATTCGTCAATCCACATGCTTTATTTATATTTCATTCATACACCAGGCGCATATGGGAGTGCTTACAATTAACGATTTATAATAACGAAGAGTTAACGCTGGGGTAATTCGTTTGAAATTATGAACGAATGTCCACAGAGTAAAGACTAGACGATTACGATCACCGATAAAATCAGGGGTTTCAAGGTTCAAAGGGGTTATAATCACATCCCAAACAGCACAAAGTAGTCCTATGGACGTCCAATGGACATCCCTCTATGTACCAACGGACGTCCATAGGACGTCCGTTTTTGTCCTATGGACGTCCATGGGACGTCCACTCAGTGTCCATTTGTCACAACTTTGGACATCCGCAGGATGTCCGTTACCGGACGTCCATAGGATGTCCGTTATCGGACGTCCATAGGGAGTCCGTTATCGGATGTCCATAGAGAGTCCGTTATCAGATGTCCACAAAGCATTTGCTGATAAATATCTTAGTGAGGAACAAAAGACAGAAAATATTCGATAAGTCTTGAAATTTAGAGTGTTGAAAAATCCAATAAATGTGGTGATAGGTATAGGGTGTATATACGGTAATTTTCTATTTTGAAAACAACGTTGATAACGGCTAAAGATACAGGAAAACGACTAGGTACTTACCTACTTGTGTTTCTATCATTAAGTTTTACGTAAAATCTGGTAATTTCCATTGAAAAGTTGTTAATTATATTAGTTTATGATAATAATATTGATAAACTTAATGAAAATATTCGTTTTTGAATTTTTCACAAACTCTAAAAATTAAAGATTCATCGAATTTCTTTATTTTGTTCACTACTGTATAATGCAGATATCTTCATCTTCACGCTAACAGTCTTGAGTTTGATGGGAATGGCGGAACTCTTTCCTTGGGACGAATTAATGTATAATGTAGGAATGTGGATTGTATGATAGTGGAAGAATGGAAGATGGGGTGGTTAGCGCGTGCGTGCGCACTTGTGCTGTTATTCTCTTCCTGTCTGCGACAGCACGTCATGCGCAATAGTCAAAAATAACTCGATGGACGTCCAATGGACGTACTTTTGTGGAGGTACATAGGAAGTCCGTGCGGAGAAGTCCGTAGGACGTCCATTTATTGTCCATGGACCAATGGACGTATAATGGATACTCAACGGACGTCCATAGGACACTCGGTGCTATCTGGGATCGGCTATTTTTTTAAAAGCATTCGAAGTCAGCGATTCATGGCGGGAGAATTTCAATCACTTCAAAACTAATCTCGAAGACTTCAGGGCGGAATAACCTCAAATTCAAAGTTGAAATTCGAGGCGGAAATTCATCTGAGAGATTCATGACACACTAGTTGACATATCAAACGTCAAAGGTGTTCTTCTTTTTAAACCATTCAGCTTGGCCTTCGATTTGGGACATTTTAGACAGGGTGCTACATTACAGATTTGGTGCTTCGACCAGGATATGGGTAGGTAGGATATACTACAATATACAGAAGTTAACAGAAGTTTACAAAATTTTGCCTTTTTTTCTATCTATGCCATTGGTGAATTACCGATAAAAACGCCAAAGTTTTTGGCGCAAATCTATACAAGCTGATTCGCATAAGAACCTACATAAAGCAGGGGCGTGTAGGACACTCCAGAATATGGTGATTTAACGTAACTTATCCATGTATGAAAGTTGCACCCTCGAGAAGTTAAGGGGCTTGAAATGTGGGCTTCAAATTACGAAAAAATCAATGTTTCACTTATACTTTAACATAGAAAAACCAAATTTGGCACCCGTTGTGAGTGTACCAACAGCATTCAGCGGTAGTAGGTAAGTAGAGTTATATGATAGCATTTTAAAGGGTTGATAATTTAAGGGATGATGCACCCTTAAAATAATAGTTACATAATTCTTTAGCGTGTTTGAGGATTTGAGATATTATTGCTTCTCTTTATGGGGAACTTCATTCTAAAAGTATTATTTCTCTTATCGTTTAAAAAATGCCGTTTTTAGCCAAAATACGAAAAACCAAACAAAAGTATTCTGTTTTTTATTAAAGTATTCGAAAATTCAAAAATTAGTTTCTAAATTACCTAAACGTTAAAGTTGGCGATCAGGAAGAAAGTTGAAAACGACAAAGTTTCTTGAAAAATAATAAGAGAAATAAAAGTTCTAGAATGAAATTCTCCATAAAATTAAGTAATTTTTTTTTAATCGGTCAACGGGTTACAATTCTGTGACATTTCAAAGGTGCATCAGCCCTTATCAACCCTTTAAAATGTCATAATTTAACTCTACTTACTGCCGAAGAATGCTGTTGGTACACTGACAACGGGTGCCAAATTTGGTTTTTCTAACTTGAAGTATAAATGAAATTTTGATTTTTTTCGATTTCTATTTCAAAGCCTATTATAACATCTCAGTAAGAGATAAGTTGCGATAAATCACCATATTTTGGGGTCCCCTACACGCCCTTGCTCTGTGGTTGTTCTTATGCGAATCACCCTGTATAATTTGTGATGAGTTATTCTAATTTTGTTAATTTGATTGAAAAATTATGTTGAGTTTTGCAAACAGACACAGACGTTCAAGAAATAGCGGAATTTAGAAAAGTCCGAGGAAAAGTCCTTTTTGAAATACATTTTGGAACGACTTGAACGATTTTTCTCAAATGCAATACCAGGCAGCTCCCTTCAGACATTACAAAATATTACAAAATATTACAAAAACTTCAGCTTTCTAGATTGAGGACCACGATCACGAAACCACGTACTGGAGTGATAAGAATTTTTTTTTGCAAAATTCGAAGGAACACACTGTACAAAGCTGTTTTTTAGAGAGCTTTTTTAACAAGAATTCATAAAACTGCATAAGGTTTACAAGGGTTTGAAATTTTGTGCTTAAATCTTGAAAGATGCAGCTACAGGGGCGTTTTGAAAATCGATAAATCGCGATTTTGGAGAAATAAATATCTGGGAGTCAGGATCGGTGGACATTTTAAGATTTTGGGCGATTTCGTGAATTCACCACTTCACGAAATCGCCCAAAAACTGAGAAAAGGAACTGAAACTAAGAAACTGAGAAAATCGACTTTATAAAAAAGTGTTATAAAAATGATGTAAAAGAACTGCAATAACAGTTTCCCTGTAAAATATACCTACCCCTATTTTCTGGCACCATGCACCATTTCCAATTTATTGGAAAATTAAAAAAAAAAAACGCAAAAAACAACCACAAACTAGTGAGAAAAATATTCTTGAGACGTCTAACTACAGCCCATTCAAGTTGCAATTGATTCCCTACCGGTTTGTTTATTATAAAGCCAATTTTTACGGATTACTAACATTGGTCCTTCAAAAAAAAATATTGAAGAATGCCGGAAGATTTGTTGTGTTCAAACTTGATGCCTCTAAACAGTAGAGAAAAGCTCGATTTTTGTAGAAAGAGAAAGTGATAAACGAACGAACGTAAATTATAGCTTTCAGTCTTCTCCTTTCACGCGCCAAATCTTAAAAAGTGTTTCTCAAAGAAATGTGGCCCTAAATAACAAAATTACCTTCGTTATCGTCCCTTTTTTCGAGAGGTGCTGCGAAGATACCGCAAATGGATACCAACAGGAAGAAAAGTATTACCAGAAACTTCATAATTGCAGCCAGCTGAACAGATATAGAACTTGACGATTCTCGTGGTGTAACTTTTTCGAGGTAACGTGTGGAAAGTGCCTGCTCGTTATATATCGTTTCATAAATGAAAATTGCAACAAATAATTACCTTTGTTAATTGGTCTTAATAATTAAGTATCATCATTTGTAATAGTAGGCTTCGTATAATTGTTATAACAAAACAAAGAATGTCAAAATGGCAATGTGTAAATTGGTTCAAAATTATAGCTCGTTCATACAATTATCTTCATTTAAATGCATTAAATTGAAATTTACAAAAATATACAATTAAAAAATGCACTTTCTTTCATAAGTTGAAAAAATTATTGCCTGATTAAGAACAATTATAAAATGAGGTTAATTGTTTGGAATATCAGTCGATTAGTAAAAGGATACCTATTCTTTTTTCTCAAAAACTCAAGCGTTCAAACTCTATTTTAGTTGAGGTCCTTCAGTTGAGGATAAGTAACCAGGCTAGATTGAAATGTTGAAAAATGTTATTGAAAACCAAAAAATTTTAAAAAGGAATAATTGGAAGAAGCAAATGGGTTGGGTCGATTGAAAATGACTCTCATCTTCAATTTTAGAAATACTATGCGTCATTGTTTTATCTCAACAAAAAAATCGAAAAAGTAGTTTTTCCCACATATTGGAAAAACTACCGGTAGTGGAGAAAAATTAGGCATACGAGATTTGTGCGCAATAAAAATGCGTGCAAACTGAAACTTGCCAAATCAAAAACGGTCAAAAAGTTGAAAAATTATTGCAAAAAAAAACATGAAAATTTAACGTTTTTTGTTATTGTTGTAACTTTCCGAAAATTTATTTGAATTCATTCCAATTTCTTTATTAACGTAACTTTTCCGAGCAAGTTTTACAGTTAACGATTTTTAATAAAAAAATATCTTGAGACTTGCATATCTTAATAAAGCCAAAGGACTTACATATCTACTTATCTGTGAAAAGGACTAATCGAATTTTTTTTTAAAATACCTTCAAATTTCGTATTGAAAAAATCCAAATTTTGACTCTTTTTTATCATAAAAAAATGAAATATCTTTCTTATTTTAAAATTCTTGTCCCTACTCTAAAAGAGTTCGAGTTAAGCCACGGTCCGGTGTTCACCTGCGTACGAGAACCGAGCGAACCCCCGTCGCATCCTGCATCGCGACGGTTGGCGCTTGTCGCCGAATAAAGCTGTACGCTGCCTATACATGGGATGTTTAAGGTAGATGCATAGTTTCTCGAAATCTCGATTTTTTGTATGAATATCTGAACAAAATAGAGCAACTTTTCTTTAATTTAACCGATCCTGTATCTCTCAGCGTTTAGGAGATACGCCATGGTGAGCTCTGAAATAAGGACACCCTGTATATATCGAGAATTCGTGAATTAGTAGTTTATTTCGATGTTTGTGTTTGTTGCAGTAATTTTACTTAGTTTATCCCTTTTTTGGGCTACTACCCACTGTTTTCCAATCGCCTCATTTTGAGAAAATTTGTGGTAAAGTTTTTTCTTTGCCTTTCGTTTTGCTTGCGTGATTCTCACACCCACACAATTAACGATTAGTCAGGCACTTAAGGCAAACTAATGAAAATGATTGCAACAAAAATAAAAAAAACATAAACATCGAAATAAACTACTAATTCCCGTTATTATTACTGCCGTGTCGTATGTAACTGCCACAAGTCTGGCGTCGTAGGCTGCGCAGTGACATCAAGCAGTATTTACTGACATATTGCATGTTCATAGTTTTATTATCATGCCGCTGAGGCGCTAACTGCTTATCTGGTTGCCGAAGATTAGCTCGAGCTGCGCGTCTTGGCATTGGTAGTCGACGGTATTTGTTTATTACATACTCGACATATACAGGGTGTTTCACCAGCAGACGGACATAGGGATATGTTTTTGAAATTTTTCTGAGGCCCTTCGTTTCGATGTTACAGGGTGATTAATGCATTTCGCCGAAATTTTTGATAAGCAGCATCTTTTAAACGAATTACTGGAATTTAATGAAATTTGCTAGTTATGCTCTGCTAATGACACTTAATACCTCGCATCTTTCGTCGATTCGAAAACTGCTGGACCGTACTTAATTTTTCAGTTCTTTATCGGTTTTGTTAAAAAGTTCACCCGAGAGTTCACCTTGTATGATGCATTTCCTTCAAAGTTTAGTACATTTTCTAAAGCCACATAAAAAATGCTACATTTGCGGTAAGAAAATGTTCAATGTTTATTCCTTTTATCTTGCCGTTTATTTAACCGTTTGCTTAATCGATGCCATATTTAAATTGTTTACCGAACATTCCTGATTTAATTGTTGTTTATTGACTTCTACTCCTTTGGTTATTTATTTATACTTCGTGAGCAATTTTATTCAACAAAACTGTCCAATAGATTATTATTTATCTTGTTTTCAAATTGATCTTTGTAAATGTAAATTCAGGTTCTCTTGTATTGTAATACTTTTCTGTGAATTCAATCAATATAGAAGTCAGTTCTCGTTCTTCGTCAAACTCAATTCAAAGGGATGGATCATTTTGATTGATAGCCTCCTTAACCAGACCTCGCTTCCTTCTGTGTAAACGAATTTACTAACAGGACCCATTCCCACGGTTATCTTAAAGACCTACATTTCAGTGGTAATGCTTCAGTTTAAAATGATTCCCGCGAATGTATCGGTGTGAAAGAGGGTTCATTAGATTTGGTGACAGTTGTCGAGACGATTGATCTACGCTTTTCAGAAACCACCGTTGATTCTTTTCATTTCTGGACTGTAAACGAGAGGTTTCTCAGCCACGCTCTTTTACTCGAGAGTCCCAGTCTGAGCGTATCGGCCCTGTTAGGGATTTCAGCAACGTAGAAGAAAGCAGGTGTTTTTAAAATACATTTGTTTCACTAATCTCAAATCTCCCGCATTTTGCTTCGTGTCTGTGTATAAAAGAACCAATAACAAGGTAAGGTTACTACGAACACAACGTAGAGGGTCCACGAGACGAACACTAGACGACGGCGATCACAAAGGGTAAGTAATGTCGGCCATTTTATTTGAAATATTTGAAATCATTTGAAAGGCGTTCATGACAGATAAGTTGACATTTCAAACGTCAGAGGTTTTTCTTTTCCAATCATTCGGTTAAGGGGGCCACAGTACAGAAACGCAATATGCAGGATCTCCATTTTAACGGTAGGTGTGATAAATCACATTACTATAAAGCTTTCAATAAACCAATAAACCAACTGACAACCTGCCTGATTAAAATTTGATGAAAGAGAATTGGGATTTTTTTAAAGGAATTGTTAAAATAATGCAAAAAAACCCTTAACTTATTTATTTATCCGTTTTTTCAAAATATATTTTACATAGCAATTAGTAACGTACCTACCCAATACATTTTTCTTAATAAAAATTAAAACCCTTTTTTTTATTGGTGACCTAAAATCGCCTGAGCGTGTTTAAAAACCCATCAACATAAGACACGCTCTGGTTTTAAAGGTTGCCCTAGCAACATCATCAACGTAACCCCAGAAACGAAGTCTAATTAATGGCAAATCTTTTTAGTTTAAATTGTTGAACATTTGAATAAAGACTTTCAAATATCTGCCATTAATAATTTTATTTTACGTAATAGTGTACACTCCAATCAGAACAATCACAAAGTTAGTAGGTATATAGACTTCTTTTCTGGGGTTACGTTGATGATGTTGCTAGGGCAACCTTTAAAACCAGAGAGTGTCTTAATGTTGATAGGGTTTAAACACGCTCGGAGGCTTGTTTTAACTAAGCATTTTGTGTTACCATTACCAATAATAAGAATACCTTAATATCCACTCATACTTTAATCATACCTTCTAGAATCTAGAGGTAAGTATCTTATATTATCCCTGGGCCTTTGCCAGTTTGTCTCTTTTAGCTGCCGCAGCAGCATCGTCAAAAGCCTTGTATATAGTCAGCACGTTTGCTCCAAGACCAACAGGAAAAGCAAGGGGTCCTATCTTAAATTCAAGTTGTCCTGAAACTTCAAAGTTATATATTTTTTATACCTACTGATAATAATAACAATAATAAAATAATAATAATAGTAATAAGAATCTCTTAGCATCCGGTGGACAGGCCTTCAACAGGCCCAAACTGACCCTGATGGTGTTTCTACCGGACTATACAGGGTGTCTCTAAAAGGTACCACCAACGTTCTACCACAGATTCCCGAGGAAAAAATATGCCGATTTAACCGAACTTATCCATGTCCAAAGTTGTACCCTTTTCAAGATACAGCCCTTAAAAGGGGGTCAACTAAATACTCATTTTCCAGAATAAGTCAAAAATGGTTTAAACGAGAAACTTCAAAATTTCACCACCTACTACTATTGTTAAGACCAATAAACTGACGTAGTCTTACAAACATTGACGTACAGGGTGTTCCTATTTTTGATGTCGCGTCTCACGTTTGACCCCAGAACTTTTTTATCCGCACGCCACTGATTAATTTTGTATTTTTTATCTAAAGGTTGAAGTATTACTGAACTTTTTGCGCCCTTATAAAAATTTTGTATCTTGCATGGTTTCCCCGTCATTAATTTTCAATGATACACCCACAATGCTGAAAACGTATTTGAAAAATGTAATTTTTACGTAACATTAAATAAATTTTATTTCACAAAGATGACTTTAAATATCAGGATAAGTCTTATCGGTTGTTTGATTCTGCTTATCATTGTACGCAATCTAATTTGAATATTTGTTTACCTTTTGGTTTTATGCGATTGATATCTTTATTACATTCTCCCAATTAATTTCGATATCTGACAAAATGGCCGTTCTACAGCGACTTTAAAATGGCCAATAGACAAATAAACAAAAAGACAAATTTTGACTTTGACAGTTCATAAATAACAGACGGTGAGTATGACAAACGTCAAACTTGGTGTTCGGAAAGATACTTCCCTTGCCTATCCGTCGGTACTCAAGCAAAACGATTCCGACGTTCCGTTTGACAATTATTAAAGATCGCGTCCGAAAAACCACACTTTTTTTCGTGATTTTTTGAGAAGAAAATGCGAAATCAACGGCATCTTAAAAAACTTACCGAGTCGAAAATATCCGCGAAATTTTAACAAAAACTGCTTCTGTGGATTGTCAAAGCATGTAATAACACGATGGTGTGTCCAGTCTATACACGTTTCTCAAAAAATGTCAGAGTTACGGGCGTTTCAAAATGGCTGACTTTTTTGACGTAATTTCGAATTTGACCTTTGAAAAAATTGACATTTAGAAAAAATTGCAACGGCATGACAAGGCCACATGCATTTCCGTCATTTTGATGTATCTACCATTTTTTTCCGATCGTTTTTAACAAAATGGCGGCTGATTTAGTTGAATGGAGACAGAAGCTTTTTTGCCGTTTTAAACTGAAAATACAAATTTCGGAGCACTTTTCCAAACCTTCCTGTATACAAACTATAAGTGATATCGAAACCAACTCAACTACCAGCGATAGACAAAGCATGCAGAAAAATCGTGTTATTATTCGTTTGCGCGGTTTTTTCAAAAATGGCGGAGCTACGAGCGTTTCAAAATGGCCGATTTTTTTTTGAAAAAATTTTGAATTTGACGTTTGAAAAATGACAGTTGTGATTTTTTGCGGTGCCTCTTGTATCAATATGTCATTGCTGCACATTTTGCCTGTACGACGAAACCAAAATCTGGCCGCCATCTTGATTCTTCGATTTTATCTAAATTTTTTTGTGTGCAAAAACACGTGTCTTTTTTCGAATTTTTCCAACTTTTCAATTTTGACATTTTTTAAATGGCAGTTTCAATTCTTTTTTGGAAATTAATGACGGGGAAACCATGCAAGATACAAAATTTTTATAAGGGCGCAAAAAGTTCAGTAATACTTCAACCTTTAGATAAAAAATACAAAATTAATCAGTGGCGTGCGGATAAAAAAGTTCTGGGGTCAAACGTGAGACGCGACATCAAAAATAGGAACACCCTGTACGTCAATGTTTGTAAGACTACGTCAGTTTATTGGTCTTAACAATAGTAGTAGGTGGTGAAATTTTGAAGTTTCTCGTTTAAACCATTTTTGACTTATTCTCGAAAAGGAGTATTTAGTTGACCCCCTTTTAAGGGCTGTATCTTGAAAAGGGTACAACTTTGGACATGGATAAGTTCGGTTAAATCGGCATATTTTTTCCTCGGGAATCTGTGGTAGAACGTTGGTGGTACCTTTTAGAGACACCCTGTATATCCGGAGACCACTAAGGCGGGAAAACCCAAGGTGCGTATGAAGTGGATAACTGATATCAACAACTTTATCATGCGCACCTGTTACACGGTTACAAAACTAGAAACAGACAGCAGTATCCAAACATACATGCAGGTCATAGAACAAAGAAGAGCTGGCCAAAAAAGAGCAATCATTTCACATTATCTTATTCCACGCGGAATAAATTAAACAATCGAATAAATAGTGTTTTTTTAAGCGTTAAATCAACTTTATCGGCCATTTCGTAAATCTGGTTCTTGAAGGTTTTCATGGCCACGTATTATTAGAATAGTTGTCCACTGTAAAAATTTCAGTTTAATTCTTTTGAAAACTTTCATTTATGAATATTATTTATGAATTATTATTATCGTTGAACTTGATGAAAGTGTGTCTTTAATTTAAATTGATTTTGGGATAATTAATTCATTTGAGGATTTTGATCATTAATCATTATTTAATTCAATTATTGTTCTAAATGCTTATATTCAAATGATTCGTTAATCCACAACTGCTTTATTTATATTTCATTCATACACCAGGCGCATGGGCGTGCTTACAATTAACGAGTTATTAACTATGATTTAACGCTGGGGTAATTTGTTTGAAATTACTGAAGCCAATTTTACCCTTCACAATTAAACGTCGCTGCGCCAAGATAACGGGTACCAAATTTGGTTTTTCTAAGTTAAAGTATAAGCGAAAAGTTGATTTTTTTTTTTTTCATAATTTGAAACCCACATTTCAAGCCCTATAACTTCTCGAGGGTGCAACTCTAGTACAAGATAAGTTACCTTAACCTTAAATCACCATTATTTTGGAGTCCCCTACACGTCTTGCTCTGTGGAGGTTCTTATACGAATCACCCTGTATAATTTGTGGTGTCATCATCCTGTATAACAAATTCTAATTTAGTTAATTTGATTGAAAAATTATGTTGATTTTGCATACAGGCCCAGACGTTCAAAAAATAGCGGAATTTAGAAAAGTCCTTTTTGAACTACATTTTTGAACGACTTGAACGATATTTCTCAAATGCACGACATGACCTGACCACGAAACCACGTAATGGAGTGATAAAAATGTTTTTTTTTACGAAATTTGAAGGAACACCCTGTACAAAAGCAGGTTTGTTTCATAAAAATCCATAAGGTTTACAAGGGTTTGAAATGTTGTGCTTAAAGCTTGAAAGATTAAGATACAGGGGCGTTTTGAAAATCTAAAATTTGAAATTTAAATAAAATAAACATCATGTAAAATAAACTTGAACATCTCCGCCATTTTTCTCATTTACTCTTTGAACTTTTTTTAGGGTTTAAAGGTTATGAGTGTAGCTGTCAACTCTAAAAATTCCAGTTAAATTCTTAAAAAAATATGCCCATAAATGCCACTGGCTTATTGATAGGCGATTCTTTGAAACGCCTTGACCGATTTTGCTCAAATACTACACCAGACCACTCTTTGTGGATACCTCACTCCCATAAAAATCCAGTCCCTTAGATGGAAAAATGCGACCTGAAATGGAGGGACAATAAGTCAGGTTTTCTTCGAATTTTAAATGGAAACCTTGCAGAAGTTAGATAACTCTTTCAGAGTAAATCGAAAGTCTTCAATAAGAACTACATTTGGTTCAAGATTTCATGAATTAATTTTAAAAGGTGAGACTACATGGGCGATTTATTGGTGGTATCCTCGATATAATAACAAGAATTGCAATACAGCTTACCGCGATGATTTAAGCTCTTAAACTATTTTTGCGAACGATAGAATGGGTCAAAACGGTCACTAGAATCTAACCAGAACTGAGAAAAAAATATTCCTTAAGAGATTGGCAAAATCAACTTTATAAAGAAATGTTATAAAAACGAGCTATTTTCTAGCACCACCACTTCCAACTTTTTTTTTTGAAATTTTTTTTTGAAAAAAACGCAAAAAACAACCACAAACTAGTGAGGAAAATATTCTTGAGACGTCTAACTACAGCCCATTCAAGTTGCTATTGATTCCTTATATGTTTGTTTACTATAAAGCCAATTTTTTCGGATTACTATTTACTAACATTGGTCCTTCAAAAAAAAAAAAAAAAAATTCAAGACTGCCGGAAGTTTTGTTGTGTTTCAAGTTTGTGTTTCAAATTTTCTTCAAATGCCTCTAAACAGTATAGAAAAGCTCGATTTTTGTAGAAAGAGAAAGTCATAAGTTTCAGTTTTCTCCTTTTACGGTCAGAGCCTTAAAAAGTGTTTTTCAAAAAAAATGTGACTCTGAATAACAAAATTACCTTCGGTATCGTCCATTTTCTCGAGCGGTGCTGCGGAGATACCACAAGTGGATACCAACAAGAAGAAAAGTATTACCAGAAACTTCATAATTGCAGCCAGCTGAACAGATATAGAACTTGACGATTCTCGTGGTGTAACTTTTTAAAGTCCTGCTCCTTATATATCGATTCATAAATGAAGATTGCAACAAATAATTACCTTTGTTAATTAGCCTTAATAATAAGGCATCATCATTTTTGTAATACCTAGTAGGCTTCGTATAATTATTATAATAAAACAAAGAATGTCAAAACGTCAATGTGTAAATTAGTTCAAAATTATAGCTCGTTCATACAATTATCTTCATTTAAATGCAGTAAATTTAAATTTACAAAAATCTACAATTAAAAAATGCACTTTTTTTCATAAGTTGAAAAAATTATTGCCTGATCAATAATTATAAAAGGAGGTTAATTGTTTGGGGCAGCAGTCGATTAGGAAAAGGATACCTACTCTTTTTTATCGAAAACTCAAGCGTTCAAACTCTATTTTAGTTAAGGCCCTTCAGTTGAGGATAAGACACCAGACTAGATTGAAATGTTAAAAAATGTTATTGAAAACCATAAAAAATTTAAAAAGGAATAATTGGAAGAAGCAAATGGGTTGGGTCGATTGAAAAGGACTCTCATCTTCAATTTGAGAAAAGCTATGCGTCATTGTTTTATCTCAACAAAAAAATCGAAAAAGTAGTTTTTCCCACATATTGGAAAAACTACCGGTAGTGGAGAAAAATGAGGCATACGAGATTTGTGCGCAATAAAAATGCCTGCAAACTGAAACTTGCCAAATCAAAAACGGTCAAAAAGTTGAAAAATTATTGCAAAAAAAACATGAAAATTTAACGTTTTTTGTTATTGTTAATTATTTTTTGAAGAATTTTTTGAAAAAAATACCTTCAAATTTCGTATTGAAAAAAAATCCAAAATTTGACTCTTTTTTATCATAAAAAAAATGAAATATCTTTCTTAATTCAAAATTATTGATTATTTTCTCAAATTAAAATTCATCCCTTATCACAGTATAATGTTTCTTTTCCTCGGCAAAGTTTCCCAGTTTTCAAATATATTTTTCAATGTCAGTCTGGTTTCAAAATCAACTTCCTCTTTGATCAAATTAAATTCACTTTATATGAAATGTTCTTCCAATTTTTTATGATACCTACTTACTTTAAAGACTCGCCGACAAAAGCGGGAACTATAACACACCGAAAGACTTTTTGCGTACCTCGAATGTGGTGCGTGAATTAATTTGCAGTAACCGACACGGAAAGCCGAGTCTAGACTCCTTATTCATCGTTACGGGACGTCTCGAATCTCGATCTTGAATAATGAATCGAACCGCGTCCTGCTAGACTGCAGGATTCTTCAACGTATCCCTTCTCTGGCTGCCCTTTTTGCTTGCTCCTGATCCATGTACGGGTGTTGTGATTTATACATACCGAGAGACATCCAATACATCTTGACAGTGGTCTACACGCAAGAGGAAAATACCGCGCAAATTGTAGCTGCATCCTAATTAATTTTGTCGGTTTATAAGGAGGTTTGTTTACCTCAGGTGCAAAAAAACGGGCCACGTAACTTTTTAAGAAAATCGAGTATATTTTTTAGTTATTTTGGCTTTCAGGTTACACTTTTGATTTTTTATTGATAAAGGCCTTTGTTGCATCTTCGTAAATCCCTGCCCAATTTCCTTTCGTTTTTTAAATTATGCACTGTATGATGGGAAAAGAGACAACAGTGCGTGCGCCCATGTCAAGGGCATTACAAGAGAGTCCTTACTCTAAAGGAGTTCAAGTTAAACCACGGTCCGGTGTGCACCTGTACGAGAACCGAGCGAACCCCCGTCGCATCCTGCATCGCGACGGTTGGCCCTTGTCGCCGAATAAAGCTCTACGCTGCCTACATGAAATGTTCAGGATATTTCAGGAAGGGTCACAGATGTTTTGTATGAATATCTGAACAAAATAGGGCAACTTTTCTTTAATTTAACCGATCTCTTAGCGTTTAGGAGATACTCATGGTGAGCTCTGAAATAAGGACGGCTGTATATATTAAATAATATAGAAAATAATAAATAAGAACGAGAAATCGTGAATTAGTAGTTTATTTTGATGTTTGTGTTTGTTGCAGTAATTTTACTTAGTTTATCCCTTTTTTTGGGCTACTACCACCCACTGTTTTCCAATCGCCTCATTGTGAGGAAATTTGTGGTAAAGTTTTTTCTTTGCTTTTCGTTTTGCTTGCGTAATTCTCACACCCACATAATTAACGATTAGTCAGGCACTTAAGGCAAACTAATTGAAATGATTGCAACAAAAATAAAAAAAAACATAAACATCGAAATAAACTACTAATTCCCGTTATTATTACTGCCGTGTCGTATGTAACTACCACAAGTCTGGCGTCGTAGGCTTTGCGCAGTGACATCAAACAGTATTTACTGACATATTGCATGTTTATGGTTTTATCATGCCGCTGAGGCGCTAACTGCTATCTGGTTGCCGAAGATTAGCTCGAGCTGCGCGTGTTGGCCTTCGTAGTCGACGGTATTTGTTTATTACATACACGACATATACAGGGTGCTTCACCAGCAGACCGACATAGGGATATGGTTTTGAAATTTTTCTGAGGCCCTTCGTTTCGATGTTACAGGGTGATTCATGCATTTCGCCGAAATTAATACCTCGCATCTTTCGCCGATTCGAAAACTACTGGACCGTACTTAATTTTTTAGGTCTCTATCGGTTTTTTCAAAAAGTTCACCCTGTATGATGCATTTTCTTCGAAGTTTAATACCATTTTCTGAAACTACATGAAAAATGCTACATTTGCTGTAAGAAATATTACTTGGCACTATTAAACTGAATCGAGAAGAAAATAAAAACTTTCAGCTTCTTCAGGATCTCAATTCATATTGTAACAACCACCCCCCTACCCCCGATGTTCGTCTAGAAAAAGCGGCCAGGACCCATCTCGTTGTGTCGTTTCTTCTTGTAGCCACCCTCGGTTCTTGGATAGGGTATGCAAAAGCTCAGGAGTCAAGAAATACCTGTGTGATAAAAATTTATTACCTTAAAAATTAAAAAAATGAAATGATATCACCTTTCATCGATTTTCAAACTCGATATCAGTTCATTCTTTACAACGAATCTTAAATTACCTTAATTAATTTCTTATTAGTTAATTTTACATCTATTTATTCAGATCTTCCAATACTGTTCCTGCAGCTGGTTTGAAAAGGACCTGCTTGAGTCATCTCAATCATCTTACTCTCTGTTTGCCTTGGCTTTTGTGTGTTTGAGGGTTGTCGTAAAAATTCCTGACCTGACAATGAATTGAATGGTTTGGTGATTTCACTTTCGCTTGTGTGTTGGCTCTGCTATTGGGGCTTTCGGTGTTGCGAGATTGGGCAAGTTTTACTTCAATTTCTAGCTTGTGGTTTGACTGTTTCTCTGTTTCCTGATTTGACTAAGTCATCAATTTGCAGGTAAGCTTTACCAAGAGAAATTACCAGGACCTACAAGAGACGAAGGCAGCATCCCACTGACCTTCTCCCTCAGGCCACTCTGTTCAAGTGAACATCGGTTTTACGCGACTTACACAATAATAAAAACACTGAAGGCACTCTCGCATTCGCGCAACTGCTGAAAGAAAATACCTTGATCTCTTTGGATCTGAGTTTACCGTAAAAGGCTATGCTCTGACATTACGGAACTCTGTTTGTTTCGTTTTTTGTTTGTTTTGGTTTTATTCCTTCATTTGTTCTTATTAATGTTATAAGTATGCTACTCCAACTTTTGATGTAAACCTCGATTTGTTTGAATGTTGTTGTTTTCAGTTTCTGAGAGGTTTTAGTTGTCAAAGTTCGAAAATGAGGTACAAATTGATACTTAACAAACAAACTAGAAATGAAGTTAAACTTCCCTTGGTTAGTGAGGTGACCTGTCTTTTGTTTCTGTTTCTGTTTCTACCTATCTGTTTGTTTTGGCCTTTTGTTTGTTTTTGAGACGTCTCGTTTTCTTTTTCTGATTGCTTTTGATTTTGCTCTTTGAATGTTTGCAATGACTGAAATGATTTCAAGCAGACCTGTTCTTTCTGATTTGAGAGAGGGAGAAATTTGGCTACCCTGTCGATGAATTCTGAATGACTGGTGCCGTCGGAACCGCTTAGGAAGATCTGTTATTATGTTACAAATAAATACCATTTAGCGAGTTTTACGTTTACTTACTACGCTTCTGAAATAAAAGGAATTAATTAGAATTTCTAACTAAGGGATTTTTATCAGAGTAAATAAATAAAATACGATTCTTCTGAAATAAAAAGAATTAATTATTGTAATTTCTAACTAAGGGGATTTTTTATCAGAATAAATAAATACGATACACCTTGTATACGCTTCTGAAATAAAATGAATTAATTATAATTTCTTTACATACGCTTCTGAAATAAAAGGATTAATTATAATTTCTAACTACACAGGAAATTTATCGGGTGTGAATAAATAAATACGATACAACTGTACGCTGCTGAAATAAAATGAATTAATTAGAATTTCTAACTACGGGATTTTTGTCAGAGTGAATAAATAAATACGATACGATTTATGAAAACCTGGCAGCATCTCCGGCGGTGTCGGTATGAATAAGCGACGTGGCGTAGCGGCAGTGGCTCGGTTCGAACCTCCTCTTCGTAGACTGACGAGAGCGCGGCCTTGCTTCGCAATTAGGGTGGCTACGTCTCCGATGACGACAGACCTAGGGTGCTGGTGCGGTTCTCAGTACGTGGGCAACATCTCCGGGACAGCGCAATGTAGGTGGCGGCAGGCAGGCGGCAGGCTTGCGGCAGGCGGCAGGCAGGCGGCGGCAGGCGGCAGGCAGGCAAGCGGAGGCGGGCGGCAGGCAGCGGCAGGCGGCAAGCGGAGGCGGGCGGCAGGCAGCAGCGGCAGGCAGGCAGCAGCGGCAGGCAGGCAGCAGCGGCAGGCAGGCGGCAGGCAGGTGGCGGCAGGCGGAGGCAGGTGGCAGCAAGTGGCAGCGGCAGACAGGCGGCAGCAAGTGTTGAAATCAAGGGTGTCGGTGTAGTCTGTCTGCTTCGAGTCGAGCCAGCGCTGGTCTTCGTGAACTGGCTGGTGCTGGTTAGCGGCTTCAAGGCGTCTCTCGGGGAGATAGGTAGTAGTAGGTACTTTAGTGATGGGTAAAACCAGCAGAGAGTATTCTCGATCCACCGGCTTCGGCTTAGAGAGGAGCTGAGCAGAGAGTATTCTCAATCCACCCAAGGGTTAAGAGGAATCGGAAGCGAGTGTTGTAGTCGAGTCTTGAAAATCAAGTCTGTGGAGGCCAGCCAGAGCTGGTGTTTTTATACTCACACAACCCTTTGTATCTCTATCCGTCTCTCTTAAATTCGACTGGCCGTTTCTCGCGCTACCCTTTCATGTATCACGCTTGCAGTGCGTGGTGATGGTGAAGATTCCCGCGTAGCTTTTAACCGTCGTGTAGGTGAAAGTCCAATCCATTGTTGCGGCGGTGTAAATAAAGGATTCTGGAATTCTCGCTTGCAAATGATTTTTCCTAATTAATGCCGGCTTCTCCTTAAGTTTCACTGATGAGGATTATTTTGAAGAAAAAAATGCTTGCCCCGGGGGTGGTATATTACAATATGGTTGTTAATATTTTTTGAAAACCCAAATGTGATCTTTTAAGACCTGCGCATTTTGTAGTTATTCCAAATAAATTGGCTCTATCTACAGAATTAGCCAAGATTAGGAATCGTTCTAGATTTTTTCGAGCCCCCCCAAGTCGCCTGACCTAACGCCACTAGATTATTTCGTGTGGGGGTAAAGTTATTAACGGGTAGGGTAAAGTTAAAGTAATTAGCGCGAAAGTTCCGCTTTCATAAATTAAAAGAGCTGTTTAAATAAAATAATATCCCGTTTGAAACGGCTAGCGCCCTCTGGTTTACAATGACCGTACCTAGAATACCGATTACTGTTTACAACTTCAAAAATCCGTAGATTCCGCTTAACCAGTAAACACTATAACGCGTAACCAACGGTATAGAAGTCAAGCGCAGTCAAAAGATTCAATTATAAGGAAAGGACAGAACTAGACGTGGACTTGCTAGTTGGTTTAGAATATCACATAACAGGAGATAATATGCTGACTTTTGGAAAATGATGTCATAATAGAAAAACGCAAGGAGAACGTCCGGAACGGATGTATGAGGTGGACTTCAACGAGAATCGCGAAGCAGAAAAGACGCGCTGACCGCGTCTTCGCGAATTTACCTATTGAATAGGGATATATCTTATCTTTATCTCTTCTTAAATATCTAAAATACCTTATCTTATCTAATTGCTTTTATCTATCAAGCCTGAGTTATCTCTGTAACGTGACGTAGCGAAAAATTAGTGTCAAAGCGACAAGAACTTTAACCTAGTGCAAAGTGCAAGTACAGGGGTATCGTTGCCCACAACCCACAACCCACAACGGGATAAAAATTTCCTCGATTATTCAGGAAGGCGGTTTCTCGAATTTTACAGTTTTAGTTACTTTTAGTAAATTTTAGGGAAATGGAACGATAACTGTACAATGTGAAACGAATAAATTAAATCAATTATTTATTTTTAAAAGGATTTACATTTCTCAGCAAAATTAAGTTAAAAAAGATTTTCACTTCCAATTCTATCCTTTCTTTGCTGCTTCATCTTTGTTTTTCTTCTTCATTGGTATGAAACGCACAACAGCACGTTCCATTCTTCGAAAACCTCTATTGGTAAGTTCACCTGAAATTAGAAAATCACCTAATTCCTGGAATATTCTTTCATTTCAATCGCTAATGCACCAGACTATCCAGGAAGTCTGGAGGAACAAGGAACGAGTTTGAAAATTTATTGAGGGCATCTCTCCTACCAATCGATGTTTACGTTCTTGCTTCTTCTTGCCACCACACATACCTAATACTTATTATAACCATCTCAAAATACCTACCACCCTACCACCCGATCATAAGGCATCCCTTCTTCAATAAATCTGACCGTGTACAATTTTGATTTGATTTTTTTACGGTGTGTCGATTTAAACTCTTTTGATTAGCTCAGAGCTCAAAAACTGCTAAATAGAAACATGCATTTGCTCAAGTTGGAGAGTGCTGCGTGCTGCATATAGTCTTCAGTAAAAGCAAGAGATCAGACCAGCCATTCCTAAAACTATTTGCAACTTCGCAGAAGAGATAAGAATGGTGCCATTAGAATGGCAATTGACTTTGTTGAACAATTGGTAACATAAATTTTCTTCACGTCAAGAAGAACCGAACCTGTGAACTCTTGGTAAATTTTAGGGAAATGGAATAATAATAAAATTGTTTATTTCTAAAAGGAATTACATTTCTCTTCACTGCTGCTTCGTATTTATCCAGCTGCTAACCTTACGGTGCTGCTGTTCTTCGAGTAACCTTCTTACCACTCCTAGTATACCCGTACATAGCCATCCGTTGTTCCATCTTTCGAAAAGCACTATTAGTAAATTCAGCTGAAATTAAAAAAAAATCACCTATTCTTAACTCCACTATGCCAGTCCCAAGCCAGGGACCATACCTTTCAAGAGGTGTGGAAGAAGGAAGGATCGAGGAGTAACACCTCGCTAAAAAAAAACAGAGTTCATCTGGGCGGATGATGGCACCCTGTGAGGGCCCCTACTTAGGCTCAATGGTCTTGAGCGTAGAGAACCACATGCCGGTCCAATCTAGTTGAAAGAGCAGAGGAGCCTACTGTGAGGTGAAAACTGGTCTCCGTAGTCCAGAAAGACATCCAGTTTATGGAAAGAAAATCCAGAAGAAAAAATACCTGGTCCTCAAGCGAAATTTCTCAACAAAGCCTCGGATTTGGACGAAAAATTTGGACAAAGACAATTGGCAAAGAAAAGGATCATGAAAATTGGAACGTAATAAGTCTGATCGGCATGCGAGAGTGGAAAACCTATTACGACGGGCTGTTAACTGAAGGTCGATCAATAGACCAAGGAAGAAGAGCGATGCGTCAACTCAACTCGCTACCTTGGAGCCCAGCGATAACAAAGAGGACAAAATCATTATATACAGGTCAATAGTAAGAGAGTGTAAGCACATAATATGGAGCTGGAACATCTTAACTGAGTAAGAGGGAAAGAGATAAATTGATGGCCTTGGAGATTAATTTTCGGAGGAGAAGCTGCGGCATCTCCAGATCAGATCATGATGTCATAAGACAGATAATGTCTGCAGAATCTAATATTCTACACACCTAAGACACTAAAAGAGTTACTTAGTTGGTACGGACACATGCAAAGAATGAATTCGAACTAATACGTGGTCAATGGATTCCCCCTGAACGTAGAGAACGAGGAAGAACACCTAAAATATGGAAAAAAGACGTGGAGGAAGCCATGGAGGCAAGAGATCTGCGAGATGGAGGAGGATTGGACAGACAGCAAAAAATTGAAGTATAGAAGCGATAAAAAAATTCAACTTACTGTCCAAGTTGTCTTTGTCTTCCATCAGCGATTCTGCCAGGATAGCTTGAGCAAATATCAAAACCAAAACCAGGATGATTGAAAACTTCATCATTATTGAGATCGAGGAGAGCTTCTTCTCGTGACGTTTTTCAAGTTGAGCAGTACAAGAATATTTCCCTTTATATACCGACAGAATTATCAAGAAAGCATTAACTTCCCTATACAATTACATTTTTATCTTCATATATTATAAGGAAAGTGGCATTTACTATCATTAGCTCAAAACTCGACACCTTAGCAATAATTTCTCTAATAAGCGCACATTAATACGAGTCTTGTTTGAAAAACTCTTGCAATAGAAGTAGGCATTTTGTTGATTTTGTACGATTTTTCAATAACTGAGAACATATTTCCGTACTTTTCATGTAAGGAATTGCTGAACTAGCACTAATAAAATTCACAAGTGTTGATGAGCTAGTTCCATACGGTTCCATTGCTATAATTTTCCTGTATTATTCACTCAACAGTCGATAATTGTGAAAATTTTCAAAATTTTCCGCGTATTTCACTAGGAGATAAAGGAAGGGGAACCGTTATTTTGTGAAGGAATCGCTAACGTTGTGACGCTTTATCAGCTAACTAAGTAATCACATTATATGCATGCTTGAACTACAGTTTACCAAAGATAAATAAACATCTAAGAGAGTCTGGCAACAGCAACACCCTGCCCAGACGTACAGCGAAAGTAACCTAGAAACTCAAAACATTCTCTGATACCAAACAAAGACTAATTAAATTGAATTATAAAGGATCCACTGCGATAATTAAAAAAAAATAATGATAAATTAACGATAAATAATAAAAAGAACGTTACACATCCCCTTTAAAAATAAAAAATGCAGAAATCTTTTTTTTTCATTTTCATTTCATTACTGCGATTCGTTAAGTCGGTGTGAGGAGGAGATAAAGGCAGAGATGTTTGGGAGTAGATCATTATTTGTAAAGAATGTCATCTATTACCCAGAAGAACGGATATCTTGAAATTGAATTGTTAAAATGACGGCATCACAAGATATTAGCGTTAAGTTGAAGAGTCTCTTAAAAATTGAAATTAACACGCAGTTTCTGATGTCCAAAACGACAACCATCGGAAGCTGATATTAATCAGGTGATTATTAACGGTAAGACACTCTCGTTTAATTGACCGAGACGTTGTAGAAATTATTATTAAAAATTTTCACTTATATCTTTTTATGTCTATTTACCGCGTTCGGCCGTCTTCGTGTCATGGCCGTCTCGCTTCCGCTTTGCTGCCCTCGCGTCCTAGCCATTCCCCAATCTAGCTATTTTTCAAAATTATGGCGTAACCTGTGCAAAGACACCAAGTTACCGCACACTTCTGGTTTCCACGTATGTTACACGCTGGCATATGACCTGCGCTCTAAAATCGACCCTTCAAGCTATCTAAGGTCTGTGAATCTATACAGGATATTTTTAAGGAAATGGTCGTTTAGAAATTCAACTTGAGAATACAATTTCTTTTCCATCTTTAAATTAACGTAAAGTCTTTGCAAAAGGTTGAGAAAACTTATTTTATTCTTACAAAAATTCCTTAAAACGTCCCTCGTACGTTTCAAGTCTAAGAAATTATACTATTTTATTTTTTGTATCCACGCGAATAAATAACGTGCAAGTCTAGTAATTAGTCTTTTAATGTCTTACCTATCTAGGTACGTGGTTTATATTAATTCCTGCAATTTTTCACTGCTTATCGTTGGTTCTTCACAAACATAAGAATTATAGTAACAGTAATTAATTTCATTATTATTGTTAGTATACAAAACAACAACTTTTTCTACTTTTATTGAATAATATTCCAATTACTAGAGCTTTTTGCATGAAGTATGGAGGTTATTATTCGCAGGTGTTGAATTATAGTTCATAATAGTAGGTAGAATAATTATTTCTAAAAGCTAAGGAGAACAAGTGATAGCGACGAGAAAAAATTTAGAGATGAATAAATTATTAAAGAAGAGAGGTTGTCAAAAAGAAATAGAGGAGAAATTTTGAAAGCGAGAAGAAGATAAGTAAGGAAAAGGAAATATTTATTTGTAAAGGGCAAGAGAAGCGGCAAGAAAAGGAGAAAGAGAGTACGAGGACGAGAGAGAGGTTTGCATTATTGTAAAGGGAACAGGAATAATTGGAGACGGTGTCGGAGGCCAGGAGAAGAATTTTGGAGAAGCGTTGTGATTGTGAGAGAAAGGGTAAAGATGAAGAGAAGCGGAGGGACGAAGAGAAAGAGAGAGAATTGGAATATCAAGAATAGTAATAGTACAGAGGGTGTCAAAGAAAAGTAGAAAAGGAGAAAAGCAGCAATAAGAGACGGCGGAGCCAGAGAGAGAAATATCGGACCAGAGAGAGAGGTTATATAAGAGAAAGGAGGTTGTAAGATTTTGGCATTGTTACCTATTAGTTTAAAACTTTTGAGTGTGGTTTAACAAATTTTAAAAAATCGATGAGCTCAAGGTAGGTTTTGTAATTTTTCAAATGAAAATTTTGATAAGTTGCAGGTCGTAAACAAGTAAATTATTCTATGAAAAGTTTAAATTTTCATTCAAGCTTCAAACCCAACTGGGATAGAAAGTGCTCTCTGCAATAGTAAAAATATTTTTGTTTATGACATAAATTTGTTGAAAAATAAAATTAATTGCAATTAAATTAGAAATTGGAGAAAAGGGAATACCGTGACAGTACCTACCCCATGCTTCCGCTAATAATTATTCCGAAATATTGCATGTTTTTTAATTATTCTTGTAGACGAATAGAGAAGGGTGTGTATTTACCTTTTTCTTCTGACGGGCACAGGCTAGGAGGACGGTAAACGCTACTACTGTCCCTGCTGCTCGAACGTATGAACTTTTTCCTGTCCCATGTTAGATAAGTAAAATGAGGAAAGATGGCAGGATTTAAAATGAATACGGAAGAAGCATATTCTACTTTTTTGAAGAATTCTTCTCCCTGGTTCCAGTTTTTCATCAGTTGGAGGGAGTGTATATGGTATATGATTCTAATCGTTCAATTTCAATCTGTCGTGGTTTTTTTTTATCCGCAGTTATCTACACGACTCATGCCGCTGTGGCGCTAGTTGCTATTAGGTTGCCGAAGATTGGCTTGAGCTGCGCTTGTCGGGCTTGGTAGTAGACGGTATCGGTATTTGTTTATACATACACGAAATATGTATTTATTGATCTTCAATATGCTCACATTCGAAAAGCTCACACCATTTGATGTATCATTGTCTCTACTAAAGCTTTCAATGAACCAATAAACCAACTAACAACCTGCCTGATTAAAATTTCATGAAAGGGAATTGGGATTTTGTTAAAGGAATTGTTAAAATAATGAAACGCAAAAAACCCCTTAACTTATTTATTTATCCGTTTTTTCAAAATATGCTTTACATAGCAATTAGTAACATGCCCAATACATTTTTCTTAATAAAAATTAAAACTTTTTTTTTATTATTGGTGACCTAAAATCGCGTGAGCGTGACTTAAACCCATAACATTAAAACACGCGCGTGTTGTTAATGTTGATGTCAGGCGTCTTTTATTAACTAAGTATTTTGTGTTACCAATAATAAAAAGACCTTAATATCCACTAATACTTTAAGGTATGAGGTAATCATACCTTCTAGAGGTAAGTACGTTCTATCCTATACCTGGGATAGTCACCGATCCCAATTTTTCTTTAGCTTTCTTAGCAAAATCTTTTACACCCTTGTAAGTTTTCACAAGGTCACCAACATTAGTAGGAAAAGAAAGGCTTAGCCTAAATTCAAGTGGACCTGAAATTTCAAAGTGATATATTTTTTATACCTACTAATAATAATAATAATAATAATAATAAGATTCTCTTGGCATCCGGTGGAGAAAGTGTGGCTGCTATTTTGGGATGATTAATTCATTTGGGAATTTTGATCATTAATCTTTATTTAATTCAATTATTGTTTTAAATAAAAATAACATCACATGCTTCGATATCTCATTCAAATGATTCGTCAATCCACAACTGCTTTTTTTATATTTCATTCATACACCAGGCACATGGGAGTGCTTACAATTAACGATTTATAGCGACGAGTTAACGCTGGGGTAATTTGTTTGAAATTGTGAACGAATAATGAACTATGATTTGTTCACCTTATCGGTGATGGTTCACTTGATTCCATTAATAGTGTCTATAGCCAATTTGACCCTTCCCAATTGAACGTCGTTGGTTCCAAACGTGAAAGTAGGACAGCTGCAAAGCGGTTTATTTTTCCCCAAAAATGTTTATTTATATTTTTATGTGTGTGTATGGGGTACATGTGTAACCCCCCAAAACTACTTTTTCGTAATTTTTTGATGAGTTTGCATGGGTGATTTTCGAAAAGTGATGTCGTCCTCAATAGTGTATTTTTTTTATTAAAAAATACACTAAAAGTGTGATAAAAATGATGAATAAAACCGCAATAACAGTTTCCCTGTAAAAGTAAAATATACCTACCCCTATTTTCTAGCACCATCATTTCCAACTTATTGAAAAAGCAAACAGAAACTAGTGAGAAAAATATTTTTGAGACGTCTAACTACAGCCCATTCAAGTTTCAATAATTGACTCCCTACATGCCTTTTTACTATAAAGTCAATTTTTTCGGTTTACTAACATTGGTCCTTCAAAAAAAATTAAAAAGAAATGATTGAAGACTGCCGGAAGTTGGAATGAATCCGTGAATTGTTGTGTTCCAGCTTGATGCCTCTAAACAGTATAGAAAAGCTCGATTGTTGTAGAAAAAGAACGTGATAAAGAAACGATCGTCATTATAAATTTCAGTTTTCTCCTCTTACGACCAGAACCTTAGAAACTGTTTTTCAAAGAGATGTGGCCCTAAATAACAAAATTACCTTCGATATTGTCCATTTTTTCAAGAGGTGCTGTGAAGATACCATAAGTAGATACCAACAGGAGGAAAAGTATTACCAGAAACTTCATAATTGCAGCTGAACAGAACTAGAACTAGAACTTGACGATTCTCTTGATGTAACTTTCTCGAGTTAACGTGTGGAGAGTTATACAGCTTCTTATATATCGTTTCATAAGATAATGAAGAATGAAGCAACTAATTACCTTTAATAATTATTATCCTCATTAAATGAGTCATTTGTAGTAGTTGTTGTAGTATCAACAGACCAATTAGTATAATTTTAGTTCAAAATTATAACTCGTTCATATGCAATTAACTTCATTAAAATTTCTTAATAGCCGTTAGAGTAGTAACACTATTTTCTATAATAAAAACTGGCATCCCAAAACTTTCCCTTCACCTCTTTCCTTTTCTAATGAAGTGGGAAGAAAGTGTCACGTTAGCGTCGGAATTTGGCACCTAACTTGATCTCTCTACATTGAGGTGGCGATAGAAAAATTTTCTACCTTTTCAAAATTTATTACTTTTTTCTCTTGACCTGCTATTTTAAGGTCTCGCAGATTTTAATACTTATTTTTGTTCTCTCACACGCCACCCTCACAATATGATCTAAGGTATAACTTTGTACCAATTAACAATTAAACTATTGATTTCTAAATAAAGCGGAAGAGAGATTTTCGTTAGAACTCTTCGGGGGTACTCATACGGAACCACACCGTATAAGCAAAGTCTGTCGAGCTAGAGGCGCATTGCGCAAACTCTATCCATTGCTGAACAAAAAGAGCCCGTTTAACATAAAAAAAAAAACAAACTACACATCCACACACAACACACAAGTCGTAAGAGCATCACTTACATACGCCGCCCCCGCTTGGCACACAATTTCTTCTCCAGAACTACACAAACTCAACACAATCCAAAACAAGTTCTTGAGACTGATTTCTGGGGCGCTATACCTCATGTCTAACAAAAACATTCAATCAGAACTGAACATCCATCCGCTAGACACATACATAAAAAACGTCACAAACACCTTCAAAGAGAAGGCTGCGCTCTATGTGAGCGCAGTAATTAACACCATGGCCTTTGAGTAACTCTCTAAGCACCCCCACATCCATACAAACGAGCTATAGTTTCATCACTTGCTCATAACACATTGAAGTTCCCAGTTTTGATTAGCTCAAAAACCTTTTTTGTAAGGCGACAGAAACTCATCATTCACCCTCTCTCGTTCGCTACATAACATAAACCCACAGTATGCCATGTACCCAGCAGTTACGCGAGTTACGAGTATATCTGTTACGAGGGACGTGAGAATAGGATTTGTGGGCAGAGCTGAGTTCGATCTCTCGAACCCCCGAGTCACTCGTCAGGAAACAGCGGACATTTCTCAGAGTTTTACTACTGCATAGATACCGGCACTCTACGCCGCCTCCAAAACCCGTAACCAACATTTAACCGACATAAACTAACTACCTGCCTAATTAAAATTGATGAAAGGGAATTGGGATTTTGTAAAAGGAATTGCTAAAATAATAAAATGCAAAAAACCCATTAACCATTTATTTATGTGTTTTTTCGAAACATGTTTTACATACTTACCTTATTATTGCTACCTGCTCAATACATTTTTCTTAATAAATAATATATAACCGTATTTTTTTATTACTGATAACCAAAGATGCTTAGTCAAAAAACGCCTGAGCGTTCTTTGAACCCATCAATATTAAAACACTCACGATTTTTAAAGGTTTCCATAGCAACATCAACGTAACACCAGAAACGAAGTCTACTTTTTGATTGTAAATGCCAACTTTCTATTTGTTCTGATTGGAGTGTACACTACTGTTACGTCGAATAAAATATTAATGACAGACAATAACGGGTCTTAAAAGCACTCGCCCTCTTTCGAGCACTCCAACGGCTCCAACAGTGCTCGAAATAGAACGATTGTTTTTAAGATCCGTTATCCACGAACACTTTTCGTTAGTTTTTATTATTGGCACATTTTGAAATTCGTAAATTTTTGAATCTTTGACTATTTTCAAATATCTGTCCGTAATTATTTTATTTGACGTAACTGTGTAGGTACACTCCAATGAAAACAATCAAAAAGTTGGCATTTAGACTTCTTTTATGGGGTTACGTTGACGATGTTGCTAGGGCAACCTTTAAAACAAGAGCGTGTTTTAATGTCGATGGGCTTAAACACGCTCGCAGGCTTGTATTAATCAACATTAAAACACTCGCGGTTTCTAAGCATGTTGAGCATTTTGTGTTAACAATAATAAAAAGACCTTTAATATTCATTTATACTTTAAGGTATGAGGGAATCATACCTTCTACTACACTTAGATCGGTGACTATCCCGATTTTTTTCTAGCATTTCTTGCAATTTCGACGCCTGCAGCCAAGGACGTACCGACAAAATTCAATAACCCGCCAATTCTGGATTCGAGTTGACCTGAAATTTTAAAGTGGTATATTTCTTATGCCTACTGAAAATAATAGCAATTAAATAATAATGATAATAATAATAATAATAATAATATAATCGTCTAAAAAGATTGTAGACTGCTAGGAACTTTGGAGAGATATTGTAGGGTCATTCGGGCCACATTTTTTCAGTCCACCAGTACCACATCACATAGATAGATAGTGAAAACCCTGCTTGAAATACAATTTTTCGACAAGAGCAAGAAAGATAATTTTTTCATTTTAGCGACAAATATTTACAACGAAAGATCTGTTGCGATGGTGATAATTATACGAAGAATATAAAAAATGAAATATAAAGTCGGCAATCATCTAAACATTACAGTGACTCTTTAGAAAAAACAGGAATATTGTGCCATCTTCTCTCTCCATGTTACCTTGAAAGTGTTGTCCATGTCCCTAACCCCCTCGCTAACCCCTAACCCTGGCCGAAAGCCAGGCCAACTTGACTTTGTTCGAAAGCACAGACACAATGAAACCTACTTGCGCGTCAATCCCATAAATATTTTTTTAGCGCATCGCCTCTGAAAGACGATTTTTCAGTAGCTCAGTAGCCGGCGGAATGACGCATATTGCAGCCTGCATGCAACAGCAGCTCGCTTCCAAGCGTAGAAAATTTTCCAGCCCGCAACGAACGTTTTTTTCTGGCCCTAGGGCGGACAGATTTAGGAGTTACTATAGCAACTACTGATAGTGTTATCAGTTAGTGATTACGCGGCAGGTGAGAGCGAAATTGAAGCACACAGCTGACAACTAAACCGAGACCACTATACCTACGCGCATATTTCAATCAAGTCTAAACGAGCTGGAAATATAATAACAGGTAGGTACCTATCTAATTATAACGATTAACGGGGGTTACTAGTTTCTGAGGTTTCGTCAATAAAGAAACAAAATTAACGCTCGACAGGAAAATTACACTGACAGTGAATTAATTTGTACGCCATCACATATTCGCCAACAAGCTAACAAGCCAGAGTATTCAGTGTTCTAACGCGATGCGCTAAAAAATAGCGTCTATATCTCGGCTGGATCAGAAGTCCATTTCAGCTCGTATTCAATCGACCCTTGCTCCGCTACGCTCCGCTCCGCTCCGCTCGGCCCGATAACTTCATACTCGCTGAAATGAACTTCTTTCCGCCCTTGATATAGTATATACTATTATGCGTTTAATGAATTATGAAATTATTATAGCCATTTTGTAAATCAGGTTGTTGAAAGTTTTTCATTGCCACGTAATATTAGAATGGTTGCCTGCTGTGAAAATTTCAGATTAATTCCTATGAAAACGTGCCATAAAATATACTTATTGAAGTTTGAAGATTCCGACCAACTTTCTATCTACGCCACCTGTGAATTAACGATAAAAGCGTCAAAGTTTTTAGCGCAAGTCTATAAATTTGTGATGAGTTATTCTGATTTTGTTAATTTGATTGAATTATTATGCTGAGTTTTGTATACAGGTACCTGGAGGCGTTAAAAAAAAATTGCAGAATTAAGAAAAGTCTTTTTTGAACTACACTTTTGAACTTACACTTTACAAAAATTTCAGCTCCCTAGATTGAAAACTACGACCTGTAATCGAAAGAATTTTGTGGTTAAAGCTCGAAGGATAAGACTACAGCGGCGCTTTGAAAATCGAAAAGGGCAAATTTTGAAGAAATAAACATAAATAAATATTTTGAATATCTCCGCCATTGAAATTATTCGCTTCCTGAAATCGCTTCAACGTTACATGTTAACAGGATAGTCTATGCACACGCCACTGGCTTTATTAATAGTAAAAATGTCAATTGTAATAATAAGCCCCAAGTTCGGAAAACGTAACTGTTCCCATGCTGTTAATTCAATTTTAATTTTAGTTTTTATTTCATCTCGCATAAAACAAATGCTCAAAAAAAATTACCAATACAAAAACGAATTTTCACCAAAAAAATGACCGATATTTTGAAACGCCACGAACGATTTTTCTTCAAATGCAACACCAGACCACTAGTTGTGGATCGCTTATTCCCATAAAAATTTCAGTCCCATAGATTGAAAACTGCGACCTGAAATGGAGGGACAAGTCCGGTTTTCTTCGAATTTTGAATTGAAACCCTGCAGAACTACGTGACTTTAGATAACTTGTGGTTGGATTAAATCGAAACTCTTCAATAAGAACTACATTTGGTTCAAAATTTCACGCATTGATTTTAAAAGGTGAGACCGCACGGGCGTTTTGAAAATCGATAAATCGCGATTTTGGAGAAATAAATATCTGGGAGTCAATATCGGTCGACATTTGATGATTTTGGGCGATTTCGTGAAGTCATCACTTCACGAAATCGCCCAAAAAACGGAGAAACTAAGGAACTGAAACAAAGAAACTGAGAAAATTGACTTCGTAAAAACAGTGTCATAAAAATGATGAAAAAAACCGCAATAACATTTTCCCTGTAAATGTAAAATATACCTACCCCTATTTTCTAGCACCATCATTTCCAACTTATTGAAAAAGCAAACAGAAACTAGTGAGAAAAATATTTTTGAGACGTCTAACTACAGCCCATTCAAGTTTCAATAATTGACTCCCTACATGCCTTTTTACTATAAAGTCAATTTTTTCGGTTTACTAACATTGGTCCTTCAAAAAAAAAAAATTAAAAAGAAATGAATGAAGACTGCCGGAAGTTGGAATGAATCCGTGAATTGTTGTGTTCCAGCTTGATGCCTCTAAACAGTATAGAAAAGCTCGATTGTTGTAGAAAAAGAACGTGATAAAGAAACGATCGTCATTATAAGTTTCAGTTTTCTCCTTTTACGGCCAGAACCTTAAAAAGCCTTTTTCAAAGAAATATGGCCCTAAATAACAAAATTACCTTCGGTATCGTCCCGTTTTTCGAGAGGTGCTGCGAAGATGCCGCAAGTGGAGACCAACAGGAATAAAAGTATTACCAGAAACTTCATAATTGCAGCCAGATGAGCAGGTCTAGAACTTGACGATTCTCTTGGTGTAACTTTCTCGAGTTAACGTGTGGAAAGTGCCTGCTCGTTATATATCGTTTCATAAATGAAAATTGAAAGAAATAATTGCCTTTGTTAATTAGCCTTGATAATTAGGTATCATCATTTATGCGATGCCTAGCAGGCTTCGTATAATTATTATAATAAAACAAAGAATGTCAAAACGTCAATGTGTAAATTAGTTCAAAATTATAGCTCGTTCATACACTTATCTTCATTTAAATGCATTAAATTGAAATTTACAAAAATCTACAATTAAAAATTGTACTTTTTTTTCATAAGTTGAAAAAAGTATTGCCTGATTAATAATTTTAAAAGGAGGTTAATTATTGTTTAGAACAGCAGTCGATTAGGAAAAAGATACTCTTTTTTCTCAAAAGCCCAAGCGTGCAAACTCTATTTTAGTTAAGGCCCTTCAGTTGAGGATAAGACACCAGACTAGATTGAAAAGTTAAAAAATGTAACTGAAAACCAAAAAAATTTAAAGGAATAATTGGAAGAAGAAAATGGGTTGGGTCGGTTGAAAAGGACTCTCATCTTCAATTTAAGAAAAGCTATGCGTCGTCATTGTTTTATCTCAACAAAAAAAATCGAAAAAGTTGTTTTTCCCATATATTGGAAAAACTACCGGTAAGTGGAGAAAAATGAGGCATACTTGCCAAATGTTCAGCCCAGCTTTCTTATTAGAGACGAATTTCTAATATAATTATAAATTTTGAAAAATCAAGCATAGGAAACTTTTTTTTTCTGTGGGGTTAATAAGTGCCTTTTATGTAGCATATATGACGAAAAATTATTTGAAAAAATTGTTTAGAATCAATATTAAATCCCCGTTACCAAGTTTAGAAATCATGGGCCAACTGTGATTTTTGAATAATTTTATTATTAAATAGAATATAGAATAAATTAAATTAGATATAAATAGATTACAATGCGTGAGTGTTCTCGTTTGGTCAACGCAGTAACGAATTCGATCAAGTCAGCATCTCAATCTGATCTGCACCACCTACGTTGCGATAGTGTAACAAAACAACTATAATAGCGAGTCATCTCCTCACTAGCGGGATAAACGTCCTAATTAAATCAACGCGTCATCTGGACATTTACGTAGTGCAAGGTAGATAACGGCTGATCCCTTACCCTACCCCTCTTTCTCTTTTTTGTTATATTCTTGTCAGTGACTCCTCCCTGTTCCTTCTTTTATACACGCAGTGTTTGTTCAGATTCGGTCGTTTTATTTTTTTGCAATTATTTTATGATAAATATTTATACTCTTATAATCAATATTTGCATGAAAAAAAAATAATTTATAATTTTTCATTTGATCGGGTGATTTGCCTGCTCGCTGTTTAACATGGGTAGACATGTTTCATTTATTTATCTTCTTTCTAATTAACAGGGATTCCTCTACGGTTGTTCCCTCACATGTCCCTTTCAATCACTCCCACTTGGGAAAATGGAACACGGGCAACCAAATCCGAGTTGGAGGCAGACAGCGCCAAGGGTGAGGGGAGAGCCAACCTATCGCCTAACAAGAATTTAAGGTAGGTGCATAATTTCTCAAAATCTCGATTTTTCAGTTTTTTCGGGATATTTCAGGAAGAGTCGCAGATGTTTTGTATGAATATCTGAACAAAATAGAGCAAATTTTCTTTAATTTAACCGATCCTGTATCTCTTAGCGTTTAAGGAGATACCCATGGTGAGCTCTGAAATAAGGACACCCTGTATATATCGAGAAATCGTGAATTAGTAGTTTTTTTCGATGTTTGTGTTTGTTGCAGTAATTTTACTTAGTTTATCCCTTTTTTGGGCTACTACCAACAGTTTTCCAATCGCCTCATTTTAAGTAAATTTGTGGAAAATTTTTTTCTTTGCCCTTCGTTTTGCTTGCGTGATTCTCACTCCCACACAATTAACGATTAGTCAGGCACTTAAGGCAAACTAATGAAAATGATTGCAACAAAAATAAAAAAACATAAACATCGAAATAAACTACTAATTCCCGTTATTATTACTGCCGTGTCGTATGTAACTGCCACAAGTCTGGCGTCGTAGGCTTTGCGCAGTGACATCAAACAGTATTTACTGACATATTGCATGTTTATGGTTTTATCATGCCGCTGAGGCGCTAACTGCTATCTGGTTGCCGAAGATAAGCGCGATCTGCGCGTGTTGGCCTTGGTAGTCGACGGTATTTGTTTATTACATACACGACATATACAGGGTGCTTCACCAGCAGACCGACATAGGGATATGGTTTTGAAATTTTTCTGAGGCCCTTCGTTTCGATATTACAGGGTGATTCATGCATTTCGCCGAAATTAATACCTCGCATCTTTCGCCGATTCGAAAACTACTGGACCGTACTTAATTTTTTAGGTCTCTATCGGTTTTTTCAAAAAGTTCACCCTGTATGATGCATTTTCTTCGAAGTTTAATACCATTTTCTGAAACTACATGAAAAATGCTACATTTGCTGTAAGAAATATTACTTGGCACCATTAAACTGAATCGAGAAGAAAATAAAAACTTTCAGCTTCTTCAGGATTTCAATTCATATTATGGTTGTTAATATTTTTTGAAAACCCAAATGTGATCTTTAAGACCTGCGCATTTTGTAGTTATTCCAAATAAATTGGCTCTATCTACAGAATTAGCCAATATTAGGAATCGTTCTAGATTTTTTCGAGCCCCCCCAAGTCGCCTGACCTAACGCCACTAGATTATTTCGTGTGGGGGTAAAGTTATTAACGGGTAGGGTAAAGTTAAAGTAATTAGCGCGAAAGTTCCGCTTTCATAAATTAAAAGAGCTGTTTAAATAAAATAATAACCCGTTTGAAACGGCTAGCGCCCTCTGGTTTACAATGACCGTACCTAGAATACCGATTACTGCTTACAACTTCAAAAATCCGTAGATGCCGCTTAACCAGTAAACACTATAACGCGTAACCAACGGTATAGAAGTCAAGCGCAGTCAAAAGATTCAATTATAAGGAAAGGACAGAACTAGACGTGGACTTGCTAGTTGGTTTAGAATATCACCTAACAGGAGATAATATGCTGACTTTTGGAAAATGATGTCATAATAGAAAAACGCAAGGAGAACGCCCGGAACGGATGTATGAGGTGGACTTCAACGAGAATCGCGAAGCAGAAAAGACGCGCTGACCGCGTCTTCGCGAATTTACCTATTGAATAGGGATATATCTTATCTTTATCTCTTCTTAAATATCTAAAATACCTTATCTTATCTAATTGCTTTTATCTATCAAGCCTGAGTTATCTCTGTAACGTGACGTAGCGAAAAATTAGTGTCAAAGCGGCAAGAACTTTAACCTAGTGCAAAGTGCAAGTACAGGGGTATCGTTGCCCACAACCCACAACCCACAACGGGATAAAAATTTCCTCGATTATTCAGGAAGGCGGTTTCTCGAATTTTACAGTTTTAGTCACTTTTAGCAAATTTTAGGGAAATGAAACGATAACTGTAAAACGAATAAATTAAATCAATTATTTATTTTTAAAAGGATTTACATTTCTCAGCAAAATTAAGTTAAAAAAGATTTTCACTTCCAATTCTATCCTTTCTTCTTTGCTGCTTCTTCTTGTTATTTTTTATTTTCTTCATCTTTGAAACGCACAATAGCACGTTGCATCATTCGAAAACCCCCATTGGTAAGTTCGCCTGAAATTAGAAAATCACCTAATTCCTGGAATATTCTTTCATTTCAATCGCTAATGCACCAGACTATCCAGGAAGTCTGGAGGAACAAGGAACGAGTTTGAAAATTAATTGAGGGCATCTCTCCTACCAATCGATGTTTACGTTCTTGCTTCTTCTTGCCACCACACATACCTAATACTTATTATAACCATCTCAACATACCTACCACCCTACCACATGATCATAAGGCATCCCTTCTTCAATAAATCTGACCGTGTACAATTTCGATTTGATTTTTTTACGGTGTGTCGACTCTTTTGATTAGCTCAGAGCTCAAAAACTGCTAAATAGAAACATGCATTTTCTCAAGTTGGAGAGTGCTGCGTGCTGCATATAGTCTTCAGTAAAAGCAAGAGATCAGACCAGCCATTCCTAAAACTATTTGCAACTTCGCAGAAGAGATAAGAATGGTGCCATTAGAATGGCAATTGACTTTGTTGAACAATTGGTAACATAAATTTTCTTCACGTCAAGAAGAACCGAACCTGTGAACTCTTGGCAAATTTTAGGGAAATGGAATAATAATAAAATTGTTTATGAGTCGTCAGGCGTCTTTTATTAACTAAGTATTTTGTGTTACCAATAATAAAAAGACCTTAATATCCACTCATACTTTAAGGTATGAGATGATCATACCTTCTAGAGGTAAGTACCTTCTATCCTATACCTGGGATAGTCACCGATCCCAATTTTTCTTTAGCTTTCTTAGCAAAATCTTTTGCACCCTTGTAAGCATTCACAAGGTCACCAACATTAGTAGGAAAAGAAAGGCTTAGCCTAAATTCAAGTGGACCTGAAACTTCAAAGTGATATATTTTTTATACCTACTAAAAATAATAATAATAATAATAAGATTCTCTTGGCATCCGGTGGAGAAAGTGTGGCTGCTATTTTGGGACGATTATGTGCTTGCACATGCTTCGATATCTCATTCAAATGATTCGTCAATCCACAACTGCTTTATTTATATTTCATTCATACACCAGGCGCATGGGAGTGCTTGTAATAAACGATCTATTCCGATGAGTTAACCCTGGGGTAATTCGTTTGAAATTGTGAACGAATGAACCATGATTTGTTCACCTTCTCGGTGATGGTTCACTTGATTCCATTAATGTCTTTAGCCAATTTGACCCTTCCCAATTAAACATCGTTGGTTCCAAACCAAACGTGAAAGTAGGACAGCTGCAATGCGGTTTATTTTTCCCCAAAAATGTTTATTTATATTTTTATGTGTGTGTATGGGGTACATGTGTAACCCCCCAAAACTACTTTTTCGTAATTTTTTGATGAGTTTGCATGGGTGATTTTCGAAAAGTGATGTCGTCCTAAATAGTGTATTTTTTTATTAAAAAATACACTAAAAGTGTGATAAAAATGATGAATAAACCCGCAATAACAGTTTCCCTGTAAAAGAAAAATATACCTACCCCTATTTTCTAGCACCATCATTTCCAACTTATTGAAAAAGCAAACAGAAACTAGTGAGAAAAATATTCTCGAGACGTCTAACTAAAGCCCATTCAAGTTTCAATTGACTCCCTACATGCCTTTTTACTATAAAGCCAATTTTTTCGGTTTACTAACATTGGTCCTTCAAAAAAAAAATTAAAAAGAAATGAATGAAGACTGCCGGAAGTTGGAATGAATCCGTGAATTGAAGTTGTGTTCCAGCTTGATGCCTCTAAACAGTATAGAAAAGCTCGATTGTTGTAGAAAAAGAACGTGATAAAGAAACGATCGTCATTATAAGTTTCAGTTTTCTCCTTTTACGACCAGAACCTTAAAAACCTTCTTGCGCATCAATCGCAGAAATAGTGTATTTTTATGCGATTCAATTCTGATTTTCACCGCTTGTTAAATTGGCTTTCTGAAATTTTACATAGTCAGGTGATATTCGCGTAGTGGCTTACTGACAATTGCATTTCATTTCGTTTTAAACCGTGCATGCCTTAGAATGAATTTTTAAATTTAACAAAACAAAAAAAATCATTGGCAAAATTGAACAATTTTGGCCCATTTCCTATGCCCGCCACTGGCTAACTTTACTTAAAAAATACTATTTTTTAGACTACCTTTTATAGAACGGAAAAAGTGAAAGGGGAGCTTTGAAAACCGAAAATTTTAAATTTTAGAGGAATAAACATAATATGTAAAAATATTCTAATATCTCCGCCATTTTTATTATTTCCTTCTTGAAATCTTTGAATTTTGAAGTTTATTAGTATAGTTGTCTACTGGAAAAATTTTCGTTCAATTCCTTCAAAAATATGTTCATAAACAGTTATAGAAATTTAGCCCTTTTTCCCTTTTCCTACCCACGCCACTGGCTTAATAATAAAAATATTGCAAATTTTATTGCAATATTTTAACTCAATATTTTATAACTCAAATTTCAAATAATTTTCTTCCAATAATGTTAATTTCGTTTAAAAGATTTTTTCTAAAAAGATTTTTTCTAACTGGCTTATTTATTAGGGGTTCAAAATCCATCAATTTTTCCTAAAATTGAAAAGGCCGCCATTTTGGAACGGCTCTTCTGATTTAACTCAAATGCAGTACCAGACGACTACTTGCAGTTATCTTACTACCAAAAAAATTTCAGCCTCCAGGATTGAAAACTGCGACCAGAAACCGTGCCTCATACCCGTTTTTTTTTTTTTTTTGAAATTTGGAGAGACAATTTTAGAAAAATGTTTTTTTTTTTAATCAAACGTCATCCCTAAGTTTCACAAAAGTAAAAAATTTCGTTCATTGATCTTGAAAAATTAACCTACAGGAGCATTTTTAAAATTTTAGAGAAATAAACATCATGTAAAAATAATAAATATTTTC
Source organism: Malachius bipustulatus (assembly GCA_910589415.1). Classification (NCBI taxonomy): domain Eukaryota; kingdom Metazoa; phylum Arthropoda; class Insecta; order Coleoptera; family Melyridae; genus Malachius; species Malachius bipustulatus. The sequence goes on from OU342636.1 coordinate 36,802,451, forward strand.
TTCCTATTTTTTTTTATAATGAATATAATGGAAAAATAATCCGATTTTTTTTGGGGGAAAATCACCTACCTACCAAAAAAAAAAAGAATGACCCTCTCGTGGTTTCGAACCAGCACCAACAATTTTCTAGGACCCTTGCCTAACTAACTTCGCCAAGGTGGGTTTCAAGTTTGTAGCGATGATCGGGTAGATATAATTATGTAGTACGTCAGGTACCTACACCTCACTTTTAAACTGGTCGTATCTTTGTTATTAAAAAACCAATTTGAATACTTTTTTCACCTGCATGTAGGTGATTTAATTGTTGTTGCGTTTGCTCTTCTAATTTTCAGAACCATTCATAATTGAATGTGGAAAAAAATAAAAAAGAAATTGCGAACCATTTCATCGATTTAATAAGTGCAAGCTAATTTTGCACAAGCGAAAAACTTTTTTGTTTTTCGTTTAAAGTGCTACATTAATCGAGGCGAATTGAAGCTAAGACATCAAATTATATGTTAAAGCAAAAAAAAATTGAAAATTTCGGTTCAACTTCTTCAAAAATGGACTCATAAACGGTTATAGAATTGACACATTTTCACCCTTTTTCCTACCCACGACACTGGCTTATTAATGGAAAATATGCTAATTTTATTGCATTAACTCAAATTTCCAATAATTTTCTTCAAATCCTGTTAATTTTATTTCAAAGTTTTTTTGCCATCTTGCTCATACAGGGATTCAAAAATAGTCAATTTTCCAAAAAATTAAAATAGCCGCCATTTTGAAACGGCTCGGCCAATTTTGCTCAAGTGCAATACCAGACCACTCCTTGTGGATATCTTACTCCCACAAAAATTTCAGCCTCCTAGATTCAAAACTGCGACCTGAAATGAGATGACAAAAACCGGGCTCATGGAATTTTGAAGGGACACCCTGTAGAAGTGATGGGACTTTTGGAAATTTTTTCAACGAAAATCTAACGTCATTCGAATAATTTACAAGAATCCAAAATTTCGTTCACTAATCTTGAAAGATAAAGCTACAGGAGCGTTTTGAAAATCGAAATTTCGCGATTTTGGAGAAATATATATATATATAAATATATATATGATAGATATAAAGGTAAATTATACAATATCGTTAAGAACGAAAGAATTTATTTTAGATTCGCTATGCGTAGTTAGATGAAAATAAATTATAATTATTATCCCGCTTCGCAACGACGCCCGGCTCTAGTCGGTGGTCGTCTGCCTCTGCCTCTGGCACTCCAGCTCCGCCAGCTACCAGCTCGCGGTCCTTTCCCGGCCGCTGAATGATCGCCCTGCTGCCATCTCTTTCACCACGGTACCCGTTGCCGGCTCAGCAGAGCTAGACCCACCGGCGTTGTTGTCGTCGTCGTCGTCGTCGGTGCCTGCATTTTTGACTCTAACACGGCCATGCTGACCTGTAGCTTGCTCTCGAGCTACTGTTCCTGTTTGATCCTCACCTATAACAGATCAACACGTTTTATTATTATTATTATTATCATTTTTTGTATCATTATTATTTTTATTTCTCATTATTGTTTTTTTTTTTTTTTGATCATTTTCTGCTACTTATTCCCCAAGGCTCAGAACTGAGATTAGTTAATTTGAAACAGTAGCCTGTGGCCTGAGAGACCAGACTTACAACACATATAGCTTGTTCCTCAGGACTCAGAGGCCAGAACTTAACACATAGCTTGTTCCTCAGGACTCAGAGGCCAGAACTTAACACATGGCTTGTTACTTAGGACTCAGAGGCTAAAACTCAACACATAGCTTGTTCCCCAGGACTCAGAGGCTTACACTTGACACACAGCTTGTTCCTTAGGACTCAGAGGCTTAAACTTGACACACAGCTTGTTCCTTAGGACTCAGAGGCTTAAACTTGACACACAGCTTGTTCCTTAGGACTCAGAGGCTCAAACTTGACATATAGCTTGTTCCTTAGGACTCAGAGGCTAACTCAATACTGCCACAAATCGAACTTTAGTAAGAAATGCTACTTACTATCGGAGTTCTCAGGTGTCCCACCTGACCATTCACCTAACCAACCTCGGATTCTATCTTTTGGTGTTGTTTGGAAACGCCCATTACGCATATTTCTAACCATAAACCGGTCACCTGGTAGGGACTCCATAATTTCAAAAGGACCCTTGAACTTGGGATCCAGCTTGGAAATTCGGGGATTCTGCTGCTGCAAGAAGACATAATCTCCTACTTTAAACGATTGATTATTGCGGCGAGTGATGTCAAACCGTTGTTTTTGTTTAATTGCCATGGCTTTCAAGCGTTCGTATGCGAGGGTTCGGTCTTTATTAACATTAATTTCGTCAACTTTAGAAGGTATAGAATTGATAATGGTCTGTATTTTTGACGCACTTCTGATGATAGATATAAAGGTAAACAATTTCAAAATTAAAGTCTTGCAGGTAAGACCACCATCTAGCTATTCTAGGAACGAGATCCTTTTTATAAGCCGTAGACTTAATAGCATTACAGTCGGTTATTATTTTAAAGTTTATACCTAATAAGTAAACACGAAAATGTTTTAATGCGTTAACGATTGCCAATGTTTCCAGTTCGTACGAGTGGTACCGGGCCTCTTCCGGCGTCGTTCGTTTACTGAAATAGGCTACCACCTTCAGTTGCGAGCCATGCCTTTGTAATAAAATAGCGCCATACCCAATTGAACTCGCATCTGAATGTAGTTCAGTGGGTAAGCTAGGATTAAATATAGTTAATAACGGTGCGCTAGTAAGATGCTTGATGACATATTCTTTAGCCTCATCATGTTCCTTTGTCCATATGAACTGTTCATTTTTCTTAGTTAGTTTCGTTATGCAAGCTGTACGCGCCGCAAATTCTGGAATGAATTTCCGAAAAAAACTCGCTAGACCCATAAACTGACGCACTTGTTTTACATTAGTCGGATTTTGTGAATTTATCAAGGCTTCTGACTTACGCTTTCCAGGACGGATACCTTCGGCAGAAATACTGCGCCCTAAGTATTCAATTTCTGTTTGAAAAAATTTACATTTATTGATGTTAAGAGAGAATCCCGCGGCTCGAAGTGCTTCCAGAACTTGTTTTAAAAATAAGAGCCCTTCTGCAATTGTTAACGATGGTATCAATATGTCGTCCATGTACACCAACGCTACACGATCCTTAAGGTCACCAAGAGCCTTATGTATAGCGCGCTGAAAGACTGCAGGAGCGTTGGCTAGACCAAATGGTACGCGGAGGAATTCAAAGTGTCCGTCTGGGGTTACAAATGCAGTTTTAGGCACGGAGTCCTTTTCTATCGGGATCTGATGAAATCCGGCAGCCAGATCAAGGACAGTGAAATATTTTGCCTTGCCAAGTCGGTCCAACTGATCATCTATGCGAGGCAACGGGTATCTGTCTTTAATTGTAAGACGGTTTAGAGCTCTATAGTCCACGCATAGACGATCAGTTCCATCTTTCTTTTTTACGAGTAGCACTGGGCTAGCAAAGGGGGACTCACTCTCCTGAATAATATTATTTTTAATTAAATCAGAAACAATATCGCGAATTTTTTGCCGTTCTATAAACGATGCACGATACGGGCGATAATTGACTATTTCCTCACTCTTCAGATTTATTTTTAATTCAGCCGTCGTAATTTTCGGTACTGCGTTTCCACGGGTCATGATGTCACTGTACTTTACCAACATAAATTTAAGAGATTCAAAATCCTGCTTATTTAGGTCAGACGCAATCATATACCGATCATCGAACCCAGCGCTGATCTCATCCAACAAGTTTATGTTTACATTATTCCCTGGGTTGACCTCGCTCCGTGTCAGATGTGCGCCGTTTTTGTCTGTAATAATTCGAATATCGTCGGAATATACCGCATTCCTACCAATGATTAATTCATAACTCAAGTCACAATCGCGTACTAGGAGAAATTCTAGTTCAATTGCTACCTCTTCACTCTCGACTAACAAGGTAGTTTTTCCAAAAGTATAAATAATTTTATTCCCAATACCTTTCAGACTTACCACAAAAGGTTCATAATGACACCCTATTTTAGAAACGGTTCGTTCTGCAATTAAGGAGCACTCGGCACCTGTGTCAATAAGACAATTAACGTACTGTCCCCGAATTATAACTAAACTTAAATTTTTCAAGGACGTATTCCCTAAAACATTAACTTTCGTTTCATTATTTGTTGCGGCGCGCTGCTTGGCCCAGCACGAATCTATTTTATGCCCAATCTTGCCACAAAATTCACATTTCGGGTAATTATCATGTCTTGAGAATTTATTATAATCAACAGCTGGGGTAGTTTTCCTACCAGTACGGGTTTTTTGTGACCTTAATTTACAAAAAGCTTGCAAATGTTCAGTACTGCCGCAAATATGGCATTTACGTGATGTATTAAAATGGTGTCGAATAGGCGGTACGTCTGAGTGTAAATTAAATTGTCTCTTGCGAGAATGTTTTACGTAACTTGACAATAGGATTAACAATTCATTCGTGGTCGTGACACCACTATTCAACGCCCCTAGGCGAACAGACGTTTCGCGTATCTCACCAATTATCAATTCTACCATTTCAAATTCAGAAAATTTTATTTTTGTTCGATTAAGCAACAATAATTTTTCCCTCGCATACTCACAGTAAGTTTCAGCAGCATCACTACAATACATAACGGCAGCCTTCAGCTTCTCAGCTAAATTTCGTTTCGGAGGAAATAGAGAAATCAATGTAGCCTTGAAGGTTTCCCAATCTCTTCGATTCGGTTCCCAAGCCTCAAACCAGGTCTTCGCTGGTCCTCGTAGGGCTGCTCCAGCTCTGGCAACAGTCTCTCGCTCGTTCCAGTGCAACTCTTCCTTCAATTTTCGAATCTCATGGCACCATGAGGAAGCTCCCGAATCCGACTTCTCCGGGTCAAAGATTGGTAAAACAATATCATCATTTGCACGACGCGAAGTGGTCAGGGATTCTTGGAAAGTTTTTAGCACACCGACAAGTGATTCACTTATCATGTCCGATTCACTCTTTCTAGCCGAGATTTCCCGCTCCGATTCAGTTTTTCTATCAGAAATTTGCCGTTCCGATTCCCGTTTTCTATGCGTTTTATTCCGTTTCCTTCCCGACATTTTTACAATGGTTGTAGGCGAATCCCACTTCTGATGATAGATATAAAGGTAAATTATACAATATCGTTAAGAACGAAAGAATTTATTTTAGATTCGCTATGCGTAGTTAGATGAAAATAAATTATAATTATTATCCCGCTTCGCAACGACGCCCGGCTCTAGTCGGTGGTCGTCTGCCTCTGCCTCTGGCACTCCAGCTCCGCCAGCTACCAGCTCGCGGTCCTTTCCCGGCCGCTGAATGATCGCCCTGCTGCCATCTCTTTCACCACGGTACCCGTTGCCGGCTCAGCAGAGCTAGACCCACCGGCGTTGTTGTCGTCGTCGTCGTCGTCGGTGCCTGCATTTTTGACTCTAACATATATATATAAATATATATATATATAAATATATATATATATATATAAATATATATATATATATCGTGGGCAGGTGAATTTTGGAAAACTACTTTTTCGTGATCTGGGGGTCATGATCGATGGACATTTGATGAGTTTGGGTGATTTTCGAAAAGTGATGTCGTCCTCAATAGTGTATTTTTTGTTAAAAAATACACTAAAAGCCCTTTTCAAAGAAATGTGGCCCTAAATAACAAAATTACCTTCGGTATCGTCCCGTTTTTCGAGAGGTGCTGCGAAGATGCCGCAAGTGGAGACCAACAGGAATAAAAGTGTTACCAGAAACTTCATAATTGCAGCCTGCTCAACAGATCTAGAACTTGACGATTCTCGCGGTGTAACTTTCTCGAATTAACGTGTGGAGAGTTACAGCTCCTTATATATCGTTTCATAAGATAATGAAGAATGAAGCAACTAATTACCTTTGTTAATTAGCCTTAATAATTATCCTCATTTGTAGTATCAGCAGGCCAATGAGTATAATATTAGTTCAGAATTATAACTCGTTCATATGCAATAAACTTCATTAAAATTTCTTAATAGCCGTTAGAATAGTAACGCTATTTTTTTTGTATAATAAAAACTGGCATCCCAAAACTTTCCCTTCACCTCTTTCCTTTTCTAATGAAGTGGGAAGAAAGTGTCACGTTAGCGTCGGAATTCGGCACCTAACTTGATCTCTCTACATTGAGGTGGCGATAGAAAAATTTTCTACCTTTTCAAAATTTATTACTTTTTTCTCTTGACCTGCGATTTTAAGGTCTCGCAGATTTTAATACTTATTTTTGTTCTCTCACACGCCACCCCCACAATATGGTCTAAGGTAGGTATATGTATAACAAACACCTTCAAAGAGAAGGCTGCGCTCTATGTGAGCGCAGTAATTAACACCATGGCCGTTGAGTAACTCTCTAAGCACCCCCTCATCCATACAAACGAGCTATAGTTTCATTACTTGCTCGTAACACATTGAAGTTCCCAGTTTTGATTAGCTCAATGGGGATGTTTCCAGGCCTGCAGTCTTACCGTTTTTTGATTCCCTCAGAGCTTTCTTTATTTCTTCTATCATTATTTCGGTCACTTTTTGGTTTCCCATTGTTTTGATGTTTATGTTCATTACTTTGAGTTCTTCTCTATTTTCCGTCAGCAGTGTTTTATAGTAGTCTCTCACACTTATCATCTTCAACCTACAATTCCGTTTTCTTTCCTTTCTTAAATTTGTTACAGTTTCCTAGGCTTCGGCCACTCTTGTTCCTTCCATGTATCTGACCACCTCTTCACACCTCCGTTCCCACATTTCGTTCTTACTCTTTATTACTTCCTTTTTAACCTGTCTATTCCATCTGCTGGCGTACGTTCTTCGATCCTCTCCTCTACCTGTACTTAGCCAGGTGTTATAATATTTCTCTTTCTTTTCGATGAGGTCATCTATCTTTTCCGAATACCACCCTGGATATTCCTTATTCTAATTCTCTTTATAGATATATTTTCCAGCCGCTTCATAATGCTTCTTTATTCCGCCCATATATCTGTTCCGTTTTTTTTTTCCGAATGACGAGTCGCTAGCACGTCGATTCAACCTCCAGACTTGTGGGCCCAGGATTTTCTGTCGGGGCTTTCTCCCTTAGCTGATATGTTCCATTTTTTTGTAAGGCGACAGAAACTCGCCCTTCACCCTCTATCGTTCGTTAAAAAACATACACCCATAGTATGTCATGTACCCAGCAATTACGCGAGATACGAGTATCTGTTACGAGGGACTTGAGAGTAGGATTTGTTGGCAGAGCTGAGTTCGATCTCTCGAACCCCCGAGTCACTCGTCAGGAAACAGCCGCCATTTCTCAGAGTTTTACTACTGCATAGATACCTGCACTCTACGCCGCCTCCAAAATCCGTAACCAACATTATTTAACCGCCATAAACTAACTACCTGCCTAATCAAAATTTCATGAAAGGGCATTGGCAATTTGTAAAAGGAATTGCTAAAATAATAAAATGCAAAAACCCATTAACCATTTATTTATGTGTTTTTTCAAAACATGTTTTACATACCTTATTATTGCTACCTGCTCAATACATTTTTCTTAATAAATATATAACCTTAATTTTTTATTACTGATAACCTAAAGGCCCAGTAATTACATGGTGCGTGGTTCGGCGAACCACAGAACTGGTGCGAGGTTCGCAGAGACTCGCACTTTAGCGAACCAGGGGTGGTCACACAGTTCGTGGTTCGTTTAATTTTATTTCGCAATCGGTTCGCCGAGACAACATGGAACCTAGTTTGTTTTATATTGAAAGCAAAGTTTGATAATGAAATCGTAATTGATTCCGGGCTCTTGTTGCCGTGGTCCATAGAGATTTGCGCTCCAAACGTTTCATCTACAGCTGCGGTAGACATCATCAGCGGCTACGTTTAGACAGCTGGACATTTTCTCCGAACACTGATAACTGACAAGTCAGCTATCGCGGAGTATGCCGTGCTTCAGGATCACCATGCCATTTGCTTTGAAGAAACGGAAGTCCTGTCCACTACTTCACACTACTACACCAATTTATACTGTGATGCTATTGAAATTTATAAACATTTAAGAATGAAACTACGGAGGATTTGGTATCCGGCGTTACATCTGATCCAAATAAGTCATCGTCTGACTGAGGAATCTATGACATCATCGGAGAGACGGGCTGTTGCTCTACGGTGGAGATGGCTAGTGGAGGGGTATGACGTCACCAGACCATCACCCTATAAATGGGAGCGCTCTCCCAACTGTCAAGTCAGTTATCAGTGTTCGGAGAAAATTTCCATGGACCACGGCAAAAGTGCGCAGAATCAATTACGGTTATGGCATTAAAAAGCAGTATACGAAGACTTGCTACCAAATACCTAATTATCGAAGATCACAATTTAATTTCCGCCTGCATGCAATACAAGACACAATTGGAATAAAATAAATTGAAATAAAAATAAAATAAAAAGGCACGTTGGGTTAGGCTTGCGCCATAGGATACACCCCAGACAGCCATAATGCATGCCAAAAATGAGTGCAGTGCCCCCCGGTGTGCATGAAGTAGGTTAAGCCCCTACTAGGCGTTGCTATAGACAAAAGATGAATGACATGTTGTCAGACAACATGCCATCCATTTATGTTGTGCTGTGAGCAGAGGCGGAAATTGTAGACACGTGTTTCGTCCTGTTTGGGACTCTTCAGTACAATGTATCTACCAACACACAGCACAGTTTAGATCACGGATCCCGTGAGCAGAATGCAATGAAATAAAAATAAAATAAAAAGACACGGTGGGTTAGGCTTGCGCCATAGGATACATAAATGGATGGCATGTTGTCTGACAACATGTCATTCATCTTTGGCAAGAAAAGGAGCATCGACACCCTTCATAGGACCAGAACCATTGTGTGTCTTCGAAGATACTTTCTTTAAGGCAGAACTCCAAAAGGAAGAAGAAAAACTGAGAGAAACCCATTGGAGGAACCTCTCGGGGTTGAGACAAGCCAAAGAACTTCTCGGGAATTTTAACCGAGAGAGGTCGAAGATACTCTTCAACCTCAGCAAGGAACGTTGCAAGCTCAAGGAACACCTGAGGAAGTTAGGCATAGAAGAAAATGGCGTCTGCAGATTCTGCGGGAAAGGAGACGAGACACCACGTCACCTGCTGCTCAACTGCGATGCGATAGAACTCAAAAGAAGTAATGTTCTGGGCCACCACCAGCTAGAGGCAAGGAACTTACCCGGCGATCTTGATCCTCTCAAAATTCTGAAGTTTCTCAAGGAAACGGAGCAAACGGACTTGGAGAGGGTGCTTCACTAAGGGATTCCACACCAGGCGAAGCACAGCGCAGAGGGGATACAATAGATCTTTTAGTTCGCAGTAACTTGAGCACCCTCAAAAATACAAATACAATTGCATGTTTTTTAATTATTCTTGTAGACGAATAGAGAAGGGTGTGTATTTACCCTTATCTTCTGACGGGCACAGGCTAGGAGGACGGTAAACGCTACTACTGTCCCTGCTGCTCGAACGTACGAACTTTTTCCTGTCCCATGTTAGATAAGTTGGGACGTTCTTGTTGCACGACGGTCAATCCAGAGGAAAGGGAGTAAAATGAGGAGAGATGGCAGGATTTAAAATGAATACGGAAAAAGCATATTCTACATTTTTGAAGAATTCTTCTCCCTGGTTCCATTTTTTATCAGTTAGAGGGAGTGTATATGATTCTAATCGTTCAATTTCAATCTGTCGTGGTTTTTTTTTATCCGCAGTTATCTACACGACTCATGCCGCTGTGGCGCTAGTTGCTATTAGGTTGCCGAAGATTGGCTTGAGCTGCGCTTGTCGGGCTTGGTAGTAGACGGTATCGGTATCTGTTTATACATACACGAAATATGTATTTGATCTTCAATATGCTCACATTCGAAAAGCTCACACCATTTCGTGTATCATTGTCTCTACTAAAGCTTTCAATGAACCAATAAACCAACTAACAACCTGCCTGATTAAAATTTCATGAAAGGGAATTGGGATTTTGTTAAAGGAATTGTTAAAATAATAAAACGCAAAAAACCCATTAACTTATTTATTTATCCGTTTTTTCAAAATATGCTTTACATAGCAATTAGTAACATGCCCAATACATTTTTCTTAATAAAAATTAAAACTTTTTTTTTATTATTGGTGACCTAAAATCGCGTGAGCGTGACTTAAACCCATAACATTAAAACACGCGCGTGTTGTTAATGTTGATGTCAGGCGTCTTTTATTAACTAAGTATTTTGTGTTACCAATAATAAAAAGACCTTAATATCCACTAATACTTTAAGGTATGAGGTAATCATACCTTCTAGAGGTAAGTACCTTCTATCCTATACCTGGGATAGTCACCGATCCCAATTTTTCTTTAGCTTTCTTAGCAAAATCTTTTACACCCTTGTAAGTTTTCACAAGGTCACCAACATTAGTAGGAAAAGAAAGGCTTAGCCTAAATTCAAGTGGACCTGAAATTTCAAAGTGATATATTTTTTATACCTACTAATAATAATAATAATAATAATAAGATTCTCTTGGCATCCGGTGGAGAAAGTGTGGCTGCTATATTGGGATGATTAATTCATTTTGGAATTTTGATCATTAATCATTATTTAATTAAATTATTGTTTTAAATACAAATAACATCACATGCTTCGATATCTCATTCACATGATTCGTCAATCCACAACTGCTTTTTTTATATTTCATTCATACACCAGGCACATGGGAGTGCTTACAATTAACGATTTATAGCGACGAGTTAACGCTGGGGTAAAGCGTTTGAAATTATGAACGAATAATGAACTATGATTTGTTCACCTTATCGGTGACGGTTCACTTGGTTCCATTAATAGTGTCTTTGGCCAATTTGACCCTTCCCAATTGAACGTCGTTGGTTCCAAACGTGAAAGTAGGACAGCCCCAAGGCGGTTTATTTTTCCCCAAAAATGTTTATTTATATTTTTGTGTGTATTTTTATTTACATAAAGCAGGGGCGTGTAGGGGACTCCAAAATAGGGTGATTTAAGGTAACTTATCTATGTACTAGTTGCACCTTCGAGAAGTTATAGGGCTTGAAATGTGGGTTTCAAATTACGAAAAAAATCAATATTTCACTTATACTTTAACTTAGAAAAACCAAATTTGGCACCCGCTGTCAGTGTATCAACAGCATTCATCGGCAGTACGTAAGTAGAGTTAAATTATAGAATTTTAAAGGATTGATAATTATAAGGGATGATGCACCCTTAAAATAATACATAATTCTTAAGCCTGTTTGACGATTTGAGATATTTCAAATTCATTTTATAGGAAACTTCATTCTAAAACTTTTACTTCTCTTATCGTTTTTTTTTAAATGCCGTTTTTAGCCAAAATCCGAAAAACTAAACAAAAGTATTGCGATTCGTCTGATTAAAGTAATCGAAAATTCAAAAATTGGGTTTTAAATTACCTCAATGTCAAAGTTGGCGATCAGGAAGAAAGTTGAAAACGACAAAGTTTCTTGAAAAATAATAAGAGAAATAAAAGTTTTAGAATGGAATTCTCCATAAAATTAAGTAATTTTTTTTTAATCGGTCAACGGGTTAAGAAATTCTGTGACATTTTAAAGGTGCATCAGCCATTAACTCTACTTACTGCCGATGAATGATGTTGGTACACTGACAACGGGAACCAAATTGGGTTTTTCTAAGTTAAAGTATAAGTGAAATATTGATTTTTTTTCGTAATTTGAAACCCACATTTCAAGTCCTATAACTTCTCGAGGGTGCAACTTTAGTACATAGATAAGTTACCTTAAATCACCATATTTTGGAGTCCCCTATACGCCCCCACTTTATGTAGGTTCTTATGCGAATCACCCTGTATAATTTGTGATGAGTTATTTTAATTTTGTTAATTTGACTGAAAAATTTTGTTGAGTTTGGCATACAGACACAGACGTTCAAGAAATAGAGGAATTTAGAAAAGTCCTTTTAGTGTATTTTTTTTATTAAAAAATGTGTTAAAAAAAGTTGTACAAAAAAATGTATACAAGTTGTAAAAAAAGTACAAAAGTGTTACAAAAATGATAAAAAAAAAACGCAATGACAGTTTCCCTGTAAAAGTCAAATATACCTACCCCTATTTTCTAGCACCATCATTTCCAATTTATTGGAAAAATTTGTGAAAAAACGCAAAAAACAACCACAAACTAGCGAGAAAAATATTCTTGAGACGTCTAACTACAGCCCATTAAAGTTGAAATTGACTCCCTACTTTTACATTGGTTTACTATAAAGACAATTTTTTCGGATTACTAACATCGGTCCTTCAAAAAATAATTTAAATAAATGATTGATCACGTATTTATTTGGAAGTTGGAATGAACGCGTGAATTGTTGTGTTCCAGCTTGATGCCTCTAAACAGTACCTATAGAAAAGCTCGATTGTTGTAGAAAGAGAAAGTGATAAAGGAACGATCGTCATTATAAGTTTCAGTTTTCTCCTTTTACGGCCAGAACCTTAAAAAGTGTTTTTCAACAAAAAAAAAGTGACCCTAAATTACGAAATTACCTTCAGTATCGTCCCTTTTTTCGAGAGGTGCTGCGGAGATACCGCAAGTGGATACCAACAGGAAGAAAAGTATTACCAGAAACTTCATAATTGCAGCCAGCTGAGCAGGTCTAGAACTTGACGATTCTCGTGGTGTAACTTTTTCGAGTTAACGTGTGGAGAGTTACAGCTCACTTATATATCGTTTCATAAGTTAATGAAGAATGAAACAACTAATTACCTTTGTTACTTAGCCTTGATAATTACCCTCATTTGTAGTAGGTAGTTGTTGTAGTATCAGCAGGCCAATTAGTACAATATTAGTTCAAAATTATAACTCGTTCATATGCAATTAACTTCATTAAAATTTCTTAATAGCCGTTAGAATAGTAACTCTATTTTCTATAATAAAAAGATAACTGGTGTCCCAAAAGTTTCCCTTCACCCTTTCGTTTTCTAATGAAGTGGGAAGAGAGTGTCACGTTAGCGTCGGAATCTGGCACCTAACTTGATCTCTCTATGTTGAGGCGGTGATATATATATACAGGGTGGGCCACGGTATACGAAACGGAAGATTATGGCCGTGTCTCTGGATTTTAGGATCTTTTTATTTTTGGAGTGGATAGAGACCCGGCAGAGGTATGTTTTAAAATTATATTCATAATGTACAGGGTGTCCCAAAAGCATGAAACATATCAAAGTTATGTTTTTTTAAATGGAATGCTCCTATGTTATTGCATTTTTAGATTGTCTGAAAAGAGAAAATAAGATTGGCTTGTACAGTTGGTGCTTAAATTCAGAAGTTTTTGAGTTATAAACAAGTGAAAATCGTCATTTTTCAAGTTCAAGGCCCTGTACAACGAAAACGGCTGAAGATAGAGAAAAACGGCTTACATGTCCCTATTTTAACTTTTTATGTACTATCCTATGGTATAGAAACATTTGTGCTTTCTTTAATTTTTTTATTTGGCGACGCGTGGAGAAATCTCAGAATTTTTCAATTTTTTTATCACCCTGTATAAACATTTCATCTACATCGTAGGATAGTACATGAAAAGTTAAAATAGGGACATGTAAGCCGTTTTTCTCTATCTTCAGCCGTTTTCGTTGTGTACAGGGCCATGAACTTGAAAAATGACGATTTCACTTGTTTATAACTCAAAAACTTCTGAATTTAAGCACCAACTGTAAAAGCCAATCTTATTTTCTTTTTTCAGACAATCTAAAAATGCAATAACATAGGAGCATTCCATTTAAAAAAACATAACTTTGATATGTTTCATGCTTTTGGGACACCCTGTACATTATGAATATAATTTTAAAACGTACCTCTGCCAGGTCTCTATCCACTCCAAAAATAAAAAAATTCTTAAATCCAGAGACACGGCCATAAACTTCCGTGGCGTATACCGTGAATAACCCTGTATATAAATAAAAATGATTGATCGACAATCCTATGATCGAATTGTGCAGGCTGGAAGTGTGTTCATAGGTTACAATAGCTGTTTGGTCTATGATGCTACTGATGTGACAAGATGCTTCAGATGTTACAGGTTTAATCACACCTCCAAGAGTTGCACTGCTGATCTGTGCTGTCCTAAATGTGCTGGCGCCCATGATGTTAAAGATTGCTCTGCCACTACGCTTCGCTGTATTAATTGTGCCCCTTCGGGGGGTGATGGCGGGACTGTTCTGGATGCGGGGCATGCGCTGCCTGGGATACTAAATGTACTGCTTATGAAAACGCAAAGAAAACCCTTCGGGATAGTACTCTATCCATTCAATAGCCACTACTGCCTCCACTTAGCCCTAGCGCGCTGGACCCATTGGATCAACTCGATGACACAGATGACTTTACGCCTGTCATACAAAGAAAATCCGTTTTTGGTTCTGGAAATAAAAACTATTTTGTAACTGGTTACTATCAAAATGTTAGAAGCCTCAATAATAAGTTCATTGACTTTTTCGATAACACACTCATCTCAGATTATGATTTTGTTGTTCTGAGCGAGACTTGGCTTATACCCAGTACTAACGACGTTATGTTCATTGATACATCCAGGTATAATGTATATCGTGGAGATAGAGATCTTGCATCTGTGAAGATGTCCAGGGGAGGAGGTGTGCTGGTTGCTGTGGACTATAAATTTAATTCTGCCATTCTGCCTTTGAGCAACATGTCTAACATTCCTATATAGATATGCTATGCGTCTGTATTCCATTTTCTCATACCCCTACTTACATCGTGGCTGTCTACATTCCGCCTAACTTATCATCCGATATTCTTCGTTCCTTCTGTGACCTCCTTGCGGACTTAGAGACTTAGACATTTTATACTCTAGTCACACTATTCTAGTTGGTGACTTTACCTGTCCAAGTCTTTCTCTTGCTTCCTCACCGTTAGATAATACAGCAGCGTACTTCTGTCAAACTTTTGAAACTCTTAATTTGACTCAGTATAATTCTGCGTCTAATCACAACGGACATATCTTGGACCTTTTTCTGGCTGACTTTCCTCTGACTGCTCTTAGAGCGGAGGATCCTCTGATACGAGAGGATAACCACCATCCTGCATTAACTATTGAGTTTTACAGCCGCGGGGAACCCTCTGCCTCGCTGCCTAAGGCTCCCGTTCCATCATTTAACTTTAAACACGCCAACTTCCATGCTTGGGATGTCTTGGGATGTTGCACAGATGTTGAGGTCGCTTGTAATCTGTTTTACTCCATGTTAAACAAAGCCTTTGATCTTTTTGTTCCGAAAACTAAACCCTCATCTAATCATAGGTATCCCCCGTGGTTTACTCAGTCGATTATATCTGATTTAAAGAGAAAGACTGCTCTTTCAGGTCTTTCAGTCTTAAACATACCCTGACCCAGTTTTCATACACTGTTGATGGACACCCTATTGAGAGGGTTACGGAATTCATGGATTTTGGTGATGTTCACGTCTTATGGCATTGTTGAAATGCTTTGGATCTAGACACAACCTCAAGTCCCCATTCGGTTTTTCAACCATTACTAAAGGGTGCACCCATTCAGTGGGTTTGTCTACTTTTCGTATTATACCCTGATGTTCAAGATAACCTAATTTTGATTTTACCTTATCATGAAGAACCTGAGGCACACGTCTTATTGGTGAAATCCTCGGCATAACATCTTCTTTCACAGTTATGTGATGCGTATAGATGGGAACGAACCTAATTTCTTGAAAACATTTCCATACCTATGAGTTACATCTTGAAAAGTATTTAATTTTACCACCCCTACTTCATCAATTCTCTTGATTTTCTTGAAATTTAAACTCAAGCAATCTGTTAATCCCAGCAATGACACTGAATTTTTAGCATCTACCACAATAAATGTTACATTTGCAATATCACTTTTTACTCTACAAGGAGCTGTAATTTCACCAACGACTTTCAATTTAAACTCCGAATATGACGAAATACCATGTAATGTACATTTTGTACTTACTGGCTAAATGCCAGCGACCCGTAGACAACCGCGTTGCGCGCGTCGCATGAGTGAGTGATGGTGGCCTTTAGTTCGGTCAGTCGACGGTGGTGCGAACGCGCCTGGCTGGAGCCCTCGAATTTCGTCGGCCTCGAGGGTCGAATTTCGATCCTCGATGGTCGAGGAGGTCGAGTACGCCGATACCTGAGATCCTACTTTTAATTGTCGAATTCTTTCTCTCCTGGAAATCTCGAAAGGAAGACCGTTTCACGAAAACACCTGTCGCTAATAAAATAAATTATTATTTTATTATTATTATTATTATTATTATTTATCATTATCGCTAATTATTCACCTGTAATGGCGTCTTGAATTTCCCGTTAAAATATCAGGAACATCGTCCGTGTTTTTGGCTTGGTGAGTGACCTAAAATGGTTCCTTTATTTTTGCTTGAATTATACAGATAATATTTCCTTTTAATACAATATGCTATTTTAATTACAGCACTTAATCCGATCGAGTTTCGCTCATGGCTACCCGCATGTAAAATTTGTCGATCACATTTTGATCTTACTTATCTTGAGAATGGGACATAATTTTATGTACCCTTGGTAGGCCAGACTCGATCGGACCGTTAATACAATCAAGAGTGTCTCTGATACGTAATGAAATTTCAGCTTTTTCGTACCGGAGCTTTTCCAACTGGAGTTTTTTTCCTACGGGAGCACATCTTTTCCGACTAGACCAACTTTTCTTACCGGAGCACACTTTTCGTACCTGAACACACTTTTCCAACTGGAGCTTTTCGTACCTAAACACATTTTCCGACTGGACAAACCTTGTCTATCGAAGACCATCTTATCCATTGAGATGCAACTGTACTACCGGAGCTGCCTATTTTACCATCGTAGCAGCTAACCTACTAGCAGCCGAACCTGTGAAGTCCAGTACCCCCGGCTGAAATCCTCCATCTCCCAGCGGGAGAGAATAACCGAAGATAAGTGCCTTCGCTGATCCATTTTTATCAAACCAATTCATTCGGCTGATCTCAACGCTCGTGTTTATTTGATTTGTTAACCATGCTCAAGATTGCATTGTGATTGTAACAACCTGTGATTTTTTTAATAAAGCGTACCTGTTGTTCTGCTGACCCGCTTGTTATTGTTGACCCTCTTAGATTAGCAACTCAATCCACGACCCTCTAAGGGTAAAATAATTCGTTTCAAGTGACGCCCGACGTCAATACTTCGTTTCAACCATATGATATTGTTACGGGTCTCACAACAATAAATCCACCACTTAAAAAGTCTTGCAAATTACTTTATTGACTAACCCAAGTTATAACCTCTAATTCTAATACTAAATAATCAAACATACTAAACACAGCTGTTCTCTTGTCTCTATTCACAGATACAACACCAACTTGTCTATTCTTTATAATTCGCTATACTGTCACTACTGGCTTCCTTACTTCACACTTCACTTCACTACTGCTCTGTCTATACTTCAGCTTTCACTAATTACTACTGCTCTGTCTTCAGCTTCACTCCACGTCCAAACTATTACTACTCCACGCAGCGCACGGCGGTCCTTATATAGTTCCCCCGACGTGTCAGCGAAACAGTAGGTACCTTCTCGAAAGTTGCACCGGCCGTGGATTCTATAAATGTCAGATTGTTCAGCGAGACCACTCCAGTAACCATAGAACTAACGACTGTGTCAATGTGTCACATGACATGTGACTGGAATTGTCGCGAACATGTCATTGCCTTATAACCATCATAAAAAAAGAATGTAAACAAGCAAATATGGTGGACTAGAATGTTAAAGGTTAAAGAAGCAATTACTAGAATTTTTTTAGAGCGGTCCCGTTATAATATCAATGACACATTTGATTGCTTTAATTTTCTCAAAAGTTTAGCATTTTTGATCAGCTCCAGTATCGAGCTTAAATTCAATTACTGTATCATCAACATGTACCTTATTGGTCCACATTCTAATACTATCCCTTGTACTTTCAGGAAATACATGTTTTTGCATCGAATCTACATAAAAATCACGTTCGCTACTACTGGTACTTCTATATTCTTCGTCTTCTTCATGCTCGACTCCAAATATCTTCTTTTCCTTACATGTTGCTCCTGTCTTGTTACACACGCTGGCGAAATGATTGCGGCCCTGACATTTTGTACAAATTTTTCTAAATGCAGGACATTTCTTCGGTAGGTGCTTATACCCACAATACTTGCATAACCCCGGGGGACGGTGCATTATAGCTCACTCCGATTTTTGGATTTTTTTTGCATGAGTCGTTAATTTACGCTCAATTTAGATGATATCTAGAAAAAAAAATTGCGAACCGTTAATAAAATATCGAGAAAATTGAGTTTGAAATATCGCAAAATTGCCCAAAAATTACACTTCATGTCCAGTTAAATTCACTAAACTGACAGATTCGTAGAACTGAGAATGATCATGTTGTGCAGCGTTGTCATATCAATTATTTATTACTTCAACATCTTGTGAAATAAAAATATTTGGTATAATTTGCGAAGGTTATTGTTTTAATTTTAAAATTTCAAATATTTCTATTCAGAAATACATCAAAAGTTATAAATGGTCCATGCGAGAGGGCAAGGAAAATATTACCTGTACCAATTCATAATTAACTAAATAAAACACATTTTTGATTTTGATTTATTTCCTCTTATAAAAAATCACATCATAAAACATGAGTTTTTAATTTTAAAATAATATATTATTGACCATAACAACGTGACAACGTCGCAAAACATTATATTTTATTGAAGTGTCCATGAATGGCATTGTTGACATTTCGATTATTGCCTCACGGCTTTATTGTTAATTATTATTCAAATCATTAAAGGCTATTGCCCGTATTCACAAACGATAATTTCCTAAATAATTACGTAATCAATTATCCCCATCTCATTCTATTGCAAAAAAACTGCATATCTCCATCTCACTCATTTAAATAATTACGTAATTATTTAGGAAATTATCGTTTGTGAATACGGGCATATGTCAGTTTAATTAATTATCATCGTCAATTAAAAACCATTTTTAGAAGTTATCCTACACATTTAAGAAATGAAACTGTTAAAACAAGTTCAGGGAATGTATTCTAGTTACTTATTTAAGGAGTGTTGACAGTGCAGCGTTATATTTTGCCTAGAAAATCGTGATAAACGATCATCAATTTGGACCAAAAGTTGAGCTTTAAAGTGTTTTTTTTTTGTAAATTTATGGACCGTTTGCAATTTTTTTTGCTTATATCGTCTATTTTTAAGGTAATCTTGCCCCCTATATAGAAATTTTTCCAAAAATCAGAGTGAGTGATAATGCACCACAACCACTTGCTTGCTTCAACAGCTCTGCAAAAATTAATGGCTTGTTTCAAGGTCAATTTAGTTACAAAGTTATCAAAAGATTGATTTTCTTTTTGAACTATACTATTAAATTTGTATCCCTCAAAAATTACGTTAGTTTTTGGAGCACAGTATCTTCAAACTTTTTTATAATTGCCTTTAAAGACTTCCTCTCCTGCGCACTAAAAGAAAATGTGTTGTAAAATTCCATGGCTTCATCACCAACCAAATTTAAAAACACTGCAATCTTCTTCTTTTCTTCTTTATTATCCAGATCAGCTGCGGTCTAGAATAATTCAAATCTTTGTGAAAAACGCAAACGCTTCCAGTTTTCAGCAATATTACCGTCTAATGATAGCGGTCCTGGCGTTTTAAACAAACTTTCCATCATTGAATGTAAATCTACACTTTTTCAGTTATTTTGTGTTTACACCTGACACCATGATTGTACAGGGTGTCCCAATATTCCATGGACATGGAGCAACCACAGATTACTGAGGTAAAAAGAAGTCGCTCGGACCAAACTTATCTCTATACCAAAGTGCTTCGTTTGTCCGTTAGAGGGCTTCAAAGTCTTTTGAAAATTTTAGTTTTTTTGAAATAGCTCAAAGTCGGCTGATTCCAATTCGATGAAATTTGGTAGGTCAATTTCTTATTAAAAGTACTAACTTCTGATGTACATGATAATTTGACGGAAACCCGGGAAGGGGTGAAACTACCCCTACCCTCCACTAAAATCGATCGTAATTGTTGATAGGGTAGCAAAAACGCTGTTCATGTTTTTTTGTTTGAAAGATACGTCGTTTTAGCCCATTTTTGGTCTCCTACAAAAATCTGTATCTCTCCGAGGTGCCATGTGATAAAATAAATTAGCCGATGATAACTAAATTTTTATTTCATTCTTTTAATTTGAAATCAAATTTTCAATTGTCAGGTGATTATTTCATCTAATCTCATAAAAGATGCTCGATGTGGGTGCCGGTTTGGACCCTAGAAAGTTCCATCCTGCGCAAAAAAATGATTTTAACTTTTCTTGGAACCTCGTCGTTTTACAAACTGTTTACTGCGTTTGAAAAAAACCGTTTGCAAACACCTGAAAAAAAACGAACCATACTAAACATCTTTTATGAGATTAGATCAAATAATCACATGACAATCTGAAAATTTGATTTCAAATTAAAAAAATGAAATAAAATTTTGGTTAGGTACATCGACTAATTTATTTTATCACATAGCACCTCGAAAAGATACAGATTTTTGTAGGGGACCAAAAATGGGCTAAAACGATGTATCTATCAAACAAAAAAACATGAACAGCGTTCCTGCTACCCTATCACCAATTACGATCGATTTTAATGGAGGGTAGGGGTAGTTTCACCCCTTCCCGGGTTTCCGTCAAATTATCATGTACATCAGAAATGAGTACTTTCAATAAGACATTTACCTACCAAATTTCATCGAATTTGAATCAGCCGACTTTGAGCTATTTCAAAAAAACTAAAATTTTCAAAAGACTTTGAAGCCCTCTAGCGGACAAACGAAGCATTTTGGTATAGAGATAAGTTTGGTCCGAGCGACTTTTTTTTACCTCAGTAATCTGTGGTTGCTCCATGTCCATGGAATATTGGGACACCCTGTATAGTATAATCTTGTTAGTTCTATATTTGAGAAATAACACAAGATTAAGAATAAGTAAATAATTTTTTATTATTCTCAAACTCTTGATAAACTATAAACTAAACTGACATTCATATATTTTGTTAATAATAAACTTTGACCACAGGTCACTATTATACAACATGTTTTACATACCTATTGCTGCCTGTTTAATACATTTTTCTTAATAAAAACCTTACCTTTTTATTACTGATAACCGAAGATGCTAAGTCAAAAAACCCCTGCAATTATTTTATTTGACGTAGGTAACTGTGTAGGTACACTCCAATGAAAACAATCAAAAAGTTGGCATTTAGACTTCTTTTCTGGGGTCACGTTGATGATGTTGCTAGGGCAACCTTTTAAAACAAGAGCGTGTTTTAATGTTGATGGGCTTAAAAACGCTCGCAGGCTTGTTTTAAAAAAAAGAGGGAGCATCGGTCTTAACTGTGTAGGTAAGACATAGTCGCTCCACTCTGGTAAATTGGCTTTGAGCACGAACTCTTTAGCCACACACACTTTAAATTATATTTGCCTTTTAAATGTTCGATCGCTTGTTTTACTTTTCACAGACATTCGAAAATGAATTTGAAAAGTAAAGCGGGCCGAGGTGAGTTTCGAACCCGCGATCTATGGCTTCGTGGGCCAGCGGAGAACCACTTGGCCACGCAAGTCACTCAGGCTTGTTTTAACTAAGCATCTTGTGTTATCAATAACAAAAATACCTTTAATATCTACTCATATACAGTGCGCGAGAAAAGTAAGGAATAAATTCGATAAAACGAAAAGCGCTGTTTTTTTGAATAAATAAAAAACAGGTCGATTTGGTTTTTGAGTTGTTCAACTTTTGACATAATATTGGGGTATACAGGGTGATGCGTGAAAAAGTGGTGACGTCATCGGTATTTTTTTTAAATAGCAACCCTTATTTTTTATTCCATTTTTTGATACTTCATTTAATTCCCAATATGGTAATGTAATCAACTTGTAACCTTAAATAAGGAAATTTCTGAGAAAACAGCTTGTGAGTCGAAATTGTGCACTTTTTACTGATATGAAAATCGGAACATTAGCGATAAAAATAAAAAAAAATCAAATAAAAATGACTGTTTCCATGGTAATTTTATAAGATCTGTCTATTAAATTAAGTCTATTAAATGAAATCTGTTAAATTAAATTAAATTAAATCTATTAAATCTGTCTATTAAATTGAATCTCTCCAAATTAAGTTATTTAAGGTTACAAAATGATTACATTATCGTATTGGCATTTCGATGAAGTATCAAAAAATGGAATAAAAAATAAGGGTTGTCTTTAAAAAAAAATACCAATGACGTCATCACTTTTTCGCGCATCACCCTGTATACCCCAATATTATGTCAAAAGTCCAAGAACTCAAAAACAAAATCGACCTGTTTTTTTTTTTATTCAAAAAAAAAACCAGCGCTTTCCGTTTTATCGAATTTATTCCTTACTTTTCTCGCGCACTGTATACTTTGAGGTATGAGGTAATCATCTTTTATGGACATAAGTACCTTCTACTACACTTGGATCGGTGACTATCATAAACTTTTTTATTCCCTCTGGGGTTGTTATGAGTGGCCGTGGTTGGTGTTTCCATTTCTCGTACTGTTTTTGTGAGTTTTTTCCAACTTCTATGGCTGCCTGCGCGGACGCACCGAGAAGATTAAAGAAACCGGTCGCCCCGCCCCTGGATTCCAGTTGACCTGAAATTTTAAAGTGGTATATTTCTTATGCCTACTGAAAATAATAACAATTAAATAGTAATGATAATAATTATAATATAATCGTGTAAAAAGATTGTAGACTCCTATAGTAAGTGCCATAGTTATAATGCAGCAGTGCTCTTATGGCGCTCACAGTTGCCGCTTTTGTCATACTTCTGGCAAGCAGACGTCCACGAGCGTACGCTCTTCATTTTGAAAATGATTTAATTCGTTGCACTTCTGTAGCATTTTGTACCTCCGCAGACTGCTCTATTATCATCGATCTCGTTCATAAGTGAGAATTGCACAACATGGAACCGCACAGTAGAGTTTATAACTTCATACATTAATATTACAATATTCAGATATTATTTAATTATTATATTCTTTTGAATCCGTCAAAGTTTATTATATTCTTCTTTTTCAAATTAATATCCATTTTATGAACAAAATTGTTTCGATTATTTAGTTAGTCAGAACATATTCGTAGGTGTAGGTATAATACATACTTATATTGATAATAATAATTAAGTATAAGTATGACTTATTATTTATACTAAATGAATGCAAATGCTATGACGCGGTATTTGTCATTCCTTCTACAATTTCTTGCGAGAACACATTTCCTAAAGATCTACATTTACTTACTCCACAGAATAATTAGGTAGATGCGGAATTTTAATTTTCAACTGACAGATACTCTGTTGTAGTGGCAATAATTGACGTTGCGTTGGTAACCAAACATTGGTAATTAAGTAAATAATAAAACTGTCATAAAATAATTCACGAAGTTATATTTATTTTTGTATTATTTCTTGAATACTTGAATAACGGACAGCGATTTTGAGTCTCAATATTATTTTTCTGCACTTAAGCTAAAAACCAATACACTATCCTTCTTTCTCGGAGACAGTGCGTATGTTGTTTTGTTGTTTTAAACAAAACGAAATATTCTTGGACCGCAACAACAAGTTCTCAGTTCAACAGCAAATACCTAGGCTCCAAGGTAATACGAGTGTTGATGTATATTTAATTTAATATTTTGAAATATTACATGGTAACATCCCCCTGAGAAGAAGAATAAAGTAAGTACTTGACCTAAGTCCCCTGATGAAAAGAAGTAATTTGCAAGTGATAGGCACTACGTGAAGATAGAAGATGAGTATATGATTACATTGCCGTATACGGCCAAAGGAGAATCTTATACATAACTGGCAAAAATACTGAGACATCTACTCGAAGTTGTTTTTTCTAAAAGTGTTAATGAATATATATAAAATGCAAAGGCAGTATACCTGCCTATCTTTCCCAAATAGGGAAGCCTTGATAACTAAAGTCATCAATAAAGTAGTAAGAAATAAAATTTTATCAACAAGCACTACGATTTTCATTTTACCTACCTCTGTAAATAAGGAATGTGTTTAAATAATATTTTTATAATGTAAAAGCAATAGCCACAAGCATTGCAATATGCAGGCTATACGTTATACAAACATCAAAAATTATTACTTTTTGACATTTCAACAGAACCTCAATTATTTTTGTCTAGAAATCCTGAGAATAAAAATGTCAATTATCTTTCGATTTTAATATTTTTATAATGAACCTGTGGCACTGCTTGCATTGAACTGACAACGCTGTCAGTTTTTTGCCCATTTAAAATGCATTGCCCTATGCTACCCACACTGCATATTATCTATGGCCATTACTATAGGAACTTTGGTGAGATATTGTAGGGTCATTCGGGTCACATTTCTTTAGTCCACTAGTACCACATCACGCATGGAGAGATAGTGAAAACCCTGCTTGAAATACAATTTGTTCGACAAGAGCAAGAAAGACAATCCTTTCATTATAGCGACAAGTATTTAAAACGAAAGATCTGTTGTGATGGTGATAATTATACGAAGAAAATAAAAAATTAAATGTAAAGTCGGAAATCTTCTAAACATTACAGTGAATCTATAGAAAAAACGGGAATATTGTGCCATCTTTTCTCTCCATGTTACCTTGAACGTGTTGTCCGTGTGTGTCCCTAACCCCCTCGCTAACCCCTAACCCTGGCCGAAAGCCAGGCCAACTTGACTTTGTTCGAAAGCACAGAAACAAAGAAACCTACTTGCGCTTCAATCTCATAAATATTTTCATGCGTTCATTGAATTATGAATATTATCGCCATTTTGTAAATCGGGTTATTAAAGGTACCTTCTTCTTCTTCTTCATAGTGCCGTCTTCTTTATCGAAGGTTGGCGATCAGTTCTTTAAACGCTTTTCTATCTCTTGCAACGTGAAATATTTGTTCCACACTGAGGTTAGTCCAATCTCTGATATTCCTCAGCCAGGATTTTTTTTTTCTTCCTACGCCCTTTCTCCCTTCTATTCTTCCCTGCATGATTACGTGCAAGAAGGTGTATTTATCATTACGGAGTATGTGGCCCAGATACGCTGTTTTTCTTATTTTAATAATTTTCATTAGTTTTCTGCCGTGTCCAATGCGCGCTAACACTTCTTCGTTTGTGACTCTAGCAGTCCAAGGAATTTTAAGCATTACGCCTGTAAAGCCACATTTCAAATGCCTTCAATCTTTTTATTGATTGTGCCTTTAGTGTCCATGTTTCTACCCCATATAGTAGCTGGGACCATACATAGCAGTCTAATCAGACTCGCAATCTGATGGCCAGATTTAATTTTTATTTGAGAACATTGATTTATATTTTAGAAATCTTTTTCGGGCTATTTCTATTCTGACTCTTATCTCCTCATCTTGATCTAATTGAGAGTTTATGGTTGCTCCAAGGTATTTATATTTGTCAACCCTTTCTATCTGTTTACCTTCCAGTGTAAGTCGTGTGTTGTCAACAGGAGTTTTTGAGATAACCATGTATTTGGTTTTATCTGTGTTGATTGTTAGCCCCATTTTTTTGCTTTCTTTGTTAATATTTTCTAAAAGGATTTGTAGATCTTCTATATTTTCTGCCAATATTGCGGTGTCATCTGCAAACCTTATATTATTAATGACGGTACCTCCAATTCGCACACCTTCCGTTCTATCCCACAATGCTTCTTGAAATATTAATTGTGAGTATACATTAAATAATTGTGGTGACAGCACACAGCCTTGCCTGACTCCTCTTTGAATTTTAATTTGGTTTGTCTCACTGTTCTCTATTCGTACTACAGCTGTTTGGTTGTAGTATAGATTTTTGATTAGTGTAATGTCTTTGGGATCTAGATTTATGTTTCTTAGTGCATGGATAAGCTTACTGTGTTGGACTCGGTCAAACGCTTTTTGAAAATCTATGTAACATATGAAAACGTTTTTATTGTACTCTCTGCACTTTTGCAACAGCACCGTCATCGCAAACAACGCCTCTCTAGTTCCCATTCCGTTTCTGAATCCAAACTGTGTGTCGTCTAATTATTGCTCTTCACATTTTCTATGTATGCGCTGTTAAATAACTTTCAGTAGTATTTTTAATGTGTGGCTCATAAGGCTAATTAGTCGGCACTCATCGCAAGACTTGGGATTATTTTTCTTGGGTATAGGTAAGAAGTCGTCCGGTATTTTGCCCTCGTTATATGTATATCTTATTAAATAATTTGATCATATACTCTTTGTTTTCATCGTTGAAGATTTTTATTAGTTCGACTGGAATTTCGTCAGGGCCTGGAGCTCTGCCACTTTTAGAGTTTTTGATTGCCCGTTCAACTTCTGCTTTTAGGATTTGTAAGTTTCTGTCATCAGTTGGTGCTGTTTCATCTATTTCATCTATTTCCTCCCTATTATCTGCAAACAAATCTTTTATGTATTTCTCCCAAGCGTTTCTTTTGTCTTCTACTGTCAATAGGAGTTCTTCATTTGAATTTCTTATTATCAGAGGTATTCTCTTACGTGTGTTGCCAGTAATTTCTTTCAGTCTCCTGTGTAGGTTTCCTGTGTCGTGTTTCCTGTTCAACTCTTCTATTTCTTGACAGTTTTGTTCCATCCAGCTTTCCTTGGCTTCCTTGATCATGTAGTCCACTTGTTTTCTCATTTGCCTGTATTTTTCTTTGTTAGTATTCTTATATTTTCGTTTTTCGTCTATTAGTAGTATAATATCTGATGTCATCCACGCTTTTTTTGCAATTTCTTTCTTTCTGCCGATAAATGTTTCACATGCATTTAGTACTGCTGATTTCATTTCGTTCCAGGCATTGTTGATGTCTTTTGTTGCAAATTCAAGGAATGTTGGTGCAATTGCTTCATTTATTTGACGTTGGTAAGTTTCGCTTTCAAGTTTCGACAAATCTAGTCTTTGAGTTTTCTTTTTTCTTCTCTGTTTTTTCAATTTTATTCGAACGTTGGCCAGAAGAAGGTTGTGGTCGGAGTCTACATCAGCACTGGGATAGGTTTTTGCACTATGAATGCCATTTCTAAATCTTTTGTTAATGAGGACGAAATCAATTTGGTTTCTTATCAGGTTATTTTCATTGTCTCCAGGTGCAGTCCATGTATAGAGTCTTCTCGCAGGTAGCTTATAGAAGGTGTTTGCGACGACCAGTTCTTTCTCTTGACAATACTGTACTAACCGGTCTCCCCTTTCATTTCTTACTCCCAATCCATAATTCCCTACAATGTCTTCGACTTTTCCTTTTCCTACTTTGGCATTAAAGTCACCCATTATTAGGTTGACTTCGTGCTTTTTTACGTTTTTCATTAAAGATTCTAGATCTGAATAAAACGCATCTGTCTCATCATCAGTGCTTTCGGATGTTGGGGCATATATTTGAATTATATTTATATTCAACGGGTGTGCTTTTAGCTGTATCATTATTATTCGATCATTATAAGGAACAAAATTAAAAACATGCGAGCGTAGTTCCCTTTTTATCATGATTCCCACACCATTTCTATGATCACCGCTAATGCTTCCCGAATAGTATAGCACACACCCGTCATGACAACATTGTCCAGCATTGGGCCACCTTACTTCGCTGAGGCCGAATATTTCGATTCCTAGCCTGTTCATTTCCAGTGATAGGTACTGTTGCGAGTTTCCCAGTTTTATAAAGTGTTCGTACGTTCCACGTTGCAATGCGATTTATACTTGGTTTGGTTTTCCGCCCGGGGATTCTTCGCACCCCTGTCCCATTTAAGGGACGCCGGGCACTCGGGGCCGTTTTACTTTGAACTTCCATTCATAGTGATTTTTTCTTGAGAATATAGTGCAGTAGTTTCTCCTTGCTTTCTGCGCCGCTGTGCAAACGCCGTTACCGGGGTTGCCACTCCGCCGTTCGCTGTCTGAGTCATAACCAAACTGCTCCTAGAGGGCAGTCGCTTATGGTCAGTGCTGATACAGCCAGCTGCCGCTGCTCAGTGCTAGTTTTGGTCCGCCCCGGGTATTTCATTTCCCCGGTACCACCCATATCTGGGAGGCTTTCCCCTATCCGCCACCTTGGGAGGCGCCCGATGGGGGACTAGCAACCCAAACACGGTACCTACCTACGTAATATGGCCACGTAATATTAGAATGGTTGCCTACTGTGAAAATTTCAGATTAATTCCTTTGAAAACGTGCCATAAAATGTACTTATAGAAGTTAGAAAATTCCGACCAATTTTCCATCTATACCACTGGTGAATTAACGATAAAAACGTCCAAGTGTTTAGCACAAGTCTGTAAATTTGTGATGAGTTATTTTGATTTTGTTAATTTGATTGAATTATTATGCTGAGTTTTGTATACAGGTACCTGGAGGCGTTAAAAAAAAAATTGCAGAATTAAGAAAAGTCTTTTTTGAACTATACTTTTGAACGACTTGAGCGAAATTACTCAAATGCAATACCAGAGACAGCTCCCTTCAGACATTTAACTACAAAGGTACCTGCTATTACAAAAATTCAGCTCCCTAGATTGAAAACTACGACCTGTAATCTGTAAAAAGGCATTAACAACCCATCAGCTTCCATTTGTTTTGTCACAAGAGCGACAAGAGCGTATAGGTACACTTCTAAGTGGGAATGATTGGAAGGGATATGTGAGGGAATAACCTTAGAGGAATCCCTAATAATTATTAGAAAGATGGTACGAAACACAGGCATTGTTGTTTAAAATATTTTCTGGTTAAAGTAACATCAGACTCACCTTCGAAGTTGTCTTTCTTTTCAAGAGACGATCCGAAGACACCGCAGGCGATTACCAGAGCGAAAAAAATGATAATTGGAAACTTCATTATTACGATTGGGCGTAGCTTTCTGACGATTATTTTCGCGGTAACTTTACAAAGACATAGCTCAAGTTAATGAGGAGGAAAACGAACCTCTTTATATATACCCGCAGATGGTAATTAAATCGAAATATTGTCCTACAATTAACGGTATTTATCCTCATTATAGTTGTCAAAGAATTATAATTATTATAATAATATTTGTTATACATAATATATCTGCTGTTTGTTTCAGTTACGTTAAATGATACTTAGGTAGGTATAATCATTATACAGTGTATGTGTCTGCTTAAGTTGGAACCATATGGAAAACTTTTTTATTGTTGGTTTTGTGAAAAAATATATTCTTTATAAAAAGTTGTGCATGGTCCAAAACTTACAATGCAACCATCAGATATCGATTTTTTCAAGCCGTATACGAGTTGTGTCAAAAAATAAAAATTTAACGCAAGAGTAAAGTACCTTTATTTTTGACAATATCAAAAATTGTTATTTAAAAAAGTTGATCAGCACTGCAAATGACATTCAAATATGCAATTCATCAAATATTTGTGTGATCAAAGAAATAGCGTTTATCAGCAGCGGTTTAGCTTTTATGATGTTTTTTATTGGTTAAGCAACTGCATGTTATTGCATATTTGAATGTTATTTGTAAATCTGATCAACTTTTTTGAATAATAATTTTTGATATTATCGAAAATACAGGTACTTTACTCTTCCGTTAAATTGATATTTTTTGACAAATCTCGTATACGGCTTTAAAAAAATCGATATCTGATGGTTGCATTGTAAGTTTTGGACCATGCACAACTTTTTATAAAGAATATATTTTTTCACAAAACCAACAATAAAAAAGTTTTCCATATGGTTCCAACTTAAGCAGACACACTGTAATGATAAAGTACCTACCTATAGTCCGATAAAGTTTAAAAAGTCATACGTTTCGATTAAGAATACACATCCTTCTGATAGTTCGATTTATTTTGTTTCATGTACCTGGTTTTCATAGTAACCGTCCAGTTTGTCTAAACACTCCATCCCGCATAAATAAGTATACGTCAACATTGGTTTTGAATAAGAATTAAATAAACAGCACAAAGGATAGAGTGTCATTACGTGAATAAATTTTCTGTAGTTGTCAGTGGCTCTCAAACTGACGTAAGCGGTTCAATTCATTGTTTGAATGATTCCTTCAATAATTTACGCTCGTTCACAACTTGACATTTAACTGTTTGACATTTTCTGGTGAAATTAAAAATATTAATTCGGACGGTTAGTGCGACGTCACATCTGACTTTTTAAACTTAATCGTGCCATAACTATTAATTAAGAATTAATATAAATCATTTATTATTATTCGCTGTTGTCCTACATGATTATTCACCCTGTAGTATGCAGTATTAGAAGTTGAAAAATTCCGACCGATTTTCTATCTATGCCACTGGCGAATTAACGATAAAAACGTCAAAGTGTTTAGCACAAGTCTATAAATTTGAGATGAGTTATTCTGATTTCGTTAATTTGATTGAATTATTATGCTGAGTTTTGCATACAGGTACCTGGAGGCGTTAAAAAAAATTTCAGAATTTAGAAGTCTTTTTTGAACTACACTTTTGAACGGAACTACCTATTACAAAAAATTCAGCTCCCTAGATTGAAAACTACGACCTGTAATCGAAAAAATTTGTGGTTAAAGCTCGAAGGATAAGACTACAGCGGCGCTTTGAAAATCGAAAAGGGCAAATTTTGAAGAAACAAACATAAATAAATATTTTGAATATCTCCGCCATTTAAATTATTCGCTTCCTGAAATCGCTTCAACGTTAAATGTTACCAGGCTAGTCTATGCACACGCCACTGGTTTAATAATAGAAAAGTGTCAATTTTTTGTACATAAACCCCAAGTTCGGAAAACGTTACTGTTCCCATGCTGTTGATTTAATTTTAATTTTAGTTTTTATTCCATCTTGCATAAAACAAAGGCTCAAAAAAGACCAATACAAAAACGAATTTTCACCAAAAAAATTACCGATATTTTGAAACGCCACGAACGATTTTTCTTCAAATGCAACACCAGACCACTACTTGTGGATCGCTTATTCCCATAAAAATTTCAGTCCCATAGATGTAAAAATGCGACCTGAAATGGAGGGACAAGTCCGGTTTTCTTCGAATTTTGAATGGAAACCCTGCAGAATTACGTGACTTTAGATAACTTGGTTATTAGAGTACCTAAATCGAAAGTCTTCAATAAGAACTACATTTGGTTCAAAATTTCACGCATTAATTTTAAAAGGTGAGACCGCATGGGCGTTTTGAAAATCGATAAATCGCGATTTTGGCGAAATAAATATCTGGGAGTGAGGATCGATGAACATTTGATGATTTTGTTGATTTTGATGAAAAACTGAGAAACTATGGAACTGAAACTAAGAAACTGAGAAAATTGACTTCATAAAAAAAGTGTAATAAAAATGATGAAAAAAACCGCAATAACAGTTTCCCTGTAAAAGTAAAATATACCTACCCTTATTTTCTAGCACCACCATTTCCAACTTATTGGAAAAATATGTGAAAAAACGGGAAAAAAAAAACAAACACTGACAATATGTGAAACACAAACAAACAATTGATTGCCTACATGCCTTTTTACTATAAAGTCAATTTTTTCGGATTACTAACATTGGTCCTCCACAAAAAAAAAATAAAGAATGATTGAAGACTGCCAGAAGTTGGAATGAACGCGTGAATTGTTGTGTTTCAGCTTGATGCCTCTAAACAGTACCTATAGAAAAGCTCGATTGTTGTAGAAAGAGAAAGTGATAAAGGAACGATCGTCATTATAAGTTTCAGTTTTCTCCTTTTACGGCCAGAACCTTAGAAAGTGTTTTTCAAAAAAATGAGACCCTAAAGAACAAAATTACCTTTGTTATTGTCCATTTTTTCGAGAGGTGCTGCGAAGATACCGCAAGTGTCAAAAAATTCAATCAATGATAATTTAGATGATAAATTTAAATTAATTATAGATAATAATTGTACCCTATCTTTTCTTGAAAGCTCTCCACAAATTATAAATAAACAAATTAATAGAAATAATTGGATAACGAAAGGTATTGAATGTTCTTGCAGAAATAGGAGATCTCTTTTAAAACTTTCCAAATTAAATAATGATACAGATTTAAAAAATTATGTAAGAAATTATTCAAAAATTTTAAGCAGAGTTATAAAAACTGCTAAAATTAAATCCATAGAAAGCAAAATTATTAATTCAAAAAATAAGTCAAGAACTATTTGGAATTTTATTAAAACCAAAAAAGAAAGAAATTTTAAAATCTAATAATTCTATAATATCTGATAAAGTAGAAATTGCAAATATATTTAATAATTATTTTGTTAACTTATTTCCAAATAATAGTTTAACGAATATTGAAACAGAAAATATAAGATTGGCTTTAATGAAATTCAAATCACCCAATCAAAGTAGTTTTTATTTATCTGAAATTACAAATAATGAAATATTAACTGCAACTGCTTGCAGAAGTTTGAAACCAAAAATGTCTAGTGGTTATGATTTAATCCCACAAAAAATTTTCAAACAAATTTATAATAATTTTCCAAATATTTTCTTTGATTTAATAAATGCATCTTTAAAAAAAGGATTATTTCCAAATGTTTTGAAAAGATCTAATATAATTCCAATTTATAAATCTGGAAATGGATCATTAATTTCTAACTACAGACCAATTTCCCTAATTCCATCATTATCTAAACTGATTGAAAAAAAATTTTTTGAAAAATTATTAGATTTCTTTAAAAAAAATATTTTATCCACAACAATTTGGCTTTTTAAAAATCAAAAACACGAACCTAGCAATTAATTATTTAACAAATGAATTATATTCAAAATTAGATGATAATAATTATACAATAGTTGGAATCTCTTGTGACTTTCATAAAGTCACAAGATTCCAAGATCATTAGAGGTACAGCATTAAATTGGTTGGAATCATATTTAATTAACAGAGAGCAAAGAATAATAATAAATGATTTTGACAACAATAAGACATTTTCTGATTGGAAAAAAACTAAATGTGGTGTGCCTCAAGGTTCCATCTTAGGACCACTCTTATTCTTATGTTATATTAAAAATTTACCTGCTTTTTTAAATATTCCAACTTTACTTTATGCTGATACTGATGTTACTTTTCTTGTAATTTCAATTAAATCTAACGATAATATTGATATTAATTTTAAAATAAATGAAATCTTGGAAAAATTATTTACTTGGTGTGACAACTCACACCAAGTAAATAGGATTAAAGTTAATTTTCAAAAGACAAAATTAATTCATTTTCCAAATAAGAATATAAATAAAAATACAATTCAATTAAATAATTGTAACGAAATCCGAGGCTTTCGTTGATAATTATTATTTATTTCATTCTTAGAGGGGTTTATCTGGAATGATACAGTTTTTACGACAGTGATTAGCAGGTTATCTCCACCAGCACCGGCTATATAAAGAGCACCAGCTGAAGACTCGGTAGAGTACATCGTGAGGAATTGACTTGCGAACAACTCTCTCTCCTGGGTGAATTGAGCTCGGAGATCAGCTGGGGCATGTAGTGAGTGTTCCATACAGTATACGTAGCCGGACACGGTGGGTCGATGAACTGAGTTGACCAAATCGTAACCCGGCGTCGGAAGCGCGACCAGAGTGAAGTGAACTTTGGCCGGCGACCGATCAGAATAGGGAATCAACCGGAGCTATATTGAGGTACCGGCTGATCCCTTCAGTCCCTACCCGGCCTGTATTGAGGGCCGGATCCAGTAACAGCCGCCCCGAGGTCGTATTGAGGCATCGGGAGCGGCTTTTGTTTCAGAGAGCGCCTGCCGACAAAGGTCATCGCCCGGACGGCTCCGAGACGCGTATCTTGCATACGGTCGGGGACAGCACAGACCGTGCGACAGCGGCGGCATTACTGATGGTGAGCGGCGAGCAGCGAGGATACCAGCAGCAGCAGTACCGGAAAGGCCAATGGTAAACGAAGCCGCCTTCGACGCGGTTATCTGAAGCCAATCCGGTCACTCCCCAGAACGAGGGCCGCCCCCTTTCTATCACTCAGAGGACGGAGCAACCCTAAGATCAGTCATATGAATAATAGTACTAGATCGTTTTATTGTAAATATACTTCTTTTGTAAATAAACCATAACAATTTTAATCGACTTGTCACGGGTACAAAGGGGCAGATATCCATTCCTGGGAACTCACCTCTACCTTCAGAAAATCCCGTTACAAGATTGGCGCCCAACGTGTAAATTTAAACTATTCAGCCACAGCACCACAGTACAGTCACAGGACCAGAATAATAACAGTATCTAGCGGGACGAGTGACAAGATTGACGCCGAATATTCAAGACTTCAGTCCCAGTAACATAATACAGCACACGACAGAGTAACAGAACTGTAACAGAAACGAGCAGGAACAGAACCAGGACACAAGATGACCGACAGAACCAAGCAAAACAGAATCGCCGCATTGGAAGCCGAGATAGCACAAATGAAACTGGCTCTCCAATCAGCAAGAAAACAGGCAGCGGCACCAGAAACCACCAGACAGGCACAGCAGCCGTCACAAGCGGAGATGATCGACCGTGCCCTCGAATGGGGACTGCAATTCGATCATAAACAGGACAACGCGGTCTTATTTATCGAACGCCTGGAGGAGCTGCGAAGTACATACAACTTCCCGAAAAGCGGCATGCTAAAGGCGCTACCAGTGCTCCTAAAAGGGGAAACGCTGCTCTGGTACAGGGTCAACAAGCACGACTGGGAGGACTGGGACCAGTTCGACAGGGACTTATAAAGCGCCTTCCTCCCTCGCGACTACCGATTGGCGCTGGAGGAGGAAATAAGAGCCAGGAAACAGGGGCCCAACGAGTCGAGGGAATACGTAATTATTATTATAATTATTATAGTAGATACCAACAGGAATAAAAGTATTACCAGAAACTTCATAATTATTGCAACCAGCTGAACAGATCTAGAACTTGACGATTCTCGCGGTGTAACTTTCTCGAGTTAACGTGTGGAAAGTTCCTGCTCCTTATATATCGTTTCATAAGATAATGAAGAATGAAGCATCTAATTACCTTTCTTAATTAGCCTTAATAATTATTCTCATTTGTAGTAGTAGTTGTAGTATCAGCAATACAATTAGTATAATATTAGTTCAAATTATACCTCTTTCATATGCAATTAACTTCATTAAAATTTCTTAAAAACCGTTAGAATAGTAACACTATTTTCTATAACAAAAACTGGCATCCCAAAACTTTCCCTTCACCTCTTTCCTTTTCTAATGAAGTGGGAAGAAAGTGTCACGTTATAGCGTCGGAATTTGACACCTAACTTGATCTCTCTACATTGAGGTGGTGATAGAAAAATTTTCTACCTTTTCAAAATTTATTACCTTTTTCTCTTGACCTGCCATTTTAAGGTCTCGCAGATTTTAATACTTATTTTTGTTCTCTCACACGCCACCCCCACAATATGATCTAAGGTAGGTATATGTATAACTTTGTACCAAATAACAATTAAACTATTGATTTCTAGCTAAAGCGGGAGAGAGATTTTCGTTAGAACTCTTCGGGGGTACTCATACGGAGAGCCACACCGTAAGCAAAGTCTGCCAAGCTAGAGGCGCACTGGGCAAACTCTATTCACTGCTGAACAAAAAGAGCCCGCTTAACATAAAAAACAAACTACACATCTACACATAATTCGTAAGAGCATCACTGCATACGCCGCCCCCGCTTGGCACACAATTTCATCTCCAAAACTACACAAACTTAACACACGCCAAAAAAAGTTCTTGATTTCATGGGTACTTTATCATTGATACTGATTTCTGGGGCGCTATACCTCATGTCTAACAAAAACATTCAATCAGAACTGAACATCTCTCCGCTAGACACATACATAAAAAACGTCACAAACACCTTCAAAGAGAAGGCTGCGTTCCATGTGAGTGCACTAATTAACACCATGGTCGTTGAGTAACTCTCTTTGACAACACCACTACAACGTAAACACCATTCCATCTCAAGCACCCCCACATCCATACAAACGAGCTATAGTTTCATTACTTGCTCATAACACATTGAAGTTCCCAGTCTTGATTAGCTCAATGGGGATGTTTCCAGGCCCTGCAGTCTTACCGTTTCTTTGATTTCCTCAGAGGTTTCTTTATTTCTTCTATCGTTATTTCGGCCCCTTTTTGTTTTCCCACTGTTTTGATGTTTATGTTCACTACTATGAGTTCTTCTCTATTTTCCGTCAGCAGTGTTTTATAGTAGTCTCTCACACTTTATCATGTTCAACCTACAATTCCGGTTTCGTTCCTTTCTTAAATTCGTTACAGTTTTCTAGGCTTCGGCCACTCTTGTTCCTCTCATGTATCTGACCACCTCTTCACACCTCCGTTCCCACATTTAATTGTTACTTTTTATTACTTCCTTTTAAGCCTCTCTATTCCATCTCGCGTACGTTTTTCGATCCTCTACTCTACCTGTACTTGGCCAAGTGTTATAATCTTCCTCTTTTTTTCAATGAGGTCATCTATCTTTTCTGAATACCACCCTGGATATTCCTTATTCTGATCCACTTTATAGCCCAGCCGCTTCATGAATGCATTCTTTATCCCCCCCGTATATCTGTTCCGCACCTACGTTTATGCATTGTATCCTTTGTAGTTTGTTGGCTGGTCTTATTTTGTATAGAAACTGAACTGACTCTTGTTTAAGACTTTCCAAGTTATATTTGTATTCTTTCACGTTGCTCTTATGCTGTTGTTGATTATTCTCTACTGTGGTATGTCGTATCCTAAAGTCATACTTATTCCTAGGCGATTTATCGAAATTTTTAGCCCTTCGTGTTTTTTTTCAGACTTCTAGGGCCAGGATTTTCTGTCGGGGTTTCCTCCCTTAGCTGATATGTTCCAGTTTCTTGTAAGGCACCAGAAACTCGCCCTTCACCCTCTCTAGTTCGCTACATATTATAACATAAATCCACAGTATGCCATGTACCCAGCAGTTACGCGAGATACGAGTATCTGTTACGAGGGACTTGAGAGTAGGATTTGTTGGCAGAGCTGAGTTCGATCTCTCGAATCCCCGACTCATTCGTCAGTAAACAGCCGGCATTTCTCAGAGTTTCACTACTGTATAGATACCAGCACTTTACGCCGCCTCCAAGACCCGTAACTAACCTTTCCTTTAACCACCATAAACTAACTACCTGCATAATTAAAATTTAATGAAAGGGAATTGGGATTTTGTAAACGGAATTGCTAAAATAATGAAATGCAAAAAACCCATTTACCATTTATTTATGTGTTTTTTCAAAACATGTTTTACATACCTTATTATTGCTACCTGCTCAATACATTTTTCTTAATAAATATATAACCTTAATTTTTTATTACTGATAACCGAAGACGCTCAGTCAAACAACGCCTGAGCGTTCTTTGAATCCATCAACATTAAAACACTCGCGGTTTTTAAGCATGTTGAGCATTTTGTGTTAAAAATAATAAAAAGACCTTAAATATTCATTTATACTTTAAGGTATGATTTAAGGTATGAGGGAATCATACCTTCTACTACACTTAGATCGGTGACTATCCCGATTTTGCAGCAGTTGCAGC
Organism: Malachius bipustulatus; assembly: GCA_910589415.1. Lineage (NCBI taxonomy): Eukaryota > Metazoa > Arthropoda > Insecta > Coleoptera > Melyridae > Malachius > Malachius bipustulatus. The sequence goes on from OU342636.1 coordinate 36,840,205, forward strand.
TTTTGCAGCTTTTGCAGCATTTACTTTATTGTAATATTTTTTAAGCTCTATGGCTATAAGCGGGATGTTAGACATAACAGTTGAAAAACCCCCTCTGGATTCGAGTTGACCTGAAATTTTAAAGTGGTATATTTCTTATGCCTACTGAAAATAATAACGATTAAATAGTAATGATAATAATAATAATAATAATAATATAATCGTCTAAAAAGATTGTTGACTGCTAGGAACTTTGGAGAGATATTGTAGGGTCATTCGGGCCACATTTCTTCAGTCCACCAGTACCACATCACATCGATAGATAGTGAAAACCCTGCTTGAAATACAATTTTTCGACAAGCGTAAGAAAGATAATTTTTTCATTTTACGACCAATATTTACAACGAAAGATCTGTTGTGATGGTGATAATTATACGAAGAACATAAAAAATGAAATTGACTCTTTAGAAAAAACAGGAATATTGTGCCATCTTTTCTCTCCATGTTACCCCGAATAACGTGTTGTCCGTGTCCCTAACCCCCTCGCTAACCCCTAACCTTGGCCGAAAGCCAGGCCAACTTGACTTTGTTCGAAAGCACAGAAACAAAGAAACCTACTTGCGCGTCAATCCCATAAATATTTTTATGCGTGCAATGAATTATGAATATTATTGCCATTTTGTAAATCGGGTTATTGAAGGTAGGTACCTACGTAATATGGCTACGTAATATTAGAATGGTTGCCTATTGTGAAAATTTCAGATTAATTTCCTTTGAAAACGTGCCATAAAATGTACTTATAGAAGTTAGAAAATTCCGACCAATTTTCCATCTATGCCACTGGTGAATTAACGATAAAAACGTCAAAGCGTTTAGCACAAGTCTATAAATTTGTGATGAGTTATTCTCATTTCTTTAATTTGATTGAATTATTATGTTGATGAGTTTTGCATTCAGGTACCTGGAGGCGTTAAAAAAAATTGCAGAATTTAGAAAAGTTCATTTCTCATTCGGTTCCCTAGATTGAAAACTACGACCTGGAATAGATTGACAAGAACGGGGTTTTGCGAAATTTGAGCAGAATTGAGAAAAAATATTCCGAAGAAACTGAGAAAATCGATTTAAGCTTTCTGACACCACCGTTTCCAACTTATTGGAAAAATTTTTGAAAAAAAAAACCCCGCAAAAAACAACTACAAACTAGTGAGAACAATATTCTTGGGGAATAATCTACATTACATGCCTTTTTACTATAAAGCCAATTTTTTCGGATTACTAACATTGGTCTTTCAAAAAAAAAAAAAATGGTTGAAGTTGGAAGTTGGAATGATTTTGTGAATTGTTGTGTTTCAGCTTGATACCCTAAACAGTATAGAAAAGCTCGATTGTTGTAGAAGGAGAACGTGATAAAGGAACGATCGTCATTATAAGTTTCCACTTTCTCCTTTTACGGCCAGAAACCTTAAAAAGTGTTTGTCAAAGAAATGTGGCCCTAAATAACAAAATTACCTTCGGTATCGTCCAATTTTTCGAGAGGTGATGCGAAGATACCGCACGTGGATACCAACAGGAATAAAAGTATTACCAGAAACTTCATAATTGCAGCCAGCTGAACAGATCTAGAACTTGACGATTCTCGTGGTGTAACTTTTTCGAGGTAACGTGTGGCAATTTCCTGTTCCTTATATATCGTTTCATAAGTTAATGAAGAATGAAGCAACTAATTACCTTTGTTAATTAGCCTTAATAATTATCCTCATTTGTAGTAGTAGTTGTAGTATCAGCAATACAATTAGTATAATATTAGCTCAAAATTATAACTCTTTCATATGCAATTAACTTCATTAAAATGTATTAATAGCCGTTAGAGTAGTAACACTATTTCCTATAATAAAAAGATAACTGGCATCCCAAAACTTCCCCTTCACCATAAATTAACGCACAGAAAACGTGAACATTATTCAGAAAAACTTCTGCGTTTAATGCCCTTATTGCCTAATGTCACGTTTATTACAATATTCCCACTCAAAATGAAAATTTTCCAAAATTAGTCTAAAATGTTCAATTTTGAAAATCATCGTCCTATGCGTAATATGAACAATAATAAATGGGTTTCAGTTACGTTTATTTGCAATAACTAAGCATTTTAAGTATACGTACTAACGTAACTGAAACCCATTTCGTGTGTATTATTGTTCATATTATCGTGGGACAATAATTTTCAAAATTGAACTTTTTAGACTAATTTTGGAAAATTTTCATTTTGAGTTGGAATATTGTAATAAACGTGACATTAGGCAATAAGGGCATTAAACGTAGAAGTTTTTCTGAATAATGTTCACGCGCGTTTTCTGTACGTTAATTTTTTTTATGGTCATGCACTCAATTATCACGATGATTTTTTAAAATCTCTAAAATCGAAGAAAAATGGTCTCTAACTTTTATAATATGCAAAGAACAATTCCAAAATAACAACTGTAAGAATAAGACGTTATTCTGAAACATTTATAGCGCAGAAGTTCATTTACAAAAAACAAGCTATTTTTTTTTCAGTAACTTATTGATCACCCTCAAAGATGCAAATACAAATACAAATACTTGTTTGTCCAGAGTACCGAGTTTAGTAAACGAATAACCTTCCTCCCTTGCTGTGTCCTATTTTTGTTATCATTTCTTCTTGTTCCGTATTCTGAAATAATACTTCCCAGGTATTTAAACTCGTTACATTTCTTGAGTCTATTATGCATTTGCAAGTCTGAGTCTTCTTCTTGTGTGTCTCCACCCCATTTCTCATACTCTTCTTCTAATTTCTTAAACATATAGTCCGCACCTATTGTGTTTTTCACATGCCTAGTCGTCGGCAAACAGCAGAGTTGTTAAGCACTGTTCATACATTTGTATCCCCATTCCTGATGTTTTTCTTTTGCAGTTGTTGATGCATGGCTTCTTGAATATATATTTTGAATAGTGTAGGTGATAAGGGGCATCTCTGTCGAAGCCCTTTTGCGTTATACACGCCACCAATTAATACCAGCCTCAACACTCCACAAGACAGCGAAGCCTCCATTGACACACTCACCGCACAAATACAATCAGCAAAACTAAAAGCAACCACCATTATTCACATAACACCAAAATTCAATCAGAAGTCTAAAATTCCAAATTACATCAAAGAACTCATCACAGGCAAAAAAAACAGGGCAGTCAGGAAAGCCAGACAAACACGAGATCCACAGCCACAAAACACACGAACCAAGTCGAACAACACAGAAACGAAGAATGCCAAAAAGTCCTCGAAGCCATCGACATCCAAGACAACAGTCTTTGGAAAATGATAAAGGCTCTTACAAAAGTCAAAAAACCAAACCTGCCAAGAAATCATACACAATCACAAAGAGAAAGCTGAACTCTTTGCCGACTCTCTTGGAGAACAATTATTCACAGTAAACCACACACCAACCAGCGAACTACAATACCTCATCACACACACCATCGTAGAAGCCTTCACCCTCACACCCACTAACGAAAATCTAGCACTCACAAACACGGACGAAGTCAAACACATCAAAAACAAAAAAGCACCAGGGAGAGACGAGATCTCCAACTTTCAGATCAAACTCCTCCCTGACGAATACATACACAGAATCACAGACACATTCAACGCATGCATTACTCAACACTTTTTTCCACTGCAGTGGAAAAAGTCAATCTTCATTCTAATACACAAACCGGGGAAACCATCACACCAGGCCGAGAGCCATAGATCCATCAGTCTTCTGCCCAACATCGGCAAACTATTGGAATCTATAATTCTCACACGCCTAAAAGACATAATACACGACGCCAACATCATCCCTCCGGAACAATTCGGCTTCCGCGAGGGACACTCCACCACAGACCAAACAACACGCCTCACTACACAAATCAAACACAATGACACAAGATCAAACGTCAAACAGGAGTGGTTATGCTGGACATCTCCAAAGTTTTTGATAAAATTTGGCATGACGGCCTTCTTATCAAAATGAAACAGCATAACCTGCCCACACACCTGATCAAACTCATTCACTCCTTTCTCCCAAACAGAACATTCCAAACAAGAATAAATAAACACATTTCCACAGAGCGCATCGCAAAGGCGGGAGTTCTTCAAGGTTCCCCCTCTCTCCGCAACTGTTCAACATCTACACGGCAGACATTCCAACAAACATAAACACAAAATTATACATGTACGCAGATGACATAGCAATCACCTGCACAAGACACGTAACAACTCACACAATTAAACACCTACAGGACGTCACACATTGGGCCCAGCAGTGGAAGATCCAGATCAACCCTCTAATAACCCAGGCCATCCTGTTTGGTAGATTGCGCAAACACGAAATTCACAGGGTGGAGTTTCAAGGAATAATGCTACCATGTTCACCCAAAGTTAAATAATCAGGGCTGACCTACGACAAAAAACTCGTGTGGAAAGACCACACCAGTCTGCCAAGCTAGAGGCTAGAGGCTAAAGCCATCCTTATTCCTGGCGATTTATCGAAATTTTTAGCATTTCATGTTTTTTTTTCCGAATGACGAGTCGCTAGCACGCCGATTCAACCTTCAAATTTGTAGGGCCAGGATTTTCTGTCGGAGTTTCCTCCCTTAGCTGATATGTTCCAGTTGGTAAGGCGTCACAAACTCGTCCTTCACCCTCTCTCGTTCGCTAAAAAACATACACCCATAATATGCCATGTACCCAACAGCAGTTACGCCAGATACGAGTATCTCTTACGAGGGACGTGAGAATAGGATTTGTGGGCAGAGCTGAGTTCGATCTCTCGAACCCACGAGTCACTCGTCAGGAAACAGCCGGCATTTCTCAAAGTTTTACTACTGCATAGATACCGGCACTCTACGCCGCCTCCAAGACCCGTAACCAACATTAATTAACCGCCATAAACTAACTATTGCCTAATTAAAATTTGATGAAAGGTAATTGGGATTTTGTAAAAGGAATTGCTAAAATAATAAAACGCAAAAAACCCATTAACCATTTATTTATGTGTTTTTTCGAAACATGTTTGCTACCTGACCAATACATTTTTCTTAATAAATATATAACCTTAATTTTTTATTACTGATAACCAAAGATGCTTAGTCAAAAAAAACGCCTGAGCGTTCTTTGAACTCATCAACATTAAAACACTCGCGGTTTTTAAGCATGTTGAGCATTTTGTGTTAACAATAATAAAAAGACCTTTAAATATTTATTCATACTTTAAGGTATGAGGGAATCATACCTTCTACTACACTTAGATCGGTGACTATCCCGATTTTTCAGCATTTTTTTTAGCATTTTTTGCAACTTCTACGCCTGCAATCAAGGACGTACCGAGAAAATTCAATAACCCGCCAATTCTGGATTCGAGTTGACCTGAAATTTTAAAGTGGTATATTTCTTATGCCTATTGAAAATAGTAACAATTAAATATCTAGTAATGATAATAATAATAATATAATCGTCTAAAAAGATTGTTGACTGCTGTGAACTTTGGAGAGATATTGTAGGGTCATTCGGGTCACATTTCTTTGGGCTAGTACCACATCACATGGACGGATAGTGAAAACCCTGCTTGAAATACAATTTGTTCGACAAGAGCAAGAAAGAAAATTCTGTCATTATAGCGACAAGTATTTAAAACGAAAGATCTGTTGTGATGGTGATAATTATACGAAGAATATAAAAAATTAAATTAGTGATGTGGATTGGGTATTTTTACCAACTGGTAGGTAAATATAAATTGGGTATTTACCCGAAGGATATTTACCTACCCAAATAAATACCCAAAGTAATACTGCGCAAGTGCGCAACAGAGGTCCTATAGTGCCACTAGCAGCTGAACTAAAAAACGAAAAAGAAAAACAGAACCGATACTGTTCTGACTCTGAATTGACATATCAGAAGTGCAGAACACCTGTCAACTTGTTTTTTTTTTTTAGATCGTCTACTTAGAACCTTAAAAAGGTTTTTTCAGAAAAAGTAACACTAAAGAACAAAATTACCTTCGTTATCGTCCATTTTTTCGAGAGGTACTGCGAAGATACCGTAAGTGGATACCAACAGGAAGAAAAGTATTACCAGAAACTTCATAATTGCAGCCAGCTATATGGATCTAGAACTTGACGATTCTCGCGGTGTAGCTTTCTCGAGTTATCGTGTGGAGAGTTCCTGCTCCTTATATATCGTTTCATAAGATAATGAAGAATGAAGCATCTAATTACCTTTCTTAATTAGCCTTAATAATTATCCTCATTTGTAGTAGCAGTTGTAGTATCAGCAGGCCATTTAGTATAATGTTAGCTCAAAATTATAACTCTTTCATATGCAATTAACTTCATTAAAATGTATTGATAGGCCAGGCGACAGGTCGGAAAAAAAAGCCTTAACAAGGAATAATTAGTGTAAAGCTGCAAATTGCCTTTATCGCTTTATTTGGACCCAGATATTACTCTCCCAGGTTTTTTCCCTCGAGCGACGTCAGCGTTGGCCCTTGAGGCCTTAAGAAGGTACAATTTTTCTAGAATAAATTTGCTTCAAAAACTTTTTTACCATTTTGACTTTAATGTGAACCCTTACGATGCTACGGCCATTCAAATGGAGCCCTTTTTGATTCTTGCGGAAAAGTTATGGTGATCATATAGGTACCATACAATCATGTTTTAAAAATTTGTCAGCATTCCAGGTGCACAAGCTGTTAACTTGTTACAAGTAGTATAACAGCGGGTCTTCGTTTTATAGGCAGGGCAAAATTAAATACGTAACACTGCTGAAGAGTAATGAGGAACTGCAGACAACTGTTGGGGTTTTCCGAGAAGTGAAGGGAATTGAACAAACCCCGATGGAATTGACAATGCGGGCCAGTTGGTTGTGGCTGGCTGTATGACAACAAAAAACCACGGGAAATATCCTGAATGAGTTGCGGCTCCACCTGTTTGCAAAATCTCTAAGCAAACATCGCTTTAATCCCGCAAGCCTACCTCCCACCGAATCAGTGGCACGTGAGCACTCTCTTTAATAAGAACATACCATCAAGTCCAAACGTGGTATGGAAATTGATACAAATCCACTGGATTGGGGATGGAAAAATTCTCAATGTGGTTTCGCTCTCATACCTACGACGAAGGATCCGGCACCACAATCGCTTCTAAACACACAGTGCTCTGCAAATGTTCGTAAGGATGTGGTTGCAGGAAAACGGGCCTTCGATGCTCCAGAATCTGCATGAATTGCATGGGACGGTCATGTACAAATGCCACCGAGGAAGATGATATTACTTCATTTATTAAGTACAATTATTAAAACTACAATTGGCCTGATTTATCCTCATTAATAATGAGTCGTTATACGGTATACCTATTATTATACATGCATAATAATAGTGGATAATAGCCATTATGCGCGAGTGGAATACTATACTTTATCTACGAGTATACTTGAATAAAAATAATTTTAGTTACGGTGTAGAATTAAATTTTTATATGTAAAAAAGTTTTTTGTAATGCAGTTTTATTTATCAAAAAATATGGTTCTCTTTGAGTAAAAATTTTGGTTATTCGAATATTGCAAAAATACAGAAAATAATACATACTTATACAGGATCAACCTTTGGGAGCTGATACCATTTATATAGGCTAAACTGTCAGTTTGACAATTTCCATTTTTTATGTATCTATATGTTTTAGTAAAAACTCAACATTTTAAAAATATTTTCAGCACAACACCACTTCCGGTTATACCGGAAGTGGACACGAACTTCGTTATTTTGAATGATACGGTGTGGTTTTTTCTATGGATTCATGTCCCTCATCAAAAATTAAGTGACTTTAGTATACAATAACATAATATCGATCTTCAATTGTTTTTGAGTTATTTGGATTTTTATGAATTTTTTCACAGTTTCGGAGTCTCACTAAAACGGTGTTATCTGTTTGGAAAAGCACATAAATAAATGGTTAATGGGTTTTTTACATTTTATTATTTTAGCTATTCCTTTTACAAAATCCCAATTCCCTTTCATCAAATTTTAATTAGGCAGGTATAGTAGGATTAACTTTAAAAAGTCAGATGTGACGTCACACTAACCGTCCGAATTAATATTTTTAATTTCACCAGAAAATGTCAAACAGTTAATTGTCAAGTTGTGAACGAGCGTAATTATTGAAGGAATCATTCAAAAAATGAATTGAACCGCTTACGTCAGTTTGAGAGCCACTGACAACTACATAAAATTTATTCACGTAATGACATTCTATCCTCTGTGTTGTGCATTTAATTCTCATTCAAAACCAATGTTGACGTATACTTATTTATGCGGGATGGAGTGTTTAGACAAACTGGATGGTTACTATAAAAACCACGTATATGAAACAAAATAAATCGAACTATCAAATGGAGGTGTATTCTTAATCGATACGTATGACTTTTTAGACTTTATTGGACTATAGTTAGTTTATGGCGGTTAAATGTTGGTTACGGGTCTTGGAGGCGGCGTAGAGTGCCGGTATCCATGCAGTAGTAAAACTCTGAGAAATGCCGGCTGTTTCCTGAGAGTGACTCGGGGGTTCGAGAGATCGAACTCAGCTCTGCCCACAAATCCTACTCACGTCCCTCGTAAGAGATACTCGTACATCGCGTAACTGCTGGGTACATGGCATACTATATGGGTGTATGTTATGTAGCAAACGAGAGAGGGCGAAGGGCGAGTTTTTGTCGTCTTACTCGCCTTACAAATAACTGGAACATATCAGCTAAGGGAGGAAACCCCAACAGAAAATCCTGGTCCTACAAGTCTGAAGGTTGAATCGGCGTAATAGCGACTATAGTTATTCGGGAAAAACAACGCACGAAGTGCTAAAAGTTTCGATAAATCGCCTATAAGGAATAAGGATGGCTTTAGGATACGACATAAATGTGCTAAGAAACAGGACTATGAAATTTGGAAAATGGAACATACAAGGTTTGAGAACGAAACGAGTAGAGGTCTTCCAAGAACTAAACAACATGAAAATAGATGTCTGCGTCCTCTTCTCGCTGAAACCAAAAAGAAGGGAAAAGGAAATGAAGCCATCTGGGAATGCATACATTTTTATAGTCGTTTACCGAAAGATGCAAGAGCTAAGAGAGGAGTGTCAGTGGCTGTAACAAGAATCTTAGAAGGTTTGGAAGAAGTAAATGAACGATGAACGAATAATATAACGTAGGAATTAATTAATAAAGACAGTCATCAGATGGTAACGGTAGGTGTGTGTGCACCTAGCGATCATGCAGATGCAACTATTAAAGATAAATTTCATGAAAAACTTTTGTCTTTTGTCACAAACATCGCAAACATCGGGGATAATAAAGGGATAATAAATAAACGCTTTGTTCCGTTGAGTCACCTGAAAAATTTAATGTAGGTAAATACAGAGTGTTTGGTAACTAGACATCCAAAGCAGCTCAAACGTCATGTAGAAAATCTTATTTTAAGCATAAAACAAATAATAAGTTTTTTCAAGATCAGGCCTCGTTTAGGAGATTTTTACGAAGTTGTTGTTCAGTTACTGAACAAAACATATTTTTATTGCGGTTTTAGCTTTACATTTTCGGAAATATTTCTTAAGCGAGGCCTAATCTTGAAAAACGTAATTCTTTCTTTTATGGTTAAAAGACAATTTTCTACCATGACGCTCAATTTTGGCTGTCCAGTAGTTACCAAACACACCCTATATAGACCAGATATTTGTCAAAAAAGTCCGTAAAATCGACAGGATCATTAGAAGCAACTTTATTGCTTAAATAATGTGTTGGAGACGATATAGAAAAACTTCTCATCTTCAATTTCCATTAAAAAAAAAAAAAACAATAAAAAACATAAAAAAAACATAAAAAGATCAAAAAAGTCGTTTTCCGAGATATTGGAAAAACCACTGGTTGTGGAAAAAAAGACGCACTTAAGATTTGTGCGCGATAAAAATGCCTACAAATTGAAACTGGTTTAAAAATAAAATCGAAATAAAATTAAAAACCGTCCTAACTTTTTATTTCCCGAAAAAACGATATCGAGTTTTATATCGTTGTATTTAGAAAAAAAAAGACATATCGAATGATGTCATAGCCAACTATGACTCACATTTAAAAAAACACAAGTTTACGTCATAGCTCGAAAATGACACAACAAATAAAAAAAATTGTAACGCCGTTTTATTGTCTATGAAATCGTCTGAAAGGTTTTCCTTTACGATTTTTCTTTAATCCCAATAATAAGACCGCTATCTCGGTGTAAAGAAATCCGCGGAATTTACTTTATGTTAAATATCTAGGAAGCCATGGAGATTTTCAAAAAAACAAAAGCTGTTTCGAATTAAGCTAATAAAACTGCACTTCTTTCCCCATTTAACCGTTCCTCTAACTGCAGTAGTTTACGAGATCCCTGTACTAAACATTGAAAAAAACTCACCTTGTATGAAAATAAAAAATTTAATATTCTTTTCGAAAAAAATTAGTTTTTTTCGCCGATGAACGTCAATATGAAATAATGTCGTATTGCTTGCCTTATGATTTTTTAATTTTCCTATAACATCCAATAAATTTCCAAAGAAGGAATAAAATTTTTAAGAATTATTGTTTCCTTGATTTCTTTATACCTACAGAATGAGATGAAAAACCAATATGGCGGTCATAAGAAAATTATGCTATTAATTCTGTCAATGATTTTTTCATGTCATACGGTATAGGTACAAAAAAATCAAGGAAACCAGAAATTATTAACATTAAAGAAAGCAATATTTTATTCCACGCTTAAAAAATGCAAACATTATTAAAAAAAAATTATGATATCTAACAAATTACTAACTGCACTTCATGTGCTAATAAACATAAAAATTTGAAGAAAAAAAAGTTGAATTTTGAGCATTTTGATTCATCCCATGAAGGTTTTTCCTCTTTGACCTCAGCTCCTTCGCACTTGGAACGTTAAAATAATATAATTATTTGACTTCGAGAATAGAAATTTGAAAAAAGGCGATTTTCAGTTGTTTATAACTTTAAACACTTTTCATTTTAAATTGCGCAAAACTTATTTTAGTATATTTTCTCAGACAATATGGAAAGTAATAAAAAAAAAATGGAAAGTTGGTACCACTTCCCAGAGAAACTGGAAGCTCAAACCAGTCTAAGCCCCTGAACATGTCATTTTACTCAAAACACGTAGGGCACTCAGTTTATAGCTTTCAATAAAAGTCATACCAAAGCAGACTTTTCTTTTTCTTTTAACTTTACCTTTGGAACATTTCCTCTGCTCAGTCGTATAACTACTAACTACTCTATCGTTAAGTAAAAAAAAGCTTTTTCAGCAAAAGTTCGAATAATAAAAAATCACGCCCAAAAAATGAAATTTTGCAATTTTTTCGACTGTGATTTTCTCTAAAACTCATGTATGTTAAAAAGAACACATACAAAATGACGTTTTATTAGGAAATTAGTCAAGCTTTCTTTTTTATAATTAGCAGTTTTTCGATTTCTTCAACGGGTAACGAGTTATTAATTACATAAAGCCCCTTGAACCAAAAAATTTTTTGTGAGGAGCGTGGGAGCATCACCCAAAAATTCAAATAATCAAAAAAATTAAATTTTGCAATTTTTATGCGCGATTTTCTCATTAAATGTATCAAATTAAGTGAAAATTTTATTTTAATTAAACACCCAATTGAGATGATCAACCATCTCTCCTTCTCAAAATAAACATGATAGTGTCAAGAGAAAAAACTCAAAAATTTAACGGTAAAAGGTCTCAAATTTACATCATTGAAATTCCGAAATTCGAACTATTCCTGATACTGTAAAAAAATTAACAAATTCATACTTATTCATAAATTCTAGAGGAAAATACTGATTTGGCAACATTGTATAATACATCATTATAATACATACCTAATACCTACTGCGACATCTATTATTAGTAGAATAATGTATTTTATAGGTGAGAAACGGTTCCTGTAATGTATTTTTGAAAAAAATTAAGGAAACCAGCACTTTTCAAAACGTGACAACACTGCTTTGCCATTTTAAATTTTACATTTTTATTCAAAAAACTTGAAGAAGACTACCTAAATAAATTTTAATAAATAATAAATTACTATGACTAATAAATTTTTTTGTGAAAACGGCATCCAAGAATGTCAGATAGGTAGCCATCTATACATAATGCTTCAAAGTTGAGTTATTTTTTGCTGAAGAGGACCAATAAATTCGAAACATGAGGTCGAAGAGTATTCGAATTTTTGTTTCGTATCATATGCAGGTTCCTTTAAGGTACAGGGGCAAGTTATATGATGAGATCTAATAAAGTATGGAAAAAATAAAATTTTATTGTTACATTTTCACGAAGTACCGACGACAGTCTACCATTATTATAGACAAACAACCTGGAATATATTTCTTGGATAACACCAACCCGGTCTTTGCTAGTTTTGTACTTATTTTAAAATTTTAGAGATGTTTTACCTACTATTTGTTATCTTGGTGTCAGTATCTTTTGTTACCACTACATTTGTAAGAGAATTACGGGATTAGGAAGTCCCAGAATCATTACTCCCTACAATACAGCACCCCCAATACAATACCCATAAAGCCATTATTAGGACCTTAAGTACTTTATAATTGCTAATTATAAAGCACCAACTCTCTCATAAAAAATATCGAAATTCGATTCTTACCCCTGATCCCTTCAGGAAAAAACGCATTTTTATTGAACTTTATTTTCTTAATAAATGGTGACGTCAGATCGCTTTCATTTGCACATAAATGTAGAGATCGTCATCATAAACGCGATTTTTTTGTGAAAAAATGAAAAAATATTTTTTTAGTGTTTTTTTCCCGAAAATACAGGCTTGCTTAAGAGTAGGTTTTCCCGGAATATGATGTACCTACCCCTTCAAGATCCTCCATCTCGTTTAAAAAATATCGAAAATCAATTCAAAACAGGAAATTGGAGAATTTCCTGAAATTATGAACTGCTTACCTTACACTTTTATTCCGTAGTTGCCAAACTGACCTTTAATAACAAGGTCTGATTATTTGTGCCAGTCACGAGATATAAAATAACACACTTTTAGGTATAGGTACTTAAATATAAGTTGTTACTTCAAATTCAAAGTATGCAATAATTCTAATTTACTTTTACATTTCAGAATTTTTAACTTTCATTTTCATCACTGGGCATGGTCGGATTATTTATGTCTGTCTGTCTCATTAAACAGAAAGAGTAACATTGTTTTGAGTTTTTCTTCATATCATAAAAAATAATCAGATAGATATTTCCTCAGGTTTAATAGATTATGCATGAAAAAAAAATAACCACATTCAGTCTTACATCGTAAATAGTAAAATTTTAAGGAACAGTTCTTGCGGGTGCATGTCATAAATAACAATTACATTATGAGTATTTACACTACAATAATTGTATTGCAGGTTGCAGGTAACAAAAGATGTACCTAAATTTTTGGAAGGACTTTTTTAAATTTTTTATACAGGTGGCCAAAAAGTTGCAATTATTGGAATTTCATTTTATGCTCAATCATAACTGACATTACATTTGGTGAATATCAAACGAATTTTGCCGAAATTTCCCGCAAAACACGTTTTTATTATTTATGTTTTATTTGAAAGTGTTGATTCATGATTGTCTGGTTTATTTTTTTAAGATAGTTTGCCAGTAAGTGTTGAGTAAATGAATGAATAAAAAATTAAACAAATTTAATAAACAAAAAATAAGTTTAATTAGGAAGTAGGTTGTGTACATATTTTTCACAATTTCCATAAAATGAAAATTATGAATCTTAAAAATTAGATAAAGTTAAAACCAAAAAAACAATTTTTCACAATAATTTTACAATTCCTAATATCAAAATTTTGACTTTTAAACAGTAGTGACGTCTTTTTTTTTATATAAAAATTTTTATTCTAAAATACTATATAATATTCTAATTAAAATATGTACTAAAAAAAAACTAATTGAGCTCGTCCCTCTATATATGTATATGTACAGTGTAGGAAATTAGAATTTATAAAAATAAATGAAATTTCAAGAAGGAATCACAAATCCCTAGCCGATCTTCAATTTTTCCAACTGTTGATTCAGTGGTTCCTCCTCTCTCGAAGTTGACGGCTGTTCATTCGGTCCCGATTTTGTCGTCACTTTCTTCACCCCCTCCCAGCTTTCTCCCTTATAATGAGACTCCAGAAATAATCGATCCCTCTCATCGTGAAGCACCCCAACGTTGAATGGTTCATCTGGGGAACACATCTCAGGAAACATAAAGCTGAAACAGAGGAACAAGCAGATTAGACACGTGAAAAAAAAATACAAATTTATTATTAAGACTTACTTCTCGAAATCTTTCCCGATCCTCGGCTTCATGTAATGAAGCCACACTCGAGTGGCCGATTTGGCAAAGTTTTCGACCATCAAATAAGTGGCAGCCTCGATGAACTCATAAAACTCCACCGCTTTCAGAGTGGAAAATAATTCAATGTCGAAAGGATCGGCTTCCGGATAAGCACGGAAGCGATGCCCGTGCAATTTCTCCCCCGGCGTTAATTTCTCGTCGTTGTCGTCCTCCTCCTTGGAGGGTTTTGGGTCATTACGGTGCTTGTCGCACCACTCGATCAGAATGAGGAGGCTTTTTGTGGTGACGTGCTCCAATATCGTCGGCTCTTTGGAGGAATCATCCAGCGGGCACAGATCCATCAGGTCCCGGATCAAAGATGAGCAGTGGTACAAACCGCTCGAGGTGGTGACAGTGTAGGTGTGACCTTCCGAAGAAGATACCACCATCGAGCCTTCGGTGGAGGGTTCCTGGAAGATATGGGACGTTTAGTTTGATGTTGATATCGAGTTATTTAGAAAATATTGAAATTCGGCAAAAAAAATTCAAGGGAAAATATTTCAAAGGGCTCTTCAAGGGGTAACAATCGATTTTCGATATTATTGATCCTACTGTTGCCTAAAAACGTATTTATATTTTCGGAAAAAAGTCAATTTTTTTTTTAATCACAAAAATTTGTTGGTGTGACCGGCTTTCTCTATTTCCTCATTTTTTTCAGTTTTTTTTCAGTGAAGATGACCATTAACACAACGATCGCTATATTATAATGAAAATGAAAGCGACATGACGTCATGCATTATTTAGGTAAAAATTAAAAATCAACGAAACTCCAGTTTCTTGCCTGAACGATGCAGAGGAAAGAATCGATTTTCGATATTTTTGTAAGAGATGGAGGATCTTGAAGGGGTAGGTACATAATATTCCGGGAAAACCTACTCTTAAGCAAGCTTGTATTTTCGGGAAAAAAACTTATAAAATATTTTTTTCGTTTTTTCACAAAAAAACCGTGTTTACTGGTAAGACGAGCTAATTTTTTCATGAAAGAATTGCATGGACATGACGATCTCTACAGTTATGTGCAAATGAAAGCGATCTGACGTTACCATGTATTAAGAAAATAAAATAAATTAAATTAAATAAAAATGTGTTTTTTCCCGGGGATAAGAATCGATTTTTGATATTTTTTCACGAGAGATATGATTCTTGAAGGTATATTTTCGAAAGAAAACTAAAAAAATCATATTTTTTCACAAGAAAAGGCGCGTTTCGGGAAAGATAAATTGACACGGCGGCTGATATTATTATGTGAAAATGAAACCGATCTCACGCGAATCTTTATAAAAAAATTAAAAATCACAAAAATTACAATTTTTGCCAGAACGTTGAAGTGTTTAGAATCAATTTTCGATACTTTTTTATAAGTCCTTAAAAAGATATACAATCATGATATTCCGAAAAAACCTGCCCCTATAAATGTCTGCATTTTCGGGGTATAGCGGGGTAGAGGAACTTCCTAAAATCGCATTTTTCTTGCTGATGGAATGACTGACTTCTCGATTTCCTCAATTGTTTCAGGGGAGATTTGCATTAAGTATAACAATCGCGTTATAAAAAAATTAAAACACAAAAAATTTCTGTTGTTTTTTGCCTGGACGATTTGAGACATGGAAATCAATTTTTAATACTTTTTTGAAAAACGGTTTTTGAAGGGATAATTTTTTTCCGCGAAAACTACCCTTAGAAACGTCTGTATTTTCGAGAAAAAAATAAAAACCAGTAATTTTCGGTTATTATAGTAGAGGCAGGTTCATCAGGAATATTATATGTATCTTTTCAAAGATCATATTTCTCATAAAAAAAATTAAAAAATTTCTCTCAAGTAAGTATCAAAAAAGCGGTAATACTCTGGATGTAAAAGATCACTTTAAATTAAAATTCCTGGTGTTGGTGATATGCAGAAGTGCGAAAATAGACAAAAAAAAAAACTCACAAATAGAATACAAAAACTCACCCCATTGGCTGCTGCGTTATATTTCTGGTCCAAAAACTCGCCGATATTCGTCATGTTTATTTTTAGTTCTTGTGTAAATGTAAAATTTAAAAATATTCAAATAACAGTAAGTTATTATTTATGTATCACTATTATCACTATTGATGACACGCAAAAAATACTTTATTATTACCGATAACACTTCTCTTCGAGACAAAAAATTAAACAAGAAAACAAGAAAAATAAACGGAACAGACAGAAGTCAAATTTAACGAAGGGCACTTGTTGCAATGCAGGAACAGAACAAACTAAAGAAAGTAAGAAAGTTCTACCTTTTATAAACATCAAATTAGCCATTATAACGTACTTAAGGTCCTAATGATGGCTTTACGGGGTATTGTATTGGGTGCTGTATTGTAGGGAGTAATGACTCTGGAAATTCCTAATCCCTTAATTCTCTTGCAAATGTGCTCGTAAGGAAAGATGACTGACACCAAGGTAACAGTATAGTAGGTAAAACATCTTTAAAATTTCAAAATTAATACAAAACTACCCCTCAGCAAAGACCGGGTTGGAGAAATCTATTCCAGGTTGTTTGTCTACAGGGTGCACCATGTAAATATCCATGTAAATATACAGGATGTTCTACAAGCTCTATGACAAACTTTGACAGATGGTAGGTTGCTTGATTTTAAACATATTTTTTTTAATAAACATGGGTCCGATTCGTTTTTGTTTAGAAGTTACAAGCATTTAACCTTTATTAACAATCAACAATAAAAATTTAAATTAAATGATAATCACAAAACTTAAGACTTGGTTAGCTGCATCTTGAATTCTTTCAAGTAACTGCTGATGGGTAGCGATTTCAACATGGTAGACCAGCTGCTTCATGTGTCCCCATAAATAAAAATCCAGAGGATTCAGATCGGGAGAACGAGATGGCCATGATATTGGACCTCCTTGACCTATCCATTTATTCGGGAAATGTTCATTTAGCCAAGCAGCAACTTGTCTTCCTCTATGTGGTGGTGCACCATCATGCTGATACCACATATTTTGAATAATATTGAGTTGCACGTCATCAATAAACTCTAAAAGGTCGTGTTCTAAGAAATGTCTATTACGATTCTTTAAATGCTTGTAACTTCTAAACAAAAACGAATCGGACCCATGTTTATTAAAAAAAATATGTTTAAAATCAAGCAACCTACCATCTGTCAAAGTTTGTCATAGAGCTTGTAGAACACCCTGTATATTGCTCTCTCCTGAACGCTAAGAGATACAGGGTCGGTAAAATTAGGGAAAAGATGCTCAGTTTTGTGGTCATGTCGAATCCGTCAAGCCATGCAAGATATCTGTGACTGTTCCTGAATAATCCTGAAAAATCGAGATTCCTTATTTTTGCCATATCTTGCTTATTATTGAAAATTAATAAATAATTTTTTGTTGGTTTACATAAGCCGTTAAGATCTATCCATCTGTCATTACAAAAAATTTCAAGGCCGACTAGAACCAAAAGTTTTCACAGTCAATTTTCGTTTTTCTTATGGCCACCATATTATTTTTTATGTCGTTCGATATGAAAAAAATAATGCAAACAAAAAATTAATAAACTTCAAAAAACAATTAATTTTTATTCTTTTTTTTTCAAAGAAAAACAAAAAAAAATCGTCGAATAACGTCAACATTTGTAAAATACGCCGAAATAGTGCTTGCCTTATGGTTTTTTAATTTATCTATGAAATTCGGTCTTAAAAGTTGTCTTTTTTTGTAAAGAAAAAAGAAGAATAAAAATTTTTTAATTTATTTTTTGAAGTTTAACAATTTTTAGTTCTTATGATTTTTTATAACGAACAACATAAAAAACAATATGGTGGCCATAAGAAAAACTAAAGTTGACTATGAAAATCCTGGGATCTAGTCGGCTTTGAAAATTTTTGAAATGTGAGATGGGTAGCTCTTGCCGACTTATGTAAGCCCACAAAAAATTATTTATTAATCTCCAATAATAAAAAAGATATGGCAAAATAAGAAATCTCGATTTTTCAGTTTTTTCAGAATATTTCAGGAACGATCCCAGATATTTTGTATATCTTGACTAATTCGAGATGGCGACAAAATTGCGCTTCTTTGGACTTGTAACCGACCCTGTATCTGTTAGCATTTAAGAGATAGCAATATAGAGAAGGATACATGGTGCCATTGGTGCCCCTGTATAATAATAGACTGTAGTCGATATACTTCGTGAAATTTTAACAATAAATTTTTTTTTTTCCATACTTTATTAGGTCTCATATAACTTGCCCCTGTAATTTAAAGGAGCCTGCATATGATACGAACCAAAAATTCGAATAGTCTTCGACCTCATGTTTCGAATTTATTGGTCCTCTTCAGCAAAAAATAACTCAACTTTGAAGCATTATGTATAGATGGTGTTATAAAAGGCTCATTAAGCTTATTTACGTAGAAATAGATTTTTTTTCTTTCGTGAAAAGTAGTCTTTGGTTTTAGAAAAAGTTTCTATTGGAACAGAATATTTAGATTTGTTTGGGACATAAGATTAGAAAATAATGTAATAATAAGGTGAAATGTCATTGAATAGTTTTTGTAAAATAATTAGAATAATTATTATTAGAATAAGTAAGATAGAAGAGTGTATGGGAGAAATGTCAGGCATGAAAGTATTAAAAGTCACAATTTAGAAGAAACGAACACCAACTCTAGTAGCATGGAAATTGGCTGTTAGAAGGGGGAAAACATAACATGTCCAAAGAGGATTTTGTGTGTTGTACTCAAGAAGAGAGATGAATTGCATTAGATGTTGATTGGAAGGAAAGTACAAATATTATTGGCTGTCATAGTGAGAAATAATATGTTGTCAAGCAGATAACAATCGAATTTCCATAGTTACAAGAAAAACTATAAATACGAAAACAACGATTATCTGAGGAGATTCCTAAAACACAAGTTAAACAGTGTAGACCACTAAATCATAACCAAATATCGTGAACATCTAGAAAAATTTCGAACATCAATAATTTGGTAAAGAACAGAAGCCGTAGCTGACTACTAGAAGAAACATATAGGTTAGAAGGAGAGATTTGGTTAGCTGGTAGCTGACAACTGCATTTGATTTGGATACAGCCGTGCAGAGATTTGGCTAGCAGGTAGCTGACAATTGCAGTTTGATTTGGGTACAGCCGTGCAGCGATTTGGATTCTGCGATTTTGACATTGAAGATAGAAAAACGTAGCAGCGAATTGGATGTATCCGTGCAGAGATCTACATTGAAATTGCTGACACACTAACAGCAAGGCTACTAGAGTTGACTTCAAGCTTTGTTCAACAGCTGATTCCGTGGGTTATTCCTTTCGTTAACCTACGAGGGACTTCTGTCAAAAATTAATGACAGAAAGTCGGTGACGAAGAAGATTCATTAAGGGAACAAACTGTGAGTAATTTTAAGTTATTTTTAAGTTAGTTGTTGTAAGTGTTATTGTTGGGAAAATTTCTTATTGTAATAAAACCCAAACAAGTTTAAATTTGAGTTTCAATAAGAGTTTAAAGGTTATGAAAATTTTAAAAAAAATTTAAAAATAAAAAATACTTGAACTCACTCTGAGTCATAGAGGTCTCATACAGACTAAACTTTTATTAGTTTTTACCAAAGAAAGGCCCCCTAAATAAATTGTTTATGGTCAGAGGGAATAAAAGAGAAAAATAAATTTTCAAAAAAGAATAGAGAAAGCACAGACCCTACGAACCATAACAGTACCTACGTAATATGACTACGTAATATTAGAATGGTTGCCTATTGTGAAAATTTCAGATTAATTCCTTGGAAAACGTGCCATAAAATGTACTTATAGAAGTTAGAAAATTCCGACCAATTTTCCATCTATGCCACTGGTGAATTAACGATAAAAACGTCAAAGCGTTTAGCACAAGCCTATAAATTTGTGATGAGTTATTCTCATTTCTTAAATTTGATTGTATTATTATGTTGATGAGTTTTGCATTCAGGTACCTGGAAGCGTTAAAAAAAAATTGCAGAATTTAGAAAAGTCTTTTTTGAACTACACTTTTAAACGACTTGAGCGAAATTACTCAAATGCAATACCAGGCAGCTCCCTTCAGACATTTAACTATTACAAAAATTTCGGTTCCCTAGATTGAAAACTACGACCTGGAATCGATTGACAAGAACGGGGTTTTGCGAAATTTGAGCAGAATTGAGAAAAAATATTTTGAAGAAACTGAGAAAATCGATTTAAGCTTTCTGGCACCACCGTTTCCAACTTATTGGAAAAATTTTTGTAAAAAAAACCGCAAAAACCAACTACAAACTAGTGAGAACAATATTCTTGGGGAATAATCTACATTACATGCCTTTTTACTATAAAGCCAATTTTTTCGGATTACTAACATTGGTCTTTCAAAAAAAAAAAATGATTGAAGTTGGAAGTTGGAATGATTTTGTGAATTGTTGTGTTTCAGCTTGATACCCTAAACAGTATAGAAAAGCTCGATTTTTGTAGAAGGAGAATGTGATAAAGGAACGATCGTCATTATAAGTTTCCGCTTTCTCCTTTTACGGCCAGAACCTTAAAAAGTGTTTGTCAAAGAAATGTGGCCCTAAATAACAAAATTACCTTCGGTATCGTCCAATTTTTCGAGAGGTGATGCGAAGATACCGCACGTGGATACCAACAGGAAGAAAAGTATTACCAGAAAATCCATAATTGCAGCCAGCTGAACAGATATAGAACTTGACGATTCTCGTGGTCTAACTTTTTCGAGGTAACGTGTGGAAATTTCCTGTTCCTTATATATCGTTTCATAAGTTAATGAAGAATGAAGCAACTAATTACCTTTGTTGATTAGACTTAATAATTATCCTCATTTGTAGTAGTAGTTGTAGTATCAGCAATACAATTAGTATAATATTAGCTCAAAATTATAACTCCTTCATATGCAATTAACTTCATTAAAATGTATTAATAGCCGTTAGAGTAGTAACACTATTTCCTATAATAAAAAGATAACTGGCATCCCAAAACTTCCCCTTCACCAAAAATTAACGCACAGAAAACGTGAACATTATTCAGAAAAACTTCTGCGTTTAATGCCCTTATTGCCTAATGTCACGTTTATTACAATATTCCCACTCAAAATGAAAATTTTCCAAAATTAGTCTAAAATGTTCAATTTTGAAAATCATCGTCCTATGCGTAATATGAACAATAATAAATGGGTTTCAGTTACGTTTATTTGCAATAACTAAGCATTTTAAGTATACTAACGTAACTGAAATCCATTTCGTGTGTATTATTGTTCATATTATCGTGGGACGATAATTTTCAAAATTGAACTTTTTAGACTAATTTTGGAAAATTTTCATTTTGAGTGGGAATATTGTAAGAAACGTGACATTAGGCAATAAGGGCATTAAACGTAGAAGTTTTTCTGAATAATGTTCACGCGCGTTTTCTGTGCGTTAATTTTTTTTATGGTCATGCACTCAATTATCACGATGATTTTTTAAAATCTCTAAAATCGAAGAAAAATGGTCTCTAACTTTTATAATATGCAAAGAACAATTCCAAAATAACAACTGTAAGAATAAGACGTTATTCTGAAACATTTATAGCGCAGAAGTTCATTTACAAAAAGGAAGCTATTTTTTTTCAGTAACTTATTGATCACCCTCAAAGATGCAAATACAAATACTCTGGACTTGTTTGTCCAGAGTACCGAGTTTAGTAAACGAATAACCTGCCTCCCTTGCTGTGTCCTATTTTTGTTATCATTTCTTCTTGTTCCGTCTTCTGAAATAATACTTCCCAGGTATTTAAACTCGTTACATTTCTTGAGTTTATTATGCATTTGCAAGTCTGGGTCTTCTTCTTGTGTGTGTCCACCCCATTTCTCATACTCTTCTTCTAATTTCTTAAACATATAGTCCGCACCTATTGTGTTCTTCACATGCCTAGTCGTCGGCAAACAGCAGAGTTGTTAAGCACAGTTCATACATTTGTATCCCCATTCCTGATGTTTTTCTTCTCCAGTTGTTGATGCATGGCTTCTTGATTATATATTTTGAATAATGTAGGTGATAAGGGGCATCTCTGTCGAAGCCCTTTTGCGTTATACACGCCACCAATTAATAGCAGTCTCAACACTCCACAAGAGAGCGAAGCTTCCATTGACACACTCACCGCACAAATACAATCAGCAAAACTAAAAGCAACCACCATTATTCACATAACACCAAAATTCAATCAGAAGTCTAAAATTCCAAATTACATCAAAGAACTCATCACAGGCAAAAAAAAAACAAGGCAGTCAGGAAAGCCAGACAAACACGAGATCCACAGCCACAAAACACACGAACCAAGTCGAACAACACAGAAACGAAGAATGCCAAAAAGTCCTCGAAGCCATCGACATCCAAGACAACAGTCTTTGGAAAATGATAAAGGGCTCTTACGAAAGCCAAAAAACCAAACCTGCCAAGAAATCATACACAATCACAAAGAGAAAGTTGAACTCTTTGCCGACTCTCTTGAAGAACAATTATTCACAGTAAACCACACACCAACCAGCGAACTACAATACCTCATCACACACACCATCGTAGAAGCCTTCACCCTCACACCCACTAACGAAAATCTAGCACTCACAGACACGGACGAAGTCAAACACATCAAAAACAAATAAGCACCAGGGAGAGACGAGATCTCCAACTTTCAGATCATACTCCTCCCTGACGAATACATACACAGAATCACAGACACATTCAACGCATGCATTACTCAACACTTTTTTCCACTGCAGTGGAAAAAGTCAATCTTCATTCCAATACACAAACCGGGGAAACCATCACACCAGGCCGAGAGCCATAGACCCATCAGTCTTCTGCCCAACATCGGCAAACTATTGGAATCTACAATTCTCACACGCCTTAAAGACATAATAAACGACGCCAACATCATCCCTCCGGAACAATTCGGCTTCCGCGAAGGACACTCCACCACAGACCAAACAACACGCCTCACTACACAGATCAAACACAAGGACACAAGACCAAACGTCAAACGGGAGTGGTTATGCTGGACATCTCCAAAGTTTTTGATAAAATTTGGCATGACGGCCTTCTTATCAAAATGAAACAGCATAACCTGCCCACACACCTGATCAAACTCATTCACTCCTTTCTCCCAAACAGAACATTCCAAACAAGAATAAATAAACACATTTCCACAGAGCGCATCGCAAAGGCGGGAGTTCTTCAAGGTTCCCCCTCTCTCCGCAACTGTTCAACATCTACACGGCAGACATTCCAACAAACATAAACACAAAATTATACATGTACGCAGATGACATAGCAATCACCTGCACAAGACACGTAACAACTCACATAATTAAACACCTACAGGACGTCACACAGTGGACCCAGCAGTGGAAGATCAAGATCAACCCTCTAATAACCCAGGCCATCCTGTTTGGTAGACTACGCAAACACAAAATTCACAGGGTGGAGTTTCAAGCAAGACTGCTACCATGTTCACCCAAAGTTAAATAGTCGGGGCTGACCTACGACAAAAAACTCGTATGGAAAGACCACACCAGTCTGCCAAGTTAGAGGCTAGAGGCTAAAGCCATCCTTATTCCTGGCGATTTATCGAAATTTTTAGCATTTCATGTTTTTTTTCCGAATGACGAGTCGCTAGCACGCCGATTCAACCTTCAAATTTGTAGGGCCAGGATTTTCTGTCGGAGTTTCCTCCCTTAGCTGATATGTTCCACTTGGTAAGCCGACAGAAACTCGCCCTTCACCCTCTCTCGTTCGCTACATAACATATACACATAGTTGCCATGTACCCAGCAGTTACGCCAGATACGAGTATCTCTTACGAGGGACGTGAGAATAGGATTTGTGGGCAGAGCTGAGTTCGATCTCTCGAACCCCCGAGTCACTCATCAGGAAACAGCCGGCATTTCTCAGAGTTTTACTACTGCATAGATACCGGCACTCTACGCCGCCTCCAATACTCGTAACCAACATTATTTAACCGTCATAAACTAACTATTGCCTAATTAAAATTTGATGAAAGGGAATTGGGATTTTGTAAAAGGAATTGCTAAAATAATGAAATGCAAAAAACCCATTTACCATTTTTTCTTTTTTTTTTTCAAAACATGTATTACATATCTTTTTTTTTTAGCTTTTTTTTTAGCATTTTTTGCAACTTCTACGCCTGCAGCCAAGGACGTACCGAGAAAATTCAATAACCCGCCAATTCTGGATTCGAGTTGACCTGAAATTTTAAAGTGGTATATTTCTTATGCCTACTGAAAATAGTAACAATTAAATATCTAGTAATGATAATAATAATAATATAATCGTCTAAAAAGATTGTTGACTGCTGTGAACTTTGGAGAGATATTGTAGGGTCATTCGGGTCACATTTCTTTGGGCTAGTACCACATCACATGGACGGATAGTGAAAACCCTGCTTGAAATACAATTTGTTCGACAAGAGCAAGAAAGAAAATTCTGTCATTATAGCGACAAGTATTTAAAACGAAAGATCTGTTGTGATGGTGATAATTATACGAAGAATATAAAAAATTAAATTAGTGATGTGGATTGGGTATTTTTACCAACTGGTAGGTAAATATAAATTGGGTATTTACCCGAAGGATATTTACCTACCCAAATAAATACCCAAAGTAATACTGCCCAAGTGCGCAACAGAGGTCCTATAGTGCCACTAGCAGCTGAACTAAAAAACGAAAAAGAAAAACAGAACCGATACTGTTCTGACTCTGAATTGACATATCAGAAGTGCAGAACATCTGTCAACTTGTTTTTTTTTTAGATCGTCTACTTAGAACCTTAAAAAGGTTTTTTCAGAAAAAGTAACACTAAAGAACAAAATTACCTTCGTTATCGTCCATTTTTTCGAGAGGTACTGCGAAGATACCGTAAGTGGATACCAACAGGAAGAAAAGTATTACCAGAAACTTCATAATTGCAGCCAGCTATATGGATCTAGAACTTGACGATTCTCGCGGTGTAGCTTTCTCGAGTTATCGTGTGGAGAGTTCCTGCTCCTTATATATCGTTTCATAAGATAATGAAGAATGAAGCATCTAATTACCTTTCTTAATTAGCCTTAATAATTATCCTCATTTGTAGTAGCAGTTGTAGTATCAGCAGGCCTTTTTGTATAATGTTAGCTCAAAATTATAACTCTTTCATATGCAATTAACTTCATTAAAATGTATTGATAGGCCAGGCGACAGGTCGGAAAAAAAAGCCTTAACAAGGAATAATAATTATTGTAAAGCTCCAAATTGCCTTTATCGCTTTATTTGGACCCAGATATTACTCTCACAGGTTTTTCCCCTCGAGCGACGTCAGCGTTGGCCCTTGAGGCCTTAAGAAGGTACAATTTTTCTAGAATAAATACGCTTCAAAAACTTTTTTACCATTTTGACTTTAATGTGAACCCTTACGATGCTACGGCCATTCAAATGGAGCCCTTTTTGATTCTTGCGGAAAAGTTATGGTGATCATATAGGTACCATACAATCATGTTTTAAAAATTTGTCAGCATTCCAGGTGCACAAGCTGTTAACTTGTTACAAGTAGTATAACAGCGGGTCTTCGTTTTATAGGCAGGGCAAAATTAAATACGTAACACTGCTGAAGAGTAATGAGGAACTGCAGACAACTGTTGGGGTTTTCCGAGAAGTGAAGGGAATTGAACAAACCCCGATGGAATTGACAATGCGGGCCAGTTGGTTGTGGCTGGCTGTATGACAACAAAAAACCACGGGAAATATCCTGAATGAGTTGCGGCTCCACCTGTTTGCAAAATCTCTAAGCAAACATCGCTTTAATCCCGCAAGCCTACCTCCCACCGAATCAGTGGCACGTGAGCACTCTCTTTAATAAGAACATACCATCAAGTCCAAACGTGGTATGGAAATTGATACAAATCCACTGGATTGGGGATGGAAAAATTCTCAATGTGGTTTCGCTCTCATACCTACGACGAAGGATCCGGCACCACAATCGCTTCTAAACACACAGTGCTCTGCAAATGTTCGTAAGGATGTGGTTGCAGGAAAACGGGCCTTCGATGCTCCAGAATCTGCATGAATTGCATGGGACGGTCATGTACAAATGCCACCGAGGAAGATGATATTACTTCATTTATTAAGTACAATTATTAAAACTACAATTGGCCTGATTTATCCTCATTTATAATGAGTCGATATACGGTATACCTATTATTATACATGCATAATAATAGTGGATAATAGCCATTATGCGCGAGTGGAATACTATACTTTATCTACGAGTATACTTGAATAAAAATAATTTTAGTTACGGTGTAGAATTAAATTTTTGTAAAAAAGTTTTTTGGAATGCAGTTTTATTTAACAAAAAATATAGTTCTCTTTGAGTAAAAATTTTGGTTATGCAAATATTGCAAAAATACAGAAAATAATACATACTTATACAGGGTCAACCTTTGGGAGCTGATACCATTTATATAGGCTAAACTGTCAGTTTGACAGTTTGCATTTTTATGTATCTATGTTTTAGTAAAAACTCAACATTTTAAAATGTTTTTGAGTTATTTGGATTTTTATGAATTTTTTGACACTTTCAGACTCTCATTAAAACCGTGTTATCTACGAAACTGTATGACATAAATTGATGAAATAAATTTTAGTTCACTAAAAAATTAACAAGCTATTACACAAAATTCGAAAAAACAGAAGATACGCGCAAAAAGTGATTGAAAATGGCTTTTGAAAATTCGAATTTTACAATTTAAAAAAAAAACATTTTATCAAATAGCATTATTCGAAAAATGAAAACAAATTATTCCCTTATCATGCACATCGATTTTGTTTAGTTTTTTGCCAATCTAATGAAATAAAAAATATACAGGGAGCTATTTGAAAAAAAATTTTTTTATTGTAAAATTCGAAATTTCAAAAGTCATTTTCAATCACTTTTTGGGCGCTTCTTCTGATTTCTCGAATTTTGTGTGATAACTTGTTAATTTTTTAGTGAATTAAAATTTATTTCATCAATTTATGTCATACAGTTTCGTCGATAACGCGGTTTTAGTGAGACTCCGAAACTGTCAAAAAATTCATAAAAATCCAAATAACTCAAAAACAATTGAAGATCGATATTATGTTATTTTACTAAAGTCGCTTAATTTTTGTTAAGGAACATGAATCCATAGAAAAAACCACACCGTGTCATTCAAAATAACGAAGTTCGTGTCCATTTCCGGTATAACCGGAAGTGGTGTTGTGCTGAAAATATTTTTTAAATGTTGAGTTTTTCCTAAAACACAGATACACAAAAAATGCAAACTGTCAAACTGACAGTTTAGCCTATATAAATGGTATCAGCTCCCAAAGGTTGACCCTGTTGTATGTTCGCTGAAAATTCGTGAAATAACTTGGACTGACCAAAATTACAAATTCAGAATAAAAGATTTCATCGGTGTTTCACTTTTCATTGTGCAGGTAATAACTGATGGAATTCTAGCACAATAAACTCCACCCAATTCAAACAAAAAAAAGAGAGAAGAAAAGAAAAGAAAAGCAAAAGAAAATAATAAATGAGGTACACATTTCATATAGCCAAGTGAAAATGGTAAAAAAATAAAAGATGTTTCTAGACGATCATCGAGCCTGGGGGGAGAAGGGTCACAGTAGGTACTTTATTATTATAATGATTATACTCGTACCTAAGTATCATTTAACGTAGCTGAAACAAACAGCAGATATATTATGTATAACAGTTATTATTATAATAATTATAATTCTTTGATAACTATAATGAGGATAAATACCGTTAATTGTAGGAAAATATTTCGATTTAATTACCTTCTGCGGGTATATATAAAGAGGTTTGTTTTCCTCCTCATTAACTTGAGCTGTCTTTGTAAAGTTACCGCGAAAAGAATCGTCAGAAAGCTACGCCCGATCGTAATAATGAAGTTTTCAATTATTTTTTTCGCTCTGGTAATCGCCTGCGGTGTCTTCGGAACGTCTCTTGAAGAGAAAGACAACTTCGAAGGTGAGTCTGATGCTCTGATGTTACTTTAACCAGAAAATGAAAATATTTTAAAATGGCTTCCGCAAAAATGTGAGATAACCATCTATACGGTGCTTCTTCCAAGATGAATTATTTTTTGCTGAAGAGGACCAATAAATTCGAAACATGAGGTCGTAGACTATTCTAAACTTTTTTCTTAACATATGCATGTCTTAAGGTACAGGGACAAGTTATATGAGACCTAATAAAATATGGAAAAAAAATTGTTACATTTTTACGAAGTAGGTATAGGTAGGTACCTCGACTACAGTCTTTTATTATAGACAAACAACCTGGAATGGATTTCTTTATAAATTTTAAAGAAATTTACCTACTGATGTTACCTTTGTGTCAGTCATCTTTCCATACGAGCACATTTGCAAGAGAATTAAGGGATTAGGAAGTCTCAGTGTCATTACTCTCTACCAATACAGCACCCAATACAATAACCCATAAAGTCATCATTAGGACCTTAAGTAAGTCATAATGGCAAATTTGTAGTTTATAAAAGGTAGAACTTTCTTACTTTCTTTAGTTTGTTCTGTTCCTGCATTGCAACAAGTGCCCTTCGTTAAATTTGACTTCTGTCTGTTCCGTTTATTTTTCTTGTTTTCTTGTTTAATTTTTTGGCTCGAAGAGAAAAGTGTTATCGGTAATAATCGGTCACAGTATTTTTTGCGTGTCATCAATAGTGATAATAGTGATAAATAATAACTTACTATTATTTGAATTATTAATAATAATTAAATAATAATTATTTGAATATTTTTAAATTTTACATTTACACAAGAACTAAAAATAAACATGATGAATATCGGCGAGTTTTTGGACCAGAAATATAACGCAGCAGCCAATGGGGTGAGTTTTTGTATTCTATTTTGGTAATTCTGCAGACCTCCAACATCCGGAATTTTAATTTATAAAGTGACCTTTTACATCCATTGAAATAACGCTTTTTTGTTACTTCAGAGAAATTTTTTAAGTTTTTTTTAATTTTTGTTATGAGAGATGATCTAAGAAAAGATACCTACATAATATTCCTAATGAACCTGCCTCTATAATAACTGTTTTTTTTTTCGAAAATGCAGACGTTTCTAAATGTAGTTTTCCCGGAAAAAATTATCTCTTAAGAATCCGTTTTTCAAAAAAATATAAAAAATTGATTTCCACGTCTCGAATCGTCCAGGGAAAAAAAACAGAAATTTTTTGATTTAATTTTTTTGAAACCGCTATTGTTATAGTCGCAATGCAAATCTCGCATGAAAAAATTGAGGAAATCGAGAAGTCGGTCCTTCCATCAGCAAGAAAAATGCGATTTTTGGAAGTTCTTCTCACCGCCCCCCTCCCTACCCCGAAAATGCAGATATTTTTAGGGGAAGGTTTCTTCGTAATATCATGTATCTTTTCAAGGACTTATAAAAAAGTATCAAAAATTGATTCTAAACACTTCACCGTTCTGGCAAAAATTGTAATTTTTGTGATTTTTAATTTTTTTATAAAAAATACTCGCGTGAGATCGGTTTCATTTTCACATAATATCGGTCGCCATGTCAATGCAACTTTCCTAAAACGCGACTTTTTTGTCAAAAAAATGTGATTTTTTTAGTTTTCTTTTTGAAAATATACCTACAAGGATCATCTCTCGTGAAAATATCAAAAAACCCCTTCAAAAACCCGGATATTTTGAATTTCTTTTTCTAAAAATAAAAAATCTCCTCTGAAAAAATTGGGGAATTCGAGAAAGCCGGTACCACAATGTCAATTGTTTTAGAAAAAAATCTATTATTTTAGTTTATTTTTTGGAAAATAGTTACGTTTTTAGGGGTAGTTTTTTTGAAATATATACCCTTTAGAGCACCATCTCCTCTCAAAAAAAAATATCGAAATTCGATTCTTACCCCTGATCCCTTCATAGGAAAAACCAGATTTTTATTGAATTTTATTTTCTTAAGAAATGGGTGACGTCAGATCGCTTTCATTTGCACATAACTATAGAGATCGTCATGTCCGTGCAATTCTTCCCTGAAAAAATGAGCTCTTCTTACCTATAAACGCGATTTTTTTGTGAAAAAATTTTAAAAAATATTTTTTAAGTTTTTTTTTACCTGAAAATGCTTGCTTAAGAGTAGGTTTTCTCGGAATATGATGTACCCCTTCAAGATCCTTCATCTCTTATAAAAAATATCGATAATCGATTCTTACCCCTGCACAGTTCAGCAAAAAACTGGAGTTTTGTCGATTTTAAATTTTTTTTTATGATGAGATCATGTCGCTTGCATTTTCACATGTAATACCACTAGAGGTCAAATTATTTCCGGAAATTTTTTCGAGCTCACGAATATTTTGAAAATTATCGCGAGCCGAAGGCGAGGGATAATTTTCTTAAAATATTCGTAAGCGAGAACAAAATTTCCTGGTATAATTTGATTTCGAGTGGTATTTGGAAAGAAAATTTCACAACAAAATTAGTTTTGAATAGAAAAATTACAATTTTATTGTGAAATAAAAATATGACATGGAGGCGTAACATAATCACTTGACAACGCCAAACTGACGTTTAATAACTGCGCCGCCATTATTAGCGCTGTCAAACACAAATTTTAGTTTCTAAACTTCACCAGCCGAATGTGTTTTTTGATAATGATAAGTCGACAATTGCGGTATAATAGTAATTATGATTAGTATTGATTAGATGCCATTCTTTCCAAAGCGCAAGGATTTGCCCAGCAGATGGATTCTACCAACAAAAAGTGCCATATAATTAATTATAAAGATAAAGTGGTCGAACCCCCATGAATTCGCCGTGTGTTAATCCGAAAAATTATGTAAGTACCTACCTATTTCAAATAGAATTTCTAAATTAGGTAAATTAGGTTTCTTCAGATAATTTTTTCGATAGTGAATCCGTGATTTCATACGTGGTAATACGCGAAAACATCACTTTAATATTAAATTATAATAGAAACTTTAACAAAACGCATTGGTTGATTAATATTAATAACAGCAACAGTTAACAGTTGACGTTTATAAAGTTCCTAGTTGTCACTTTTAAACGTCAAAAAATTTCCACTATAATACTCTCCAGCTTACCCTGGAGGAGAAAATTTCCGATATAATACACAAATAACCATGGCAACGGTAAGCAATGCTCGTACCTACTTTATTGGCTGAAAATTGATGGCGTGAAATTTTCATTATAATATAGCGATCGTCGTGTGTTAATGCACATCTTCACTGAAAAAATTGGGGAAATCGAAAAAGCCGGTCGTATACCAACAACTTTTTGTGAATTAAAAAAAAATTTGATCTTTTTTTCCGAAAGTATATACATTTTGAAAGGGCAGTACCTAGTAACAATAATATTGAAAATCGATTGATACCCCTTGAAGAGTCCTTTGAAATATTTTCCCTTGAATTTTTTTTGCCGAATTTTAATAGGTATTTTCTAAATAAATCGATATCAACATCAAACTAAACGTCCCATATCTTCCAGGAACCCTCCACCGAAGGCTCGATGGTGGTATCTTCTTCGGAAGGTCACACCCACACTGTCACCACCTCGAGCGGTCTGTACCACTGCTCATCTTTGATCCGGGATCTGATGGATCTGTGCCCGCTGGATGATTCCTCCAAAGAGCCGACGATATTGGAGCACGTCACCACAAAAAGTCTCCTCATTCTGATCGAGTGGTGCGACAAGCATCGTAATGACCCAAAACCCTCCAAGGAGGAGGACGACGACGACGAGAAATTAACGCCGGGGGAGAAATTGCACGGGCATCGGTTTCGTGCCTATCCGGAAGCCGATCCTTTCGACGTTGAATTATTTTCCACTCTGAAAGCGGTGGAGTTTTATGAGTTCATCGAGGCTGCCACTTATTTGATGATCGAAAACTTTGCCAAATCGGCCACTCGAGTGTGGCTTCATTACATGAAGCCGAGAATCGGGAAAGATTTCGAGAAGTAAGTAGTCTTAATAATAAATTTGTATTTTTTTTCCACGTGTCTAATCTGCTTGTTCCTCTGTTTCAGCTTTATGTTTCCTGAGATATGTTCCCCAGATGAACCCTTCAACGTTGGAGTGCTTCACGATGATAGGGATCGATTATTTCTGGAGTCTCATTATAAGCGAGAAAGCTGGGAGGGGGTGAAGAAAGTGACGACAAAATCGGGACCGAATGAACAGCCGTCAACTTCGAGAGAGGAGGAACCACTGAATCAACAGTTGGAAAAATTGAAGCTCGGCTAGAGACTTGTGATTCCTTCTTGAAATTTCATTTATTTTTATTTATTCTAATTTCCTACACTGTACATATACCTATAGAGGGACGAGCTCAATTATTTTTTTTTAGTATTTTAATTAGGAATTATTTAGTATTTTAGCATAAAAATGTTTATGTAAAAATAAAGACGTCACTGTTTAAAAGTCAAAATTTTGATATTAGGAATTGTAAAAAATTGTTTTTTTGGTTTTAACTTTATCTAATTTTTAAGATTCATAATTTTCATTTTATGGAAATTGTGAAAAATATGTACACAACCTACTTCCTAATTAAACTTATTTTTTGTTTATTAAATTTGTTTAATTTTTTATTCATTCATTTACTCAACACTTACTGGCAAACTATCTTAAAAAAATAAACCAGACAATCATGAATCAACACTTTCAAATAAAACATAAATAATAAAAACGTGTTTTGCGGGAAATTTCGGCAAAATTCGTTTGATATTCACCAAATGTAATGTCAGTTATGATTGAGCATAAAATGAAATTCCAATAATTGCAACTTTTTGGCCACCTGTATAAAAAATTTAAAAAAGTCCTACCAAAAATTTAGGTACATCTTTTGTTACCTGCAACCTGCAATACAATTATCGTAGTGTAAATACATTTATGACATGCACCCGCAAGAACTGTTCCTTAAAATTTTACTATTATTTACGATGTAAGACCGAATGTGGTTATTTTTTTTCATGCATAATCTATTAAACCTGAGGAAATATCTATCTAATTATTTTTTATGATATGAAGAAAAACTCAAAACAATGTTACTCTTTCTGTTTAATGAGACAGACAGACATAAATAATCCGACCATGCCCAGTGATGAAAATGAAAGTTAAAAATTCTGAAATGTAAAAGTAAATAAGAATAATTATTGCATACTTTGAATTTGAAGTAACAAATTTATATTTAAGTACCTACCTAAGTGTGTTATTTTATATCTCGTGACTGACACAAATAATCAGACCTTGTTATTAAAGGTCAGTTTGGCAACTATGGAATAAAAGTGTAAGGTTCATAATTTCAGGAAATTCTCAAATTTCCTGTTTTGAATTGATTTTCGATATTTTTTATAAGAGATGGAGGATCTTGAAGGGGTAGGTACTACATATTCCGGGAAAACCTACTCTTAAGAAAGCCTGTATTTTCGGGAACAAAACGCTAAAAAAATAATTTTTCATTTTTTCACAAAAAAAAATCGCGTTTACGCTGGTAAGACAATTTTTTTTTTTTTTTTCAGGGAAGAATTGCACGGACATGACGATCTCTACAATTATGTGCAAGTGAAAGCGATCTGACGTCACCATTTATTAAGAAAATAAAATTCAATGAAAATGCGTTTTTTCCTGAAGAGATCAGGGGTAAGAATCGAATTTCGATTTTTTTATGAGAGAGATGGTGCTTTATAATTAGCCATTATAAAGTACTTAAGGTCCTAATAATGGCTTTATTGGGTATTGTAATGTATTGGGTGCTGTATTGTAGGGAGTAATGATTCTGGGACTTCCTAATCCCGTAATTCTCTTGCAAATGTAGTGGTAACAAAAGATACTGACACCAAGGTAACAGTAGTAGGTATAATAATAAATCATTTTTAAAATTTTAAAATAAGTACAAAACTACCCCTCAGCAAAGACCGGGTTGGTGTTATCCAAGAAATCTATTCCAGGTTGTTTGTCTATAATAATAATAGACTGTCGTCGAGATACTTCGTGATAATTTAACAATAAAATTTTATTTTTTCCATACTTTATTAGTTCTCATATAACTTGCACCTGTACCCTGTACCTTAAGGAACATGCATATAATACGAAACAAAAATTCGAATAGTCTTCGACCTCATGTTTCGAATTTATTGGTCCTCTTCAGCAAAAAATAACTCAGCTTTGAAGCATTATGTATAGATGGCTACCTATCTGACATTCTTGGATGCCGTTTTCACAAAAAAAAATTATTAGGTAGTCTTCTTTAAGTTTTTTGAATAAAAATGTAAAATTTAAAATGGCAAAGCAGTGTTTTGAAAAGTGCTGCTTTCCTTAATTTTTTTCAAAAATACATTACAGGAACCGTTTCTCACCTATAAAATACATTATTCTACTAATAATAGATGTCGCAGTAGGTATTAGGTATGTATTATAATGATGGATGTACAATGTTGCCAAATCAGTATTTTCCTCTAGAATTTATGAATATGAATTTGTTAATTTTTTTACAGTATCAGGAATAGATCGAATTTCGAAATTTCAATGATGTAAATTTGAGACCTTTTACCGTTAAATTTTTGAGTTTTTTCTCTTGACACTATCATATGTTTATTTTGAGAAGGAGAGATGGTTGATCATCTCAATTGGCGGGTGTTTAATTAAAATAAAATTTTCACTTAATTTGATACATTTAATGAGAAAATCGCGCATAAAAATTGCAAGATTTAATTTTTTTTTGATTATTTGAATTTTTGGGTGATGCTCCCACGCTCCTCACAAAAAATTTCCGGTTCAAGGGGCTTTATGTAATTAATAACTCGTTACCCGTTGAAGAAATCGAAATACTGCTAATTATAAAAAAGAAAGCTTGACTAATTTCCTAATAAAACGTCCTTTTGTATGTTCTTTTTAACATCCATGAGTTTTAGAGAAAATCATAGTCGAAAAAATTGCAAAATTTCATTTTTTGTGCGTGATTTTTTATTATTCGAACTTTTGCTGAAAAAGCTTTTTTTTACTTAACGATAGAGTAGTTAGTAGTTATACGACTGAGCAGAGGAGATGTTTCAAAGGTAAAGTTAAAAGAAAAAGAAAAGTCTGCTTTGGTATGACTTTTATTGAGGCTATAAACTGAGTGTCCTACGTGTTTTGAGTAAAATGACATCTTCAGGGGCTTAGACTGGTTTGAGCTTCCAGTTTTTCTGGGAAGTGATACCAACTTTTCATTTTTTATTACTTTCCATATTGTCTGAGAAAATGAACTAAAATAAGTTTTGCGCAATTGGAATTTAAAATGAAAAGTGTTTAAAGTTATAAACAACTGAAAATCGCCTTTTTTCAAATTTCTATTCTCGAAGTCAAATAATTATATTATTTTAACGTTCCAAGTGCGAAGGAGCTGAGGTCAAAGAGGAATAACCTTCATGACATGAAAAAATCATTGACAGAATTAATAGCACAATTTTCTTATGATCGCCATATTGGTTTTTCATTTCACTCTGTAGGTATAAAGAAATCAAGGAAAGAATTCTTAACAATGTTATTCCTTCTTTGAAAATTTAAAAAAAGATTTATTGGATGTTATAGAAAAATTAAAAAATCATAAGGCGAGCAATACATTACTTCATATTGACGTCATCGGCGAAAAAACTTTTTATTTTTTTATTTTAATTTATTAGATTTACAGTTCTCTTGATTTTTTGATACCGATTACATAA
This sequence comes from Malachius bipustulatus, assembly GCA_910589415.1. Lineage (NCBI taxonomy): Eukaryota > Metazoa > Arthropoda > Insecta > Coleoptera > Melyridae > Malachius > Malachius bipustulatus. The sequence continues at coordinate 36,876,438 of OU342636.1, forward strand.
AAAAAAAAAACAATATGGCAGAACTACTTTTTGGGAAAGAACTGAGGATGAGGCTTCATTTTAATCAAGAATTTTTTTTATTTTTTGCTTTTATTATTTATGTTTATTTATTTGAAAGTGTTGATTCATGATTGTCTGGTTTATCTTTGGTTTATTTTTTTTAAGTTAGTTTGCCAGTAAGTGTTGAGTAAATGAATGAATAAAAAATTTAAAAAATTAATAAACAGAAAATAAGTTTATTTAGGAAGTAGGTTATGTACATATTTTTCACAATTTCCATAAAATGAAAATTATAAATCTTAAAAGTTAGATAAAGTTAAAAACAATTTGTTTAAATAATTTTACAATTCCTAATATCAAAATTTTGACTTATAAACAGTGACGTCTTTATTTTTACATAAACATTTTTATGTTAAAATACTATATAATTCTTAATTAAAATACAAAAAAAAAAAATTGAGCTCGTCCCTCTATATATGTACAGTGTGTAGGAAATTAGAATAAATAAAAATAAATGAAATTTCAAGAGGGAATCACAAATCCCTAGCCGATCTTCAATTTTTCCAACTGTTGATTCAGTGGTTCCTCCTCTCTCGAAGTTGACGGCTGTTCATTCGGTCCCAATTTTGTCGTCACTTTCTTCACCCCTTCCCAGCTTTCTCGCTTATAATGAGACTCCAGAAATAGTCGATCCCTCTCATCGTGAAGCACCCCAACGTTGAAGGGTTCATCTGGGGAACATATCTCAGGAAACATAAAGCTGAAACAGAGGAACAAGCAGATTAGACACGTGAAAAAAAATACAAATTTATTATTAAGACTTACTTCTCGAAATCTTTCCCGATCCTCGGCTTCATGTAATGAAGCCACACTCGAGTGGCCGATTTGGCAAAGTTTTCGACCATCAAATAAGTGGCAGCCTCGATGAACTCATAAAACTCCACCGCTTTCAGAGTGGAAAATAATTCAACGTCGAAAGGATCGGCTTCCGGATAGGCACGGAACCGATGCCCGTGCAATTTCTCCCCCGGCGTTAATTTCTCGTCGTCGTCGTCCTCCTCCTTGGAAGGTTTTGGGTCATTGCGGTGCTTGTCGCACCACTCGATCAGAACGAGGAGACTTTTGGTAGTGACGTGCTCCAATATCGCCGGCTCTTTGGAGGAATCATCCAGCGGGCACAGATCCATCAGGTCCCGGATCAAAGATGAGCAGTGGTACAAACCGCTCGAGGTGGTGACAGTGCAGGTGTGACCTTCCGAAGAAGATACCACCATCGAGCCTTCGGTGGAGGGTTCCTGGAAGATATGGGACGTTTAGTTTGATGTTGATATCGATTTATTTAGAAAATATTAAAATTCGGCAAAAAAATTCAAGGGAAAATATTTCAAAGGACTCTTCAAGGGGTAACAATCGATTTTCGATATTATTGATCCTACTGTTGCCTAAAAACGTATTTATATTTTCGGAAAAAAAGTCAATTTTTTTTTTAATCACAAAAATTTGTTGGTGTGACCGGCTTCCTCGATTTCCTCATTTTTTCAGTTTTTTTTCAGTGAAGATGACCATTAACACGATGATCGCTTTATTATAATTAAAATGAAAGCGACATTACGTCATCATTTTTTGGTAAAAATTAAAAATCAACGAAACTCAAATTTCTTGCCTGAACGGTGCAGAGGAAAGAATCGATTTTCGATATTTTTGTAAGAGATGGAGGATCTTGAAGGGGTACATCATATTCCGGGAAAACCTGTTTTTTCACAAAAAAATCGCCATTATAGGTAGGTAAGACGAGCTCATTTTTTCTGGGAAGAATTGCATGCACATGACGATCTCTACAGTTATGTGCAAATGAAAGCGATCTGACGTCACCCATTTCTTAAGAAAATAAAATAAATTAAATTAAATAAAAATGTGTTTTTTTTCCTGGGGATCAGGGATAAGAATCGATTTTTTTTCACGAGATATATGATCGTTGAAGGTATATTTTCGAAAAGAATATTAAAAAATTCACATTTTTTCACAAGAAAAGGCGCGTTTCGGGAAAGATACATTGACATGGCGGCCGATATTATATGTGAAAATGAAACCGATCTCACGCGAACATCTTTATAAAAAAATTAAAAATCACAAAAATTACAATTTTTGCCAGAACGGTGAAGTGTTTAGAATCAATTTTTGATACTTTTTTATAAGTCCTTGAAAAGATACAATCATGATATCCCGAAAAAACCTGCCCCTAAAAATGTCTGCTTTTTCGGGGTATAGCGGGGTGGAGGAACTTCCTAAAATCGCATTTTTCTTGCTGATGGAAGGACTGACTTCTCGATTTCCTCAATTGTTTCAGGGGAGATTTGCATTAAGTATAACAATCACTATTATAAAAAAAATAAAATCACAAAAATTTCTGTTTTTTTTTGCCTGGACGATTTGAGACATGGAAATCAATTTTTAATACTTTTTTGAAAAACGGTTTTTGAAGGGATAATTTTTTTCCGCGAAAACTACCCTTAGAAACGTCTGCATTTTCGAGAAAAAAATAAAAACCAGTAATTTTCGGTTATTATATAGTAGAGGCAGGTTCATCAGGAATATTATATGTATCTTTTCAAAGATCATCTCTCATAAAAAAATAAAAAAAAACTTGAAAAATTTATCTCAAGTAAAGTATCAAAAAAGCGGTAATACTCTGGATGTAAAAGATCACTTTAAATTAAAAATCCTGGTGTTGGTGATATGCAGAATTGCGAAAAAAGACAAAAAAAAACTCACCCCATTGGCTGCTGCGTTATATTTCTGGTCCAAAAACTCGCCGATATTCATCATGTTTATTTTTAGTTCTTGTGTAAATGTAAAATTTAAAAATATTCAAATAACAGTAAGTTATTATTTATCACTATTATCCACTATTGATGACACGCAAAAAATACGTTGACCGATTATTACCGATAACACTTCTCTTAATTCGAGCCAAAAAATTAAACAAGAAAACAAGAAAAATAAACGGAACAGACAGAAGTCAAATTTAACGAAGGGCACTTGTTGCAATGCAGGAACAGAACAAATTGAAGGAAGTACCTGTGAACATAAATGAATATTGAGTTAGTAAAATTTACTGTGACTCCTGTTGTGTGGGATGTGTGTCTTTCTTGAGGTGGGTTTTTTGTGTTTGCTGTATGTGTGTGGGGTGTGGTTTTTGAGTGGTGTGTTAGTCAATGACTATGTTTTGTATGAGTTCGCTAACGTGGAGCGGTGTGTTTTGTTTGAATGTGTTGGTGATGTTTTCCATGTATGTTTTGAGTGTGGGTGTGTTGAGTTCTGTGTGGAGTTGCTCGTTGCTCATGGTGAACGGGGCGTTTGTGATGATTCTGAGTGTTTTGTTTTGGATGACTTGGAGTTTGTGTAGTGTGTGGTTGGGGAGTGTGTGCCAAGCGGGGGCGGCGTATGTGATGGCGGGTCTGATTACCTGTGTGTAGATGAGGAGTTTGTTTTTTGTGTTTAGTGTGCTGTGTTTGTTGAGGAGTGGGTAGAGTCGCCCGAGGGCGGCTCTGGCTTGTCTGATTTTGTGTTGTGTGTGGTCTTTCCAGACCAGTTGTTTGTCGTATGTGAGCCCCAGGTATTTAACCGTTGGGGCCCACGGGAGCATCTTGTGCTCGAACTCCACTCTGTGTTGGAAGTGTTTGTGTTTTGTTCCTCCGAAGAGGATGGCTTGTGTCTTGTCGGGGTTGACTTTGATTTTCCATCTGGTCGCCCAGTCGGAAATGTATTCGAGGTGTTTTGTAATGTGTTTTGTGATGTATTCTGGTTTTTGTCTTGTGCACGCGATGGCTGTGTCATCGGCGTACATGTAGAGTTGTGTGTTTGGGTGTTTTGGTATGTCGGCTGTGTAGATGTTGAAGAGGTGTGGGGATAGTGGGGAACCTTGAGGGACTCCCGCTTTCGCGGTTCTTTGGGTTGAGTGTTGGTTTTTGATTCGGATTTGGAAGGATCTGTTGTTTAGGAAGGAGTGTGTGAGTTTGATGATGTGTGTGGGCAGGCCGAGTTCTCTCATTTTGAACAACAGCCCGTCGTGCCAGACCTTGTCGAATGCCTTCGAAATGTCTAGCATGACGGCGCCCGTGTATTGTGGTTTTTGAGGCTTGAGACCCGTGGTGATTTGTGATGTGAGCCTTGCGGCTTGGTGTGTGGTGGAGTATCCCTCCCTGAAACCGAATTGTTCCGGGGGGAGTGTGTTTTTCTCGTCGAGTGTTTCTTTGAGTCGTGTGAGGATGATGGTTTCGAGTGTTTTGCCGAGGCAGGAGAGGAGGCTGATCGGTCTGTAACTGTCTGCGTGTTTTTTTGGTTTTCCTGTCTTGTGTATGAGTATGATTGTGGCATTTTTCCATTGTTGTGGAAAAAAGTTTTGTGTGAGGCAGGCGTTGAAGATTTGTGTGATGTGTTGGGTGTATGAGTCCGGGAGTAGTTTCAAAAGGATATTGCCAATTTCGTCTTTTCCCGGGGCTTTTTTGTTTTTGAGGTGTGTGATGATGTTTTTGACTTCGTCGAAGTCGGTGAGAGTCATGTGGTTTTGTGTGGGTGTGTTGATGATTTTTTGGACTGAGGCTTTTGTGGCTGTGTCTTGTGTTTCGCTGTTTGGGAAGTGGTTGATTTCGAACTGCTCTTGGAGGGAGTCTGCGAAGAGTTCCACTTTCTCTGCGAGTGTGTGTGCGGTTTTGTTTTTGTGTGTGATGGGGGGGATTTCTGTGTGTTTTGTTTTTGTGAGTGCTTTCGTCATTTTCCAGAGAGAGCCGTCACTTGTGTCGAGTGTTTCGAGTGTCTTTCGCCACTCTTCGTTTCTGTGTTCGTGTATTTTTGTTTTGACTTTGTTGACCAGGTGGTTTGCGATGGCCTTGTAAAAAGGGTCTCGGGTTTGCCTGGCTTTTCGGAGTGCTTTGTTTTTGTGTGTGATGAGGTTTTTCAAGTATTGTGGGAGTTTTGTTTTGTTGCTGTATTTTGGGGTGGTGTGGGTGTGTGTTGCTTGGAGTTTGGCCGTTTGGATCTGTTGTGTGAGTGTGTCTATTGCGGCTTCTATTTCCCGTGGGGAACTTAGAGGGCCTGTGTTTGGTGGTGTGTTTTCCAAAATTCGTTTGAATTTGGTGTGATTGAGTTTGGTGGTTTCTGTGTTTTGGTGTGTTGCGTACAATCCCTCTATCTCGATTATCACCGGTTGATGTCTCGAGGAGAGCTCGTGTACGACTTCTATGTTGTGTTTTTGTTTGATGTTTTTGATGATGAAGAAGTCTATTGTCGTGTTGTGGCCGTTGTCGTTGAAGTGGGTTGGCTCGTCTGGGAGGAGGATTTGGAATTTGAGGAGTTGCGAGAGGTATTCAAGGCTGAGGCCTTTTGGGTTTGTTGTTGGACCTGTCCAGTCGGTGTTTTTGGCGTTGAAGTCGCCGCCTAGCATGACTTTGTCGTGTGAGTTGAAGAGTGAGATGTATGTGTTGTGGTGGATGATGGATTGTGGAGGCTGATAGACTGAGCCTATCAGGGTCCGTGTGTTGCCTGGTGTGTGTATGGTGATGAGGGTGGCCTCCAGGTTTGGCGGTGTTTCGATTGTGTCGAATTTGATGTGTTTGTGTATGAGAATGGCGGTGCCCCCGCCCTTCTGTGTGAGTCTGTCGTTTCTTACGACTGTGTAGTTTGTGATGGTGAATTTGTGTGCTGGTTTGAGGAATGTTTCTTGTATGAGTGCGATGTCGATGTCGTGTTGTCTTAGGAAATTTTCCACCTCAGTTTGTTTGTTGTTTACTGAGGTGGCATTCCAGGTGGATATTTTGAGTGTCATGTTTGTTTTAGTGTCTGAGGGCGGTCCTCAGTGAGGTGATCATGTGTTGAAGCGCTTGCTTCATTTGTGTCTCGAAAATTGCTAGGCAATTTTCTGTAGGGTTTGTTGTGGTTTGTGTTGGATTTTCTGTGGGTTTTTTGGCTTTGTGTTGTGTTGCTTGGGCGTAGGATGTTGTGGGTGTTGTGTATCTTGGTGTGGTCTTTGGTTGTGTTTGTTGTAGTGGGTGTCTGGGGCATTTTGTGTAGTTTGCGGGGTGTTTCCCCCCGCAGTTTGCGCACTTGGCCTCCATTTGCGGAGGCTTTGTGCATTCGAATGTCTTGTGTTCGAGGGCGCATTTGAGGCACCTCGGTGTGGCCGTGCAGTAATTGTGCGAGTGCCCGAAGGCCTGACAATTATAGCACTGCGTGAATCGTGTTTTGGATTTCAGTGTTTCGACGCGGATTTTTATCCCGCCGATGTGTGTGGTGTTGAAGATTTGATGTTCCTCTTTTGGTAGTTGGATGACTACCAGAGGTGTGGGTGTCTTGTCGGGGCGGGTGAATCTCCTGATGCTGTTTGGTTTCGGGTTGTAGCCCTTCTCCGTCAGCTCAGTATGTATTTCTTGTGTCGTGATGTTTTCCGGTACTCCCCTGAGGACTACGTGTAACGTTTTGTCCTCTGGGAGTTGGAATGTGTGGTGTTGGATGTTGTTTTGTGTGAAAATTTTTGTGATTTGTTTGTGGTCTTGGATTGTCTGGGGAAAGATTTTGATACCTTCGTGTGTGTTGGATGCTTGTGTGATGTTGATTTTGTTTTGTGTGAAGAATTGTGAGAGTGATTTCCACTGGTCTTTGTTGTGGAGAAAGATTGGGGGTGGTTTTTGGTTTGTTGGTTGTTGTGGGGTGTGGTGAATGATTGGTTTTGTGGCTGGGAGGGTTGGTTGTGTTTTTGAGGTGGCGGGCTGGGGGAGTTGAGTGTTTGTTTGGGGGGGTTGGGTGTTTGATTGAGGGGGCTGTGTGTTTTCGTGTGGTGTTTGTGTGGAGTCTTGTGGTGGTGCTTGTGTTTGTGTATTGGCCTTTGACCGCTTTCGCCTTTTGTTCTTGCGAACTGCCTGGGAGAAAGGCTGGTCGTCGGCTTCAGGGGCCTCTTCAGAGGTGGACTCGGATTCGGTGCCGAAGTCCATCTTGTTGGAGGTCTCTCCAGTGAGTGTTTCCAGGCGTTCCTGGAGTTGTTTAATGTAGTCTTGTAATGTTTTGGTTTGCTCTTGGAGTTGCTGGATTGTGTCATCTTGGCGTTTGAGTGTTTCTTGTGTTAAGGTGAGGTGGTGTTTGAGTTGTTTGTTTTCCTCGGCGAGTGAATGTATTTCGGGACTCATTTTGCGGGTGGGTGGATTTGTTTGTGTGTGTGTGTGTATGGTGTGTGGGTGTGTGTGTGTGTGTGCGTATACCCTTTCGGGTATATGCCTGTGGTGTTGTGTACCTAATTCACGGAGGGGCCACTAGGGAGGATTTAGTCTTTCGACGAAATCTTCCGCTAGCGCCTGGAGCGCCCCTCTGGGTGTCTAGCAACGGTAACCTGGGTAGGGCGAATACTAGATCCAGAGGTGCGTGTGTGTGGTGTCAGTGTTGGTTTCTTACTCCCTGCGCGAGTGCGCGGTGGTCGGTTGTTGTGTGCTGGCGTCGTCGCGTGGGCGGGCTGGCTCTGTCCGCTCGTCGCTTCTTCGCCGCGTTGCGTGTCTCTGGTTGGCTGGCCTGTGCTGCTCGCTGGTTGGCTGGGTAGCTCTGGCTGGCTTGGCTGGTTTGCTGTCGCTGCGTGGCGGTGTGCTCGCTACTTTACCCCTTGAAGGAAGTAAGAAAGTTCTACCTTTTATATACATCAAATTAGCCATTATAACGTACTTAAGGTCCTAATGATGGCTTTATGGGTTATTGTATTGGGTGCTGTATTGGTAGGGGCACAGGTAAATTGCACACCAGTAATCCTTTTACGACTTGGACATATTTAAGTACCTGTAATCTCATAGGTAAATTCCACACCGAGACCCAACAGGTAAAGATACTCGTACGCTGATATATCTTAAAGTGGTATAAGTAGTTGACTAACAAGAGATATAACGAAATGATCTAATTGTTAACTAAACTGTTTTTTGCGCCCGCAAGATAATAGTCGAGAAATAAGGCCTTAAAGTATCATCGTTGCCCTAATACGTATAAATCGAACATAATACCAATACCTATGCGCTCGAACAGGAAACCCGCTCTCCACGAGACCGTATAGTAGCTACCGGTTCCGTCAGATTTTTGTTCAGGGGGGTAGGATTTTTTCATTTTACGAACATTTGAAGGGAAAAAAAACCTACCCTGACCAAAGACCTGACTTACTGCAGCAAATAAGTGTTTTAATATTATTTGTAACCAATGATGACACTTTAAGGCCTTATTTCTCAACTATTACTTGCCGGCGCAAAAATTTAATGGTACCTTGATACTTACTTCTAGAGACACAAGCTATCCGAAAGTAGAAGACAAATCGCCCTATACCCATGCCGCTCAAGTAAATATTCACCAAATAAAAACTACTATTTTATCAGAAACTTTTTATCTCCATTAAGATATTTATATTCATTGGGAGAAAATGCAATGCTTATTGGAGTATTTTTTAACTAAAATGACGATTTCTTTTTGCATTAGGAGACTTTATTTAACTATTTACAAGAAAAAATCTACCTATAGGTATCTTTATTCTGGTTCCTCTGTAACAGCATTAAATTATACTTCCTTGGTGTGGAAATTACCTATAAGGATTAAAGACCTTTTAAAGGTTGGTGTGCAATTTACCTCTGGGATTAGGGAGCAGGTAGTCTTAGTGTGGAATTTACCAACTCCGATTGGTAGAGAGTAATGACACTGAGACTTCCTAATCCCTTAATTCTCTTGCAAATGTGCTCGTATGGAAAGATGCCTGACACAAAGGTAACAGTATAGTAGGTAAAACATCTTTAAAATTTCAAAATTAATACAAAACTACCCCTCAGCAAAGACCGGGTTGGAGAAATCTATTCCAGGTTGTTTGTCTACAGGGTGCACCATGTATCCTTCTCTATATATTGCTCTCTCCTGAACGCTAAGAGATACAGGGTCGGTTAAATTAGAGAAAAGATGCGCAGTTTTGTGGTCATGTCGAATCCATCAAGCCATGCAAGATATCTGTGACTGCTCCTGAAATATCCTGAAAAAACGAGATTCCTTATTTTTGCCATATCTTGCTTATTATTTAAAATTAATAAATATTTTTTTGTAGGCTTACATAAGCCGTTAAGATCTATCCATCTGTCATTACAAAAATTTTCAATGCCGACTAGAAACAAAAGTTTTCACAGTCAACTTTCGTTTTTCTTATGGCCACCATATTATTTTTTTATGTCGTTCGATATGAAAAAAAATAATGGAAACCAAAAATTAATAAACTTAAAATTATTCTTTTTTTTCAAAGAAAAACAAACAAAAATCGTCGAATAACGTCAACATTTGTGAAATACGCCGAAATAGTGCTTGCCTTATGGTTTTTTAATTTATCTATGAAATTCGGTCTAAAAATGTGTCTTTTTTGTAAAGAAAAAAGAAGAATAAAATTTTTTTAATTTATTTTTTGAAGTTTAACAATTATTTTTAGTTTTTATGATTTTTTTATACCGAACAACATAAAAAAACACTATGGTGGCCATAAGAAAAACTAAAGTTGACTATGAAAATCCTGGGATCTAGTCGGCTTTGAAAATTTTTGAAATGTGAGATGGGTAGCTCTTGCCGACTTATGTAAGTCCACAAAAAATTATTTATTAATCTCCAATAATAAAAATGATATAGCAAAATAAGAAATCTCGATTTTTCAGTTTTTTCAGAATATTTCAGGAACGGTCAGAGATATTTTGTAGGTATGTCTTGACTAATTCGAGATGGCCACAAAATTGCGCTCCTTTGGACTTGTTTAACCGACCCTGTATCTGTTAGCATTTAAGAGATAGCAATATAGAAAAGGATACATGGTGCCCCTGTATAATAAATAGACTGTAGTCGATATACTTCGTGAAAATTTAACAATAAAATTTTTTTTTCCATACTTTATTAGGTCTCATTCTCATATAACTTGCCTTTGTACCTTAAAGGAACCTGCATATGATACGAACCAAAAATTCGAATAGTCTTCGACCTCATGTTTCGAATTTATTGGTCCTCTTCAGCCTTTAGCAAAAAATAACTCAACTTTGAAGCATTATGTATAGATGGCTACCTATCTGACATTCTTGGATGCCGTTTTCACAAAAAAAAATTTATTAGGTAGTCTTCTTTAAGTTTTTTGAATAAAAATGTAAAATGGCAAAGCAGTGTTGCCACGTTTTGAAAAGTGCTGGTTTTCTTAATTTTTTTCAAAAATAACAAATAGGCTCATCTGAGAGTACTTTTTGAAGTTTTTTTGATTTTATCGGAACGTCTCATTTTATCGAGACGCAACAATAAGAAGGACTGTTTTGTTGATTTTTTTATTATACTCTATCAAAATTTAAGAAAAAAAAACATGTTAGAGCAAAAAAGTTATGAAAAGGGCAGTTTAGGCCCTTTGGCTTGAACAGGTACTCGTCAAATTTGATTCAAAGTTCATAAGAAAAGAATCGATTCATTGAAAGGAAAGTATTATACCGAATGAAACAAAATTGATTGAAAAAATAATTATCAAGAGCTCGCAATTCCGCCCTTTTGTCGTAAAATATCATAAATGGACTTGTAAGTGTATCTTTTTCTCAATCAAAGCCTTCTTGATTTTCTTGTACTCTTGATGATAAGCCGATCCTTCATATTACAGGAACCGTTTCTCGTCTATAAAATACATTAGTCTACTAATAATAGATGTCGCAGTAGGTATTAGGTATGTATTATAATGATGGATGTACAATGTTGTCAAATCAGTATTTTCCTCTAGAATTTATGAATATGAATTTATTTATTTTTTTACAGTATCAGGAATAGTTCGAATTTCGGAATTTCAATGATGTAAATTTGAGACCTTTTACCGTTAAATTTTTGAGTTTTTTCTCTTGACACTATCATGTTTATTTTGAGAAGGAGAGATGGTTGATCATCTCAATTATTGGGTGTTTAATTAAAATAAAATTCTCACATAATTTGATACATTTACCATGAAATTTCCTCAGTGTGATCAGACCCGGATTGGTTGTTTTAGGGGGCTTCTAGGGACCGAGGAGCAGTGGCGGCTCGTGGATTGCAAAGTTTATGAAGGGGAGATTCTACACGGGAAAAGATCCGGTCAGCTTTAGATTTCGATTTTCCCAAAAGTCCTGCCAGCTTGAATTTTGTTGTATTTTTTTTTTCGCAATGTCCGGTTTGACAAAGTCTGGTCAGCTCGAAAATTCATCTTTCCCAAACGTTCGATCAGCTCAAAAATTCGATTTTTGCAAAATTCGGTCAGCTCAAATTTTTTGAATTTTATTTTTCAAATTTTCGCAATGTCCGTTTGGGCAAAGTTCGGTTAAGTCGAAAATTCGACTTTTGCAAAAGTCTGGTTAGCTCTATTTATATTTTTGATTCAGAGCGCATGTGACAAACAAAAGAACGAAAAGGTTCGGTTTCTTTGGAAAAATTTTCAATTTCTATATTTTCCGTCATAGTTTTCCCTATATGGGGGGAGGGGAGGAAAACTGATTTCTTCTCCTTTTTGATTTTAAAATTTTCCCTAATGGAATGGGTGCTTACGGAAATTAGTAGCCGAGTGGGCTTTCCTGGGTAAGTACTTGTAAAAATTTTACTTTCATCAAAATCAGAGAGGCCTGTATGCTAGAAAAGAGTTGAGACTGGTCTTTTTTTTGCTTTTTTCCATAAAGGAAAGATGGAGAAAAAGTGTTTTTTTCTTCATTCTTAAAATTTTCTCACTGATACATTGTGTAACCACTTGTTCTATGAATAATTGAATATTTTGAATAAATTATTAAAATTTGTCATATCATCTACCATTGTAAAACAAAGAAAATAAAATCCCAACCGCAGGCAGGACCAATACCGTTCAATTAAAAAAAACCTTCTTGTAAAAAAATCACGTTCCAACGATCCGCCTGATCAGAGGAGAGTAATTTCCGGTGCGGTTGCATTTTACGCAACTTCTTCTGCTAAATCGGACAATTAAATCGAATTTATCTACAGGGTCTTTCTTTCCACAAATTACTTTCGTTCAAAAAATTGGAGCAAAACTTCATAATATGTATACTGTACTGTACCCTAAAAATTTTTCCTATAAGGGAGCTAGAGCTAATTGAAAGTGGCCCCTACAATGTGGTTATTAAAATATTATTTAATAGCTGCGCCGAATCACTGTAAATGTTGTTGGCATTTACCCCCCCCCCCCCCCCCCACAGTTGTTGGCATGTATTTTGGCGAGCTACCTGGGGTGGATCCTATGGCGCCTTTTTACTCTTATTCATATTTTGCGTAGTTTACAGTTTGTGCAGATAAAGTCAAAATTTTGTCACCAGTCAATAAAAAACACTCATTTAATAAGGATTAATGCGCTAGAAGTTTTTTTTACAATGAAACAATAAATCAGGCCGCGGCAGACTTGTGTTTTATCTAAGAGGACAGTTGCCAGGCGAGCGTTACCTCCACGCGTTATAATTTATGTCTCATTAGAAGCTCTCTTAAGAATTTTGTTTGTTTTAGAGAATTATGCGAATCCAATTTTTGGGTCGGTTAAATTGGCTGCCGGCCTCGACGTCGACGAACTTTGCCACCGCAGATTTCTCAGAATAGTAAGAGATAACGTGGCTATTAAAGCCCCTTAAGAAGTCTAAATTGAGATCTTAAAATTTTTCAATCACTTTCACTGGATTTTAATGCTTATCTAATCAATAGATGGCACCACTAGGACCAGGGGTGCTTATTACATCTTATTATTGTATAAAGGCGTTAAAGTTAATAAATTCGAAGAATTCACCGTAATAATGAAATCACATAAGACTGAGAATCTGGAATATTTCTACCACCTCGGCTTGCATATACATATAAATCAACTCTCTGAGGAATAGTCTTCTTTTTTATTTTTGAACTACGAATATACTCTCTATAGAAACTCGGTGGAGTTCTGAAACACCCTGTACCTATAGCTAGAGAAATATAAAAAAAATCTCTACCATATAAGAATAGAGATGTATGTATTATGTACTACCTATGAGGCTAGGTAGGTACATATTTTATTATGTGAATGGCTTAATTCACTGTCATTATTATTATTATTAGGTAAGTACTGAATGAAACAGTTGGCTAGTTACGTACGGTAGATAGGTGCTGTACACATATACACTATCAATGTAGAGTAGTTGCTCTTTTTTAATACCCGCCGCAGTTCAAATAATTCTGTTAAATGAGGTATTCATTTCGCCATATCCAGAGATTAGTCGGAACCGTTTTACTACGGCTATTTATTTATTAAAAACGCTACTTCTTGGAATGTCGTTTAACTCGACGCTAATGCGGGGGCGTTTTCATTCACCGAAGTTCGCGTCCTGTATAATGAAAGAAAACGTTATTTAGCTATTATCGTGAGAATAGCCTATCGGGCAGGAAAATCATGATTGTCATTTTTCGTGCAGGTTGGGTATATTTATACATAGAAATAAATCTATTTTTCTACTCCCAACTTTTAATATGCATATTAAATATGAATCACCAGTGCTTTAATGGATCTCATTAAGATACAAATTTTCATTAAAGCACTGGTCAAGCTATCCAATGGCAGAGGAGCATTTGCAATCGAATCGGTTCCTTTTCGCTCACAATCGGGTCGGCAAGCCAACCGAAGTCACAGAGTTGTCATACTCTCACGACAAAAATTGCCTTGTGATATAAGTTCTGTATTTCTGAAAAAAAATTCTGAACGTTTATTTAATTTAGAACATAAGTAACATTCAAAGAAAATTTATCAAGATTTTATGTTACCTTAATTAATTTGATAAGTAGGTATATCGTGTAAAAGATGGGAAGATAAAGTATTATATATCATTCGTAGCGCTCCGTGATCGTTCAAAGCGGCAACGCTGCGACCGTCGCGTGCGCAGCGACAATATCGTAATTAATGGCTGTCAATGTTATTAAAATTATTAATTGGAAAATCAAAGCGTAAAATTCGGAATTCGAACTTCGCATAATAAAAATTACGCAGTAGTGAGTAGTGCCCTTAAACTTGATACTAAAACATGTCTCAGCAGAATAATCTTAGCGACTAAAAGAAAATTTGGTACCTAATATGCGTAAGCAAATAGCAACCTATCTTTACCGCAATGATCCGCAATTGTACACGGGTCATTGTTAAAATATATAATTTTTCAATCTTTTCTATGAAATAAAGGGTCGTAGAAAAAATAGTGTATGGAACTCGCAGATAATGGCTATTAATACGCTCTTATGATGGTTAAGACACTCGCCTACGGCTCGTATCTTAACCATCATACTCGCGTATTAATAGCCTTCATTATAAGCTCGTTGCATAATATACTGTTATACTACCGTAAGTTATGTTAGAAATCATTATCTGCCTATACATGATGATTGAAACATTACCGGATGCTTTTTTGTATCAAGTTTCGAAAGTATGTGCAATAATTTCATTAGTTGGACTTGGACTTATATGGTTGTGAAAACATTATTTGATTTAAATCCTGAAAAAAATTAAGAAACCAGAACTTTGCAAAACGTGGCAACACTGCTTTGCCATTTTAAATTTTACATTTTTATTCAAAAAAAACTTAAAGAAGACTAATATAAAAATCTTTTGGTGAAAACGGCGTCAAAAAATGTCAGATATAGTCCTGGTGCTTTTTTGGTAATCCATGGTAATCCATGGTGCTTTTTTAAAGCTGAATTATTTTTTGCTGAAGAGGACCAATAAATTCGAAACATGAGGTCGTAGACTATTCTAAACTTTTTTCTTAACATATGCAGGTCTTAAGGTACATGGGCAATAAGTTATATGAGACCTAATAAAATATGGAAAAATAATTATTGTTATATTTTCACGAAGTAGGTATAATACCTCGATTACAATCTATATTATAGACAAAAAACCTGGAATAGATTTCTTTATAAATTTCAAAGAAATTTACCTACTGATGTTACCTTTGTGTCAGTCATCTTTCCTTACGAGCACATTTGCAAGAGAATTAAGGGATTAGGAAGCCCCAGAATCATTACTCCCTACAATACACCACCCAATACAATACCCCATAAAGCCATTATTAGGACCTTAAGTACGTTATAATATTAATTATAATTATTATAATATAATAATAATAATAATTATAATATTATTATAATTATTAACTCTCACAGTTCAATATTCGAGTACCAAGTTTTGACTCTAGAAATTCGACCATATTCTATATGAAGGTTGCCAGATCCAATGTGCTGACGAAATCACCCATTTACCTAATGTCCGCTAGCTTTAATCTAATTAGTCAATATTGTGATCTTAACACAAGCTCGCTGGCGGATATATTGACTTACGCTGAACGAGTACTGTGATTGGGTTTTTTCTTAGTGGATTTATCTACTTACAGAAGTGATTTTGTTTTTGTATTGATTTTTTTTTCTTTTTTGTTAAATTGTTTTGTTATTTAAATCCTTAAATTAAGTTTTGAATTGATATAGATTTTGGTTGTTTCTGTGTGTATGTACTTTAATTGTAACATTGTCCTGTTATTGG
Organism: Malachius bipustulatus; assembly: GCA_910589415.1. Classification (NCBI taxonomy): domain Eukaryota; kingdom Metazoa; phylum Arthropoda; class Insecta; order Coleoptera; family Melyridae; genus Malachius; species Malachius bipustulatus. The sequence goes on from OU342636.1 coordinate 36,892,003, forward strand.
ATGTTATCATCTGTTGGGCAATAAAGGTTATTATTATTATTATTATTATTATTATTATGGCTAATTATATGTCTATAAAAGGTAGAACTTTCTCACCTTCTTCAGTTCGTTCTGTTCCTGCATTGCAGCAAGTGCCCTTCGTTAAATTTTACTTCTGTCTGTTCCGTTTATTTTTCTTGTTTTCTTGTTTAATTTTTTGTCTCGAAGAGAAGTGTTATATCGGTTGTAATAATCGGTCAAAGTATTTTTTGCGTGTCATCAATAGTGATAATAGTGATAAATAATAACTTACTGTTATTTGAATATTTTTAAATTTTACATTTACACAAGAACAAAATAATAAACATGATGAATATCGGCGAGTTTTTGGACCAGAAATATAACTCAGCAGCCAATGGGCGGGTGAGTTTTTGTATTCTATTTTGGTAATTCTGCAGACCTCCAACATCCGGAATTTTAATTTATAAAGTGACCTTTTACATCCATTGAACTAACGCTTTTTTGTTACTTCAGAGAAATTTTTTTTCTCTGTTTTTACTTAATTTTTTTTTTTTTTTTTTTAATTTTTGTTATGAGAGATGATCTAAGAAAAGATACATAATATTCCTAAAGAACCTGCCTCTATAATAACTGAAAATTACTTGTTTTTTTTTCGAAAATGCAGACGTTTCTAAATGTAGTTTTCCCGGAAAAAATTATCTCTTCAAAATCCGTTTTTCAAAAATATATAAAAAATTGATTTCCACGTCTCGAATCGTCCAGGAAAATAAACAGAAATTTTTTGATTTAATTTTTTTTAAAATAGCGTTTGTTATACTCAATGTAAATCTCGCCTGAAAAAATTGAGGAAATCGAGAAGCCGGTCCTTCTATCAGCAAGAAACATTCGATTTTAGGAAGTTCCTCCCCCCGCTGCCCCGAAAATGCAGACATTTTTAGGGGAAGGTTTCTTCGGAATATCATGTATCTTTTCAAGGACTTATAAAAAAGTAGGTATCAAAAATTGATTCTAAACACTTCACCGTTCTGGCAAAAATTGTCATTGTTGTAATTTTTTATTTTTTTATAAAAAATGCTCGCGTGAGATCGGTTTCATTTTCACATAGGTAATATCGGTCGCCATGTCAGTGCAACTTTTTCAAAACGCGACTTTTTTGTGAAAAAAATGTGATTTTTTTAATTATCTTTCCGAAAATATACCTACAAGGATCATCTCTCGTGAAAAAATATCAAAAAACCCGGAAATTTTGAATTTCTTTTTCTAAAAATAAAAAATCTTCCCTGAAAAAATTGTGGAAATCGATAAATCGTATACCAACAATTTTTGTAAATAAAAAAAAAATTATCTTTTGTTCCGAAAATATATGCATTTTGAAAGGGCAGTAGTAACAATAATATTGAAAATCGATTGTTACCCCTTGAAGAGTTTTTTGAAATATTTTCCCTTGAATTTTTTTACGATTAATTTTTTCTAAATAAATCGATATCAACATCAAACTAAACGTCCCATATCTTCCAGGAACCCTCCACCAAAGGCTCGATGGTGGTATCTTCATCGGAAGGTCACACCTACACTGTCACCACCTCGAGCGGTTTGTACCACTGCTCATCTTTGATTCGGGACCTGATGGATCTGTGCCCAGATGATTCCTCCAAAGAGCCGACGATATTGGAGCACGTCACCACAAAAAGCCTTCTCATTCTGATCGAGTGGTGCGACAAGCACCGCAATGACCCAAAACCCTCCAAGGAGGAGGACGACGACGACGAGAAATTAACGCCGGGGGAGAAATTGCACGGGCATCGGTTCCGTGCCTATCCGGAAGCCGATCCTTTCGACGTTGAATTATTTTAAGGCGACAGAAACTCGCCCTTCACCCTCTCTCATTCGCTACATAACATACACCCATAGTATGCCATGTAGGTACCCAGCAGTTACGCGATGTAGGAGTATCTCTTACGAGTGACGTGAGGGTAGGATTTGTGGGCAGAGCTGAGTTCGATCTCTCGAACCCCCCGAGTGACTCGTCAGGAAACAGCGGGCATTTCTCAGAGTTTTACTACTGCATATACTACGGTACGTATGAATAAGGTGTGACGCATCGACAACCGATGGAGCGTTGCGGGAAACGAAACGAGCGGGTATGGCAATTCCATAGGCGTAGAATATTTTTAAAGAAATTACATGATTTTCTGTAATTTATAAAATTTATTTAATCTTCATAGGAAAATACAGTCTTTTGCTTTTGGTTTTCCTCTTTTGTCAATTGTTTTTCCTTATTTGTCAAATGAGTTTCTTATTTTTCTATCTATTAATGATTATAGTCATTGATTTATCAATCAATTTCCTTATATGTCAAATCAGTTTCACTTTATGTCAATTGCTTTTCCCATTTACTTGCAGTGACAGTATCATAATATTGAAAACGCATTTGACAAATTAGGAAAAGCAATTGACAAAAGAGGAAAACCAAAAGCAAAATACTGTAATGATAAATATTACTTTTATAATTCAGTTTTAATAAATAGAAGTATTTTTCAAGATAGGAAACTCCTTAATAATAATGGCTTTCATCAATAATTGACCACAGTTAATCCCTCAACAACAGAGTTTACTGTAAGTAGGTACCTATCTACAGACGTATCTGTATACTTTATTTTTTATTTAGATGGATTCCACCAAGTCAAAATTCTAGGGGAACGATTGGCAACAAGACTGATTAGGTTGGTTATGGTGATAGTTGTTACTAGAATAGTTAGTAAATTAATTTAGGTTATGTCGATTAGTTGAAATGTCATTTTATTTCAAAATTTAAAATTCAAAAAACCATAAACGCAATTTTTAGAGGTAAATTATAAAATTTTAGAGACTTGTAAATGTAAGTACCTAGCTATTTACTCTTATAAATCTTGTGTGTATATAGGATTAGACCCATTCATTCTTAGTTTTATGTAAAAATGTTGAAAATAGTAGATTTTTATTGACAAATGGAGGTACTTACATTATTTAATAATTTTTTAAGAATTTCTCAAGGAATCTGATTAAACTGTATTTTTGCTTAATCTGGAGAAACATCTTTCAATCGCTATTGTTTATAGCATTTGATTATTCCTTCTGTTCTTTCTTTTGAAATAAATTTACCTGCCTCAGCATTTTATTGATAATTTGGTTTGTGAATTTGACAACTTCAACTTTTCAAGTTTCTTAGCGTTTCGCTGTGACTAGAGTACCGACTGAGGACCCAGACCTAGTTTTCGCAAAACGTCATTAGATATAGTCAATCAACAGTTAAATTTATCCTCAAAAATTAAATAACTATTAAACAAGGACTATTTTCAAAGAAAATAAAGTAATTTGAAGTTTTTAATTTGCGTTTTATAACAGTGCAACTTACAACAAGGAAACATGTTTTGCAGGTGACGTCATAGCCTATACCAGAATCGGGGAATGTTGCCGTTACTTTAGTCACAAACGTAAATTTTTTTTCAAGGTCAAGAAAACAGGTTTACCATCCGACAATATGAAAATTACTGTTTAAAGATTGCACAGGGTACCAACTTGACAGCTGTTTGACAAGTCCATCTAAATAAAAAATAGACTTTAGGTAGGCGTAATTTTAGACTTAAACCGATGTTCATACGTCATAATTATTATATTTGTCATTTTGAGAGACAATTATTATGATGTGTAAATAATTAAATTAAAGTAATAATAGCTAAATTATTCAAAATAAATGTTCAAAAATGTCAACTTGTCAGTTAAGAACATGCTGTATAAACCTTAATACGTATGTATGTATTTGTATAAACACCTAATTAATGCTAATGTAAAAACTAAATTGCTTTTAAAATTGGGGCTAAAACTACTGCAAAATTCAACTTGTATAAACCCAGCTTTAGTAAATTAACGCGTTTTGTATTTCTTTGAAACTCATTAAAATATGACATGTAACTGCGTACCGTCATTAGGGAAAATAATAACTGGAAATACCCAAATAATTATACCTGATTTATGACCTGTCGACTCTCTGAGCCGTTTAGAGCCGTGCAATTGAACACAAGAATTGTACTCCGGGTGACATAATGCTGTATTTATACAAGTTGAATTTTGCAGTAGTTTTAGCCCCTATTTTAAAAGCAATTTAGTTTTTACATTGGTATTAATTAGGTGTTTATACAAATACATACGTAAAACTATATAAAACCTTTTAAATTATAAGTATTAAATACTTATTCACTTTTAGTTTTTCACTATGATACGCTCATGAAAGCTTATGAACTCAGTTAAAGATGCATCAGGTGGTTACAGGTATCGTAGAAGTCTAGAGAAGATCGCATCGGGTATTTCCGGACAAACATCGGGTATTTCCGTACAAACTGTACCGTGTACTTCGTTGTTTGTCGATGTTTACAATCTTAACAAGCCGCTTTATAGTAAGATCCTTGTCACATGTGACGAGGCGAGGTCAGTTTGCTTATGTTGGAGTGATTTCTCATATATATCCCTATTGCCGCTCCATAGACAACGTGAACCGATATTAAGTCTTAGTCACACCTTATATTTCGGTACCATACTATAGATACTGGCACTCTACGCCGCCTCCAAGACTCATAACCAACATTATTTAACCGCCATAAACTAACTACCTGCATAATCAAAATTTCATGAAAGGGAATTGGGATTTTGTAAAAGGAATAGGTAATTGCTAAAATAATAAAATGCAAAAAACCCATTAACCATTTATTTATGTGTTTTTTCAAAAAACATGTTTTACATACCTTATTATTGCTACCTGCTCAATACATTTTTCTTAATAAATATATAATTTTAATTTTTTATTACTGATAACCGAAGATGATTAGTCAAAAAACGCCTGAGCGTTCTTTGAATCCATCAACATTAAAACACTCGCGGTTTTTAAGCATGTTGAGCATTTTGTGTTAACAATAATAAAAAGACCTTTAATATTCATTTATACTTTAAGGTATGAGGGAATCAAACCTTCTACTACACTTAGATCGGTGACTATCCCTTTTTTGCAGGAGCTTTTGCAGCTTTTGCAGCTAGAAAACTCAATAAATCGCCAGTTCTGGATTCGAGTTGACCTGAAATTTTAAAGTGGTATATATTTCTTATGCCTACTGAAAATAATAACAATTAAATAATAATGATAATAATAATAATACAATCGTCTAAAAAGATTGTAGACTGCTAGGAACTTTGGAGCGATATTGTAGGGTCATTCGGGTCACATTTCTTTAGGCTAGTACCACATCACATAGATGGATAGTGAAAACCCTGCTTGAAATACATGTAATTTTTTCGACAAGGGCAAGAAAGATAATCCTTTCATTATAGCGACAAGTATTTAAAACGAAAGATCTGTTGTGATGGTGATAATTATACGAAGAATATAAAAAATGAAATGTAAAGTCGGGGCAATCTTCTAAACATTACAGTGATTCTATAGAAAAAACGGGAATATTGTGCCATCTTTTCTCTCCATGTTACCTTGAACGTGTTGTCCGTGTGTGTCCCTAACCCCCTCGCTAACCCCTAACTCTGGCCGAAAGCCAGGCGAAACTTGACTTTGTTCGAAAGCACAGAAACAAAGAAACCTACTTGCGCGTCAATCGCATAAATATTTTCATGCGTTCAATGAATTATGAATATTATCGCCATTTTGTAAATCGTGTTATTGAAGGTACCTACCTACGTAATATGGCCACGTAATGTTAGAATGGTTGCCTACTGTGAAAATTTCAGATTAATTTCTTTGAAAACGTGCCATAAAATGTACTTATAGAAGTTGGAAAATTCCGACCAATTTTCCATCTATGCCACTGGTGAATTAACGATAAAAACGTCAAAGCGTTTAGCACAAGTCTATAAATTTGTGATGAGTTATTCTGATTTCGTTAATTTGATTGAATTAATATGCTGAGTTTTGCATACAGGTACCTGGAGGCGTCCAAAAAAAATTGCAGAATTTAGAAAAGTCTTTTTTGAACTACACTTTTGAACGACTTGAGCGATATTACATACTTGAATGCAATACCAGAGGCAGCTCCCTTCAGACATTTAACTACATAGGTACCTGCTGTTACAAAAATTTCAGCTCCCTAGATTGAGAACTTGTAATCTGTAAAAAGGCATTAACAACCCCCATTTGATTTGTCACAAGAGCATATAGGTACACTTCTAAGTGGGAATGATTGGAAGGGACATGTGAGGGAATAACCTTAGAGGAATCCCTAATAATTATTAGAAAGATGGTACGAAACACAGGCATTGTTGTTTAAAATATTTTCTGGTTAAAGTAACATCAGACTCACCTTCGAAGTTGTCTTTCTTTTCAAGAGACACTCCTAAGACACCGCAGGCGATTACCAGAGCGAAAAAAATGATAATTGGAAACTTCATTATTACGATTGGGCGTAGCTTTCTGACGATTATTTTCGCGGTAACTTTACAAAGACAGCTCAAGTTAATGAGGAGGAAAACGAACCTCTTTATATATACCCGCAGAATGTAATTAAATCTAAATATTGTCCTACAATTAACGGTATTTATCCTCATTATAGTTATCAAAGAATTATAATTATTATAATAATAACTGCGTTATACATAATACCTATATCTGCTGTTTGTTTCAGCTACGTTAAATGATACTTAGGTATGAGTATAATCATTATAATAATAAAGTACCTACTGTGACCCTTCTCCCCCCAGGCTCGATGATCGTCTAGAAAAATCTTTTATTTTTTACCATTTTCACTTGGTTATGAAATGTGTACCTCATTTATTATTTTCTTTTGCTTTTCTTTTCTTTTCTTCTCTCTTTTTACCATAAACTTATGATATAGGTACCATAAACGGCATATCAACACTTTACGAGAGTGCAAGGTCTTCAACTCACCGCCGGTCATGTTTGCGATTCATTCCCGCCTGCAGAGGAATGATCAATCTAGTCAGTGATCACTTTTCTCCTAACGGCGGTATACCTTTTTGTTAGTAGATGTTTAATTGTTGATGCGAGTTAATTTAAAAGAGTTTACCTCGCGTTAATAGGACGTCTGAAATTATTTAGTGTGAAAGAAGTCCTGCACATAAATCTTTAAGTTTATAAAACAACTTCATGATTCAGGATTCTTGACCGGCTTTTTGCTAATAAACATCAGTACCAATTCCAGTCCAAGGAAAAACCAAAGTAAGATTGTGATTTCAAATATTCACCTTTTCATTTTCATTTTACCAATCTAAAGTGGAAATTTGACTTACAATGACGTATTTAACAAATATTTTGTAAAGTGGGTTAAAAGTTGAGAAAATTCGTACAGTTAGGCAACATTGCACAGGGTAGTCGAGTGGCCTGCTTTGCTTTCACCCCGGCCCTTTCTTTGATGCTAGTCGACAAAAGAAAACTGTGTTAAGTAAATAAACAAGAGGTGTCATAAAATTTGGATACAATACTGACTTTGATTAACCTGTATTCAATTTTTGGGTGGTAGCGTGTAAATTTGGGTTACCACCTGATTGAAGACTGTAGAAATGCAATACAGCGTGTCCGGAAATTATGCGCAAAGAATTAAGGGGATGATTCGACTTGATAAAATATTGCCAAAAGGATCTATAAATTTTTTTCGAAAACTCACAAATAAGAAAGTTATTAAGCTTTCAAAGGTGATTTTTTTAAATCAATATTTTTTTATAACTTTTTTTCTAGTGTACGGATTTTCTTCAAATTTGACACACTGATGACACAACTGATGTTGCTTTGCATCCTTGGTCCAAATTAAAATCCAGCCTATTTATAGTTGAGACATCCCTTGTCTTCCACCGATGTATTGTATTCGACTTCCGTTACTTTCTTTAGCGTTAGGAGCTTGCTTTGTGTTTTATCCAAGAAACCAAATTATCTCAGCTTGCCCTGCTTTTTTGGGATCGGGAAAGCAGCTGAAAGTATGTGTATGAGGTTTTTCTATAGGTAGGTGTTTTTTCTTCGAGTCGAAATTCGCATTTTAAAGGGTTAATTAGCGGTTTTAGTTTATTGATTGTTTAAATTTTATTTGTTTATACTTTATTCTGGTGCTGTCTGTGATGGGATTTATCTTAATTTATCTCTCCGAATTAGAATATTTATCAGGGGTAGCTGTGTATGAAAATTCGCTGGCTTATCTAGATGTTTTCGGGGTGCATGTCTTCATTGTTTCAAATGTTTAAGTGGAGTTTTTAAGGGTTTTTTGTTGATAACCTTGTCTTGTTGCCTTGTTGATAACCGGTTTCTGGTATTTTTCTCAGGTTGACTTTTAACTTATTCACTATCATCATGTAAAATTTCGAAAGTGTGGCTTCATTTCGATTATTTCCTTATACTTACATCTTGTATGAATGATGGTATAGAGCTTGATTCTCCTATGTTGCCATGTAGTCCATCTCGTCACTTAATTTGTATACATATTTAACTTTTTAATGAATTTGAAAAGAGTTCGCCATACCTAGGGGTGGTTTACTCGTTTACTTCACTATCTATTAATTAAGAATGAATATAAATCATTTATTATTGGGCAGGTGATGTGAATCAAACTCATTGAAGAACTTCGACTGGTTTATTTTGTTCGGTGGTATGGTATCGCTTATCAAGTCTGATAACACAATTTTCAGGTATACTAATAATAATAATTTATATTTCATAATTATTATATTCTAGACATTCAAAGATACATAAACTTACAACAAGCTGAAAATGAGTAAAACATTTTTCAAAACATGATTAAAAATTAAAATTAAAAGTTCCCCATCGTTTCCGTATGTGGAAAAAAGTTACTAAAGGTCAGAGGTCAAAAAAATTGTTTTTTTTTGCGATCTTCAGTAAAACGGTAACTTTTATCGTAAAATTATCTCAGACAAAAATTGTAGACCTGTAGAACAAATTATCTATAAAAGATGTATTAACTTTTTTTTTCCTAAGAGCCACCGTTTCTGAGATATAGCGGTTCAAAAAGTTGTAGAAGAATCGTCAATATTATATGCACTAGGGAACCTGCATTACCGACACTAACGCTTACTATACCTCAATCGACCAACAGAATGATATAGTAATAAAACTGCGCACAAAACTTTTAAGGTCCAAGTAGTCACATCTGTAGGCAGATAGTGCCTTATTTATTGGTTACCTGGTTCCGGTAAACCAATGAGAAGGGCATTCTAAGGTTTGTGTATATAATTCTTGTGTATAAGGTCTGCCTACCTGGATTGTAAACTTACCGCGCACTTTTATTACTATATCTTTTGACCGACTGAGGTATGGGGTAGCGCATTATTCACTCGTTGACGTTTACTTAACACGGTTATATTTGAACAGCTGGATGTCATATTTTTGACACATTTGGTCACAGGCGTAGGCATCAAGTGGAAAAAAGCGAAGTTTGAAAAATGAAACAAAATAATAACACGAATAGAAATCGAGGAATCGTCTTTCAGTGGGTATTAAAAACATATTACGGGTTTATATATAGGATCTACGAAGCTATGTAGGCATTATAGGATTGGGTATAATTTTTAACTCGATATTGTAGTGTAAACACCCTAAAAATCTGCATCCTGGTTGACGGTAAAGAATCGGTGATGTAAACTATCTAACCTCTCAAAATGGAGGTTCTGCGTCATGCGCAGTAAATTCAGTAATGTGGCCCCCAGACTGAATGGTTTTGAAAAAGAAGAACCCCTTTTGACGTTTGAAATGTCGACTTGCCTGTCATGAATGACTGTTTGGATTTCCCGCCCTGAATGTTTGATTTGAATTTAAAGTTCTCCCTCCCTGATTTCAAATACATGGCCACATCACTTACTTACGTTTGTGATCATTGTTTACCTTGGCTCGTGTTTCGTCTAGTTTTCACCTTGTTTGGACCTTGTTGTTGTGTGTAGTAACCTTTTACCTTGTTATTGGTTCGTTCGTAGCAAACGCTACGAAAATACTTTGAGACAGTCTTTTGTTTAGAGATAGGAGATTTAATTTAAAAGACAGAGTTTCCCCTTTGAAATGAATTGATTTATTGACTTTTGATTTGAATATTTAGTCTGTTTACCCAGTGAGATCCCAAAAAGGGTTTCCTCCTAAGAAAGTTTATAGTCACGAGGAAAAAAAGAAACCCAGTAAAACAACCGACCTCGGACTTGCAAAGTGCCAAAAAATAAAATACAAAAACATACAATGAAAAACACACAACGAAACACATACAATGAAACGACGACATGTTAGAATCAAGCATTTGCTTGGGCGTTGAGGGGTGAGAACTAAATCTCTTGTATTATGGTAACCTGTCATTTTAACGTTAGTCTTTGCGAACCGTTTAGTACCTGTAAAGAAAAGACATAACAAAACACACATAAATTAGACCTTGTTGATGCGAGAAGCCTAATCGACTTATCTCTACACCCCGGACTAATACCAAATAAATAAAATCGATTCCAAAGGACATCCAACGTTAAAATGAGACATAACCTATACAACAGATTGAAGCGTCGTTGTCTAACGCTGCGATTCGTGAATCAAACATACAAAATCATATCGTCGTTTCATTTAGGATTTTACATAAAAATACACCATGACAAAACATAAAATACAAGAGACACAACACATAACATCGTCACCGTTTTGGTGCAAAATTGACATTGATAAACAAATCTGTTATATTCAGGAAGACCACATTTTATCTTTCTATTTCAAGGACTCATACCTCCTGAAAAGGAAACAAAGACACACAAAAATGCATAAAAACAAATAAATAGATCGGGCGAGTAAATCAATGGCAGCAAGTAAATAAATAGATCGGGCAAGTAAATCTGTAGCAACAAATAAATAAATAGGTCAGAGCAAGTAAATCAGTAGCATCAAATAAATAAATAGTTTAGAGTCCAGGAAATATGAAATACAAAATGAGGCCAAACATATTATATAGCAGAGGCGTTATCGATCCGTAAAAAGACAGTCCTCGATAACAATTTAGAAAAGAACTCAAATTAATCTGTACATGTGTCGATCGTATTCCAAAACAATAAAATTTCAATTAAGTTTGACGAAAAAATGACAAAGAAGTTAAAATTCACCAGTAAAATGCAATCAAAGACATAATAAAATTATACAGTGTGATCGTTTAAATAGTTTCATGAATAAAATGTAAATAAAATGGTGGAGAGCAGAAAAGAGTTTAAAATACAAAGAAAATGTTGTAACGCTTGTGCGCTACTTTATTTCTCTCTTAGAAGAATTTCTTGCGTGTTTTGTAGAGAACTGTAAAATTACAGTCTCCCACAATTCCCTACAATATAGACCGCACCATCGAACCGGTTACTGCACTGTGTCTCAGCTCGCAAGGGTTGGTACAATTTAAAGAATTCACTACTAGATGGCGTTTTGAGTCCCTTCTCGTTTGATTTCCATAAGTCCCTTTCAGTTTGGTTTCTAAAGAAACCAAACAAACCAAATAAGTTGTCAGCTGTCAATCAGATTTCAGTATCAGACAGTGACATTTCTACTTTCACCAAACGGGGCGGATGTAGATCCAGTCCCATCGGAACTGACTGAATTCACTTCCTCTTTATCTGTCGACCAAGAAAGTTCATTTTTCATTTGTTCGAAGCCTGTTGTACAGGGTAAGTCGCCATTACGATTTTTCTGAAAATAGGTTCTAATTCAATTATTACTTATTTTTAGCTTCTGGGATATCTTCTGGATTTTATCTTGGATTTTACCTTAATCCCTTATCTTACCTTATCTTTGGTTTATACCATATCTTCATCTGTACCTACGAATATCTGAGTTAATTGCCTAGTGTAAACGAGGCAGCCATCTTTAACTTTGGGGAAATAAAGAAAGCGTCACTAGTTTTCTTTTCCACTTCTATCTGGTTCATCATACCACATTTTCACTCATCCATGGTGAAATAACTTGGCGGATTTGGAGATCTTTACTAGCAACAGGACATTTTCCCGGTGCTGGTGCTGTTTGGCTTTTCAACCTCAGGAGCTTCGCCAGGGCGTGTTCTCTACACTTGCTGATTTATCTGGTCTGGAGACTTCAATGCTCGATTAAACATCACCCCCACCAAAGCAAGCAGCCTGAGTTTGAAAGTCCGGGAGCAGATAATATCCTTTTTACTGTCGAAATAAAGACAGTTTTACATCAATCAACTTCGTTCCGGAAACTATAAGTTGCCTTTATCTTATTTTCACCGAACGTGATGTGGAGCTACAGGACGATCAGTGCTAATTTGTGAATTAATTAATCACCACTCACAGACTTTATATTTCCCGATATAAATAATATCGGAAGTATTTGATTATTGTACCTAAGCTGTACAAAGTAAAGGATCCTTTATTTTAAACATAATAATTGTTTAAAAATACGTATTTCAATTTAAATAGAGTAAGTCAGGATAGTTATTGATTTAAATTAAACAGAAGATGTAAACCATAATTTGATCATTAAATCTGTATATTATAACTTATTCTTTGAAAAACACTTTAACATCTTTATCACCCTAAACTTATTTTTGCCGTCCCTTTATAGAGTTTAGGAAGTACTAAATTGACAAGCGTTCGTTTTACGAAAGAGTAAAGGCTCGGCTGGCATCCCTAACCTACCTTAGATACCTATAAAAGGTGTAAACGTTTCAAATTTAAGCAGCAGAATGACTGGCACTCTGATAGTACATATTTGATTCAGTTTTCGAGTTGTTCAAATTATCTCTTGAGAAGCTCTTGCTGACGCAACATTATGTCTTTGCGCTGACGCTGCATTTGGCATAAATTGTTTCTCGCTACCGCTGCGTTAGACATAAATTGTCATTCGCTACCGCTGCAATGTGACCATGGTAAAACAAATTGTTTGTTGAGAAATGTGCTTGATCATAATAATAATAACCACAATAAGTATTAGTCAAAAGGAATGTGCTGTTTTAAGATTACAATAAATAAATTCAAATGAATGAAACGTGGTGTTAAAATGAATCATGCTTTCTGTAAAACGTGGTGTTATACAAAAATTGGTGCAGGTAGCCTATGATCAAGGAGGGCCCCATTTCGATTTTAATGAGATAAAATTAAAAGTCGAGCAGCACGTGTTAATTTACCAATTAAAATAGATAGCAATTGTAAACCTCTTTGCACACAGAAATAATTATTAAAACGCTATGGGCATGGGCCCCCTTCACGAGAGTAACAAATTAATTAGGCCCACGTGTACCTTTCTTAAACAAATTATGTTTCAAACAATACATAAACAGTAAAAAGGTAAGAGCTAGTCTCTTGTAATATTGTAACAACAATAAATAAATAAAATAACTTACGTGCTATAAATAAACAACAACAGAATGCGGGGAGAGCCTTGAGAATATCACCAAACAAAAATGAAAATGATGAAAAGCAGCTTTGCATATGTTCACTGTCTCGATGTCAGAAATGAAGTGCCAGATGACCACACAGTGTACACTAATGACAATGCGTACCACGTTTTTGGATACATCGAGTGACTGACAAAAATGACGTTTCTGCTTTGAAAGCTTGAAAAGTGACAAGTGACATTTGAATACATAGAATATAACTGAATAGGATCGACTCTTAAGTTTACAATTTCTAACATGCGCAGTTGTTATATGGTTTGGATCCTTTCAATATCGTAGTTACTGAGAAAAAGCGTCTGGGTAGACACACGAATGGCAGTGTGATCTTAGTACCCTTATAAGACTCTCCCATATTGATCCTTAAAAAAGAGATTGATCAAGATGTAATAAAACCTACCTGACATACTTCCAGGAATAGGGAAATTCTGAGCTCAATAATTATATTTTCTGCAATCAAAACTGTCTACTGATGGGGCTGGGTACATTTTTTGTCCAGAAAATCCCAGTAATAACAGGTAAGTATTGATAGAGGACTGCTAATAATGAGCTTAAAATATTAAGAAAGTTACCTTTAGACAACGCGAACAAGTAGAAAGCCTTCTTTTTATTGTTAAAACATCCTCTAATGCAGCAAAATTTTACCTTTTTTTAATACGCGGACTTATTAATAAAAAATTATGCAAATTTTTAGACAGTTGTACGTTTATGGAAAATCTGACGTTTATGAAGTCAAATTTGACATTCCCAACTTTTTGTGAGAATGAGAATGCGCTACCCTAGTAAAGCGGTAATACAGGTTCCCTATTATGCACACGTTTCCACGCCACCTATGAGATAGTAAGTGTACTTGGTGCGTTTTTTTTTTACGTGGTTTCCCCAGCTATATATCTCAGAAACGGTGGCTTTTAGGAAAATAATTGTTAATACATTTTTTATAGATAGTTTTATGGTGTACAATTTTTGTCTGAGATAATTTTATGATAAAACTTACCGTTTTGCTGAAAATCGAAAAAAAAAACAATTTCTTTGACCTTTGACCTTTAGTAACTTTTTTTCCACATACGAGAACGATGGGGAACTTTTAATTTTAATTTTTAAACATGTTTTGAACAGTTTTACTCATTTTCAGCTTGTTGTAAGTTTAATTATGTACCTTCACTCTTATTTTTTGGTCTAATTTGACCGGATTATCACATTGCAACGATAATAATATTAATAATAATAATGTTTATTACCCAACAGTTCCATTAGAGAACCAATTATTACAAGGCAACAGTATACATATCATTTCAGGTATCACAGCACAGCACACAAGCAGTACTAACCAAACCAACAATAATAGTCAAGATAACTAATCAATAACAATTATTAAGTATGTAGATATAAAGTACATAGCAATGTTATATCGTTGATTGAAGGAGTTTGAGAACGAAACGAGTAGAGGTCTTCCAAGAACTAAACAACATGAAAATAGATGTCTGCGTCCTCTCCTCGCTGAAACCAAGAAGAAGGGAAAAGGAACACCGAACACCCTATATAGACCAGATATTTGTCAAAAAAGTCCGTAAAATCGACAGGATTCTTAGAAGAAACTTTATTGCTTAAATGTGTTGGAGGCGATGATAGAAAAACTTGTAATGAAGTCGTGGATTTTTGACTTCATTTTTAGTCAGCTGTCTCTAATAATATTTTTCATTAATTATAAAAATCATCAGCAGGATCGATTTATGCATTTTATAAATAGTATAATTATAATAATTATTATTAATTCATCGCAAATGCATTTATTTTTCAAATCATTGATCGGTTTTTTATGAACAGACCAAGTTTTAAGCGAGCTGAATCGAGGTAGTTGACTACAAATTCGGATCGGAAGCCACATCGCTAATACCAGCGCCACAGAATGCGCTATCACCGTTGGTGAAAACTAAATAAACCTTTATCTACGAGTGATTCATAAAATGCACTTTTTTACACGTTTCTTAGTTCATAAAATGTATGATTATCTTGAAGAGTGAAATAAAGTAGTTTGGGTGAAATAAAGTGCCGTAGCGGTTCATTATTTAACGCTAAATCTGACAGGTTACTGCACGCTCGCCGAGTGCAAGCTCTAGTGAAGTGAAGTAGTCAGCGGAGCGGCTCGGTCGTTCGGTCGGACGCTGAACGCTGAATTACATACTATCTCGACGCCAACCACTCCTAATGCTTGTTGACATCATGCACCTATAATAGATAAACGGCGCAGTTTATTAGCAGAGCGCCAGATCTATGTACAATTAATATTTTGTGTTTTGCGTCTTTTAGTTACCTAAAATGGATACCATTGTAGATGATTCAATGAATGCAATATCTTCTACCCCAGAATAAATTATTTTTCAATCAAATGTGGCTGCACAAAATCTGTTAGGTACCTACCTCAAAAATCTAAAGAAGCGTATATTAAGCAATATGTCACCTTTATGAACTGACGTGATGAAAAAAGCGTTAATAGCTTCAAAGAAACACTTACATAAGATATGAATGCATTGGAAAGTTTTTATTTTATTTTATAATAATAACTTTTAGTTCTAATTTAAGTCACTCGTAGATAAAATTTTGTATGCAACATATGCATAAAGTGCCTTTTTTTCACTTCTGAGATTGCCGCATTCACCTGCGGCTCATGCGGTCAAACTTCCCAGTCGTGAAAAAAAGTACCACTTTATGCACTTGTTGCATAAATAACTATTTTATGCTCCGCGTCCCATCTGAAAAACGGCAGATAATTAGTACAGGAGATACGGCAGTCGGCAAACATGTAAAACCACGGGCATTTTGAGTTAAAAATCACTTCCGATCCAGCGTTAAACCGCCGTAATTCGATAGATTGTTCCGCAGTTCAATTATTAGACTTCCGATCCGGCGTTCTTAGGGTGTAGTACCTAGGGTGTTAAGACGTCCGTTCCGGTGTTGTTATCCGAGTATAGTAGTAGAGAATAGAGATTCCAGAACTATAGTAATGGCCATAGATAATATGCAGTGCGGGTAGCATAGGACAATGCATTTTAAATGGGTAAAAAACTGACAGCGTTGTCAGCTCAATGCAAGCAGTGGCACAGGTTCATATAAAAATATTAAAATCGAAAGGAAATTGACATTTCTATTCTCAGGATTTCTAGACAAAAATGATTGAGGTCCTGTTGAAATGTCAAAAAGTAATAATTTTTTGATGTTTCCTATAACGTATAGACTGAATATCGGAAGCTTGTAGGGTAGGTATTGCTTTTACATTATAAAAATATTATTTGAACACATTCCTTATTTAAAGAGCAGGTAGGTAAAATGAAAGTCGTAGTGCTTGTTAATAAAATTTATTTCTTGCTACTTTATTGATGACTTTATTTATCAAGGTTTTATTTATCTATTATTAGGGAAGTGGCTATTATTTGATAGATAGGCAGGTATAGGTACTGACCTTCGCATTTTATATATTCACAAACACTTTTAGAAAAAAACAACTTGGAGTAAATGTCTCAGTATTTTTGCCAGTTATGTATAAGATTCTCCGCTTTGGCTATACAGGGTGAGTTTTTTTCAATGTTTAGTACAGGGATCTCGTAAACTACTGCAGTTAGAGGAACGGTTAAATGGGGAAAGAAGTGCAGTTTTATGAGCTTAATTCGAAACAGCTTTTGTTTTTTTGAAAATCTCCATGGCTTCCTAGATATTTAACAAAAAGTAAATTCCTGTAATATTTTTGGGACGTTTTTTAGTAATGGTTCCTATATTAATAATGAGGGATATTTATTGCAGGATCAGAAAAACAGACTGTCTTCAATTTGTCTTTATTCATTACTGCCAGTAGCGATATTTCATTTATGATAACCAACCAGATTATTATTATCATCAATGAGGAACAAATTAAATCCAAATATATCACAGTTCCTACCTTCATAAATTTACAATATTAGCAATAAGTATGTATAACATTTTTACAAATTAAATTTAGATAAGTAACTAAACATAATATAGTCCTGTTACTATAGGAAGGCGAGTAAATTCTTACTGCGCAAAAAGGGTGGGTACCGTCTCCGACTCCATAAATATTTGTTGTCCAATATCAACAATGTTAGTCGGTGTCCGCGTAAAAAAACAACCAACCAGATAAGGCTGATAAGAGTATCTCCGCCGTTCATCGAACGTGTAAATTATTAGTGGCGGTGAGCAAAGCTCGCAAGATGCGTAGTTCACGCCCAGCCTTCGCCTTCATATAAAAATCAAGCAGTAATATTCTAACTCATCGAGAAAAATAAAAACATAACATCTCTAATTTTATACAATTCAAATTATATACAAAGTCAAATCTTCATAATTAAAATAAAAATTATCTTCACAATAAAATAAAAATTATCTACACAATAAAATAAAAGTTATCTCGACAAAATAAGAATTATCAATTTACGGACCTAATTTTAATAATTCAATGCTTATTTCCAACAAAACTGAAGTAAACCTCACCGCTTAAATCTAAATTAATATTATTTACAAACTTACTAATAATCATTCTTTATAATCTATACCAGTTTCTTTCGTTCACGCAAATTATACGGCACTGCGTTGTTATCATCTCTCATATTACTATTTTTATTATCACAGTTGTTGGAATCAGTGTCCGTTGATTCTAGATTTTCATTATTCTTATCAATGGACTCCGGTTCCGGGTGTGACAATAAACTTGTTTTCTTTAGTTGATTAGAATGCCGCTTAACTATCTTATCATCTAAAATTTGAACATCAAACGTTACATTACCTGTTCTATCAACCACCTTCCCTGCGGACCATTTTTGATCGGCATTAGAAAAATCTTTGACCAACACTGAGTCACCTGCTTGGAGTTGTTTTTGATTACCTCCAAACGAATCAATATTTTTCTGCATGCTAGCATTGCTAATGTTTCTTTGAGAAGGTCTAATTAAATCTAGCTTTGTTCTTATATTTCTACCAAACATTAAGTTTGAAGGACTCGTTCCAGTTGTGCAATACCTAAGTGGAAATCCTGTAATGAATTAAAAATGTTTGTATGGCATTCTCAATATTTTTGTTTTCCGCAAACGCCTTTTTTATTGCGTTTTTTACTGTTTTTACGGCATTTTCTGCACAACCATTGCTTTGCGCGTGATATGGAGGTGAAAATAAATGTTTGGTACCACACTGAGTCATAAATTCTGAGAATTCAAATGATGAAAAAGGTGGGCTGTTATCCGAAACCAAAGTATCGGGAAGTCCAAAATGTGCAAACAAAAACTGAAGCAATTTAATAACAGCCTCTGCATTTGTTGCTTTTACCTCGAATACCTCGAGCCACTTTGTATGCGAATCAATAACCACTAAATATTTTTTTCCGTATATTGGACCCAAAAAATCTATGTGTATACGCGACCATGGCTTGTCAGTCAATGGCCAGGGTTGTAAAATAGTTTTAGGAGGATTTGATTGAAATTGCGTGCAAGTAGAACAATTTCTGCAAATATTTTCGATATCGTGATCAATATTTGGCCAGTAACAAAATGATCGTGCCAAAGATTTACATTTACTCATGCCCAGGTGACTGGAATGAATTTCTCGTAAAATATTTTTTTGCAATATTTTAGGTATAATTACTCTGACGCCCCATAAAATACAGCCATGTACTAAATGAAGTTCATTTCTACGATTATAAAATGGTTTTAATTCATTATTCCGTAAATCGTCAATATTACCTATTAGGCCACCCGGTAAAGCAGTAATAATAAACTTTATTTAAAATAAAATCTCGCTTTGTTTCCGATGCAATTTTCTTATATAATTAATTGGTATTTCTGAATTTTTAAAATATAAAATATGTCCGTAATCAGGATTTTTATTTTCTTGATTGTATGGTATGGAAAGCCTGGACAGTAAATCTGCCACACAATTATTTAATAAATTTTATCTTAAGCTATGGTTTGTTAGAACTGTCCGTTACGGATGGCGTACGCGTATGACAGAATCTGCAGCGTACAACTTTACCGGTTTTGAAGAGAGGGTGGTTTGTTAGAAATGGATTAGTACGCGATTGTATGCTGATATGCACAGACAACAAATAAGTATTTTTATTATTAATTTTGGCAAAATTTCTTTATATGATAACAATGGCTGAATATTTTTGCTGGCAATACTGCGAAGAATGCTGCATGGTAATGCTGCGAAAGAAGAACATGAAGATCTTCTTTAGAGTTTAATTAGTTGTCGTCGTTTAACAGTTTTTGACTGTGCATGACTAATTAGGTGTTCTCGTACGAGGTCTCTCAATTTGTCGTCTTCCTCTGCTGAAAACTTGGATACCATTTTAAAATTTTCAAGTAACGGCTTTTTACCACTGTTTCAACACTGTCAGCTGTATGCTCAGCTGAACGACTGCGTCGAAATCAAATCGAGTTTGATTCCGACCGAAAGAACGACGCAGATAATTTTACGCCTACCGTGAGTCTATCTGCGCAGATTCTAACAAACCGGCTCCGCGTCTTCTTGAGTTCTAGATTTCAACAGAAGTCCGAGGCGCACAACCGACTGTCTGCTTTGCGTCGCCTACAGTCCTAACAAACCATAGCTTAAGCCGAAAGAATTATTGACCATCTTTGCATTCGACTAGCTGCTAATTGTGGAATACCTTTTTTTCTCCAAAAATGGCTAACAGAGGTAGATGATCTGTATACAGTGTGAACTCTCTGTAATATAAATAATCATGAAATTTTTTTACTCCAAAAATAATTGCCAAAGCTTCTTTATCTATTTGAGAGTAAGCCTTCTCACATTTTGGTTAACGTACGTGACGCATGCGCTATAGGTTTTACGTCACCATTCGGAAATAAATGTGATATACAAGTCCCAACTCCCGTTGAACTTGCATCAACAAACAATAACAAGGGAAGTTTATTATTGTAATGAACTAAAACCTTAGATGAAGCTAATTCTTCTTTCATAGAATCAAAAACATTTTGACATTCATTATCCCAAAAAAACTCTACATTATCACGCAATAAATTATACAATGGATTTAGTTTAGTACTAATATTTTTAATAAATTTTGCGTAAAAATTTATACAACCTAAAAACGATTTTAGTTCCGTTTTGTTAGTCGGCGCATTCATTTCCTGGATAGCTCTTATCTTTTCTTCTGACGGGTGTAGTCCTGCTGCGTCAATAGTGTATCCTAAATAATCAACGGATTTTTGAAAAAAAGCACATTTATTAAAATTGATTGTTAAAGTGGCTGATTTTATTTTCTGAAAAACTTGCCGGAGTCTTTCTAAGTGTTCCCTCTTGTTCGCACCAGTTACTAACACGTCATCTAAAAACACCACGATACCCTCCATGTTACCAAAGGTCACATCCATTAATTTTTGGAAAATTCCCGGGCTGGATGAGATTCCATATGGTAACCTATTATATTGAAATAATCCTTTATGTGTATTTATTGTGACTAACCTTTTGGAATCTTCATCCAACTCGAGCTGCAAGTAAGCTGAAGATAAATCAATTTTGGTGAATAGTTTACCTCCTGAAAGATTAGAAAAAATATGTTCAATTTTCGGTAAAGGATACCTGTGAATTTTTAAATTCGGATTTACAGATACTTTAAAATCTCCACAAATTCGAATTCCCCCATTTTTCTTAATGACAGGGACTATCGGACTAGCCCATTCACTATAATCAACTGGAATTAAAACATTTTGGGTTACTAACCTTTCTAATTCTTGCTCGACTTTTTCTTTTAAAATGATTGCTAACGGACGAGCTTTACAAAAAACGGGAACTGAATTTGGCTTAAGATATAAACTAGCCTTAAAACTATTAAATTTTCCTAATCTATCTTCAAATATCGACTTATATTCTTTTATTAATTTTTCTAAGTCTATATCTTTATTTGTTGTTTCCATCCTGTATACTGCAGTATTATTGATTATATTTATTTTCAGTGCTGATAACCAATTTCGTCCTAATAATGCTGGTCCACCATTAGGCACGATATAAAGTTCCAATCTCTTTGAAATTTTATTTAAAGTTACATTAACTAATATAAAGCCCCTTGCACTAATTTTTTTGCCATTATAACTTGTGAACACTAACTTAGAATCTTGAATAGGAATATGAGAAAAATTGTTATCGTATATATTATCTGAGATTAAAGAAACTGGTGATCCTGTATCCACTTCCATATTTAAATTAGCATTATCTACAAGAATTCTTATTTTAATAGGCGAGGAAACCTTATTAGAACTACTACTATTAACATTGTATAAATTAACCGAGCCATCTGAATCTGAATCATTATTATGGCAAATAAAATTTTCATCTGAATTATTTGTGTTTTCTTCAATGAAATAATTTTTCCGATTAAACTTATTACTTGTCATTTTACTTTTACAAACGTATTTTAGATGACCTATTTTATTACATATTGCACATTTTGCATGCTTATAAAAACACTCTTTGCTTTCATGGTTTTTTCGACCACACACACAACACGCACTTCTTACATTACTAGGTATACCTTCTTTTTATAAGATGATGCAGAATACCCTCGATTTCCATTGTAGTTGTGACCTGGGACATTTCTGGAACCTGAAGCCACTGGTTCTGCCGCTCTTCTGTCGGAAGTTGCACCTCGAAACTTACCCATATGCTGGATTTTGTGCAATGACTGCGTGGAAGCTCCAACTGCAGAGACTTGTTTTTCCGCTGCTTCCATATTTCTTGCTAACTCATACACCTTAGCAAAATTAATCACCTTCTCTGCGAACAATCTCTGCTTGATTACCTCATTGCGTAGTCCCGAGACGAACTGGTCCCTAAGGTTTTCATCCAGCTTCTCTTTAAAATCGCATGTTTTTGCCAAATTTTTCAAGGTTGCCATGTAGTCTGCTACCGTCTCATTCGCTTCCTGTCTTCTTAAACGAAATTTATGCCGTTCTGCAATTACTGAAGGTTCCGGTTGTACGTGATTTTTCACCACTTTGATCAAACTTGCGTAAGACTTCCAGACTTCTCCTCTGGTAAATCAGGACTGCATAGATCCACCATTAGCTCGTACGTTTCATCCCCGACGACTGTTAAAAGTGTAGCTACTTTCAATTCATCAGGAATTTTATTCGCTAGAAAATATTGTTCCAAACGTGCTATATAAGTTTTCCAGCTCTTCACTCCCGGTTGAAACTCCGAAACTTTTCCGATCGACATTTTACTATTATAACTATTTATTACGTAGGTACTATTTATTAATTATTCTTATAATTAGTTATTACTAATTAAATATTATACCTCACTATTGATTGCCTATTTCTCGTCGCCAATTGTAATATTTTTAGGACGTTTTTTAGTAATGGTTCCTATATTAATAATGAGGGATATTTATTGCAGGATCAGAAAAACAGACTGTCTTCAATTTGTCTTTATTCATTACTGCCAGTAGCGATATTTCATTTATGATAACCAACCAGATTATTATTATCATCAATGAGGAACAAATTAAATCCAAATATATCACAATTCCGCGGATTTCTTTACACCGAGATAGCAGTCTTATTATTGGGATTAGAGAAAAATCGTAAAAGAAAACCTTTTAGACGATTTCATAGACAATAAAACGGCGTTATAATTTTTTGTATTTGTTGTGTCATTTTCGAGCTATGACGTAAACTTGTGTTTTTTTAAATGTAAGTCATAGTTGGCTATGACATCATTCGATATGTCTTTTTTTTTCTAAATACAACGATATAAAACTCGATATCGTTTTTTCTGAAAATAAAAAAGTTAGGACGGTTTTTAATTTTATTTCCTCAACTTAACTAGGCGGCCATGTAAGCATAACTGATAGGCCTCAGTTGAATTTGAAATTATACAGATAATTTTGCAGAATAATTTGTAATCCTCTATGCAAACAATTATTATACTTAATTAACTAGAAATTTTCTAATAGCCATCTAGTAACTCTAGAAAATATTATGAAACATTTGAATATAAAAGCTTTACAGTAGGTATATCACGTAACAATGAAAATGAGGGAATAAATCAACTGGAAGTTACAAATGTTCAAAATGGCCACCAATATTTTGAATGCATAGATTGCATTCTAGTAACTAACTGTCAAATTTAAAAGTTTCACTGTTTCTGTTACTGTTGCTAAGCAACTGTCACATTTTGATATGAATATTTAGTCTACAGTTCTACAGCATAGGTAGGCATTGTTACAAAATTTTTGAAAGATTAGAATTAAAATAATGTTTTTTTTTAAGTTCTCGAACACTAGCTATCCGCTGAAACGAACTATTTAACCCTAGAGGGGAAAAATAGTCGCTGAGAGCATGAGACAAGAGAAACAAGGGTCGTAGGTTGAGTCGCTCGTCTAAGAGGGTCAACAATAACAAGCGGGTCAGCAGAATAACAGGTTCTCTTTATTAAAATATAAAATATCACAATTATTATGAATACTATTAACTTGAGCACGGTTAACAGATAGTAAAAAGAATAACAAGAGCGTGCGGTGCTAGTCGAATGAATTGGTAGGATGGTTAAAAGGCACTTAGCTTCGTCTGGCTCTTCAGAGGTCTAGCTGGAAGTGGCCTGGGTCTTCTTGCTTGGCTCCGGACAATCGGCCTGGCACGGAAAAGGCAGGTGCCTCCGGGAATAATGTGCCTCCAGGTAAAAATGTGATCCGTAGAAAAAATGTGCCTCCAGGTAAAAATGCAATCCGCAGGAAAAAGCTGCAATTTTCATGTGTATCAGAAACACTCTTGCAATAATAAATGATCCGATCGAGTCTGCTTGCCAAGGTACATAGAATTATTCCCGTCCTCAAGATAGGTTGGGATAAAAAGGTGACTGACAAAATTTTGCATGCGAACGAACTCGATCGGTTTAAAAGCTATAATTAAAATTAGCATACGGTATCAAGAAAAATAAATATGGTCGGTATAATTCTAGCACAATTAATAACATCATTTTACGACACTTACCAAGCCAAAAACGTGGGCGATGTTTAGAATAATTAAAAATAAATAACGTGAAAGTTCACGACGCCATTTCAGGAACCTCAGGTGTTTTGCGGAACCGACCTTCCTTTTGCGAGTTCCAGGAGAGAAAGAAAGTGAAAACGCAGGTATGATGCTGAAACGCACCTCATTGCAACTTGACAGTCAAGGTTACGATTCGAGTTGGTCGATGCACTAACAACCACTGTCACTCACGAACTGCGCACGCCCGCCGTTGTCTCTGTTTTACCGGCTATGTTACCGGCATCTAGCCGGTACGTACGAAATGTACGTTACACCGCGTTGAACTATTAATTCATTATAAGATTTTCAATTCAAAATTAACTATTAAATTCAGCGCCTATACCACGTATTTGAGGAAATAAAATTAAAAACCGTCCTAACTTTTTTATTTCCCGAAAAAACGATATCGAGTTTTATATCGTTGTATTTAGAAAAAAAAGACATATCGAATGATGTCATAGCCAACTATGACTTAAATTTAAAAAAACACAAGTTTACGTCATAGCTCGAAAATGACACAACAAATAAAAAAAATTGTTACGCCGTTTTATTGTCTATGAAATCGTCTAAAATATTTTCCTTTACAATTTTTCTCCAATCCCAATAATAAGACTGCTATCTCGATGTAAAGAAATTCGCGGAATTTACTTTATGTTAAATATCTAGGAAGCCATGGAGATTTTCAAAAAAACAAAAGCTGTTTCGAATTAAGCTCATAAAACTGCACTACTTTCCCCATTTAACCGTTCCTCTAACTGCAGTAGTTTACGAGATCCCTGTACTAAACATTGAAAAAAACTCACCCTGTATACGGCAATGTAATCATATACTCATAGTCTATATTCACGTAGTGCCTATCACTTATTTGCAAATTACTTCTTTTTATCAGGGGACTTAGGTCAAATACTTTTTTTTTTTTTTTTGAAAAAGGAGGGTAAATCCATTATGGATACCCATGCATTGGGTTATGTGGGAGTCCCACCCACTAAAAGCCCCTCCTTTCGAGGGCCGTCTTGGTCACCGGAAGCACCTCAGCCTCATGGGCTTATTGTGCACCCCCTTTTGCTTCATGACACCCATTCCATCAGTCTGGTTCCCTGAACTAACTTGTGCAGCCCCGTTACTGAATGAGTTTCATATTCTTCCGGACGCATTTTTTGTTGTCCGTATATCTCCTGTCTTCTGCGATCCAGAGCCTCGCATTCACACAGTACATGTTTCAAATACTTACTTTAATCTTCTTCTTAGGGGGATGTTACCAATGAGTGTGCTAACATTGTGCTTTTTCAGTCTTAATTTAATTTAAGTACTGATTCAAATTAAATATTTCAAAATATTAAATTAAATATACATCAACACTCGTATTAGCTTGGAGCCTAGGTATTTTGCTGTTGAACTGAGGACTTGTTGTTGCGGTCTAATAAGAATATTTAGTTTTGATTAAAAAAAAAACAACATTAGGTACGCACTGTCTCCGAGAAAGAAGGAACTGTGTATTGATTTTTAGTTTAGTGCAGAAAAATAATATTGAGACTCAAAATCGCTGACCATTATTGCTCGTATTCAAGGAATAATACAAAAATGAATATAACTTCGTTAATTCTTTTATGACCTCTGTAATTAACGTGACAGTTTTTCTATTTAATTATCACCGTATTACGGAAGCGTAGAAGGGCCACACACTTAATTTTTTTGTTATACCTTACCTAACATTCCGACTTCTATCTCGGAAATCTTACTTAGACAAGGGTGCACCATATATCCTTCTTTAATTGGTAATTGCTATCTCCTGCATGAACGCTAAGAGATACAGGGTCGGTCTAGAGAAAAGATGCGGAATTTTATGGCCATCTCGAATCCGCCAAGGCATTCAAGATGTCTGTGACTGCTCCTGAAATATCCTGAAAAAACTGAAAAGTCGAAATTTCTTATTTTTGCCATATCTCTCTTTTGACCCCCAAGAGAGGGGCCGAAGGAATTTTCGTTTTCGCTCGATTGTTGACAATAAAAAACCAACCCTTTTTAGTGATGTCAAAACCCAGCCTTCGAATGCCTTCGGGGCAAAAATCGACTATATTTGCTGTTATATCAAACTGGTAGGTATACCTAACCTAGGTAATAATTGCGAATCTACAGGGTGCACCATGTATCCTTCTCTATATTCCTCTCTCTTAACGTTAACAGATACAGGGTCGGTTAAACAAGTCCATAGAAGCGCAATTTTGTGGCCATCTCGAATCAGTCAAGACATACAAAATATCTGTGACCGTTCCTGAAATATCCTGAAAAAACTGAAAAATCGAGATTTCTTATTTTTGCCATATCTTTTTTATTATTGGAGATTAACAAATTATTTTTTGTGGGCTTACAGAAGTCGGCAAGAGCTACCCATCTGACATTTCAAAAATTTTCAAAGCCGACTAGATCCCAGGATTTTCATAGTCAACTTTCGTTTTTCTTATGGCCACCATATTGTTTTTTTATGTTATTCGGTATAAAAAAAATCATAAAAACTAAAAATTGTTAAACTTACAAAAATAAATTAAAAAAAAAATTTTTCTTCTTTTTTCTTTAAAAAAAGACAACTTTTTAGACCGAATTTCATAGATAAATTAAAAAAACCATAAGGTAAGCACTATTTCGGCGTATTTTACAAACGTTGACGTTTTTCGACGATTTTGTTTTGTTTTTCTTTGAAAAAAGAAGAATAAAAATAAAAATAAAATTTTTTGAAGTTTATTAATTTTTGGTTTCCATTATTTTTTTCATATCGAACGACATAAAAAAATAATATGGCGGCCATAAGAAAAACGAAAGTTGACTGTGAAAACTCTTAGATCTAGTCGGCCTTGAACATTTTTGAAATGTTAGATGGACAGCTCTTAACGGCTTATGTAAGCCTACAAGAAATTATTTATTAATTTCCAATAATAAGAAAGATATGGCAAAAATAGGAAATCTCGATTTTTCAGTTTTTTCAGGATATTTCAGGAGCAGTCACAGATATCTTGCATGGCTTGATGGATTCGACATGGCCACAAAACTGCGCATCTTTTCTTTAATTTAACCGACCCTGTATCTCTTAGCGTTCAGGAGATAGCAATATAGAGAAGGATACATGGTGCACCCTGTATACACGACATACATGTTTTTATGTTTTTATTCCAATGGTTCGGTTCAGCATTCGATTCTACAGTAACTCAAAGTATAAGTATTAATAAACATTGCTCATTTATTAGAAATATAAAATCTTCTTTGTATTATTATGGTAACCGTTCGATGATCGTGCATAGCGATGTGGAATGACATACCGCCATATTGGCTGCTGGAGAACTGGCTGCTAACTTCACACCGGTTGTAGATGGCGCTCCTTTTCATACTTCACTTTTTTACATGTAAATAGCGGAGAGCTGCACGTAGTGCACGTATTATCATCTAATGTATTTGGTAATTGATACTATAACTGTAATTTTTCCACTGTATTTGGTTGTGTCACGATCAACCCCGAACACCCTTCATCTGTCCTTCCTCTCTGTTCATTCCTGGACCCCGCTGTAGCAACAAAGGCCCCGTTGTTGTCATGAGATTGTCAGCCCCGGCGTCGCAGGGGGTAATCTCGCGGTGGCGGCGATGCCTGGTACTCGTACCAACAGCACGCCGAATCCCGGCCCCTGCAGTAAGACACGACGTACAGCGGCTTCACCGCGCCGACCCGATTTTCACGCCCGCCCACGCTGTAAATATTACCGCGTTTAATTACCAGGAGTTACCTTTTATTTTACCGTGATTTAAACCGCCTCCGACGACCGCAACTCGCTTCCTGCCGCTTTGCTTCGCAACCCGTAGTCAGTCGACCCCTAAAGATAGGAATTCTGATATTTGTTCAGTCGTCTAAGCTAAGTAACCTTTTTAAGTTTCTATCACTTGTAAATAGTTATTTTTGGTGATAATAAACTTGTTTATAATCTAGCCTATGAATCTCCTTTTTACCACGACCGACCGTGAACCACGAACCGCTCGCATAACAACTTGACTCCATGGGAGTGCCACCGAAAACGCCGGGAGCGCCTAAAGACCGTTCCTCCGTGTCCGCTTTTGTGATAACCTCATCTGACCCCTGGCACTATCCGTCTTCTCCACAGAGTTACCCTGGGACAAGGGTACGATAAACGTACCAACTGTGTGACAACCTAGGTAGTTGGGAAAGGAAAGCGAGACCATTTCCCCGGAGGAGTAAACCCTCTACAAAAATCTGGCGCCCGAGCAATCCGTCCGTTCTCAGCCAGTTTCCCGGATAGCCGGAGTTGTCGTCACAAACTTCTCATCTTCAATTTCCATTAAGAAAACAATAAAAAGATCAAAAATGTCATTTTCCGAGATATTGGAAAAACCACTGGTTATACAGAAAAAAGACGCACTTAAGATTTGTGCGCGATAAAAATGCCTAAAAATTGAAACTGGCTTAAAAATAAAATCGATCAACAGATGAAAAAAAAAATTATTGCAAAAAACATGTTTATACAGTTTCCTTTGTCCACCAAAAAAAGATTCATCAGCAGCTCGTATTTTAAAGCTGTTCATTTTTATTCCCAATAAAGTAACGAAACTTACAAGTAACAACCATCGTGAGAAGTCTGTAGGCAGGTAAAGTCCTTCCAAAAATTTAGGTTGGTAAATTGCAGTGTAAATACTCATAATGGAAATTTTATTTATGACACCCGCAAGAATTGTTCCTTAAAATTTTACTGTTTACGATGTAAGATCGTATGCGGTTATTTTTTTCTCATGCATCATAATTTATTAAATCTGAGGAAATATCTGTCTGATTATTTTTTATGATATGAAGAAAAACTCAAAACAATGTTACTCTTTCTGTTCAATGAGACAGACATAAATAATCCGACCATGCCAGTGATGAAAATGAAAGTTTAAAATTCTGAAATGTAAAAGTAAATAAGAATAACAACTCTATATTTAAGTACCTAAATATATATAATACTATGTGTTATTTTATATCTTAGTGACTGGCAAAATGGTCTCTTTCGCTGCTATCATCTTCTTCTATTGAATCTGATTCAATTTTTTTTTTTTCAATTTTTTTGAGTGAAGATGACCATTAACATGCCGATCCCTATATTATAATGAAAATGAAAGCGACATGACGTCATAATTTTCAGGAAAAAATTAAAAATCGACAAAACTCCAGTTTCTTGCCTGAACGGTGCAGGGGAGGTAAGAATTGATTTTCGATATTTTTTATAAGAGATGGAGGATCTTGAACGGGTACATCATATTCCGGGAAAACCTACTCTTAAGCAAGCCTGTATTTTCGGGAAAAAAAACTTAAAAAATATTTTTTAATTTTTTCACAAAAAAATTGCGTTTACTGGTAAGACGAGCTCATTTTTTCAGGGAAGAATTGCACGGACATGACGATCTCTACATTTATGTGCAAATGAAACGATGCAAATAAACGATCTGACGTCACCGTTTATTAAGGAAATAAAATTCAATAAAAATGCGTTTTTTTCTGAAGGGATCAGGGGTAAGAATCGAATTTCGATTTTTTTTATGAGAGGAGATGGTGCTTTATAATTAGCCATTATAAAGTACTTAAGGTCCTAATAATGGCTTTATGGGGTATTGTAATGTATTGGGTGCTGTATTGTAGGGAGTAATGTCTGGGACTTCGTAATCCCTTAATGAAAATGTAGTGGTAACAAAAGATACTGACACCAAGGTAACAGTAGTAGGTATAATAAATCATCTTTAAAATTTTAAAATAAGTACAAAACTACCCCTCAGCAAAGACCGGGTTGGTGTTATCCAAGAAATCTATTCCAGGTTGTTTGTCTAAAATAATAATAGACTGTCGTCGAGATACTTCGTGATAATTTAACAATAAAATTTTATTTTTTCCATACTTTATTAGATCTCATATAACTTATTGCCCCTGTACCCCTGTACCTTAAGGAACATGCATATGATACGAAACAAAAATTCGAATAGTCTTCCACCTCATGTTTCGAATTTATTGGTCCTCTTCAGAAAAAAAATAACTCAACTTTGAAGCATTATGTATAGATGGCTACCTATATCTGGCATTCTTGGATGTCGTTTTCACCAAAAAAATTTATTAGTCTTCTTTAAGTTTTTTGAATAAAAATGTAAATTTTAAAATGGCAAAGCAGTGTTGCCACGTTTTGAAAAGTGCTGGTTTTCTTAATTTTTTTCAAAAATACATTACATGGGCTCATCTGAAAGTACTTTATGAAGTTTTTTTGATTTTTGATTGAAACGTCTCATTTTATCGAGTCGCAACAATAAGAAGGACTGTTTTGTTGATTTTTTTATTCTACTCTATCAAAATTTAAGAAAAAAAACATGTTACAGCAAAAAAGTTATGAAAAGGGCAGTTTAGGCCCTTTGACTTGAACAGGTACTCGTCACATTTTATTCAAAGCTCATAAGAAAAGAATCGAATTCATTAAAAGGAAAGTATTATACCGAATGAAGCAAAATTGATTGGAAAAATAATTATCAAGAGCTCGCAATTCCGCGTAAAAAATCATAAATGGACTTGTAAGTGAAACTTTTTCTCCATCAAAGCCTTCTTGATTTTCTTGCACTCTTGATGATAAGCCGATCCTTCATATTACAGGAACCGTTTCTCGCCTATAAAATACATTAGTCTACTAATAATAGATGTCGCGGTAGGTATTATGTATTATAATGATGGATGTACAATGTTGCCAAATCAGTATTTTCCTCTCGAATTTATGAATATGAATTTATTTATTTTTTTACAGTATCAGGAATAGTTCGAATTTCGGAATTTCAATGATGTAAATTTGAAACCTTTTACCGTTAAATTTTTGAGTTTTTACTCTTGACACTATCATGTTTATTTTGAGAAGGAGAGATGCGTGATCATCTCAATTGTGTGTTTAATTAAAATAAAATTCTCACATAATTTGATACATTTACCATGAAATTTCCTCAGTGTGATCAGACCCGGACTGGCTGTTTTAGGGGGCTTCTAGAGACCGAGGGGCTAGAGACCGAGGAGCAGTGGCGGCTCGTGGATTGCAAAGTTTATGAAGTGGAGATTCTACACGGGAAAAGATCCGGTCAGCTTTAGATTTCGATTTTCCCAAAAGTCCGGCCAGCTTGTATTTTTTTTATAATTTCGCAATGTCCGCTTTGACAAAGTCCGGTTAAGTCGAAAATTCGATTTTTTGCAAAAGTCTGATTAGCTCCTATCTATATTTTTGATTCAGAGCGCATGCATGTGACAAACAAAAGAACGAAAAGCTTCGTTTCTTTGGAAACATTTTCAATTTCTATATTTTCCGTCATAGTTTTCCTTATATGGGGGGAGGGGCGAAAAAGTAATTTCTTCTCCTTTTTGATTTTAAAATTTTACTTAATGGAATGGGTGCTTACGAAACTTAGTGGCCGAGTGAGCTTTCCGGGGTAAAGTACCTACTTGTAAAAATGTTACTTTCATCAAATCAGAGAGGCCTGTATGCGAGAAAAGAGTCGAGATTGGTCTTTTTGTTTGCTTTTTTCCATAAAGGAAAGATGGAGAAATAGTTATTTACATTACAAGCTATGAAAGTTCACTTTTAGGTGTGAGGTGTATTTAAATACCCGAGGCAAAGCGTAGCGTAGCCGAGGGTATTTAAAAACTCCGAGCACCTGAAAGAGCTTTCGTAGCGTGTAATGTATTAAACTTTTCATTCTCCCCTTGCCATATTGAACCACGGATTAAGAAGAAATGAGTAAAATAATACGATTCAGTATGATAACAATGGAATTATTATAAGGTGCCATGTTTTTAACATTACCATAGTAACGATAGTTTTAAGTTATTAATTTATGACACTGTCAAGCTTAAAACTCTGTGCCGCTATAATAATTTTAGAGTCTTTGATCGTAGTTTAGTTCAAAATGAATTTCATTCAAGAAGCTGCAAATTCCAGTAAATCTTTCTGGAACATACAACAATAATTATTTGTATGTACCAGAAAGATTTACGTGAATTTTTTATTGTAGTTTAACATTCAATTTTCCATCTAAATAAACGTTAATCAAACTGACATTTCTACTTTTTTGTCCAGGCCACGAAAGTTTTTCATAGCTAGCAACCACCTAGCAACCTATCACCTAGGATGTTTTACTTTCGCTTTCGGTTGTCTTATCAAGACAGAAAGTTACACTTTCGTAAAGGTGAGAATGAAAAAGTGTTTTTTTTTTCATTCTTAAAATTTTCTATAAAAAAGTAATTTGGCCAAAAAAAAATTTTTTTTAATAGTTTTTCACTTTTATCACTCAAGAAATTTAAATTTACGAGTCCAAAAAAAATGTCACTGATACATTGTGGAACCACGTGTGCTATGAATAATTGAATAATTCTGAATAAATTATTAAAATTTGTCATATCATCTACCATTGTAAAATAAAGAAAATAAAATCCCAACCGCAGGACCAAAACCGTTCAATTAAAAAAAAACCTTCTTGTAAAAAATCACGTTCCAACGATCCGCCTGATCATATAGGAGAGTAATTTCCGGTGCGGTTGCATTTTACGCAACTTCTTCTGCTAAATCGGACAATTAAATCGAATATATTTATCTACAGGGTGTTTCGGAACTACACCTACAAATTACTTTCGTTCAAAAAATTGGAGCAAATATCATATCATAATATGTATACTCTACCCTAAAAATTCTTCCTATAAGGGAGCTAGAGCTAATTGAAAGTGGCCCCTACAATGTGGTTATTAAAATATTATTTAATAGCTGCGCCGAATCACTGCAAACGCCTCCCCCCCCCACAGTAAAGTTGTTGGCATGCGTTTTGGCGAGCTACCTGGGGTGGATCCTATGGCGCATTTTTACTCTTATTCATATTTTGCATAGTTTGTAGTTTGTGCAGATAAAGTCAAAATTTTGTCACCAGTCAATAAAAAACACTCATTTAAGGATTAATGCGCTAGAAGTTTTTTTTACAATGAAACAATAAATCAGGCCGCGGCAGACTTGTGTTTTATCTAAGAGGACAGTTGCCAGGCGAGCGTTACCTCCACGCGTTATAATTTATGGCTCATTAGAAGCTCTCTTAAGAATTTTGTTTGTTTTAGAGAATTATGCGAATCCAATTTTTGGGTCGGTTAAATTGGCTGCCGGCCTCGACGTCGACGAACTTTGCCACCGCAGATTTCTCATAATAGTAAGAGATAACGTGGCTATTAAAGCCCCTTAAGAAGTCTAAATTGAGATCTTAAAATTTTTCAATCACTTTCACTGGATTTTAATGCTTATCTAATCAATAGATGGCACCACTAGGACCAGGGGTGCTTATTACATCTTATTATTATATAAAGGCGTTAAAGTTAATAAATTCGAATAATTCACCGTAATAATGAAATCACATAAGACTGAGAATTTGGAATATTTCTACCACCTCGGCTTGCATATATAAATCAACTCTCTGAGGAATAGTCTTCTTTTTTATTTTTGAACTACGAATATACTCTCTATAGAAACTCGGTGGAGTTCTGAAACACCCTGTACCTATAGCTAGAGAAATATAAAAAAAATCTCTACCATATAAGAATAGAGATGTATGTATTATGTGCTACCTATGAGGCTAGGTAGGTACATATTTTATTATGTGAATGGCTTAATTCACTGTCATTATTATTATTAGGTAAGTACTGAATGAAACAGTTGGCTAGTTACGTACGGTAGGTAGGTGCTGTACACATACACTATCAATGTAGAGTAGTTGCTCTTTTTTTAATACCCGCCGCAGTTCAAATAATTCTGTTAAATGAGGATGTGGGTATTCATTTCGCCATATCCAGAGATTAGTCGGAACCGTTTTACTACGGCTATTTATTTATTAAAAACGCTACTTCTTGGAATGTCGTTCAACTCGACGCTAATGCGGGGGCGTTTTCATTCACCGAAGTTCGCGTCCTGTATAATGAAAGAAAACGTTATTTAGCGATTATCGTGAGAATAGCCTACCGGGCAGGAAAATCATGATAGTCATTTTTCGTGCAGGTTGGGTATATCTATACATAGAAATAAATCTATTTTGCGGTTTGTTTTGTTGGAAAATATAATTATTAGGAACGTCCGATTTACTGGTATATAGAATCATTAATAGAACTGGAACTAGTCGTAGATATGGATATCGATGTTTCGTCCTATTTATTGACTCATCATCACCAGCATGTCATAACGAAATCACCTCTATACAAAAGACCTTCGGTTATGACATGTTGATGAGTCAATAAATAGGACGAAACATCGATTGATTCACAAAGGATCGTTTTTATGATTTGATTATTTAAGTTTTTGTTCCCAATTTTTAAAGAGTGCATGGTTCATGAAAAGATGAGAGAACGGACGCACAAAATAAGCAGTAATTTTTTTACCCAAGTCAAGTTACATTATGTCTGAAGATGCTACTTTAAAAGTAGCAAAACACGTGTAACATTATTTAATATCAGTATAATCATCAGTATAATCAGTAAATAACAGAATGAGCTCATAATTATTTAAATAAAAGAAAATACCAGCAATTCACATTTCTCTTGAAGAAGAAATATGTCCGTCCATCTCCATCCCATCCCATCAATACTAAATTAGTCTCTAATGTGACATGACTCATGTTGACAGAAGTAAAATCTAAAACCTTTTCAGCTGTTAATCCTCCAGGTTAAGTAGTTCCAGGTACCTACTTGAGAAGACCCCTTTGTCCTCTCCCATTTCTCTGAACAAGAAGTGTTATTATAATACTTATTTTCAAATGGGTAATTACCGGATAGGTAAATTGATTATTTTATATTTACAAGATTTCAAAGAACGGAAAGAGAAGTGTTATACAGGATGGTGCAAAAGTTCCGCACAATATTCATAACTTTTTTATATAGAAATTAATTTTTTCTCCGCATGACGATTTTTTGAGCTATGACGTCATCATATTGTTTTTTAGTAGCGACTCTCCCTTATTTGTCAGAGATCGTTTCTCCTCTTCTTCATGCATGCATAGATGCTAAATGTAATGACAAGATTCAGGGTGTTTTCTTTTTCTGGAAAAATGTCCTTTTGTTAATTTTTTCAATGTGCAAAGTTTTCGAGAAAATCGCTCATAAAAAACTGCTAAATTTAATTTTTATTATTATTTGAATTTTTGGGTGATGTTCCCTCGCTCCTGACAAAAATTATTTGCTTCAACAGGCTTTTTTAATTACATAATAACTCGTTACCCGTTGAAGAAATCGAAAAACTGCTAATTATAAAAAAGAAAGCTTGACTAATTTCCCATGAAAACGTTCTTTTGTAATTTTTTTTCAATGTGCAGTCTTCGAAAAAATCGCTCTAAAAAAATTGCAAATTTTTATTTTTTGGACGTGATTCTTTATTATTCGATTTTACTTAACGATAGAGTAGTTAGTAGTTATACGACCGCGACCGAGCAGAGAAAATGTTTCAAAGGTAAAGTTAAAAGAAAAAGAAAAGTCTGCTTTGGTATAACCTTTATTTTTTTTTATTTTTTTTTTTTTTTTAAAGAGGGAGCATCGGTCTTAACTGTGTAGGTAAGACATAGTCGCTCCACTCTGGTAATTTGGCTTTGAGACGAACTCTTTAGCCACACACACTTTAAATTATATAATTTGCCTTTTAAACGTTTGATCGCTTATTTTACTTTTCACAGACATTCGAAAATGAATCTGAAAAGTAAAGCGGGCCGAGGTGAGTTTCGAACCCGCGATCTATGGCTTCGTGAGCCAGCGGAGAACCACTAGGCCACGCAAGTCACTGTATAACCTTTATTAAAACTATGAACTGAGTGCCTTACGTTGTTTTCAGTAAAATGACATCTTCAGAGGCTTGGACTGGTTTGAGCTTCCAGTTTTTCTGGGAAGTGCTACCAACATTTCATTTTTTATTACCTTCCATATTGTCTGAAAAAATGAACTAAAATAAGTTTTGCGCAATTGGAATTTAAAATGAAAATGCCCGTATTCACAAACGATAATTTCCTTAATAATTACGTAATCAATTATACCCATCTCACTCTATTGCAAAAAAACTGCATATCTCCATCTCACTCATTTAATTAATTACGTAATTATTTAGGAAATTATCGTTTGTGAATACTGTATAATTTTGGACTTTAGTGACAAGCTGGCAACAATGCCTAGCTACTGTACCACCCAAGCGGGAGTGAGGGGTGAATCGAGAATTGAGACTCTGGGAAAAACAGCACCAGCACCGGGTGCACCGAGACTACCTACTTGTTACTCAAAGAGTAAAGACGCGACTTCAACTACTGTCGCGATTCACATTAATTAATTGTTGTTATGTGTTTCTGGTTTTATTACCATCAATTAGAAGTTATATTGTTATTTTTATAGTCTGTGTGAGAGGTGTAATTTCATTTGTAATATTCCAATCAGTAAATAATTACTATACAAATACAGTTCATTTCATCTTAGGTCCGCCCTAAACTTGGGCATCCTAAAAGCACGTAAATTGCGGCGTTATCATTTTTTCTTTTAAATAAAAGTGGTTTCGCTACAAGGCGGTTCGCTAGCCTGATCGCCATAGTGATCCTTCGAGCTGAATCGCTACATATTTGGTCCTTCGAGCCGGATCCTGGACACATCCTGGATTCCAAACTACTTACCACGACTGGAAATAAGAAGACGAATTACCCACCTACTCAACCACGATTGAACTTCAACATTAATGAACTTCAACACTACTACTAAAGAAGATAGACGAAATCACCAACGCTACTGTGAGTCGCTATCCCTTTAATCACTACTTAACTCCTTGCATGTACTTTATTTGACCAGAAACTGTATACATAACAATAATAAGTACCTAACTAATCAATTTTACTACAAATTACTTACTCTTTCGAAATTTTACCTAAGTACCTACCTACACATTAACAAAAAATGTCGAAGTCGAAAGAAGTCATTACTGAACTCAATTATAAACGAGGTCTTGTAAAAGGTTCACTTACTAAATTTTCTACTTTTTTGAATGATTTCGATCCAATAAAGGGCAATTATCAGGAATTAGAATTTAGATTAGAAAAGAAAGAACAGCTCTTGGAATCATTTGAAAGCATTCAGAATGAAATTGAGGTCGCATCTGGATTTATTATCCAAGACGAAGAGAGAGATTCCTTTGAAAATTCATACTTTAAACTCATTGGTAAAGCAAAATATTTATTAGCGCAATATCAAAACGAATTTTTAAACTCAGAATCTAAACAAACTGTGAAAGAGTTAGAGGTGGTTCCTACTCACGAAACTACAACCAACGACAATAATACTAGTTCACAACAAAATAAACAATCGCAGTCTAACGACATGGCTGCACATAGTGTTCTAAAACTTCCACCAATCAACTTGCCAGAATTTCACGGCTCTTATAGCCATTGGATGACATTTTCTGACATTTATAGTTCACTCGTACACACAAATTGTCACCTCTCTAACGTACAAAAATTTTGCTATTTGAGAACTTGTTTGAAAGGCTTATTTGAAAAAGTCTCAATTAATTCAAGCAATCGAAGTCTCAAACGAAAACTACGAAATTGCTTGGGACATGTTACGAGAAAGATATGAAAACAAACGATTAATCGTACACACTCACGTTAAGGCTTTATTTGAATTACAGACAATGAAAAACGAATCTTTCTCACAACTAAGACACTTACTAGACACTTTCAATAAAAATATAAAGGCCTTGACAGTCATGAATCAACCTACTAGTACTTGGGATACATTACTAATCCATATATTAACTGCAAAATTAGACCCCATTACTACAAGGGAGTGGGAAGAATTTTGTAACAGAGAGACGGTTGATTTTCCTAAACTAACACAACTGACAGATTTCATTTCCAAACGTTGTCAATTCCTAGAAACAATTGAGGACAAAAACAAACATTCAAGAAGTACACATGTTAATTATACTAAAGAAAACCGAACTTTAAATCATGCTACATTTACAAAACTAACATGTGCTTTTTGTAAACAGAATCATTTCAATTTTAATTGCAACAAGATACATCGAATGTCATCTTCAGAACTTTACTCGCAAATTAAAACACACAAATTGTGTCTAAATTGTTTACGACCTAATCATACTAATAACGAATGCAATTCTCCGAGATGCAAACACTGCAATCGGAAACACCACTTTTTGCTTCACCTGTTTAACGAAAGAGTTCCCAAAAATAATAATAACTTTAACAAAAATGAAACCCTTCAACAAGGTCCTATTTCTGAAAACGAAGAAAATACGCACGACCATAATAATTATTCTGATGTAAATGTAACTACTACTCCTAATTTAACAATGCATTGTTTGTCAGCTAAACGAAGATCACAAGTAATTTTGGCTACGGCAATTATTAAAATATTGGACTCACGTGGCAACCCTGTAGAATGTCGCGCGTTACTAGACAGTGCGAGTCAGAGCAATTTTGTTACGAGTTCCTTTGCTCGTAAACTGGGGTTGAAACTTCGAAATATCGAGACACCTGTGGTAGGAATAAACAATGCAGTTAGCAACGTTACTAAAATGCTCGATGCTACCGTTCTCTCAGCAAGCCAGAAATATAGGGTCAAGGACTCGTTTTTGCTGGTAAATAAAATAACCGACGACCTACCGCAATTTACATTTGATGCATCGATTTTAAATTTACCTCCCAATATTCAACTTGCAGACGAACGATTTTACACACCAGGCCAGGTGGACGTTTTATTAGGAGCGAATATTTTCTTTGAAATATTATGTGTGGGACAAATTAAATTTGGAAGAAACCTTCCTATACTACAAAAAACAAAACTGGGTTGGGTTTTCTCGGGCACTTTGATTTCAGATAATTCTGAAACTCACAACCGAACAGTTTGCAATTTGTCAATTAACAATAATGATTTACATAATCAGATGGAAAAGTTTTGGGCTACAGAAAATTACGAATTTATACAGGAAGCAAGTCTAGAAGATGTCAAGTGCGAGCAACATTTTTTAGAAAATTATACGCGAGATGACAGGGGTCGAATAGAAGTCTCATTACCATTTAGGGAAAATGTAAACAATTTAGGAGATTCACTTAACACGGCGATAAAGCGTTTTTACAATTTAGAGAAAAGATTGGACAAAAATGTTGAATTAAAACGCGACTACGTGAATTTCATGACAGAATACGAGAATCTAGGGCATATGACTCGGATATCTCCGGAGGAACATGATTCAATTTTGAATTATTACTTGCCTCATCACGGGGTGGTGAAGGCGGATAGTACCACTACCAAACTGAGGGTGGTCTATGACGCGTCCGCGAAAACAAAAACGGGTTTAGCGCTCAATGACGTATTGATGACCGGACCGACTTTACAACCAGAATTGTTTGAAATTCTTTTAAATTTTCGCACTCACAACGTAGTTTTTACAGCTGACGTGGAAAAAATGTACAGACAAGTGAAGGTAAAGGATCCAGACAAACACTTACAACGTATTGTTTGGCGTTCTGAAAATACTGGTGACTTGAAACATTATGTTTTAAATACAGTCACTTACGGCACCGCACCGGCGTCGTTTCTCGCCATAAGATCTTTGAATCAAACGGCAATTGACAATATGAATAAATTTCCACAAGCCAGTAAAACTATTACTAATTCTTTTTATGTGGACGATTTAATTACGGGTGCCGATTCTATTAAGGAGGCAATCAAATTAAAAAACGAAATTGTCCAAATTTTGAATGAATACGGTTTTCCTTTGAGAAAATTTTACTCTAATGAACCCGACTTATTAGAACATTCTAATAAGGGTGAATTATTACAATATAATATGAATACTACAGACAAAACTTGTAAGACTTTAGGTCTCTTTTGGGATCCTAAAACTGATACTTTAACCTACTCTGTCAATTTAGATAGAAACGATACGATAATTACTAAACGACAAAACGTTAAGGTTTCATTACCTACTATGGTGGTTTATCATGACCAATCCATTTTTGACAAGTTTTCAGACTTCGGCAAATTAATACGCGTTTTCGCTTACGTTCTTCGCTTTTTAAATAATTTAAAAACGACACGAATTGAGAATACTACAAATTTAGCAATTAGCGAACTAAATGATGCCACGAATTTTCTTTTAAAATTGGTACAGCATTCACATTTTCGTAATGAAATTAGGGATCTTTCCTCAAACAAACAAGTAGACAAGAACAGTAAACTGTATCAACTTAATGCATTCTTAGACGATAAAGGTTTAATTCGTGTAGGAGGAAGATTAGAATTGTCGAAACTGTCAACTGATACCAAACACCCAATAATATTGCCACCCAATCACAAGTTTACAAAACTTTTGATTTCACATGAGCACATTAGATTATTTCATGCAGGTACACAAGCCGTCCTAAATTCTTTGAGGTCCAAATACTGGATAATACATGGTAAAAACTCCATAAAATCAATTTTACATCATTGCATAACTTGTTTTAAAGTTAAACCTACTTTTGTGACACCAATGATGGGAGATTTGCCCGGAGCACGAGTCACACCCAACCGTCCGTTCCTTAATGTCGGATGTGATTTTGCTGGACCTCTCTTAGTAAAGGATGGTAAATTAAGAAATAGGAGGTTAGTAAAAACTTACCTTTGTATTTTTATTTGTTTTACTACTCACGCAGTTCACATTGAGCTTGCAAACGACCTAAGCACTGAATCTTTTCTAAATGCTTTGAAACGATTTACCTCAAGAAGGGGTATTTGCGCAAACATATACACAGACAATGGGAAAAATTTTATTGGGGCAAATAACGAACTCAAAAACACATTTAAATTAATACAGGAATCTACAAGGTCTGGTGAGATTTCGAATTACTTGACTCAACAGTCAATAAATTGGCACTTTATACCACCGATTTCACCTAATTTTGGAAGCCTTTGGGAGGCGGCAGTGAAATCAGCCAAATTTCATTTGGTACGAGTTTTAGGGAATGCACATTTAACCTTTGAACATTTATATACAGTTTTATGTCAAATTGAGTCAATCCTAAACTCCAGGCCACTTACTCCACTCTCCAACGATCCAAACGATCTATTACCTCTTACTCCTAGTCACTTTTTAATTGGCGACGTGTTAACTGCTCTACCACAAGTTAACGTTTCCGAAGAACTACCTGGCAAATTGGTCCTGTATGAACGACTACAACAATTAGTTCAACACTTTTGGCAACGCTGGTCTGCAGAGTACCTCACCTCACTTCAGGCAAGGAGCAAGTGGCAGGCGAATCACAACAAAAACGTTC
Organism: Malachius bipustulatus; assembly: GCA_910589415.1. Classification (NCBI taxonomy): domain Eukaryota; kingdom Metazoa; phylum Arthropoda; class Insecta; order Coleoptera; family Melyridae; genus Malachius; species Malachius bipustulatus. The sequence continues at coordinate 36,933,827 of OU342636.1, forward strand.
AAGTCGGCGCCTTGGTTCTACTACGAAATGAAAACCTGCCTCCACAACAATGGATTCTAGGAAGAATCACCGAAGTTCATCCTGGAAAGGACGACATCGTACGTGTAGTTACATTGAAGACGAGAATGGGGATCTTCAAGCGAAGTGTCACCAAGATCAGTGTCCTGCCAATCCACATGGACTGACTCAACAATATTGTTGAAAGATCAACCTTTCAACGGGGGGGAGCTATGTATAATTTTGGACTTTAGTGACAAGCTGGCAACAATGCCTAGCTACTGTACCACCCAAGCGGGAGTGAGGGGTGAATCGAGAATTGAGACTCTGGGAAAAACAGCACCAGCACCGGGTGCACCGAGACTACCTACTTGTTACTCAAAGAGTAAAGACGCGACTTCAACTACTGTCGCGATTCACATTAATTAATTGTTGTTATGTGTTTCTGGTTTTATTACCATCAATTAGAAGTTATATTGTTATTTTTATAGTCTGTGTGAGAGGTGTAATTTCATTTGTAATATTCCAATCAGTAAATAATTACTATACAAATACAGTTCATTTCATCTTAGGTCCGCCCTAAACTTGGGCATCCTAAAAGCACGTAAATTGCGGCGTTATCATTTTTTCTTTTAAATAAAAGTGGTTTCGCTACAAGGCGGTTCGCTAGCCTGATCGCCATAGTGATCCTTCGAGCTGAATCGCTACAAATACGGACAAAAGTGTATAAATTTATAAACAACTGAAAATCGCCTTTTTTCAAATTTCTATTCTCGAAGTCAAATAATTATATTATTTTAACGTTCCAAGTGCGAAGGAGCTGAGGTCAAAGAGGAATAACCTTCATGGGATGGATCAAAATGCTCAAAATTTAACTTTTTTTTTCTTCAAGTTTTTATGTTTATTAGCACATGAAGTGCAGTTAATCAGGTAATTAATTAAATATAATTAATTTTTTTTTAATAATGTTTGCATTTTTTAAGCGTGGAATAAAATATTACTTTCTTTAATGTTAATAATTTCTGGTTTCCTTGATTTTTTTGTACCTATACCGTATGACATGAAAAAATCATTGACAGAATTAATAGCACAATTTTCTTATGATCGCCATATTGGTTTTTCATCTGATTCTGTAGGTATAAAGAAATCAAGGAAAGAATTCTTAAACATGTTATTCCTTCTTTGAAAATTAAAAAAAAAAGATTTATTGGATGTTATAGAAAAATTAAAAAATCATAAGGCGAGCAATAGGTACATTACTTCATATTGACGTCAATGAAAAAAACTCATTTTTTTCGAAAAAAATATTTATTTTTTTTATATTTTAATTTATTAGATTTACAGTTCTCTTGATTTTTTGATACCGATGACATAAAAAAAAAACAATATGGCAGAACTACTTTTTGGGAAAGAACTGAGGATGAGGCTTCATTTTAATCAAGAATTTTTTTTATTTTTTGCTCTTATTATTTATGTTTTATTTGAAAGTGTTGATTCATGATTGTCTGGTTTATCTTTGGTTTATTTTTTTTAAGTTAGTTTGCCAGTAAGTGCGTTAAGTAAATGAATTAATAAAAAATTAAACAAATTTAATAAACAGAAAATAAGTTTATTTAGGAAGTAGGCTATGTACATATTTTTCACAATTTCCATAAAATGAAAATTATGAATCTTAAAAATTAGATAAAGTTAAAACCAAAAAAACAATTTTTTACAATAATTTTACAATTCCTAATATCAAAATTTTGACTTTTAAACAGTGACGTCTTTATTTTTATATAAAAATTTTTATTCTAAAATACTATATAATATTCTAATTAAAATACTAAAAAAAAAAAACTAATTGAGCTCGTCCCTCTATATATGTATATGTACAGTGTAGGAAATTAGAATTTATAATTATAAAAATAAATGAAATTTCAAGAAGGAATCACAAATCCCTAGCCGATCTTCAATTTTTCCAACTGTTGATTCAGTGGTTCCTCCTCTCTCGAAGTTGACGGCTGTTCATTCGGTCCCGATTTTGTCGTCACTTTCTTCACCCCCTCCCCTTTCTCGCTTATAATGAGACTCCAGAAATAATCGATCCCTCTCATCGTGAAGCACCCCAACGTTGAATGGTTCATCTGGGGAACATATCTCAGGAAACATAAAGCTGAAACAGAGGAACAAGCAGATTAGACACGTGAAAAAAAATACAAATTTATTATTAAGACTTACTTCTCGAAATCTTTCCCGATCCTCGGCTTCATGTAATGAAGCCACACTCGAGTGGCCGATTTGGCAAAGTTTTCGACCATCAAATAAGTAGCAGCCTCGATGAACTCATAAAACTCCACCGCTTTCAGAGTGGAAAATAATTCAACGTCGAAAGGATCGGCTTCCGGATAGGCGCGGAACCGATGCCCGTGCAATTTCTCCCCCGGCGTTAATTTCTCGTCGTCGTCGTTGTCTTCCGCCTTGGAGGGTTTTGGGTCATTGCGGTGCTTGTCGCACCACTCGATCAGAACGAGGAGACTTTTTGTAGTGACGTGCTCCAATATCGTCGGCTCTTTGGACAAATTATCCGGGCACAGATCCATCAGGTCCCGGATCAAAGATGAGCAGTGGTACAAACCGCTCGAGGTGGTGACAGTGTAGGTGTGACCTTCCGAAGAAGATACCACCATCGAGCCTTCGGTGGAGGGTTCCTGGAAGATATGGGACGTTTAGTTTGATGTTGATATCGATTTATTTATAAAATATTAAAATTCGGCAAAAAAATTCAAGGTAAAATATTTCAAAGGACTCTTCAAGGGGTAACAATCGATTTTCGATATTATTGATCCTACTGTTGCCTAAAAACGTATTTATATTTTCGGAAAAAAGTATTTTTTTTAATCACAAAAATTTGTTGGTGTGACCGGCTTTCTCGATTTCCTCTTTTTTTTCAGTTTTTTTTCAATGAAGATGACCATTAACACAGCGATCGCTATATTATAATGAAAATGAAAGCGACATGACGTCATCATTTTTAGGTAAAAATTCAAAATCAACGAAACTCCAGTTTCTTGCCTGAACGGTGCAGAGGAAAGAATCGATTTTCGATATTTTTTGTAAGAGATGGAGGATCTTGAAGGGGTACATCATATTCCGGGAAAACCTACTCTTAAGCAAGCCTGTATTTTCGGGAAAAAAAAACTTAAAAAATAATTTTTTCGTTTTTTCACAAAAAAACCGTGTTTACTGGTAAGACGAGCTAATTTTTTCATGAAAGAATTGCATGGACATGACGATCTGTACAGTTATGTGCAAATGAAAGCGATCTGACGTTACCATGTACATATTAAGAAAATAAAATAAATTAAATTAAATAAAAATGTGTTTTTTTCCTGGGGATAAGAATCGATTTTTGATATTTTTTCACGAGAGATATGATTCTTGAAGGTATATTTTCGAAAAGAAAACTAAAAAAATCACATTTTTTCACAATAGAAAAGGCGCGTTTCGGGAAAGATACATTGACACGGCGGCCGATATTATTATGTGAAAATGAAACCGATCTCACGCGAACATCTTTATAAAAAAATTAAAAATCACAAAAATTACAATTTTTGCCAGAACGGTGAAGTGTTTAGAATCAATTTTCGATACTTTTTTATAAGTCCTTGAAAAGATATATATACAATCATGATATTCCGAAAAAACCTGCCCCTAAAAATGTCTGCATTTTCGGGGTATAGCGGGGTGGAGGAACTTCCTAAAATCGCATTTTTCTTGCTGATGGAAGGACTGGCTTCTCGATTTCCTCAATTGTTTCAGGGGAGATTTGCATTAAGTAATAATCGCTGTTATAAAAAAATTAAAATCACAACAATTTCCGTTTTTTTTTGCCTGGACGATTTGAGACGTGGAAATCAATTTTTAATACTTTTTTGAAAAACGGTTTTTGAAGGGATAATTTTTTTCCGCGAAAACTACCCTTAAAAACGTCTGTATTTTCGAGAAAAAAATAAATACCAGTAATTTTCGGTTATTATAGTAGAGGCAGGTTCATCAGGAATATTATGTATCTTTTTAAAGATCATCTCTCATAAAAAAATAAAAAAAACTTAAAAAATTTCTCTCAAGTAAGTATCAAAAAAGCGGTAATACTCTGGATGTAAAAGATCACTTTAAATTAAAAATCCTGGTGTTAGTGATATGCAGAAGTGCGAAAAAAGACAAAAAAAAAACACAAATAGAATACAAAAACTCACCCCATTGGCTGCTGCGTTATATTTCTGGTCCAAAAACTCGCCGATATTCATCATGTTTATTTTTAGTTCTTGTGTAAATGTAAAATTTAAAAATATTCAAATAACAGTAAGTTATTATTTATCGTTATTATCACTATTGATGACACGCAAAAAATACTTTGACCGATTATTACCACCGATATAACACTTTCTCTTCGAGACTTCGCTCCAAAAAATTAAACAAGAAAACAAGAAAAATAAACGGAACAGACAGAAGTCAAATTTAACGAAGGGCACTTGTTGCAATGCAGGAACAGAACAAACTGAACGAAGTAAGAAAGTTCTACCTTTTATAAACATCAAATTAGCCATTATAACGTACTTAAGGTCCTAATGATGGCTTTATGGGGTATTGTATTGGGTGCTGTATTGTAAGGAGTAATAACTCTGAGACTTCCTAATCCCTTAATTCTCTTGCAAATGTGCCCGTAAGGAAAGATGACTGACACAAAGGTAACATCAGTAGGTAAATTTCTTTAAAATTTATAAGGAAATCCATTCCAGGTTGTTTGTCTACCTTCGTGAAAATGTAACAATTTTTTTTCCATATTTTATTAGGTCTCATATAACTTGCCCCTGTAATTTAAAGACCTGCATATGCTAAGAAAAAAGTTTAGAATAGTCTACGACCTCATGTTTCGAATTTATTGGTCCTCTTCAGCAAAAAATAGTTCAGCTTTAAAGAAGCACCATGTATAGATGGCTATCTGACATTTTTGGATGCCGTTTTCACCAAAAGATTTGTATATTAATCTTCTTTAAGTTTTTTTTTTTGAATAAAAATGTAAAATTTAAAATGGCAAAGCAGTGTTGCCACGTTTTGCAAAAGGTCTGGTGTTCTTCATTTTTTTCAGGATTTAAATCAAATTTTTTCACAACCCATATAAATCCAACTAAGGTAATGAAATTATTGCAGATACTTTAGAAACTTGATTCAAAAAAGCACCAAGTATAATGTTTCAATCATCATGTAGGCAGATAATGATTTCTAACATAACTTACGGTAGTATAAGGATATTTTATGCAATTGCAATAATATATACATATAATGCAATAATACTCGTTTCTAGTATGTAATTATGTAAGTATACGTACCTACGTAAAATATTAATAATTGTTAGTGTTAAATTCTAGATTCCAGGAAGAGGAAGAATAATTAATAATTACGAAATGTCTAGGAGGTAATGTTACTTTTTTAGTTTTAGTACATGGAGAGGTCATCATCATGATATCCCCGTGGGTAAGTTCGTCAGATCTAAATATATCGGTTATTCGCCTCTGGGTGGAACGATCTTAGATCTGCAGAGTGGATCTCTAGCGGTAGATCGATGGTTCGATATTCGGTTGATTTTCGCGAATCGCTCTTGAAGGATCTTCTCTTGTACTTGTAACTTGTAAGATCCAGTGGCTCTCAATAAGATTATTATTGTATTATTGCAGTCCGGCTGGTTATTTTTTTGAAAAGTCCTAAGGCTCATCGACTTCTTGTTCTCCGTTCAAAAAATCTATTAGTGGTTAGCTTGGCATTGGTAACTCTCTGTCCCCAAACCTCTCTGATGTTCTATCAATGTTGCCAAATTTTGGGAAAATTCTGAGATTATAATCTTTCCGATGTTCTATTAATCTTGCTGTCAAGCTGTCTTCAAGCAAGTGCAACTTTGTAGAAAAAAAGCACCAATAAGGTTCATAGTATCTCTTCTTTAGTTCAGTTAATTAAAAAATAAAATGTTCACAACAATAATATTATCTAAATTATTATGACACCATAATTTTGAACTATCTTACGAGGTTAAAACAAAGCTAATTGCAGAATATTAATCATTACCTCATCCTTGTTATTCTCATCGGTATCGGTTTATCTATATGTAGGTATATAGAACAATGTTTTGTTACCTATTCAAGAATCATCAAGAAAGGTAGCACGAAAAGATTCGTCAGAACGCTAAGCTCAATCGCAATAATGAAGTTCTCGATGATAATTTTTTTGATTTTGGTAATCACTTGCGGTGTATTTGCAGCGTCTCTTGAAAACAAATACTTTGATGGTAAGTCGGGTGTTTACTTAATAAAAAGGTCAAATACATGAAACATGCGCAATAAAAATACCTACAATTTGAGTTTTGCTAGATTAAAATCGGTCAACAAATAAAAAGGTTATAGAAAAATAAAAACATGAAAACTGGGCGTTAAGCTGGTTCAAAAAGACACAAATTTAAAAACAAAAAAGAACCCTCTACGATCTCTGGATGCCGAGATATCGTAAAATTTTACGACCCCTTTTTACGAAATTTACGATTTGAAAATAAATTTTTCAAAAAAAGGGGCTAACTTGGCTACTATAAGTCGTAGAGGGTTCAGTTTTTTTTTTAATTCGTGCATCTTTAAACCAGATCTGCAATGCTTTTTTATTAAAAGGTCTAGCTTTGAAAATAACAAAAAATTTTCTTATAATCAATTACTTTTTTTTTAAGTTAAGCTTTTAGCTTTAAAATTCGAGTTACTGAATCTTTTTTTGGTGTATGGACGCAGAAAAATGTAGAAACATGTTTTTTGCAATAATTTTTTTTTTCATCTGTTGATCGATTTTATTTTTAAACCAGTTTCAATTTGTAGGCATTTTTATCGCGCACAAATCTTAAGTGCGTCTTTTTTCTCCACAACCAGTGGTTTTTCCAATATCTCGGAAAACTACTTTTTTGATCTTTTTATGTTTTTTCTTGTTTTTTATGGAAATTGAAAAGGAGAAGTATTTCTATCATCACCTCCAACACATTTAAGCAATAAAGTTCTTTCTAAGAACCCTGTCGATTTTATGGACTTTTTGACAAATATCTGGTCTATATAGGGTGTTTGATAACTACTGGACAGCCAAAATCGAGCGTCATGGAAGAAAATTGTCTTTTAACCATAAAAGAAAGAATAACGTTTTTCAAGATCAGGCCTCTTTTAAGAATTATTTCAAAATATGTAAAACTAAAGCTGCTATAAAATAAATTTTTCCAGTAACTGAACAACAATTTCGTAAAAATGTCCTAAACGAGGCCTGATCTTGAAAAAACTTATTCTTTGTTTTATGCTTAAAATACGATTTTCTACATGACGTTTGAGCTGTTTTGGATGTCCAGTTACCAAACACTCTGTTTTTACCTACATAAAATTTTTCAGGTGAATCTACTGAACAAAGCGTGCGCAGAATGGAGAAACGTTATGGTGTTGCGTACACTGAAAAAAATTCTCATCATTCTAATAAGCATCTAACATATGGTCCAGTGGTCCACAAATATGTATACCTCAAACCATGAACATTTAGTCCACTTGGTATTTTTGACAAATAATTTTTTTCAAAAATTCTGAAAACTATGTAAAAGTATTTACAGATTCATAAAACAAAATTATTTAATTAGTAATTATTAATTCTTTGAGTATTTTTAACCAATATATTATGTAAATCAAATAAGATTTGTTTATTTATAACCCGAAACAGTGCCGTCGAGTAGTGCCGAGTGTCGGCTGCTGGCCGAGAACTATAAGATTTGCAGTGTTGCCAACTGGCGTATCGGTTTATTCTCAGATTAGCTAAGCGCTACTTTTGCATGTTTTGAACAACGCAATTGAAAGTTAACTACCTATATTCAAATAACTATACCTAACCAATCACAGATTAACTTTTCGTACGAACAAATGGCCCTAAGTGTAAATAAATAATCTGTGCCAAGTGTGTGAAAATAATTAAATAAATAATTGATTGATTGAGTTTGGGATTACTTTATAGACGAACATTTCAACGTAAATCCGTTATTAAAAATGAATGCAAGTAGATTTTCTAATAAAAGCGAATTCTCCTCTTCACAATTTGTTTTGTTCAGTTGTATGAGAATTTTTGTTTTCGCTCAGATGAGGATTTGTTCAGTTTACACACCTCCCCTTTAGTAATGATAATAATAATTATTACCGCTATCGAGTTGCAGAAAAGCCATTAAGAAAATTATATCCCTAATGAATTTACCTTCACCAAGCGGATACCGTTGTGCAGACTTCCGAGAAGCTCATGCAAGTAAAATTAAAGGTAAAACATAAACGCGTTTCTGCGGAAATTAAATTGATTAATAATAATAATAATAATAAAGATTGATATTTAATTTATCGTAATTATTTTCCCATGGTAATTATTTTATTATTTCCAGAATCAAGAGATTTTCAAATTAATTGCGGTAATGAGAACTGCTGCTTTTTGTGTTTAATTTAACGACATTGTTTTTACAACTGGCATGGCATGCGATTTCTAAGAAAAGACAATTTGTGCAATAAACGACAAAAGCATAAACCTTAAAATTTCACATCGCGTGACGGAAGGTCATAAAAATATCTGAATGCTAGGAAATGCAGCTGAGAGAATAAACTACAAAGAGCTCTTTGTGACGAAATAATATTATTACATTGCGTATATTTACATTAATAACGCAATATTCGAATGTCATGAAATAATAATAGAGTCCATGAAGCGATCTGTGACGTAACTCCCAGTCGTTTGTTGCTTCATTACCTTTATTAGCCCCTTCAAATTAGTCAAAAAATCCCTGTTTTAGGGAAATTTTTCCTACATACAACAATGCGATTTATACCTATTTCGGAAGGAGCGTTGGAAGTGCGAGAACATATTTTTCATTTTTCACAAGGCGCACTAAAAAAAATAAATAAAGGGTGTGTTTTGCCCTTTTAACCCTTTTTTGAATTTAGATGGAAAACTACATGTATTTTGGTTGAAATTTACTTATTGCCAAAAATTAATAGCGAAAACTTTCCTACAATTTTGTTTCCATAACGTTGTTGAAAATTTTGGTTAGTTTCGCCGCTAGAGGGCGTTAAAGTTTTTATTTTTCAGATTTCAGCCCAAACTTTGCATTTTTCAGAAAAATTGGTGCCTACCATTTCAGGAAAATCGTAGAGCTGAATTTTTTACCGTTTTGGTTCAATTATTTTTTAAAAAATTTCTAAAAGTTTCGCCGCTAGAGGGCGTTAAAGTTTCTATTTTTTCGATTTTAGCCCATAATTTACATTTTTCAGAAAAATAGGTAGGTACCATTTCACGAAAATCGTAGAGCTGAAATTTTTTACCGTTTTGGTTCAATTATTTTTTTGAAAATTTTGATTAGTTTCACCGCCAGAGGGCGTAAAGTTTTTATTTTTTTAGATTTCAGCCCAAACTTTGCATTTTTTCAGAAAAATTGGTGCCTACCATCTCACGAAAATCGTAGAGCTCAAATTTTTTACCGTTTTGGTTCAATTATTTTTTTGAAAATTTCGAAAAGTTTCGCCGCTAGTGGGCGTTAAAGTTTCTATTTTTTAGATTTCAGCCCAAACTTTGCGTTTTTCAGAAAAATAGGTGCCTACCATTTCACGAAAATCGTAGAGCTGAAATTTTTTATCGTTTTGGTTCAATTATTTTTTTGAAAATTTTGATTAGTTTCACCGCCAGAGGGCGTAAAGTTTTTATTTTTTTAGATTTCAGCCCAAACTTTGCATTTTTTCAGAAAAATTGGTGCCTACCATTTCACGAAAATCGTAGAGCTGAATTTTTTTACCATTTTGGTTCAATTGTTTTTTTAAAAATTTTGATTAGTTTCGCCGCCAGAGGGCGTTAAAGTTTTTATTTTTCAGATTTCAGCCCAAACTTTGCATTTTTCAGAAAAATTGGTGCCTACCATTTCAGGAAAATCGTAGAGCTGAAATTTTTTTCCGTTTTGGTTCAATTGTTTTTTTAAAAATTTCGAAAAGTTTCGCCGCTAGAGGGCGTTAAAGTTTCTATTTTTTCGATTTTAGCCCAAAATTTACATTTTTCAGAAAAATAGGTAGGTACCATTTCACGAAAATCGTAGAGCTGAAATTTTTTACCGTTTTGGTTCAATTGTTTTTTTTTAAATTTTGATTAGTTTCGCCGCCAGAGGGCGTTAAAGTTTTTATTTTCTTAGATTTCAGCCCAAACTTTGCATTTTTTTCAGAAAAATTGGTGCCTACCATCTCACGAAAATCGTAGAGCTCAAATTTTTTACCGTTTTGGTTCAATTATTTTTTTGAAAATTTCGAAAAGTTTCGCCGCTAGAGGGCGTTAAAGTTTTTATTTTTCAGATTTCAGCCCAAACTTTGCATTTTTCAGAAAAATTGGTGCCTACCATTTCAGGAAAATCGTAGAGCTGAAATTTTTTTCCGTTTTGGTTCAATTGTTTTTTTAAAAATTTCGAAAAGTTTCGCCGCTAGAGGGCGTTAAAGTTTCTATTTTTTCGATTTTAGCCCAAAATTTACATTTTTCAGAAAAATAGGTAGGTACCATTTCACGAAAATCGTAGAGCTGAAATTTTTTACCGTTTTGGTTCAATTGTTTTTTTTTAAATTTTGATTAGTTTCGCCGCCAGAGGGCGTTAAAGTTTTTATTTTCTTAGATTTCAGCCCAAACTTTGCATTTTTTTCAGAAAAATTGGTGCCTACCATCTCACGAAAATCGTAGAGCTGAATTTTTTACCGTTTTGGTTCAATTATTTTTTAAAAAATTTCTAAAAGTTTCGCCGCTAGAGGGCGTTAAAGTTTCTATTTTTTCGATTTTAGCCCAAAATTTACATTTTTCAGAAAAATAGGTAGGTACCATTTCACGAAAATCGTAGAGCTGAAATTTTTTACCGTTTTGGTTCAATTATTTTTTTGAAAATTTTGATTAGTTTCACCGCCAGAGGGCGTAAAGTTTTTATTTTTTTAGATTTCAGCCCAAACTTTGCATTTTTTCAGAAAAATTGGTGCCTACCATCTCACGAAAATCGTAGAGCTCAAATTTTTTACCGTTTTGGTTCAATTATTTTTTTGAAAATTTCGAAAAGTTTCGCCGCTAGTGGGCGTTAAAGTTTCTATTTTTTAGATTTCAGCCCAAACTTTGCGTTTTTCAGAAAAATAGGTGCCTACCATTTCACGAAAATCGTAGAGCTGAAATTTTTTATCGTTTTGGTTCAATTATTTTTTTGAAAATTTTGATTAGTTTCACCGCCAGAGGGCGTAAAGTTTTTATTTTTTTAGATTTCAGCCCAAACTTTGCATTTTTTCAGAAAAATTGGTGCCTACCATTTCACGAAAATCGTAGAGCTGAATTTTTTTACCATTTTGGTTCAATTGTTTTTTTAAAAATTTTGATTAGTTTCGCCGCCAGAGGGCGTTAAAGTTTTTATTTTCTTAGATTTCAGCCCAAACTTTGCATTTTTTTCAGAAAAATTGGTGCCTACCATCTCACGAAAATCGTAGAGCTCAAATTTTTTACCGTTTTGGTTCAATTATTTTTTTGAAAATTTCGAAAAGTTTCGCCGCTAGTGGGCGTTAAAGTTTCTATTTTTTAGATTTCAGCCCAAACTTTGCGTTTTTCAGAAAAATAGGTGCCTACCATTTCACGAAAATCGTAGAGCTGAAATTTTTTATCGTTTTGGTTCAATTATTTTTGTGAAAATTTTGAAAAGTTTCGCCGCTAGAGGGCGTTAAAGTTTCTATTTTTTCGATTTTAGCCCAAAATTTACATTTTTCAGAAAAATAGGTAGGTACCATTTCACGAAAATCGTAGAGCTGAAATTTTTTACCGTTTTGGTTCAATTATTTTTTTGAAAATTTTTATTAGTTTCACCGCTAGAGGGTTAAAGTTTCTATTTTTTTAGATTTCAGCCCAAACTTTGCGTTTTTCAGAAAAATAGGTGCCTACCATTTCACGAAAATCGTAGTGCTGAAGTTTTTTAACCGTTTTAGTTCAATTATTTTTTTGAAATTTTTTTTTAGTTTCGCCGCTAGAGGGCGTTAAAGTTTCTATTTTTTAGATTTCAGCTCAAACTTTGCATTTTTCAGAAAAATTGGTGCCTACCATTTCACGAAAATCTTAGAGCTGAAGTTTTTTAACCGTTTTGGTTCAATTGTTTTTTTGAAAATTTTGATTAGTTTCGCCGCTAGAGGGCGTTAAAATTTCTATTTTTCAGATTTCAGCCCAAACTTTGCATTTTTCAGAAAAATAGGTGCCTACCATTTCACGAAAATCGTAGAGCTGAATTTTTTTACCGTTTTGGTTCAATTGTTTTTTTGAAAATTTTGATTAGTTTCGCCGCTAGAGGGCGTTAAAGTTTTTATTTTTTTAGATTTCAGCCCAAACTTGCACTTTTCAGAAAAATTTGGTGCCTACCATTTCACGAAAATCGTAGAGCTGAAAATTTTTACCGTTTTAGGTTCAATTATTTTTTGAAAATTTAGCTAAGTTCCGCCGCTAGACAGCGCAAAAGCATATTAATACACTTTGCACCGTTTTTCGGATTTTAGGGCAAATCTGAGAATTTTTTTGGAACGTTACAAGAGATCAAAAAATGTACTTACAACCATATTTGTTAGAAATTTTCCGCTCTACAGATTTAGTCTAATGGAATTTTCCACCTAAATTCATTTCTTTTCATCAAAACACAAAAACTGCAAAAATGGCATAATTGCGCGTTTTATTTTTGGTTCTCATTGTGTGGTTCCAATAAAACTCATAGATTTGGTCGAAAAACTGGGAAATGGGGATTTCGCAAACAAGTGACGGAACAAAATTGATATACGAAATTTTCCGCTCTACAGATTTACTCCTAAGTAGGTACCTACTGAATTTTCCACAAAAAAATCGTTTTCCATTGAAATATAAAAAATGAAAAAAATGGGCAAAAATCACCCTGCAAGACACCCATTTTTTGGAGTGCGTCTTGTGAAACACTTCTTCCTAATATACAGGAAATCTAAAGGACTTTCATCATCGGTCATGACTCTGGATGGACGCTAACTGACTTGATGATAGAATGAAATGAGAGGCGCACCCGTACTTATGCATATACAAAAGTCCCCATCGTTCTCATCCATTTAAATAATTTATTATTGCGGTACGACTGATTAATTATTCGTTCCCGGTGGTTCCGTCACTATGATTGCTCTGAAATTGGATTCCAGAGAAGTTAACACCAAATAAACTGCCGCCTATGGCTTCAAAAATGCTCTGGTAAGATTTTTTTGGCCTGGTAAGATCTCATAAAGGGAATGATGGTTCGGAGTTGCGATCACAAGATGATGTATGAATTTTTTGCTACTCGTAGTATACCTAATATGATGATTTTTATATCAACTGCACTGCGAAAAATCTCAAAATAGGCCCAATTTACTATGTAACCATCAAAAAATCTAAAAATAACGAAATTTATGGCCAATATGAAATATTTTGACTGCCCATTTGCATAATAATAATTGTCGAGACGATATTTCAGACTGTATTAGAGACTGGCTACGTAGGTAAGTAGTTGAAATATTTTAGAATCTTGTCACCCAGCCAAGGTAATGAACTGAACTCGGAACAGAGCTGAGGTAAATTTATTTCTTGGAACTCTCAAAGTCGTCATCATAGCCGTAATACATTTTTTATGTTACTTTTAATAATTATATGTTTTTACGTGGATCTTTCGCCCTAAATGGCGTTGAAGGGGAATAAATAACAATCTTGATTATGACTTGATTCGATCAAAATCTGATTCATTGTGTAATTTACAACATGAGTACCTACATAACCTACTTAAACTCCATAATTTGTAGCTAGAGGCTGCGCGAAAGACGCAATCATAACAAGTGAGCATCAAAAAATACACTGATGATTTTATGGTAACTCATACGCATGCGTCGGAGGAATGCGGTATTGAAAATCTGGGTTTTGATTTGAAACCCAGTTACACCAATCTGAAGTGTAACTTAGAACAATTCAATCCTAGAATTAAAAACTATTAAGAATTGGATGAAGTAGTAGGATCTCTCAACGAATCTCTGAAGGACTCGTATGAATCCAGCTGTCCCATTAGGGAAAAAAGAAGTGGTAGGAAAACCCCATGGTGGAACGAACACCTCTCCAAACTCCGGGCAGAAGTTCGAAGGCTTTTTAATAAAGCCAAGCGCGACGGATACTGGCAGGACTACACCATGGCCTTGACAATCTACAACAAAGAAATAAGGAAAGCGAAAAGAAAGAGCTTCAGGGAATTTTGTGAGAACATCACAACAACACCTGCAGCATCTAGACTGCATAAGGCATTAGCGAAGGGCACTGCTCAGGGAACATTGTCACTCAGAAAACTGGATGGTAACTATACGGAAGATGAAGAGCAGAGGCTCTACTACAGAGAGTAACAAAGAGATCAATCAGACCACCCACGTGAAATTTGGGAAACCAAAAAAGGAAAATTGGGACACTGCTAAAATAATATGCACCCCCGGAAGGCTGAAGTGGGTCATTGACACCTTTCAACCATTTAAATCACCCGGAGTGGATGACATATTTCAGGCTCTCCTGCAAAGAGGACTGGATAATCTCATACCACACCTGGTTAGAATATTCAGCAGCAGTTTGGCAATGGGATACATACTACAGACCTGGAGAAGAGCACGGGTCACCTTCATTCCCAAAGTGGGAAAAAAGGACATCACTCTTCCGAAGTCATTCAGACCCATCTGTCTTACATCATTCCTATTGAAGACAATGGAGAAAGTCGTCGACAACTATATAAGAACAGAAACACTGAACAGGGTACCGCTACACTCAAGTCATCACGCGTACAAAATGGGGAGGTCAACAGAGACCGCGCTGTACGAGCTGACTGAAAAGATTCAGGACACCTGGAGTACAATGAAATCGCCATTTGCTCCTTCCATGATATAGAAGGAGCATTCGACAATACAAAGCACGATGCTGTCAAGAAAGCCTTAGCAAAAAGATGAGTAGACAACACAACATCTAAATGGATTCAGAACATGTTGTCTACAGAATAGTTGAAACCAATGTGGGCAAGAACACCATCCAGATAAATACAACTAAAGAATGTCCACAAGGAAGAGTGCTATCCCCCCTTCTGTGGAGTCTGGTCGTTGACGAACTACTCAGGATACTCACCGAGAACGGCGTTACCTGCATTGGGTATGCTGATGACATCGTCATAATGGCCAGAGGTAAATTTGAAGGTACTCTCTGCGACATTACACAGATAGGGTTCAATATAACCCTGAAATGGCGCCAGGAAGTAGGACATCAACATCAACCCTACAAAAACAACACTTGTATCATTCACAAGAAGACTCAGGCTTCCAAAATTCAAAGCCATACTTGAGCCAAGTTTTTAGAATAGAAGAAAGAAGTTAAATTTCTAGGAGTACCTAACACTAGACAAAAAACTACTGTGGAACCAGCACCTGGACAAAACAGTAAGTAAAGATACTACCGTACTCATGGTGTACAGGAGAATGGCTAGCAGAACATGGGGCTGTAACCTGCACATTGCATCACAGAAGCAATGAGAACCTGCCCAACCGCTGCTTTGGAAATAATCCTTGATCTGACACCACTACATTTGGCGCTAGAGAGAAGAGAATCAGGAGTGTACGGCGAGCCACTGAGGATCGATCCTTGGGTGGCTCTTGGGTGGCTGTGAGGGGCTCCTGACACTGCCAAAAGACAGGTAGACAGTTTCGTTACTTCATCACGAAACTGTCTACGAAAGAGGAATGGAACAACACCTCCAACTGTAACCTCAACGAAGGTACGATCAAATGGTACACAGACGGCTCTAAAACCGTCGAGGGAACTGGGGCAGGAATCTATGGGCCAAACACCATGTACTCCAAATCAATGGGAAAATCCCCAACCATTCTACAAGCGGAATTGCACGCAATAGAAGTATGTGCCCAAATAAACCTCGACAGGAACTACAAAAACAAAAAAATAGAAATATTGACGGATAGTCAAGCAGCCATAAAGACGCTGAACTTCAACCGAGAGAAGATACTCTTCAACCTCAGCAAGGAATGTCTCAGAACACTGACGGAATTCCTAAGGGGACATTGCAATATGAGCAAGTTAGGCATAGAAGAGAACGGCGTCTGCAGATTTTGCAGGAAAGGAGACGAGACACCACGTCACCTGCTGCTCAACTGCGATGCGATAAAACTCAAAAGAGGTAATGACCTTGATCCTCACTAAAGGGATTCCACACCAGGCGAAGCACAGTAGAGGGGATACAATAGATCTCTTAGGTAACTTGATCACCCAAAAGATACAAACACAAATACAATAGGAAAGATTATTCAATAGAAAACGTGTAACTTACGTTTGTGAAGTAATTTCAGTTGTAAGTCGAAGATGCGTACCTTCTTGGATAGCTCTGTGGTGCGATGCAGGTATTAATGTATTAATGATTGACCCTCCTTCTTCATGTGTCCTGTGAGTGTCATCCGACATTGGCGATCACCATAGCGAATGCTTCAAAGTCTTCTAGCAACAATTGTAACAAAACAAGGTGAGGAATTGCCCAAAAACTTCGCCCAAGATCTTCAGAACCATATACTCAAGGCTAAATTATTATTATCTTCATTGCCAAAATGATAAATTTAACGCTCAAGAGGTCCGATCTTCCTTATCGGCAAAACTTATACCAAACCCAAGAGTGCTTTGTCTATACTTTTCGCCAAGAGTTGAGTACTCTTTGCCAACTTTTCGTTTGATCCACAAGAGCAAAGTTTTTGCATATTACCTAGAGATGTTCCTGATATTTTTGGGGTAAAAGAGGGAAAAAACGGTGGAGCTGTATATCACCACCTCTTCCCACTCCTTATATGAACATTTTTTCGAGGCACTTGAACCATGTTCCCTTGCCTTATAGGATGGTTTCTGGTTATATGACGCTTGTTGAGCACTCCAAGCCATTTATACCGTAGCAGTTGAATCCGTTGAATGTCTCCTTCCAGTAGGTTCAAGGTTCTGGAAGCTTATCGCGCGGTAATTAGGGACACCTGAATTCTATATATTCAAAATATAGTGAATTCCACGGCACAGTAATTTTGGTAATTGGTATAGGAATTATTTTCAATTCATCGCTGTTACATTATTATGGCTATTAGGATTGGGATCTAACAAACGAGCTGATTGAAACGAAATATCTTTCACAATTGCCAAATAATCCCAAAATTCTCTTCCAAGAATCTCTGCAGAATTTACCCATCATAATATACATACAATAATGGAGCCATTGATGCTCAACTATGCAGAAACAGTTTACCCATTGCATTTCTTTAGAAATTTCTCTCGGCGTTATTAGCGTATTAATAGCACTCAGAATAAATAACCGGTGCTATTTTCGTTACCCAGAATAGCAAAATTAGCAGCGAGTCTGGTCTAGGTGGGCGCCTAGTTTCCTAGAAAACGAAATTCTCTTTTTTTATCCTTTTTCTTATTTAGTTTACTTTAAACGTTACTCTAACATTCTTTGGCGATGACGATACCGAAACTGAAAGTGATTTTTCCTGATGCGACTCTGCGTTAACGAGATTTTGCCGCTCAAAATTTGAAAATCGCAATTTTTGCCTTTTGAAAAAAAAAGTCAGACGATAGAAAGTGTGAAAAGTTCAGGACTGTAAGCGGTTTTTTTGTAGATTCCCCGTTTTCGAGGTAGAGGAGAGAGATAATATTCCGGGTGAATTTGGCAGAGGACTTGAAAATTTGGCAGAGGACGTACCAGACGATGGCAATTCCGAAAGTCGGTATCCTATGGGAATTCGCGTTCTCGAGATATGACTGTTCAAAGTTGGAAATTGGACTTTTCTAATTTTTCAAAATTTTTGTTCTCGTCTAGAGAAAAAACTGAGGATTTTACGGTAAAAAAAACTGACTCGTATGGCAGTCGATTGTGCTCACTCAAAATTACGTGTGTCATTCTAAAGACATCGATTTTTCATGAAAATTCAAGGTACCCTAGCAAATTTTTCGAAAAAAGTCAGACGATAGAAAACGCGAGAAGTATTTTTTTGGAAAACTCTATAATAATAAAAAATCACTCAATCAACTTTGTGGTTTATTTTTTATAATCATGTCATGTTATAGGCTGTTGAAAACGTCAGAAGCGTTTGCCTGCGTCAGAATTTCCCCGAAAAGCGTCCTGTTATTTGTATTTCTGTAGGGCTTCCGCAATCGTATATTTATGAATCATTTCCAGGGAATCGGTTGTCAATGGAGCTTACGTGCTTCGTGCACTCGATCACAGAACGCCAACCTGCCTCTCCTTCCATTGAATACCTGAAAATCCTGAAATAAATATAAGGATTCCTGATTAGTGCAGCAGTGGCGCCAACGTTTTCACTCAAAGACACAATCTTTGAATTAAAAAAAATTGATTATGTTCAATAAGTTAATCAAAATTTTGCACGCAGAGGCTAAGACAAGCCGAGAATTTATCTGCCCGCATAATTATTATTGTGATACCTTGTTCTAAATCCAATAAAGATATTAAAAATGGCTTGCGCCATAGGATGCACCACAGGCAGCCAAAAAGCATGTTGTGAGTGCATCCTATGGCGCAAGCAATTTTTTATCTTTTTCAGTGATTTTCATCATCAATGAGGTTGAGTGTAAAGGATAACATTTCTGTTTGGCAACACTGTCAGATCCATATATCACTATTTATTATATTTTCTCGATTCATACCTGCTCGATGTTATATACCTACGTCAATAATAATCAAGAACAGTTGTTTCTAATACTTTCGATACCGTTACTTTCTCCTTGAATTTTTTTAAAGCGAATATTCCACAATTTGCATACCGTACGCTATTTTTTATATAAATGAGCGAATCTCTTGAATATGACGTCATCTTCTTTAAATCAACAACTCTCATCAAATCATCATAAACGGTAATGGTTTCAGGTCATGTGTATGAAAGTCTTTTTTTCTAGCAAGTCAGGTTAGGTACGAATTTTTTGGAAAAGGTCCGGTTGAGTAAGAGCTTTTTTTCGTATATGCTCAGGTGTTCTTTAATACTCTCTGTTATCCTCAGGTATCCAGGAATATTCCCTGGTATTCCCTGGTATCGTTTGATACTCTCAGGTATCAACTGGTATCTTCTTAGGTATTATTAGATACTCAAATTTTTTAGAAGCCTGTTCTGGTATCAAAATTTATTTTGGAGAAGGTCCTACTGGTATATTTTTTTTCTGAGCATGTTAGGTTCGGTTTAAATTTTTTTGAACAATTCAGGTTAGGTATTAGGCATTTTTTGGAGAGGGTCCGGTAAGGATTGAGTTTTTTTCGTATATGCTCAGGTATTCTCAAGTATTCTCTGTTTTGCTCAGGTATCCTGGAATATTCGCTGATATTCTCTGGTATCGTTTGATATTCACTGGTATCTTCGACCATCCAGGGGTATATCCTCAGGTATTTGTTGTATCTCCTTGTATCCTTGTCTACTCTCAGATATTCTTAGATACTCATATTTTTCAGAAGGTTCGTTGAGATATATGAAAATTTATTTTGGAGAGAAGGTCTGTCTGGTATGATTTTTTCTGAGCAAGGTGTAATTTTTGTGAGTAATTCAGGTAAAGTGCGAATTTTTTTGAAGATGGCCCGGTAAGGTAAGAGATTTATTCGTGTATGCGCAGGTATTCTCAAGTTTTCCTCTTTTTAATCTCTCTGTATTCCTCAAGTAGCCTGGAGTATTCTCTGGTACTCCCTGGTATTCTCCGGTATCATCTGGTAATCATCGAATATCCAGGGGTATATTCTCAGGTATTTGTTGGGTATTGTTGTATCCTATGTATCTTGTATTTTTGTCTACTCTCAGGTATCAGTTTAATTTTTTTTAACAATTCAGGTTAGGTACGATTTTTTTTTTTTTAGAAGTTTCGGTAAGGTAAAAGTTTTTTTTTCGTATTTGTTCATGTATTCTCAAATTATCTCTAATATTCTCTGTTATATCTGGTATCTTGGAATATTCCCTGATATCCTGGTATCGTTTGATATTCTCAGGTATCAACTGGTATCTTCGACCATCCAGGGGTATATTCTCAGGTATTTGTCGAGTCTGCTTGTATCCTTATCTACTCCCAGATATTCGTAGATACTTATAAGAGTTTTTATAAGGTCAGGTATGAAAATTTATTTCTGAGAAGGTCCAATTTGGTATGAGAGCTAGTCAGTTCAGGCAGGCATAATTTTTATTTGAGAAGACCCGGTATGGATATTACTTCTCGAGAATGTCCTGTGAGGTATGAATTTTTACTTTCGTCTATTCTAAGGTATCTTTAAGTATTCCCTGGGAATCCTCAACTATTCTCAGGTATCCTCTGATATCCACGGGTATCCTGGGGTATTTACTGGCATTCTCGGGTATTCCCTGGTATCTCGGGTATTCTTAATCATTCTCAGGTATCCTCAAATATTCATATTTTTAGGAGATCCCGTTAGGTCTAAGTTTTTTCTTTGGATAAAGTCCTGTTAGGTATGATTTTTTTTCGTGTTTGCTAAGGTATCCTCAACTATTTCCAGCAATCCTAGAGTGTCCTCTGATACCCACGGGTATCCTGAGGTATTCTCTGGTATCTTCGGGTATTCTTGATCATTCTCAGGTGTCCTTAAATATTCATATTTTTTAGGAGATCCCATTAAGTCTACGGTTTTCCTTTGGAGAAGATCCGGTCAGTTATAATTTTTTTTTTTTTTTTTTTGAATAAGTTAGGTAGGTACCTATCAATTTTTTTTTTCAATCAAACCCTAATCAGGCTATATATGATTTTTTTTCAGTTTTACCTACACGAAATGAACTTAAAATGTATATCTTGGTGGAAAAATGATCGACGTGAAGAAAAAACTCAGTGGCGAAGTCGTCCCGAGCGGCCATGGTAATTTCTGCCACACCAAAAAAACAAAAGCGACTCAACAATCCAACATGTTGGTCGCCACTGATCGCCGTTTGACCCCTCAACCTGTTGAGCGTCATTATGTTCAAATCGAATATTCCTCACGTGTGTATAATTATTAATCAAACACCGAATTCGAGCTATTTGAGGTCTTTGAGCAATTTCCGAGACAGGGGGAGGCTATTTTCGTGACACGTTTCCAGTTATACCCCCGTTTCCAGAAATCCAGCCATTCTATAAATGTACACCTTGACTTCCCAGAAAGACGGCTGTTCCCAATACCGAAATTGGCTTTATTATTATTAACGACTACTGACCCCAGAAATAGAACTCGTCACGAATCACGATAGGTATCCGTGAACCGAATCGGGGGTTGCGATCTATTATAACGTATACTCTGTTCACGATCGAGTGATGAAAAATTCATAAAAATGTCATCTCCCTGTGCACCAGAATCATGGCTATAAATTGATCTCAGAAGTGGGATAAAGAGATAAGGGAGATTGTCGTGAAGTGGTAATTAAATATTTCAAGCACCTGTTATATTATTAATGTCCTTGCCATTGAATATACATTTTCGTGCGCGGTTGTAATTATCTCGGACGTAAAATGTAATCACGTTGTGTGCAAAGAAAGCCAGCTAGCCGGCGTAGAATATTATTTCTGAGAATTGGAATCTAAATAATGGAAATGGAAGACAATAAACACAGTTACCTAGTTCCACGAATGACGAATTTAGACCAAGCCTGAGAATATTGATCTATCGACTTTTCATTGTATTGTTTCATTAATAATGGACGATGAAAGGTTATTAAAGTGGATTTTCTTTCTTGTGGATTTTTTTATTGTAATATTCAGAAAAATTGAATATAATTATTACCCCCCCCCCCCTCAATTGTATCTTCTCAGTTTTGACGTCAAAGTTATTTTTTTTAAGTTACAATTTTGGAAAATACTTGGAGAACTAGCTCCATTAGCCACGGAATTTTTATACAAAAAATGGTGGTGGTTTTTTGGGTTTCCAATAAAAATCATTTAAAAAAATGAATTTTTAATTTTAGCCGTATTTTTCTTGTTATTGGAAATTAATAAATAGCTTTTCGTACGCTTACATTAGTCGTCATGAGTTTTCTTTTTTTATAATGGCCGCCGTATTGTTATTAAGTCTAAAAAAGACAAGGAAACCAAATTCATGATAAATAAAAAAAAAAAAAAAATCACTCACCCCTTTTTTAAAAGAAAAATGTTTCACAGAAAGCCACAACTAAGGCAAGTATTATGACGTCATATGGACGTCATTCTGTGTAAATCTAGTATTTACTTTAAGGGGTAGTAGAGGGGGGGCTTCAAAATAAACATTTTTTCTCATAAACATTCGTCCAAAAACAATAAGCAAACGATGATCTCTAATTTGTCTATTCCAGGTTTTGTAGGTGTCTTCCAGTGGCGTAGATATTTTACTTTTCACAGACATTCGAAAATGAATCTGAAAAGCAAAGCGGGCCGAGGTGAGTTTCGAACCAGCGATCTATGGCTTCGTGGGCCAGCGGAGAACCACTAGGCCACGCAAGTCACTAAGAGCGTCTCCTCCCTCCCTATATTTTACGTGACGTTATTCAATAGCCAATACATTTTAGAACAAAAAAGACTTCTTTAATTTTTTTCATATGACGTCTCGTTTTTGAGATATTTGAACTTTTCTAAGATAATGTTGGGCCATTTACATTGAAAATAATTGATCATTCTTAATGCTTAATTAATGACATTGCCTGAGGAAATTTCAAATATCTCAAAAACGGTGCGCCGTATGAAGAAAATCAAAGAATACTTTATTGTTGTTAATCGTATGGGCTATTGAATAACGTTGTTGTATTTGCAATAAAATCAGTGGCGTAAAAGATGGGAAGGGAAAAGGAGAATAGCCCGCTTTTCACTCCCTATCTTCTACACCACTGACTTTATTGCAAATACAAAAACGTTGTTCAATAGTCCCTGCATTTTATAACAGAAAAGGCTTCTTTAATTTTTTTCATATAATGCCTTGTTTTTGAGATATTTGAACTTTTATAAGATAATGTTGCGCCATTTACATTGAAAATAATTGATTATTCTCAATGTTTAGAGAGTGTCATTGCCTTAGAAAACTTTAAATATCTCAAAAACGGTGCATCGTGCGAAAAAAACTAAAGAATATTTTTTTGTTCTAAATTGTCTGGGCTATTTAATAACGTTGTTGTGGTTACAATAAAATCAGTGGCGTAAAAGATGGGGAGCGAAAAGGAGAATGATAACCAAACACTATATTTGTTTTTTATTTTAACATCCTGATGTATCTTGAACACATGTTTATTTGAGAGAAAAATGTTTGTTTTGAGGCCCGCCCCCTACTACCTCTAAAAGTTTTTCGGTTTATTTATGACACA
This sequence comes from Malachius bipustulatus, assembly GCA_910589415.1. Classification (NCBI taxonomy): domain Eukaryota; kingdom Metazoa; phylum Arthropoda; class Insecta; order Coleoptera; family Melyridae; genus Malachius; species Malachius bipustulatus. The sequence goes on from OU342636.1 coordinate 36,957,274, forward strand.
CCCAGTATAAAAACAATTAATCTTTTTCCAATAATAACAACTTATGACCAAAATAAAGGAAATCCCATTAGGAACAGTTTTTTCGGGATATTTCTGCAACGACTGCGGTTACCCTAAGTTTGGTTTCAGATTCTTAATGAGCATAAAATTGTGCACCTTTTTTTTATTTTACAAACCCTGTACCTCTGCTCTATAATTCTTGAGATCCCAATGGTGAGAGATTTAAAAAAAAGGCAACAGTAGCCAGAGCTACACTTTTAATGTAATGTGAGTAATCATTATTTTTAGATTTAATTATTTGTGAAAGTAATTATCCCTATCTTTTACGCCACTGACTTTATTGTAAATACAAAAACTTCTGTCAATAGCACCTGCATTTTAGAACAAAAAAGTATTCCTTAATTTTTTCCATATGTTACCCCGTTTTTGAGATATTTTAAGTTTTCTAAGATAACGTTGGGCCATTTACATTGAAATTTTTTTTTTCATTTTTAATGATTATAGTGACATTACCTGACGAAACTTCAAATATCTCAAAAACGGTGCATAGTATGAAAAAACCTAAATTATACTTTTTTGTTCAAAATTGTATGGGCTATTGAATAACGTTTTCGTAATTGCAATAAAATCAGTGGCGTAAAAGATGGGAAGGGAAAAAGAGAACTATAAACAAAAACTATATATTTTTTTAATTTTAACACCCTGATGTATCTCAAAAATATGTTCATTTGAGAGAAAAATGTGTATTTTGAGGCCCCCTACTACCTCTAATAGTTTTTCGGTTTATTTATGACTAACCCTGTAGAAAAACAATTAATATTTTTTCAATAATAACAACTTATGACCAAAGTAAAGGAAATCCCATTAGGAACAGTTTTTTCGGGATATTTCTGCAACGACTGAGGTTACCCTAAGTTTACTTTCAGATTCTTAATAAGCATAAAATTGCGCACCCTTTTTCTGATTTTACCAACCCTGTACCTCTGCTATATATTTCTTGAGATTCCAATTGGTAGGTAAGAGAGGTTTAAAAAAAAAACGTTTTTTACAAAATGTTGTTAAATAATAAATTCTATGCAAAAATTAATTAAAAAAATAGTGCGAGGAAGGTTTAGGAGATCCTAGTACTTGAGTAATCTATCAAAAAAGGATACAGTAGCCATAGTAGTAGCCTACTACTACACTTTTAATGTAATGTGAATAATCATTATTTTTAGATTTTATTATTTGTGAAATTACTATCTTCCCAAGTACTGGATATTATTTATAATAGATTAAAGATAACATTCATTTTAATACTAGAAATTTATGGTAAACAGAGCGATATGACCCTGATGGAGAGGATTTCTGCCATATGCTAGTCGATTCTTGGAATAATTACGAATTGCAAAAAAATCGCACAATAAATCAACAATAGGAACGAGGAGATTAAATGTTTCCTTGGAATTATAATTTTTTCCGTTTCTGACGCACCCTTTACAGTCGATCCATCTAAATCGTGTGTGTTTCCAAAAAATTATAAAAGAATTACACCTACGTCACAAGACCTAGCATTTTTTTCTTGTTGTAGTATTCAAACTTAGATTTCTACACATTAATAGTAAGTAGGTATCAAAAAATGACAAGAGATACATAAAAAACACCTTCCAATCCAAGTTATAGTGCACAGCAATGGGTGCGTGACTGCCCCTGGCGCATCCTGTTCTTTGTAGCCTGCTGATTTAGAGACTATGCGCAATAACTTTTTCCCCCATACTTGTGAGACCAAAATGAGACCAACAAGAAATAACAGCCTGGAGAAAAAATCTCTGGGTAGATTTTTTGCTTCTGGAGATGTACATACATCTTCCCCTTCTACCCGTTATAAAGGAGCTACTCTAAATTATACTGTCAAGTCCATAATTTATCCAAGTGGTTCCAATATGACGGTGCACCTGCACATTTTCCGGCCATGAAACTACTGTAGCAAGTCAAGAAGAATTGTTGGGGAGAGTAATAATGAGTAATGACAGCAGGTCTTTATGTATCTACTCAAATCGGGGGTCGCCATTTTGAACAATTATTGCAACTTCAATTTCGCGTTAGGTTCCAACATTACAATTCTGGACAAAAAGTTGCCCTATAGCCAAAACGGTCAAAATGGGCAAAATATTTTGTACTGCAATTTACCTTATAACCTCCCCAAATTTTGGCACCATATTTTTTTTAACAGGGAAAAGTTGGGTAGACAGGATAACAAATGAAGAAGTACTGGGACTGGGAAGAATGGGAAAGGAAAGAGATCTTAAACACAGTTAAAGTGAAGAAGGTGAAGTATCTGGGTCATGTGATAGGGGCGAGAGTGTTGGCAGAACATTATGCAGGGAAAGATACAGGGAAGAAGAAACAGAAGAAGGCGCATTTCTTGGCTAAGTAACTTGAGGTTGTGGTAAAACTATAGTTCCATTGAGCTGTTTCGTGCATTAAAGATGAGAATAGCTGTGATGATAGCCAACCTTCTCAGACGAGATAGCACTTGAAGAAGAACTAGGCAATCCTCTAACTTGTCAGCAGGTCTCTGGGCGAAGCTTTCCCCAAAACTTGAGTGCTGGGTAATGAAGTATTACAAGTATTCTTCATTGCAGAGTCATCATATTAATTCTTCTTTGAAGAAAAACCAGTCTTCATCAGTTAAGAGCGTCAGCGTCAGCAGCTTGTTTTCATAATTCAATCTTTTTATCATTTTCCCGGTTTCCGTCATTTGATACCACAAGTGTTTGCTTCATACGATACAAAGAAGGTGTTAGTCGCTGCTGTCGAACTCCCCTCTACTAAGCACCCATCGATGTCTCTACTCTTCCATCAGAATAGAGTTGAGAAGGTTTTCTGGCATCCGTGCGGGCGGTGATTAAACCAATGGTCTTGGTGGTGCCGTAGTCAGTGGTGGTTGCATCCCCTAGGGCCTAGAAGGTTTACTTTGTTTCATGTTTTGCCTGAACACTGTTGCATGGTGCTCAAAAGTAACTAGTAGTAATACCATTCAGCTCAGTCGTCAAATTTTAGCGTAAGGTTGGCTTGTCCACTCTGCACGAGTGGAATCGTCTTGGCTTTGAACTAGTTGCCCGGTGGACCTTGGAGAAGTTGATTGAGGATAGTTAGCACTAGCGAGAATGGACAATCTCAGGGGTCTTCACGTCACCTAGAATGATTAGTTTGTGTCATATTTTTCCCGAACACGATTGAGAGTCGTGCATGGTGCTCAGAAGTAAGTGGTAGTAATACCATTCAGCTCAGTCACCAAATTTTGGGCTTAAGGTCGGCTTGTCCACTCTGCACGAGTGGAATCGTCTTGGCTTTGAACTAGTTGCCCGGTGGACCTTGGAGAAGTTGATTGAGGATAGTTAGCACTAGCGAGAATGGACAATCTCAGGGGTCTTCACGTCGCCTAGAAGGTTTAGTTTGTGTCACATTTTGCCTGAACACGATTGAGAGCCGTGCACGGTGCTCAAAAGTAAGTGGTAGTAATACCATTGAGCTCAGTCGCCAGATTTTGGGCGTAAGGTTGGCTTGTCCACTCTGCACGAGTGGAATCGTCTTGGCTTTGAACTAGTTGCCCAGTGGACCTTGGAGAAGTTGATTGAGGGTAGTTAGCACTAGCGAGAATGGACAATCTCAGGGGTCTTCACGTCACCTAGAATGATTAGTTTGTGTCATATTTTGCCTGAACACGATTGAGAGCCGTGCACGGTGCTCAAAAGTAAGTGGTAGTAATACCATTGAGCTCAGTCGCCAGATTATGGGCGTAAGGTTGGCTTGTCCACTCTGCATGAGTGGAATCGTCTTGGCTTTGAACTAGTTGCCCAGTGGACCTTGGAGAAGTTGATTGAGGGTAGTTAGCACTAGCGAGAATGGACAATCTCAGGGGTCTTCACGTCGCCTAGAAGGTTTAGTTTGTGTCACATTTTGCCTGAACACGATTGAGAGCCGTGCACGGTGCTCAAAAGTAAGTGGTAGTAATACCATTGAGCTCAGTCGCCAGATTTTGGGCGTAAGGTTGGCTTGTCCACTCTGCATGAGTGGAATCGTCTTGGCTTTGAACTAGTTGCCCAGTGGACCTTGGAGAAGTTGATTGAGGGTAGTTAGCACTAGCGAGAATGGACAATCTCAGGGGTCTTCACGTCACCTAGAATGATTAGTTTGTGTCATATTTTGCCTGAACACGATTGAGAGCCGTGCACGGTGCTCAAAAGTAAGTGGTAGTAATACCATTGAGCTCAGTCGCCAGATTTTGGGCGTAAGGTTGGCTTGTCCACTCTGCATGAGTGGAATCGTCTTGGCTTTGAACTAGTTGCCCAGTGGACCTTGGAGAAGTTGATTGAGGGTAGTTAGCACTAGCGAGAATGGACAATCTCAGGGGTCTTCACGTCACCTAGAATGATTAGTTTGTGTCATATTTTTCCTGAACACGATTGAACGCCGTGCATGGTGCTCAAACTCAAAAGTAAGTGGTAGTAATACCATTGAGCTCAGTCGCCAGATTTTGGGCGTAAGGTCGGCTTGTCCACAGTGGAATCGTCTTGGATTTTAACTAGGTGCCCGGTGGATCTTGGAGAAGTTGATTGAGGGTAGTTAGAGCTGGTGACAATGGAGATTTGTTGATGATCTGGGTGTTGTTGTTTCCAAATTTCAAGGATCTTTCTTGATATATATTTATGAAATCTAATTTCTGGTTCTTTAAATAATTTAAACAAGTTTTCATTCAAATTCGTATGCCCAAAATTTTGGCTTTTATTGGCAGTTTTTCAAACTGTTTCGATGGTTAATCTGTGGCTTAATGAGCTTAGCTCTGGATGTGAAAATTACCACCTTTCTTACCTTCTGCCATGATTGTCTTCTCTGCATGGTGAAGAGTTATTGAGACCTTTTTTAAGACAAAAGACTTTGGGGTATTTGGGGTATGTTGGCTAAATTATTGTTTTGATTAAGGTTTGTTTATTAAATTTGCAACAATTTTCCTTCAAAAGTGCATGGGTAGGTGTTTATAATAATTATTATAATCCAGAGAAAGCGGATTTTCGATAATACCTACCCAATTATTATTGCAAATGTGATTTAATTTCTTTGAATTAATATCAATCAGGCAAGATCATAATTATTAATAGATTCCCGTTTGTTTATATGTAATCTTTCTCGAGATAAAGTAGGTAATAGGCGCCTACCTATTTACATACTTCTGGATTGATCGTAATGAATTTTTTAATCTCGCTGTTACAACAATACGAGACGAAGGTCGATTTTATTATTCAGATCTCAATTAATTCTAATTCCACCGCGGTACGCAATCAATCTTCAATTTACGTTCGGATTCTCGGAAGTGACAAACGAAAACAGCAACACTTATCGTATCACCGGGCCCCGACTTTCAATAATTTCATTATTGTTAACAACGTTGCCATTGTTAACAATTCGTTCTTTGTTTTACTTTTTTTCTTACCTCATTACAAAATCTAGATACAAAAAAACCCAAAAAAGTCCAAGGAATTAAGTTCAGGCACGCGTAGACGGGTGGGGAAGGATTTCGGCCATTCCTGGATTGTAACTTAGAAAACTCCGGAAATGTGAAGAATTGTGTTTTGAAGAACATCAAAATCTTCGTCTGGGGTCGCATAAAGCCACGTTTTTAAGTAAACCCCATAAAACCCCAAAAAAAGTCCAAGGAATTAAGTTCAGGCACGCGTAGACGATGGGGGGGAGGATGAAGGAAGAAGGGGTGGAGAAGATGTGAACTATCTTGACCAATCCGAACGGTTGTTTTGAAATATTAGCCTCCAATGGAGGAAAAATTAGTAGGAGCAAAATCAACCAAAAAGAAGCTCAATCAACATCTTATAATATTTCCTGGAAGACTTTTTTGAAAAAGTGCAGGAATAAGGTTTTCTTCAATCTTTGACTCCGATAACCACTGCAACCTGGTCAAGACTCCTGTGGAATCGTTAGGACGTACAATGTACAACGTACAACGTACAGTCCAAGGTGAAGTAGAAGATTTTCTTACATGCTGATGAGAGCATGATATGGAGCTGATATTGTCAGTCTTAGATCTTACGTACGAGTACGGCGCAATGTAGAATCAGCTGGTCTGAGCCGCCCTTGCTGGCTTGCTGCCATAGATTTCTAAACAATATGACGTCATCAACACATCTACTTGCTCTAGAAATTCTATAAATATGGTAATTCACCGTGATAATGACGCTTAGTTCGAAAAGTACGCTCGAGATAAGTTCTACCCGCTCCATCACTGGAGACTAGAGACTGTAGGATATAACCAGTTGCAGCCGAGAAGCGACGGGTGACGAGCTGCAGCGACTCCAATAACGGGGAACACAGTTCCTGGTTGATTTTTTTCCTTCTGCAGGCGAAGCAATGGGTAACTGAACCGAGACAAAGGGGGAAACTCTAGACTTCAGCTCAATATGAAGACCCTGTATAAGAGAAAACGAGTCCAGTAACTTTACACTTTCTTAAACCCACATCTTCAGTCATGTAACATTTTTATAAAATTGGCAGCACTGCTTCTCGGTGACGATTTCAATTAATCGGTTCGTGTGAATTATTGTTTCGGTTCAAGTAATGTGCGTTGATTACTTGTTTTCGACTTACTATACTAATAACTGTGATGTACAATAATTCATTGGCGTGCTTATTTGTACAATTATTACTCATTTGTATATTGGTCTTATTTATTTACTATTTATTTATACTTATTAATGGTATTTATTTAGATTTGTAAGTCAGGAAACAAAACCCTTGAGAGACTGCTTCAAAGTGATTTCAAACTTTAATCTCCTCATAAAATGGATTAGCCATGACAGATCACCCGGTAATTATTGCTCCAGTCACTTGAACGTTGCCCACGGGAATAAAGAAACATCTAGCTTAGGTGACCGATTCTCCTTCGATGCATACAACTTTAATGCATATGACCCTTGGTCATGGTCAGGTCTCCGAGTAATGGCCAAATGGTCAAATCCTCTTCAGGTCTTCGAAATGGAGTCCATAAGTGTCAGACTATGAATTTTCAGTCAGGGTATGTTTTGAAACGCTCTCTATGTAAAAAAAGGTCAAATTTAAGGTTTCTAAATAAGACGAATGAAGGACCTCGCCAGCGGAAGAGAGTATCCTGTGATAACTGTAACAGGTGCCAAAATTTTGACCCTTCCGGGAGAAAAACAGCTGCCTGGGTCTTGTTTAGAGTTAAATTGGTCTTTTTTGGGGCTAATTTGGTCAACGGTAAAATTTTTAAATATTTTAAGCCTGGAAGCGCCATCTATGCGAATTTTTGCCAATAAATCATCAATATGATTTTTTATCGATAAACCATCAGACCGCTCTGGAAAAAAATACAAAAATAAGAGAATTCCTGGATTTTTTATTGATGGGTTGACGGAGAAGGAACGTTTTACAAAAATCTCCAGGTTTTTATAAAGTCAGAAAAAAAACCTACCGTTAGTCTCCATCTCCGTTAAGTCGTAGCCAGCAAAATCTCCACCAAGGGACAGCGTCTGCGGTGCAAGATACCACTTTTGTCCCTCGGCTCCCGTACAACAATTTTGGAAGTGTTCTTTCAAAGACAATTTCAAACTTGGCGTAGTCAATGTTTTTTGGACTAGCTTTTTATAGGTTATCTATTAGCATAGCTAAACGTAGCACATTTTTCTTAGAAGGAAGACGTGAGTGTAAAAATAATGATACGGGTACAAAATATAATTTCAGTCAGTACGAATAAGGTAATTATCGATTATGCGAAACGGTAGGTAGGAGTAAAAGTAGAAGCAATTAGGTTTTTTACAAAAACTAAATATGGTAATTTGCCTTTTTTTGTGGGATAGTTCCGCTCGTTATTTTTTTAAACTAACTAGAAGCAAATTAAGACACTTCTTGGTATCGGGTAATTGTTATTATCGTTTACCAATTTCCTTGAGCGGCTTTCTCCTCATTAACTCGCTGCTTTGCAATAAATAGACATATTATTTTGTCTAACTCTTTTTTTTAATTAACTTCACTGTAATAACAGGTTATGCAATATAACATTAATTTATCTATTCCTACTAGATAAGAAATCAATTTGTTTTCTAATTTTAATTAAGTAATGGCATATATTTAATTTTTGTTAATGTTCAGCTTGCGTTATTGTAGAGTCCCTACTGAAAGTAAATTTTTAATAAAATGTTATAAAAATATGAAAGACCCTATGAAAATAAGCTGCCAATAGGTTTAGTAGACTGACAGTAGTGACAGCTAATCAAGATAACCAAACATTCATACATTTGTAACGGGTTTTCTTGTCAGTAAATGAATGTTTCAGGGGGTTCGAATCCCAAATGAACCGTTAAAAAGTTTAGACCAGTTTTGTTTACAACTTGAAAATATACATATCTGCTTCTGGCTGGTGCCTTCAGTGTGCCCTGTTCATCCAACCGAGCGCATCGTCTTGTATTCTCCTGCCTCGGACGCGGAACTCCTCGGTGCATCCTCACCGACTCAGTATGTCGATAAATATTGGTCGTACGTAAAAAAGTACTATTTCAAAAATTTTTAACGGGGATAATCCAGCAACTTTTGTATGGAACTCTTATTGTTTAAAATATATGAATTCTCATGACACTTTAGAGACGTTTTTTTCGATTTTTCAACAAAACAGTCAATCGGGGGTGAAAAATGAACTGGACAAAAGTTGTAACTTTTGAGTTTCTCTACAATATGCTTGTTTAAAAAAAAAATTGTAATGCTTGGTACGAATACAGAGGGCGCCAAATGTCAAAATGCCAAAAGATTTGCGCTAATATTTTTTAAAATTAATTCAAGTCAGCGCATTTTCACCAAATTCACTATTAGGCGGTTTTCGGAAACGCTAAACAAAATGGCGGATTCAATATGGCAGACGGCAATAAACTGGCTGATTAGCTTTAGCGACCTTGGCCCGGCTCTCTAATGATGAATTTGACTTATATGAGATGGATTTAAACGAGATTCGTCCGCCATATTGGATCCGCCATTTTTTTTTTTGAAAATTTGATAAATAATCCGTAATTATCCATTTCATAAACCCCCTGAAACTAATTTTCAAAAATATTAGCGCTGGTCGACATTTTGTGCCCTCTAAATTCGTACGAAGCATTCCAAATTTTTTTTGGGCACATACATCTTGTAGAGAAACTCAAAAGCTACAATTTCTGTAGGGTTAATTTTTCATCCCCGATCGACCGTTTTGTTGTAAAATCCAAAAAACAGTTTCCACCCCCAAAAACATTTGTAGCTTTTTATTAGCGCGCGGACGGTAGCGCAGCGGTTTAACGCTGCCACCGTCGATGGTTCGAATCCCAGCTCAGCATAGTTGTTTACAATACTATTTATATATTAAAAAGACCGATTCTCTCTCTTTTAATAAATAAAAAAAATCTTAAACAATGAGAAAGTCCAAAAAAATTTGTTGGATTGCCGGGATACATAATTTCATCCTTTAAATTCAAGATGTCGGCCATCTCTTATTACGGAATCTGCTAGGGGGGCAACTTGACTGGAGTTTTCTTGTTTTACTGGCGCCCCCTACCTTCCATTAAAATTTGTGTTTAAACTTGTAATTCACGAAATTTCAGTGCTTTTTTTGAGGGATCTATTTAGCCGGTCGTTTTCATCAAAACGGGTTCCGATTTAGTCGGATGGAAGAGGCTCTTTTTGTATATTCAAAATTTAAATAACTGGAGAAATTGGAGAAAGAAAAAACGTTGACATTTAAAAAATGAAATTTGAAATCGATTCCGGACGCTCTCGCGCAAATATGTCGCAGCCCATTATCCAAGCGAGACACCGATGTCAGAATATAGCCGCCATCTTGATAAGATCCTATTCGATATCTCTTAAAATGGCCGCCTTCGGGGTGTTCGAAAATTACAGTAAAAAAAAATTAAATATCGATTTTGTTTAGCTTACGACTACGAGAGAAAAGGCAAGTAGGTATACTCAACGATTAATAAATGAAGCAATGAATGCAGGTCGTATGAGTATAAAGCACATAAAGTGCAATTACTAGCCTGTTAAGTGGGGTCAAAGTATTCCTCCATCACCCTAATATTTGTCATAATGGCAGTGCCTGAAACTCAATCAAGAGAGCTTCCATTCAAACAACAACAGAGCCACCAGGGGTTTGTGGCTCATCAGTTGAATTGTCGAATTTCTGAAAGCCCCCTAGGTCTTAAGCAAACCAGTTACACGGTTCTGAGTGCGGTTTAAGCAGAGCGACATCTAGCGATCAGTCTTACGACGACTGAGATCAGAGTAACGACGAAAAAGTCCGAAAAAAACTTTTTCCCTTGAGAAACTCCACCGATTTATTTGCAAAATTCTATTCCTGTGATTTTCAAAAAGGCGACCCTGCGACGAACGGCCGAATTTTTTTGGACAATTTTCGTTTTCTAAAGTGACAGTTCCAGTTTTTTTCCGTATTTTTTGCATAACAAAAGTATTACATTTCAAGGGAATTTCCTTCATTTTGTAGTCCCTACCTAATCGATAATTCCCAATTTAAGTTTTAGGGCTTTTTGGTAATAAATTTAAAATTTTGGTGTTTTTAATGTGATTTTTTGAACTTTTTCAGGGACTTTTATTTGAATTATTAGTCTTTATTATTGAAATCAGTTTGATGCCGTCGCAATCCAAAAAATTTTTGAAAAAAAAAGGATAAAAAAAATTTTGGAAACAAAAAAAAAATTATTTTTTTTTGAAAAATAATAACGGCACGGACTTTTGTAGAGAAAAAAATGCAATTATTTTTTATTTTTTCAAATAAATGACACTTTTGACTACTTTTGTCTCTCTATTGCCTCTCTCTGCATCGCCCTCATGCAGCGAAAGCGGCCACTCTACACTATACTCGTATATCGTGAATAAAGCTCATTTTTAAGTCGCCCTTTTCATGTCGAGTTAGCTCCCCCCCTCCCCTTTCAGCCGAGATCGAAGTCGCTCTTAAGCATAAAATTTTAAAAATATTTTTTGAATCTTCACAACAAGACCTTTCAGGCGACTAAGAGGCTTTAAATCTTCAAATTTTTATGCCAATCAAAGTCGCCTTTTTAGGGCATTTCTCCCAATTTCTCGAAAATTAAGTGACCTAAGAAAATTTAGACAGTTTTTAAACCTTCTTTTCTGGAAACACACTTGAATGAGAAGGAAAAAATTTCTCCTTCTTGAAGCCCAACATTTTGATGATCAATAACAGCAGACAAAAAAACCCAAGTTTTTGTTAGGGTTCCTTTTTAGTTTTTGATACGAAACCCTAAAACCCAATCAATAAATCTAATTATGGCTTAGTAACTAATAAATGTCAATTTTTCCGACATAGATACAGGAATCAATCGTATTTCCGATCATTTACTCCCAAGCAATATTCATAAGAAGCTTCATCATGTTGTGTGGTCTCGTAGAGCTGATTAACTGAATCATTAAAAATCACACGATGTTTACTTGGAATATTTACGTCGTCCTCGCAAGCCACAAACAATTGAACGCTTCCGAGGAATCACCCAGCCATCTGAATCACTAATACGATGTCAATAACGTCATATAAGGAATATTTATTCTTCGATCCGTTTTCACAATTATTCTATCAACAAGCTCTTTCGTCCGCTTCCAGGAAAAGTCAACTGGAGTTTTCCGGCTAAAACGGGAAAATGATTTTTTATCCGCGGAGAAGATGAAAATATCGCAGCAATTAAATGAGCTAAAATTAATAAATCCTCACCCTTCTAAAAAGGATTTATTCTACTGCAAACAAGAATTATTATTGGCCAATTTATTTAAATTTTTAACTCTGCTAAGAAATCTTAGAATTGACAAACGATGATGAAAAGTGCAAATTTCATGAAATCAACATCGCGTGGGCGATTCCCCGAAATTTGGAATCGAAGCGGGAAAACGAGGAGAAAAGTCTGTGATTGCTTATGGTGCTAATTCCTCTTCTCTGGATACAATTGAGGCATTTCGGGATGTGTTTTGGGGTACAGATTCCCATACACCTTATAAATTATTATCAGCACCTGTCTGGGGGTACTTATTTTTTTGATCTGCTGAGAAATCCCGCTTTTTGGCAGCTGTCCTGGCAAGACCATCAAACTAACCCAAAACTACTACCAACCAATCAAAGAATGAATAAAGAATGACCGTGCTTTATGGTGTTTCGGGACATAGTGACAGCTGGTCCTAGCTAAGTCGCCAGAGGCCGTGTTTGGTGAGAAAATTTCGGAAATTTTACCACATTGTGGAGGTAAAGGTAAAAGCAGACAAAAGCAGAGATTTTTTGTGTAGTGTAGTGCTCCCCTGGTATTTGTTAAATTGTTTGGATACAAATAATTACTTTTTTTATAGCTTAAAACAATTTAAACGATTGAATATAATTACACGAAGCCCATTACCTATTACAAATGAGGATAATTATTAAGGCTAACGAACAGAGGTAATTGTTTGTTTCGGTCGCCATTAATGAAATGGTATATAAGGAGCAAGGACTCCTCGATAAAATAAGTTGAGACTCGAAAAAGTTACACCACGAGAATCGTCAAGTTCTAATTCTAATTCTGTTCAACTGCAATTATGAAGTCTCTAGTCGTATTTTTCTTCCTCTTGGTATCCATTTGCGGTATCTTCGCAGCACCTTTTGAAAAAATGGACAATATCGAAGGTAATTTTTTTATTTAAGGCCACATTTTTTGAAAGCACTTCCTAATAAGGTTCTGGTCTTAAATATGGAACACATTGTGTATTATAGGGTCCATTAAGCTAACGGGCGTATGTCTGTGAGCGTTTTTAAAGGTAATATCGGCCTCAAATTACTTTCATCGACATTTTTGTAATCGCTTTTGGGCCAATAAATTGACAAATTTTCCAAGCAGAGTCGATACCTTTTCTAGAAACGGCCCCAGAAAGCCACCCGTTAAATTAATGAGCCTTATAATACCCACTGTTAATGAACCTTACAGTGATGATCATTTCTTCATCACTTTGGCATAAGCTTCTACAATAATCGAGCTTTTCTATACCTAAGCTTCGTAAAGTGAGCCGGAAAACAGATTGCTACAGCGCATTCGATTAACCATCGTTTGACCACGTCCAGAAAAAATAAACGATTTTTTTTTACAATTTTCGTTCCTGCTAACTTCACAATTCTAAAATTCTCTTTGGAAGCTAAACGGTTTGTTTGCGAGAATCGAAACACTCATGTAAAGTTGGGCTCCCGAACTATATGAAACCAAAAAATTTTTCATGTTCTATATGAACTAGAGTAGTTTTAGAGTTCTAGAGTTCTGGATATAAATTTTAAATAGTTCCGCGGAACTTTAAAAGCAAAAATCCGTTCTGGGGGCTCACTTCACGCGGCCCCCACTATCTTAGAATTTCTGTTCGTAGAGAGTTCCTGTATAATTTCGCAAATAGTTTTGTGATTTTTTTGAAAATTTTGAAAAAAATCGCCGAAAATGAGTTCCGGGTAGCCCTCGAAGAGTTCTAATGAAAAAAAAAACGGATGAACAAGTCCCGAAAACAAACCGTTTAGCTTCCAGAGAGAATTGTAGAATTGTGAAGTTAGCCGGAACGGAATTAAAAAAAAAATCATCTTTTTTCTGGACGTGGTTAAACTTGATCAAACGAATGCGCTATAGCATTGTGTTTTTCTTGACTTTTTCTTAGACTTTTAGACTATTTAAAGACGTACAAAGCTGAAACATAACAATCCACGCATACATTCCAACTTCCAACAAGAATGTAAGTTATCAACAAAATGGAATTGATTCGATTCAAAATACTGTGCTGCTATTGGTCAGTTTTACCTTTGCCTTAATGAAAATTTGTATCTTCTTTCTTAATGAGACGATTCATATTTAATATGCATATTACTGATACTTATAAAGAAGTGCCATTAGATTCGGGGAGCGCTTAAAGACCGCTCCGCCGAACACGATCTCTCCATTGAGCTACCCTGGGTCAAGGGTACAACAGCCATATATGTGCCTCAGGTACGTATTTGGAAAAAGCTAGCGATATTATTTTCTCGGAATTATTTAGAAAAATCTGGCGAACGGGAATTTCCCAGCTAGCCCGAGAACGTCACAATATTCCAAATATCCATCACCTAATTTTGTTTAAATATGGGAGTGTTAATTTGGAGAATATTAATTAAATTAATGCAATTAAAATTTCAGGTGACATTGTTAGTGGTTTCAGAAGAATGGAAAATCGTGAAATGGTAGAACCAGAAAAACTAACGGCTTGCGAGTATTTCCCTTGTTAAGAAAAATATATTAAATGGGTCAACCGGGGGGCGTGGGGTATGGAATAGCCTCACGAAATAGGGGTTTGAATTTTATAACTGGTGCAAAGATTTGTTAAATATTCCATAATTATTGTTGTAATCAAATTGCTTTGTTGTATTAAATTGTGTTATTTCAAAATACGGATGTGTTTGTATTAATTATATTATTACTTGGGTCTTGTTGAATGCACTTATTTTATTATTATTATTATTTATTAAAAAGACACATGCACTATAGGGTAATACCTATGTTGCTCGGGGAGCGGTGCACGAGCGGAGATATAGGTTCACGTTCACCTGCTTGAACTGTTGCATCGTCCTCAGGAAACATTTCAATTGGAATGCTATTCCAAAGAGATGCGGTTCTGTATACATGAAATTTGGAGGTGCGAGGTGAAACGAGCTGAACCTTATAGGGATGACCTATTGCGGTTTGACGTGTACTTCTTCCCGGCTTCGTTCTAGATCTAGATGGAAACAAAGTTCACGAGCGTGTAAAAAATTGTTTTGAAAAATCGACACTTATAAAAACGTTCTCTCGAAAAGTTACTTTTCTCCTGGGTATCTCGAAAAAGGGGACAAAGGAACCAATTACATGAACTCATCATTCATTCATAGGATATTAACAGAGAAGAAAAAATTTCTCCAAGAATTTTTTGTTCAAAAATGCAGAAAAGTATTTCTTTAAACGCCATAAAAGGACACTTTTAGTAGGTATACCCTCATAAATCTTAGATATTTAGGCAAACATTGGGAAAACAGAGAGGGTGCTCTACATCTTTTCCAGTTGTAGTAATTGAGAATAGTCTAATGTAATAATTAAGAATGCATTAAATGTATTTTTAGCATGGTCTACTGTATCTTAAAAATAAACCAATCGCTGCTCAGCTACTCAAATATACGCTTACTCAATTCCATTTGATGCTTTCTCAATTACAATTAACGCATTCTCAATTACAATCAACGCACTCTGAATTACATTTGACTATTCTCTATAAGAATTAACGCATTCTGAATTACATTTAACGCTTTCCAATTACATTTTACTATTCTCAATAAAATTTAACGTATTCTGAATTACATTTGATTATTTTAGATTACAATTAACGCATCCTGAATTACATTTACCGCTTTCCAATTACATTTGACTATTCTCAATTAAATTTAACGCATTCTAAATTACATTTGATTATTTTAGATTACAATTAACGCACTCTGAATTACAATTAACGCATCCTGAATTACATTTGACTATTCTCTATAACAATTAACGCATTCTGAATTACATTTACCGCTTTCCAATTACATTTGACTATTCTCAATTAAATTTAACGCATTCTAAATTACATTTGATTATTTTAGATTACAACTAACGCATCTTGAATTACATTTGACTATTCTCGATAACAATTACCGCATTCTGAATTACATTTACCGCTTTTCAATTACATTTGACTATTCTCAATTAAATTTAACGCATTCTAAATTACATTTGATTATTTTAGATTACAATTAACACATCCTGAATTACATTTTACTATTCTCAATTACAATTAACGTATCTTGAATTACATTTGACTATTCTCAATTAAATTTAACGCATTCTAAATTACATTTGATTATTTTAGATTACAATTAACGCACTCTGAATTACAATTAACGCATCCTGAATTACATTTGACTATTCTCTATAACAATTAACGCATTCTGAATTACATTTACCGCTTTCCAATTACATTTGACTATTCTCAATTAAATTTAACGCATTCTAAATTACATTTGATTATTTTAGATTACAACTAACGCATCTTGAATTACATTTGACTATTCTCGATAACAATTACCGCATTCTGAATTACATTTACCGCTTTTCAATTACATTTGACTATTCTCAATTAAATTTAACGCATTCTAAATTACATTTGATTATTTTAGATTACAATTAACACATCCTGAATTACATTTTACTATTCTCAATTACAATTAACGTATCTTGAATTACATTTGACTATTCTCAATTAAATTTAACGCATTCTAAATTACATTTGATTATTTTAGATTACAACTAACGCATCTTGAATTACATTTGACTATTCTCGATAACAATTACCGCATTCTGAATTACATTTACCGCTTTTCAATTACATTTGACTATTCTCAATTAAATTTAACGCATTCTAAATTACATTTGATTATTTTAGATTACAATTAACACATCCTGAATTACATTTTACTATTCTCAATTACAATTAACGTATCTTGAATTACATTTGACTATTCTCAATTAAATTTAACGCATTCTAAATTACATTTGATTATTTTAGATTACAATTAACGCACTCTGAATTACAATTAACGCATCCTGAATTACATTTGACTATTCTCTATAACAATTAACGCATTCTGAATTACATTTACCGCTTTCCAATTACATTTGACTATTCTCAATTAAATTTAACGCATTCTAAATTACATTTGATTATTTTAGATTACAACTAACGCATCTTGAATTACATTTGACTATTCTCGATAACAATTACCGCATTCTGAATTACATTTACCGCTTTCCAATTACATTTGACTATTCTCAATTAAATTTAACGCATTCTAAATTACATTTGATTATTTTAGATTACAATTAACGCATCCTGAATTACATTTTACTATTCTCAATTACAATTAACGCATCTTGAATTACATTTGACTATTCTCTGCTATAACAATTAACGCATTCTGAATTACATTTACCGCTTTCCAATTACATTTGACTATTCTCAATTAAATTTAACGCATTCTAAATTACATTTCATTATTTTAGATTACAATTAACGCACTCTGAATTACAATTAACGCATCCTGAATTACATTTGACTATTCTCTATAACAATTAACGCATTCTGAATTACATTTACCGCTTTCCAATTACATTTGACTATTCTCAATTAAATTTAACGCATTCTGAATTACATTTGATTATTTTAGATTACAATTAACGCACTCTGAATTACAATTAACGCACCCTGAATTACATTTGACTATTCTCAATTACAACTAACGCATCTTGAATTACATTTGACTATTCTCGATAACAATTACCGCATTCTGAATTACATTTAACGCTTTCCGATTACATTTGACTATTCTCAATGACAATTAACGCATTTTAAATTTCATTTGACTATTATTCTCAATTACATTTAACTAATTCTGAATTATATTTGACTATTCTCAACTACACTTAACGCATTTGGAATTCATTTGACTATTCTCAATTACATTTAACGCATTCACAATTACATTTAACCGTTTCTCAATTACACCTGGAAAAGGTGTAGAAAATTCAAATCCCAATAAAACACGATTGAACTTAATGATGTCGAAATAATTAATCATCAGAATTCTAATTTATTTTAAATACGTTACAGATAAAAAATCTTGCAACGAATAATTCCCTCTATACTCGTATAACAACCTACTTAAATAAGTGCTTCCCAGAAACGATAAAAAAATGTGTAATTTATTCAATTAACCGGCAATTTGTGGAAATAGTAAAGATAAGAAATTGCAATTTGTGTAATTATAGTAAATCATCTTTCGGTATTGTGTTTTAGATAAACATAATAATTGTTTATTATCTTATTCCAGAACATACTTACCTGCACGTAAAAACCGAATGTCATCTTTTATTTATTTATCGAACAATTGACTTTTAGATAACCGTAAAATGTAATACTTAGTATAGGAACATAATTACAGCTCGACAAGAATATCTTGGCGGTTGTTAAAGGAGAGAGAGGTCCTAGAACGAGACAGAAAATCACCCCACCACCTTATCTGTTTTAGTACATTCCATGTAATAAATTTTGATGTATAATAAATTTTTAACAATGTTTTGACATTGATACTTGACGTTTATATTTTATTATGTTTGTGACAGTTAATTATTGCAAACGTAGTGCAAGCTTTTGAAATGGCAAATTTTAAAAGCCAAGTTGCTAATGAAACCCTTTCCGGTCAATTCTGTGAAATTATTAATAACGTTTATAAATATTTTCTTGGTGAATCTAAAAATACTTGGTCCTATTTTACCAATTAATCAAGTTCAAAAACGGGTTGCTGCTGCGACTGGCATTAGTGAACGGACTGTTCAAAGGATACCTAAGTAGTGGTGGAAACAAGCAGAATCATCGATGGCCAAACGGATAAATTTACTTCTCCTGGTAAAAAAAAGAACTAAATTAGCAACAAAAACCAACTTGGATGACTTTGATCAATGTTTACTGCGTCGAATTATACATAATTTTCATACAACCGAAAAAATTACTCCAACGCTCAAGAGGATCACTGCAACATTTACAAAAGATAACGAGGAAATGGATCAAGGAAAAGTGTCAGAAAGGTTATCCATAAACTGGGCTGTCGGTGGAGAAAAACAAGAACTAATAGAAAAATTTTGTTGGAAAAGCAAGAAGTGCGATATTTGCGTCTTAAGTTTCTTAGAAGGATGAGAAATTATAGAGCCGAAGGTAGAAATATAGTGTACATGGATGAAACGTATATCCATTCTTCTCATGCTCATCAAAAAGCGTGGAGCGACGCCAGTGGAGAAGTTTTGTCGCAACCCGCCTCCAAAGGACAACGGATGGTAATCATTCACGCGGGTGGAGAAACTGGTTTTATTCCTAACCTAATGCTTACGTGCGATTTAAGTCGAAGACGAAGAGTGGAGACTACCACGACGATATGAATTATTCCAACTACAAAAAATGGATGGAAACCAAGCTTATTCCAAATTAACCGCCTCACAGCGTATTTGTGATTGATAACGCGCCATATCATAATGTGCAGTTAGATAAACCACCTAACTCTGCTTCAAGAAAATCAGATATGCAGCAGTGGTTACAATAAAAGCATTTAATACAGATTTCCATAAACCAGAATTGTATGACCTCATCAAATCGAATAAGCCGAATTTCAAAACCTACGAAATTGATGAAATTATGAGAAGACATGATGTTTGCGACTGCCTCCTTACCACCCAGACCTCAATCCTATCGAGTTGGTTTGGGCGGATATGAAGCACTATGTGGCAGACAGAAATATCACCCAAAAGTTTGAAAATGTACAGAATTTATGTGACGAGTTTTTTGTGGTTATACGGCCGAGCAGTGGAATGCCAAGTGTGACCATTCAATCAACCAACAAAAAAATTGAGAACGAGTTAATGGTCAGAGAAGGAGCTATGTATATTATAGTGGGGGATCTAATTATTCAACTGGGAGGCATTAACAACGATGAACATATAATGATAGTGACGAAGAGAAACTATTCTGATAGTGATAGTGATAATTAAATATATTTTATGATGATAGTAATAATAATTAAATAATTCTAACTAAAACTCCCGTGTTTATTTTAGATTTTCATTTTTTCATATTAATTGAACGCAGCCAAATTAGCTTATAGTTCATAATAAAATTTAAATGTCAAGTATCAAAATTTTACAAAATTTATTACATGGAATGTACTAAAACAGATAAGGTGGTGGGGTGATTTTGTGTCTCGTTCTAGGACCTCTCTCTCCTTTAACAACCGCCAAGATATTCTTGTCAAGCTGTATGTATATTATTTAAATAATAGTATACAGGTGTCCCATTTAAAATGAACTAGGATACATGGGGATCTCTTTCTGAAAAAAGCTTGAAAATCGAGATTTCTTGTTTTACTCATAGTCACTTTTTATAATAAATTCGAGGAGCGGTTCGCTCTCACAAAATCTATTAGAGGAGAAAATTTAATTCCCACAAACGCTACGTAAGATTCCCCACCAGGGTATCACTTTGACATTCCACGGTTCGATCTGGAGGAAAATCAATACCGCATCACTGGCGATCAATACTAGTCCCGGTTGTAGATTTTGTTTTGGCAATCTAATCCACTGTGTTAGTATTAGTACCTGCAGTGAGCTAGATGGAGGGATACGGAGATATGCTGAACAGGAATAATTGGGCCAATGGTGCATGTGAATCAGTACTTCATCCCGAGCCTTCGATCGAGTCCGGCTAGCATATATCAAACGGGATGGGCGAAAGGGAGTCGATCCCGTCGAAAAGGGAGTCGAAACTGAATCTTGGTCAATACCCGAGTTTCGTATTTGAAAGGATGTGGTATAAAGGGGAATCAGTTCTAATTCCTTCGTTCAAGGAAAAACTCCGATCAATTTTCGAAATTTACGAGGAAAGGAAAATGAGTGAAATATGACTGCTCGGATCAGGTCAATACCCTGAACGAAATAATTAGAAAATAATCTCGCTTGCCTTATCCAACACCCGAGGCACATATATGGCACGGCTATCGTCTTGTCCCAGGGTGGCTCAATGGGGAAATCGTGGTCTTTAGGCGGAGCGGAGCGGTCTTTAGGCGCTCCCCGAATTTAATGACACTTCTTTATAAGTATCAGTAGTATGCATATTAAATATGAATCATCTCATTAAGAAGATACAAATTTTCATTAAGACAAGGGTAAAACTGACCAATAGCAGCACAGTATTTGGAATCGAATCGGTTCCTTTTTGTTGATAACTTATACTTCTTTGTTGGAAGTTGGAATGTGGGCGTGGATTGTTGTGTTTCAGCTAATGATGTCTTTAACTATAGTCTATAGAAAAACTTTCGTGAAAAGAGCCGGACAAAGTCATGAAAAACATATTGCTATAGCGCATTTGTTTGATCAAGTTTGACCATCCAATAATCTCGTTTGGCCACGTTCAGAAAAAAGATGATTTTTTAAAATTCCGTTCCGGCTAACTTCACAATTCTCAATTCTCTCTGGAAGCTAAACGGTTCGTTTTCGGGACTTGTTCACCCGGTTTTTTCGTTAGAACTCTTCGAGGGCTACCCGGAACTCCAATCAGAACTCATTTTCGGCAAAATTTTGCAAAAAAAATCGCAGAACTATTTGCGTAAATTTACAGGAACTTTAGAACTCCAAGTTGCTAGCTGTCACATCGGAACTCATTTTCTGAGGAAAGTGGGCCCCGTGACGTTAGCCCCCAGAACGGATTTTTGATTTTAAAGTTCCGCGGAACTATTTAAAATTTATATCCAGAACTCTAGAACTACTCTAGAAAAATTTACTGGTTTCATATAGTTCTGGAGCTCAACTTCACATGAGTGTTTCGACCCCCGCAAATGAACCGTTTAGCTTCCAAAGAGAATTGTAGAATTGTGAAGTTAGCAGGAACGAAAATTGTAAAAAAAATCGTTTATTTTTTCTGGACGTGGTCAAACGAAATCTATGGGGTGGTCAAACGATGGTTAATCGAATGCGCTGTAGCAATCTGTTGTCCCGAGTTTTTCCGGCTCACTTTACGAAGCTTAGGTTTGAAAAGCGCGATTATTGTAGAAAGTCAATGCCAAAATGATGAAGAAATGATCATCATTGTAAGGTTCGTTAACAGTGGGTATTATAGGGCTCATTAATTTAACGGTTGGCTTTCTGGGGCCGTTTCTAGAAAACGTATCGACTCTGCTTGGAAAATTTGTCAATTTATTGGTCCAAAAGCGATTACAAAAATGTCGATAAAAGTAATTTGAGGCCGATATTACCTTTAAAAACGCTCACAGACATACGCCCGTTAGCTTAATGGGCCTTATAATACACAGTGTGTTCCATATTTAAGACCAGAACCTTATTAGAAAATGCTTTTAAAAAATGTGGCCTTAAATAAAAAAATTACCTTCGTATCGTCCTTTTTTTCAAGAGGTGCTGCGAAGATACCGCAAATGGATACCAATAGGAAGAACAATACGACCAGAAACTTCATAATTGCAGCTGAGCAGAACTAGAACTAGATAACTTGACGATTCCGTGGTGTAACTTTTTCGAGTTTCAAGTTATCTTATGGAGAAGTTATTACTGCTCCTTATATATCGTTCCATTAATGAAGACTGAAACAATAATTACCTCTGCTCATTAGCCTTAATAATTATCGCCATTTGTAGTAGGTAATGGGCTTTGTATAATTATATTCAATCGTTTAAGTTGTTTTAAGTTATCAAAAAGTCATCTTTTGTATTCAAACAATTTAACAATCACCAGGGGGGCACTAGACTCAGTTTTGGCATGTGTTTTAGTAGCCTAGGGTGTATCATTTGGCGCAAGCCTAACCCACCCTTTTATCTGCTTTTACCTTTACCACCACAAAATGTGGTAAAATTTAAGAAATTTTCCCCCCAAACGCGGCCTCTGGCGACCTAGCTAGGACCAGCTGTCACTATGTCCCGAAACACCATAAAGCACGGTCCTTCTTTATCCCTTCTTTGATTGGTTAGTAGTAGTTTTGGGTTAGTTTGATGGTCTTGCCAAGACAGCTGCCAAAAAGTGGGATCTCTCAGCAGATGAAAAAAAAATACCCCTAGACAGGTGCTGATAATAATTTATAAGGTGTATGGGAATCTATACCCCAAAACACACCCTGAAATGTCTCCATTATATCCAGAGAAGAGGAATTGGCAGCATAGACTATGACCAGACACATCGTCGTTTTTTTTCACCAATAAAAAATGTTTCGTCTTTTCTCCTCTTTCTCCCGCTTCAGTTCCAAATTTTGGGGAATCACACAAGCGCATTTGATAAAAAAAATAATAATAATTTGAGGAAAATATTATCACGCCTCGATCTTTGATGGAGGATTTCACAATTACACCTACCTACAGGTTGACTTATTGGAAACCCTCACGCGAATCATCCGCATTTGGTAAGGAGTGAAAGCTCATGTTTTCGACCCCCTGACTCACACTTCTTGGGAATGTCATATTAATTCAAGACTTCAGTACAGTGACTATAATAATAATAGTGTTAGTGAGTCTGCTTTAAAACATTTGGGGCGTCATTCAGCCTACTTTGTGTTGTAAGTAATGAATCATATTTCAGTTTACTACTACTGCGTAAGCTATAAATAGCCGGTGGAACAAAGATTCAGGTGTTTATGTTTGATGGGTATTTTTAGCCTCAACAAGAGAGACACAGACAATAAATTAATATGCACTGATGAAATTCCACCTTATTTATCCGCACGACGCAAGTTATTCCGTCACAGTGATATTATTGACTTAGTTATTGAGGTGTGGGATTTGAAGAGTGTACTGTAACGATGTTATTACGTCACGGGTGAGAAAGTGATTATTTTCGGCACGGAAGTTACCAAATTGACTTTAATAATAACCAAATCTGAGAAACATGAATTCGACATCTTACGCTTATATCCCCTCGTGCTCAACAATTCGAGTAGATATTAAAAAAAAAATGTTTTTCTTGCCAACCAAACCTTGCTAAGAAGAAAAATCGGGCTGATCAGATCTTCTCTATTTTGAGAAAAAAATCGGACTGATCAGACCTTATCAAACCAGACCTTTGTCAAAAAAAAAATTGAGCTGACCGTACTTGGAAAAATAAAAAAGGAGCTGATCTGACTTCGTTTAACCAAACCTTGCAACAAAAAGTCAATCTATCCAAGCCTTGTCAAACAAACCTTGCAAAAAGCAAATTTGAGCTGACGGGACTTTGTCAAACTGAACTTTGTAAAAAAAAATGAGTTGACCGTACTTGGCGAAATAAAAGGAGCTGACCGGAACTTGCAAACAAACGAGCTGATCGGACTTTGTCTAACCAAACCTTTCCAAAAAAATCAGGCTGACCAGGCCTTATCTAACCAAATCTTTGAAAAAACAAATTTGAGCTGACAGGACTTTGTCAAAAAAAAATTGAGCTGACCGGACTTGGCAAAATAAAAAAGGAGCTGAGCGGAATTGCAAAAAAAACGAGCTGATCTGACTTTGTTTAACCAAACCTTGCCAAAAAAATCAATCTATCCAAGCCTTGTCAAACCAAACCTTGCAAAAAACAAATTTGAGCTGACCGGACTTTGGCAAACTGAACTTTGTCAAAAAAAAATTGAGCTAACCGGACTTGGCAAAATAAAAAAGGAGCTGACCGGAATTGCAAAAAACCGAACTGCATCGGACTTTTTCTAATCAAACCTTGCCAAAAAAAATCAGGCTAAGCAGACCTCCTCAAACCAAATCTTTGAAAAAACAAATTTGAGCTGACCGGACTTTGTCAAACTGAACTTTGCCAAAAAATAAAAAATACAGCTGACCGGACTTGGCAAAATTAGAAAAAGGAGCTGACCAGAACTTGTGAAACCTCACTTCATGTGGTGGTGAGCCGTGCCATAAACGCTTTTAGAGAATCTGATGGTTCAGTTAATTTTCGGCATGATGGAGGTCGAGAAAAAAATTGCAACCCCTGTCGCTGTTTGGTTTATGGTTGTTCGAAGAAGGTGCATTAGAGGAATTCGCTTGACCGAAGACGTGCAAGCCATCCTCCCTTGCCCAGTGAGCATCGTGTAGCTTGACTTTTGATTTGAAGGAATGATAATCGGAAATGATCAAAGGAGAGACTCGGTAACTTTGAATAGGGACTGGAACTAAAATGGACAAGATGGCGCGAACTGGAATGAAAAGTTACTATAACAGAATTGTTCAAGAATTTGATTATTTTGGTCCCCCTGTAAGATTAATTTTTCAACTCCATGAAATAAATTGAAAAATTAGTACCTAAAGGAACACGTAAACGGTTTCTGCATCTTTAACAGTTTTTCTAATTAATTATATCTAGACCAGTGCCAGAAAACCATTTTGTAAATATTCAAAATGGATTCTGAAAAAAAAATAGGACAAGAATTTTATTCAAAATTTTGTTTTTTTTTTAAATAAAAACACCCTGTATATAAAAAAATTGCACCAATATAAAATCTTACATCACATCCTAATAATTATTTAGAGTCCTCGACCATGCAATATGGAATTATATAACCGTAAATAACGACTTCTTTAATATCTAAGTCAGTTCTCCGAAATCAAAAATGGAATCTAACGACCGTCCTTTATTGCTGTGCATCTGGTGCGCAATTTCAGGAATAACTTTTATTGATAGAGCTCTCGATCATTGCATTCGATTGCGCCAACAATGTTTATCCATTATTATTTGCGATGATGGAATTACTTCCTAGAAAACCATTTTAAATATCCAAGCGGAACGTTGTTGAATCTGTTTGGGGAAATGCAATTTTCATTTGTTGCGCATTACTGCGTGGCAAAATGGGCTGCGCTTTTATTTGTACCAAGGTGACTTCGGACAATTTGGACGTTAAATTTGAAATTTTC
Organism: Malachius bipustulatus; assembly: GCA_910589415.1. NCBI lineage: Eukaryota > Metazoa > Arthropoda > Insecta > Coleoptera > Melyridae > Malachius > Malachius bipustulatus. The sequence continues at coordinate 36,982,841 of OU342636.1, forward strand.
AATGAATTACCTAATGAAGTTTAATTTGATTGTTTTAATTGTTGAATTCAAAAATTGCGGGTTTTTCGAGATATCTGAAAAAAAGTGAACTTTAGTCCCCCTCGACCAACCCCTCATTCCCCCCAAAAAAAGCTTTTCTCTGGGACACCGTTTTTGGAGAAAAAAAATTATTTGTGATTTTCTCTGCTGTAAAGAACAAACTGTATTTATCTTTTTTTGTAGACGATCAACCTCTCTATCAGACTCTTTAGATATTTTTAGAGTTGCCAAAAAACTCTTAAAAATCGATATTTGCGAAAAAAATACGAAAATTGGTTATTTTTAAAGTTTGGCCGATAGCCGCTCACCTGACAGCTTTTTTGAGAAACTATTTCTATAAAGTTTATAAATATAGGCTTCAACTAAAAGATACTGTCAATAGAAAGTCACTTCGTCTTACCGTTACCAAGAAAAGTCCAGGTAGGTGTTACCATGTAAAAATAAGTACGGCCCTGAATATGGGCTTTAAAATTCCCTGATCCGGCCCATTTTCAATGGGTCGTATTTGAAGGTGTCAAAGTACCAGCCTGCTAAATTTCAACCCGATCGATACAACTTTCAGACACTTGGAGAGTTTCCTAGGCAATTCCCGAAAAATCCAGAAATTCCAGAAAAAAATAATACTTCCCGGGAACGAATCCCGCTCATTTTTAATGAGCTTCGTCGCATTGCTCACGGTTTAAAATGAGCCAAATTTCAACCTCCTAGGGCAAAAAACGGCTGTTTTAGACTGTTTCATAGCTATTTCCCAAATTCTTCCATTTCATTTCAGAAAGTTGGAATTTTTCATTAAACCAGAGCTTTCTCGAAGAAACCAAATCTAATTTTTTACCAGACGATGAACTTCTCTATCAGAATATTTCGCTGCTTTTTTGAATTGTTGAAAAAAGTATGAGAGAAAATCGATTTTCCTCGAAAAAAAAAATACAAAACAGCATTTTTTTTATTTTACCTGATCGCTGCTCACCTAATTTTTTTTATATTTCTACACATTTTATACTTACGTCAAAGCTTCCCCTAAAAATATACGCCGACAAATTCACGCTGCGTCGTACCGTTAATTGTCAAAAAAATTCAGATAGGTGTTACCATGTAAAAATAAATACGGTCCTGAATATGGGCTTTAAAATTCCCTGATCCGGCCCATTTTCAATGGGTCGTATTTGAAGGTGTCAAGGTACCAGCCTGCTAAATTTCAACCCGACTGATACAATTTTCAGACACTTAGAGGGTTTCCTAGGCTATTCCTGAAAAATCCAGAAATTCCAGAAAAAATAATACTTCCCGGTAACGAATCCCGCTCATTTTTAATGAGTTTCGTCACTATTCTCGCGGTTCAAAATGAGGGAAATTTCAAACTTTTGGGGTGAGAAACGGCCTTTCTAGACTGTTTCTTAGCAAAAATTAGATCTAAATGACGTCCTTCGCGATGGTATGGTTACCAGAGACTTACGACAATTTTCCAAATTCTTCAATTTAATTTCAGGAAGTCGAAATTTTCGTGAGTAATGAAACTTTCTTGGTGAACTGGATAAGTAGCGGAGCAAAAAATGTATTAGAGCTGTGGGTCATATAAAAATGGGAACGAGGCAGAATGCGCAATAATTAGTTTTCGCTGCCACCATCTTGGTCCTAATCCCAGCTCGGCATGGTTGTGCTCATCATTAATTTAACTATTGTTAAATCGAGAATTTGTGTCTGGCTAAATGAGCTCGATCTCGAAGACAAATCACCAGAGTGGAAGGAATATGTCTTATCTATACAGTTAAGACCGACCTACCTCTTCAAAAAAAAAGTTTCGCTATGAAATTATAAAAAAAAAAAAATTATAAATGGGAATAATAAAAAATCAGTAAAATCAAAGTAGAGGACGAACTCTTCCCACGACTTCCTCGATTCCGCGTTGTCTATTGCGGAGTCTAGGCAAGGTGACATGACACGGATTTACACATACATACATCCATACCCATACCTACAACAAACAAACTAGACCACATTCATAATATTACTCAATAATACACACATATAAAAATCATTCATTATTATTACCACTCCGTGGCGTGCCAATGCCAAAGCCAAGCCAACATAATCCAGCCGGCGAGAATTTTGAGAACCGCTGGTTCAGCGGTATCAGTGGGGGATTATAAATACGCTTCTCTTCTCGGAAGTGAGGATTCCCTGAAATACGCGCGCCGGCCATAGCCGAGCCGAGTGTGCACGGCCGACACAGTTCTCAGAACGGGGGCTGGACTGCCGCGTTGCCGGTTCTGACAAGAATGTTTGTCATCTGGGGTTTTATCAATTATCCGACTTTGTACTACGATTTTTTTTACCTTATCTTGACATGACTTTTTTCATCGAGCTTTTTTTATCTTTTTTTATCGACCTGACCTGGCTTTTTCTTGTCCAAAAAATTGAAAAAAAAATGCAAAGAAAACTGACCGAATTATGAAAAAATCGAATTTAAGAGCTGGCCGGGTTAATTTTAAGTATGGGGACCTGATTCCCCCCTACTAGCACCCCTCCACTAAGTCAGGTTTTTGGTCAGGTTAAGTTTTTCCCCCTTAAAATTCAAGGCCCTTACGGCTTTTTCTATATTTTACTTTTCTTCTTTATTTTCTTGAAATTTTAGTGTAAAAAATACCTGACCTGACTTTGCGGAGGGGAGCTAGTGGAGGGGAACTCAGGTCCCTATACTGAAAATTAAATTAACCCTGGCCAGACTTAACAAAAATCGAATCTTCGAGAGCTGGCCGGACATTTATAATTAGAATTAACCAATTTTTGACGTATTTCTATGCTTGTTGAAATCGTTCGTTTCGTCGATCCGGCAACACCGCGAGACCGCCACCTCTGATCCGCTAGCGCCGCCCGAGCGCCCGAGCCCGAGATCGCGGCTCGAACTCGAATTGAACTCACATCGTTGCGTGGAATCGAATCGAGTTTTCAGTCGCAGTCAGTGTCCGGGCAGGAACGGAATAGACAGCTGCGAACCGGACGGCCAATCATGTGTTCTGATATTCGGACTAGTCGAAGTTGTTAATTGTTAATTATTATTGTTGTGTAGTTTTAGTGATCAGTGTTGAAAACAATGACAATGTTGAATTTTAGACTTTCATATAATCCCACGAAAACGAAATAAGTAAGTGTCTTGCTTTAGCCTTTAGCTGTCAGATTTTGTTTATTCTCTGATGTGGGTGTCTTCTTTTTTTTGCCCTAGCAGATAGTTCTTATTGTTTTTTTGTTTTTTTTGTTATTATTGCAAGTTTGAAGATAAGGAAGTGGCTTTTTGTTGTTTATGTTGCCTCCGAGGGTTCTATATTTAGATTGGAGGTTATGTTGATATAAATATATTATTCAGTAATAATTCAATCATAATGACCTCTTGGTCTTATTACTAAGAGTGTCATTTTTCGTTAATTATGTTGGCCTTCAGGCCTTCCTGGTCCTGGTTATTACTTATTACGACATTTGCTTTTGATTTAATTTGTAAATTTAGGTACATTGAAACTGGCAGTTATCTTCATTCATAATGTTATGGGAAAGGTAGTAGTAGGCATTGGATCGATTGAATTATAAAAAGGAACAAGAATTTGGGCGTTTTTTATAATTGACAGGGTCTAATTGACACTCAGTTTTCATAAAAAGGGTATTTAATTATGTACCCTTACAGTACTGACTAAATAGCTTAGGAACAAAGGACAGTTCTAGTTGTAAATTAAATTAAAAATAAAAGAAGAAGAAGGCCCATAATTTGAACTTTAATAAAAATGAATTGATCGAATAAATTAAAAGAAGGGTTAATAACGAATCTGATCACTGTTGTAATTTTATAATCGTATTTTTGATTAAATACAAAACAGTGGTGTTTCTATTTTGTTATTTTAAATCGAGTAGATAAAGGTAAATAAAATATTAAAAGGGGATGAAAAAAAAATAAAAAAAGAACCCTCTCTTTGATTTTGAATTGTCAATAAACCAGTCGACTGAATTAAATGAAAATGAACAATAATCTGGGCGCGTTTTAAAACTTCTCAGCTTTAATTTATTTAACCAAAAATAATATGTGGGCTAATTGGATTATTTAATTTGCCCTGTTAAATGAAAAATTTCAATTCTGGGAATTGTGAAAACGATTCGTTTGTGTTTTAGGTACCTTCTGTTATTACATAATCCTGGCAATTTCATTCATCCATTCATTCATAAGGTTCCTGATTTGAATGCAATGTAAATTAGGCCGAACGACCTTGAATGTTGCTGTAAAACACTGCCATGAAAACAGCTGCTAAAAAGCCAAAAAGCTGCTAAAATAGCTGACAATTTTTGACTATACTGTTGTTTATTTTTTGGGGATGAACGACATGATTTAATTAAAATAAAATACCCGCCACTGTAGTTGTTTGCAAAAAACTATTCCTGATGTACCTACCTTGTAGGTACATACTTACTGGTCCAAGTGTTCTTCTGTAATTTTTTCAAAATTTTCCTATTTTGGCAAATCGAGTTATTTAATTTTTCATTTTAATGGGCATGAACGACGTGGTTTAATTAAAATACCCGCCACTGCAGTTGTTTGCAATAAATTATTCTTGGTGTTCTTTGTATAGGTGTTCTTCTGTAATTTTTTTCAAAATTTTCCTGTTTTGGCAAATACCGGCCTCCGAAGTTGTTTGCAAGAAATTATCCCTGGCGTGCCGCGCCTTATATACGTACTGGTTCAAGTGTTCTTCTGTAATTTTTTGAAAATTTCCCTGTTTTGGCAAATGAAGTTATGTATTTAATTTTTCATTTTAATGGGGATGAACCGAGGGATGAACGACATGATTTAATTAAAATACCCTTCATTGCAGATGTTTGCAATAAATTATCCTTGGTGTTCTTTGTATAGGTGTTCTCCAAGTGTTCTTCTGTAATTTTTTTTTCAAAATTTTCCTGTTTTGTCAAATACTCCCTCCCGTAGCTGTTTGCAAGAAGTTATCCCTGGTGTGCTGTGCCTTGTATAGGTACTGGTCCAAGTGTTCTTCTGTAATTTTTTGAAAATTTCCCTGTTTTAGCAAATGGAGTTATTTAATTTTTTTATTTTAATGGGGATGAACGACGTGATTTAATTAAAATACCCGCCACTGCAGTTGTTTGCAATAAATTATTCTTGGTGTTCTTTGTATAGATGTTATCCAAAGTGTTCTTCTGTAATTTTTTTTTTTAATTTTCCTGTTTTGTCAAATACCCGCTCCCGAAGTTGTTTGCAAGAAATTATCCCTGGCGTGCCGTGCCTTGTATAGAGGTACTGGTCCAAGTGTTCTTCTGTAATTTTTTGAAAATTTCCCTGTTTTGGCAAATGGAGTTATTTAATGTTTTATTTTAATGGGGATGAACGACAATATGTTTTAATTAAAATACTCGCTCCTGTAAAAGTTTTCATGAAATTATTCCTGGTTTACTTTGTATAGGTAGGTACTAGTTCTAGTGTTTTTCTGTAATGTTTTTTTTTAATTTACCTGTTAAAAAAAAAGGACACAATACATATATGTAGTGCGTTCAAAAATTGTCAGCTATCTTACCAGCAGCTGTTTTCACGCCAGTGTGTAAAACTACATAATCAAAAAATTCTCTGTCCGGCTACTCCGACATCTATGCTGGATAAAACAGGCGCAGAATATTCAAAATTATTATTTTTCTTTTTATTTTTTTGATTACCTATAAGTCCTACAAAGCGTCTTTTTAATTTAGAAGATTCAGTCAGTCATAGTAAATAAAAAAGAGGATTTTTCGTTCAATCATAATTAATAAGTGGTAAGAGAAGAATCGAGAAAAAAACTCAGGCGCTTTAAATCGCCAGATTTGGGAAACAAAAAATTGAGTTGCCGCGCCAAAGTTTAAACGGTTGTCGTTGGCTCAGCACACGCGTTCTCATTGGCGCAGGCGCTCGAGATTTTGAATTTTTTACCGAAAAACGAGTTATAATCGCATTGTCATCCAATTCTGAGCCGTGTTGAAAGTTTCAAGTCTCTGGCTCTTCAGGAAAGTACTTTAAAATCAATCGCAAGATTTGTACACACAGACGGACTGAAGCAATCGATGTGAAATTTGAAAAATTGTACTTACAATAATAATTATTAACATAAGAGGTATGAGTTAACTTCAGAATTCTGTTTAATTAATTAATTAACTAATTAATTAATAATAATTGCTTGACTAATGGTCTAATACCTAGGAATTAGCATTTTTTTACATAAGAACTAGTGTCCGATGACATTGAACTTGCTACCCAGAAATACTCGCATACAGTAACATAATCAATTATTATTAATCAGTGCCTAGTGTTAGTGCTGTAAGTGCTATAAAATGACATCATTTTTCTTGAAATTCAATCTGGTGTCTGCAATTTAATCTCGTCTCGCTTACTCGCGCGATTCTTGAAACTCCATCGATAAGGCAAACATCTGTCAGGATTGACAAGAAGCGACTGACTGGTCGTTATTATTTCTGCTTAAAAAAACGAGTTCAAGCGCTCCGGATTTTCCTGGAAAATACAATAATACGAAACGTTTCTATTTAAAACACCATTTATTTGTGTTATTAGTAGGTAGGTATTAGTATCGAGTATTGATATTTGTAGAAGGTCGAGGAGCTATGAATGATTTGGAAATAGGATACCGTGAAATAAACTATAAGTACTTATCAATTATTTACTTCTGGCTTGTAAAATTATGACAGTAATTAATTAAAATTTATCTCCCATCTCTAGAGATGTTGATTAATCATCCAACAGGATTAATTATTAATTACTTTCTATTGTTGTTGTTATCTGCATCTGCCCACTTCCTCGTAACAATAACCTCAATAATGCGTACAATCAAGAAGATTTTTTTTTATGAGAAAATATGGCAACAAACGACAAACGACACGTGTCGTCATTATAACTAATTGATTAATTAATTATTATACGTGTATGCGTGATAATTAGGGGAGAAATGAAAATGTAAATCTGATGACCAATGATAAAATCAGGAAATGCGGAATGCGTGTTCAACTATTTAATCTCTTTGTCCTTTGTGGGTTCATTTAAAACTGCGAAGAACGACGCAGGAGGCAAGCTATGTTAAAAATCTCGTTGCAGGAAAAAAATCTCGTTGCAGGAATAAATCTCCTTGCAGGAAAAAAATTCTCGTTGCGAGGAAAAAATCTCGTTCCAGGATAAAATCTCGTTGCAGGACGTAGTAAGTTGCAATCTCTACGAGCGGGAGTGCGAACTGCGAATCTAAAAAAATCTCGTTGCAGGAAAAAATATCCTTGCAGGAAAAAATATCCTTGCAGGAAAAAAATCTTGTTGCAGGAAAAAATCTCGTTGCAGGAAAAAACACGTTGCAGGACGTAGTAAGTTGCGATCTCTATACGGGGAGTGCGAACTGCGAATCTTGTTCGTCCTTTTCCTGCGACGAAGACCGTGTGGCCCGACTAACTGTCCTATTTTGGCCGTGGTGATTTGTCATAAGCTGATATGTCAATTTTTGTCAATCTTATCTATAGACGATTATTCTTTTCGCCGATTTCTTTACATTATTTGGGGATTAATAACATTTAGCGCAAGTTAACTGTCACCTACACGTGTATCTCGATCGGTCGTATTGAGTTATCTCTCTCTACGACCATGAAATGGAACAACAAACATCAAACATCAAACAACGGTTTAGTAGCGCGCTCGCTCCTTGGGAGACTTTTAATTTAGAACTCATTATCTCGGTTCCTAGTAAGCCAGTAAGGAAATAATTACACGCCAGTGAGCAGATATATTTACATACTTACTTACTTACTTACTTACATAGGTAGGTAGGTACTTCTAGTTCTAGTCATTAGCGTCGTGTTCATGGTCTTGGTCTTCTTCTTGGTTTTTACTGTCATCGGTGCTTATCAATTGTTGGGTATAAAATAATCATTAACCTGGTTTTTTGAAAATAATCTCGTGTTGTCTTTTCGAGGGATAAACCGCTGACCAAAATTTGTTTACTTCTTCGCTTGTAGTAGGTAGATATCCTGGGAATTTCCTCTTTTCATCTGGATTTTTTAAGACCTCTTCTCTGTTAGCTTTGGAATTCCTTCCGTTTCATGGACATTTCCGCGTTATGTAATGGATCCTGCTACTTCTCGGAAATTCCTGCAGTTTCCTGCAAAATTTCAAAACTCTACTTCTACGAAGATTCAGCATTCGTGTATGTATTTCCTGGAATTTTTTGCATTTTTGCGCATAAAATATCTTCAGAATTCCTTGAGATTTCATCCGTTTCTTTCCAAAAATCTTCGCAATTTAATTTTTTTCTGCATAATATATCTTCACATTCCTTGTTATGAATTTTTCTTTTCTAAAGCTTTTGCTCTTTTTGCCAGGAATGGATTATTTTCTTTTTTGCAGGATTCTTCGGTAATTTCCTGCGTCATCTATTTATGAATTCCCGCCTCTTTCTCTGGAATCTTCCTCTTTAATTCCTCTTTCCTTGCGTATTCTTCGGGATTCTTACGCGATTCTTCTGCTTGGATACGCGTGTCTTCTCTCTTATCTTTCCCTGAAAGTTCGTGTCTTCCAATCCAATTTGCAGAATTTCCTGCTGCATAAATCTTATCTTTATAGCAGGAATGGATTTTCTTCATAATTTGCAGGATCCGTCGGAAATTTCCTGTGTCATCCATTTATGGATGACTCTTGTTCTTCAGGATTCTTGAGCATTCTCCTCTTCTCTGTCGCGTCTTATCTTTCTCCGAATTTTCGTGTTTTTCAATCTGCAGAATTCTCTAAAACTTCCAAATTTTGCACCTAACCATGCAGCACTCAAAATTGTTGCATCTTCTCAGAAATTTTGTTATTTCCCAATGAAAAATATCTTCAGGCTCTTTATTTTTTGTGAAAACTTCGTCATGTATCGCTTGGGGAAAAAATAGTACCAGAAGGTCTATGTAGCTTTTTAAAAATTATGTCAAAACCAGAATTTATCCAGTGGCGTAAAAATTAGAGGGTAGGTTCAATAATATGACTTTTTGTCTTGAAATCAAGTAAATATTCTAACTTAGAATTTGTCCCCTTTACTCTGGGACACCTGTATGGAGAAAAAAGTAAAAGACTTGTAAAAAACCTCTTTTGATAATAATTATGAAGGATTTTTGGTTATATTTTTTTATTTTCGAAGGTTTCTTATTTTTACTTTGTTTATTTAAAGTTTTTTTTTGAAAAAAAAAAAGTTACATTTTTATCCCATTTCAATGGGCGTCTAAAAAAATTAAACCCCTCCCCATCCTCTTTTAAATTGATCAAGGAATCTTTACTGCAATTTTCTGTGCACTCTGTATGAGTTTAGTATGGATGCCGTTGCCAAAAGAGCTTTATTGATTAAGTTCGAAGTTACGGAAGTCAACGTCCTCTGCGCCAAACTTCCGATTAAAAGTCACGTCTTGCTACGAGAAGTCACGGGACGGAAATACGATTGTTATTATTCCCACGAAGGAATTAGATACCATAAGAATAATAAAACAATAAATGCAATAAAAATGTGATTTAAATGTACTTTTATTGCAGATTATACACGCTCTAATAGCCTGTCGTCATATTTTAAATTATTAATCCACAACTTACGTATTATGACGTCATAAATACCTATACACTGTCCTCTCGAGTCATTTGCCGTTCTTAGATAAATAAACTCTTCTTCACGTTTATCTTTATAATTTTTTGCTCGAAATGGTAACCAATCAGACCCTTTTAACAATGTCCTTTTAACCTGTATTACCGACAGTGGTAAGCGTCAGTGTCGGTAAAACAGGTACCCTAGTTAATATAGTAGAAGTATAGGATGTAGATATAATTAACGAATTTTACGCACATGTTGCGAGTAAATATCGTAACACTCGAACCAAATTAAAATTTACAATGTAATCGCTTGAATAAATTAATAAAAGTACCACTTTCACGCAAAGTAAATATTTTCTCACTCACACACCGCCGACTCGGTTGAAGTGTTTATTTGCGCGACCTAATTTCCCGGGAAAATTCGTGATAAACAAACTTTATCCGGAAATACTTACTTGTTGGTGGATGCGTAAATAGTTCAAGAGGAAAGTACCTATATACGCTAATGGATTTGATCGCGTCATTTATTTGGCAATCGTTGTCAGTCTGATTGGAGGCTGCGCCAAAATTCCTAGTCGAAATATAACTTCACTCAGACTTTGTTGTGGTTGCGAAGTTAGACGAGGCTACTTGGAAATTTATTTATTAATATGCTGAAAGTGGGGAGACAGAAGAGCAGACTTTGTTATTTTGTGTGTACGCGTCTTCCGATTTCGGAGAAATTTCTATTTTTATTCGTATTTTTTCTTCCATGTCAGCAATAGAGGGCTTTTAATGGTGTTGGACAGTTTATCTGTCATCATTTGACAAATGACATAATGATTATGATGATTGTAGATAAGATAGGGTACCTGTATTATCAACACTCAGTGTCGGTAATACAGGTACCCTATTCTGATAACAAAGTGTGCATGTAAAAGTTTGAAATGTCGGATCAGGTGGTTTAATGTAAACAATAAAACAACTATGTATATTTACATTTTCTCTGATTCTATTAATAAAATATACATACATACTATACATGTTTTTGTTTCCAAGAATTTTCCGGAGTTATTTGCACATAGAAATGAATTAGCGGTTCAAAGAAAATTACTTTAAAATGTTTCGAATTATTATTGAAAGCATGACACAATAATAATAATAATTAATTGTGTTGCTATGGCGCAATGCCTCGATTGATTGGTATCCATTATAATTTCTTCATTGGTTTTTGCAATACTTGCAATATAATTTATTATTCGATATTCGATATAGGTCGATCGATTAATTCAGGTTCGTAGGTATTACCTATAATTTTCATTAAATGAACAAAATAAAATGTAATAATATGCAATGCTTCTAGGAAAGACAAGCTATTATGTTATTATGTCCGGTTGAGTAATTACAGTTTTTTTTGCTTAATTGGTTTCTCAGGAAAAAGAGGCTGAATCTAATAAGATTTATAATTTGGAAATTAATGCTGGAATTACATTATTAGGAATTATAATAAGAGTCATTATTTTGCTTCACTCTACTTGACTTCCCATTGGCTATTCGTGGGTAGGTAATTTCTGCTAAAACATTCCAATTAGCGGTAACTAGCTAAAAAAGCCAAAAGGAGTTAATTTCCCGACCAAATAATAAACGATTACAAAAATGTCGCCAATGCAGCTACCACTTTTCGTAACTGATGCAACAATTCCTAGAACATATGAACGGAAGATTGCGTGCGCATGCGTAGGCGAGCTTATGTTCAATTTAAGGTTAGATTTCTTCAACTCGGAATAATACACCAGACCAGAGTGTAAAAAAATCGTATTTTATATCAAAGCCGAAATTCTGAGTTGATTTGTTTCACACAATTAACAGTTATGATGAAATGCAATAATTCAACAAAGGATAGTTGTGAGAAAAAAAGCTGACCGTAGAAAATAAAACATCCAGAAGGACGATTGGATGACATTCACAGCACTCTTATCATTTCTCAGAATACCAAAATCGATTTAAATACCAGTTTTACATTAAAGAAAATTTGTATTATGAGTAATTCAATCTTACTTTTTCGTCTTAATAATTGAAATGAGTGACGACAGGCAGAAGTGGCAGGACAGATGTTGCCTGTCTCGCACTCATGAACATGTAGGTAGGTAGGCAGTGAAAAGTGATTTCGTGAAGATCGAGTGTGTGATTCGTGGAATTAGGACTTAGGTATATGACAGATGCTATTCAGGGAAGAAATAAAACGAGCAGCTGGCCTGCTGGAAAAATAATCCGGAGGGTTCTCTGTTCTCTGTAGACGGAAAGGCAAATAAACCGAAGCGGGGTCTAGAATTATTATTAAATTTAAATTGCAGTCGAGATTTGCATTCATTTTTCAGCTTCCAAGGCTTGATTGAATAGGTACCACGACTGCAGGAAATACCTTGACGAATGCCGGAGAATCGTATCTAATTTATGACAGTCTGGTCTGGACCCATGAACCACGAACAAAGAACAAAGCGAACCATGAGACAGGGATTTCGGTGAAGGAAAAAGAGGTAAAAGATCTCGTATCATCGCGTGTAGGTTGAATAAATAATTTGGTAGAAGAGATTGGATTGGCCAAGCTAAACGGTAATAAGAGCAAAATAATCGGTAATGACCAGTAACAGTGACATTTTTTGACATTCCTGCAGGAAAATTGACGTTTCTGACAACAACAATAATAATAATACCCACATGACAGTTGTTAAGGTGCTGTTGTATTATTATTTCAAAATAAGTGGTAAATGATCAAGGAGAGTACCTACCTAATTTTGAATTTTCATCTATAATGGACTTTCAAGGTCATATTAACTTTTTCTGTCACATTATTGAAAATTGCTAAATTTTGAAGGTTATGGAATCCACTTCGATCACGGATATAATATCAAAAAGAAGATAGCTGAATCACAGATAAAATGTCTTATGAATTTTCCAATTGGCCGATGCTAAAGCGCCGATAATTGTAGCAATAATAAATCCATGGCCTTGCAATTTGATTGAAATTTTAGGGTAGGTACAAAAGCGAACAATGACCAAATGACCTGACCATCAGGTTTTATTTAATCAATTTTTGGTCATCTCGGTCGGAATTATTTTTTTATTAATTTCAGAGTCTACAAACTTGTAATGGGCATGAAGAGAATAATTGGAAAGTTATTGGCGCTCTACCGATTTTGGATTTTTAGGTTTATTACTTATATACCTAATAAGTAATTTAATGTTCGTCACAAAACGTCACGAAAATTACACCAAAAAGAGCGAAAACAAGACATTGACGTTGACGTAATAATAACATTTAGTGTCAGTTCTTAGTACATTTACAAAGGAAGGTCGTTGTAGGTAATTTCGTTGCGCCTATTTTCGTTTTTATTATTCGTTCGATTTCAAAGGTCGTTATTTTTAGCCGACCAAGCCGCGCTGCCGTCTCTCGCTTGCAGTTCCCAGAAACAGCGTAATAAAAAATAAATCGACTCGTAATCACAGCAATCAAGTAGTCCTTGCCTTGCATAATCAGCCCGACTACTACGACTACGACGATTGACGACCTTTCCTTTTACGCTCTGCTGAAACTGGAATTGATTACAGAAAACAAAGTCCTGTTTTAACCGCCTCCTTTTGAATAAACATAAACTCGCACTCCCAGGAAGATTAAAAGCGGGCAAATTGTTTACTTTCGAAGAAGTGGAAGATATAAAACGCGGCATGCAAAGAAGAGCGAAGAAAAGAGAATGTTATAATATAATATTCCGCGAAACGACCGGAGACTGAAATTCTCGGAAGACAACCCGGCGGTGCCGGCGATGGTGAAACCGACGGACGGCAGTGTTGCCGCGTCGGACACAAAAAGAGCCGGGCACGTTCGTTGCCCTCTTGCTCTCGATCCCAAACGGGGCGGAATGATTACCCAATCATTGTTTCATCAATCAATAATCTATTAGTTACTGCTGTATTATTGATAATATAGCGATTAGAGTTAGAGAGAGTGACGCTCCTGCACTATATGGCAATCGGGCATCGATTCGACCTTATCCAGAGCGCGTTGGGTTGGAAGGCGTATTATTATACACACACATACAACGACTGCTTGGCTCTTGGGCCGATTTTCACTGGACACCTGCAAATCTGCAGACTCGATACCGGGAAGTCAGTGTGGCAGGTAAAATAGTCTAGACATCCCCTGAGGGTATGAAATCTCGGCATTTTTAGCACTGTTCAACTTCGGTGTGATGATAAAAAATAACACGTGCAGCAGCACCAGCACTCCCTACCGTTTCATTTTTCTTGGAGGCGTCTCTAGAATCTAATTTGAAAAAATACCCAAAAATTTATTTTATTTTATGAAATTTAATTATAATTAGAAAATCATGCTGAACGCAGCCACTCTCCTTGTCAATTTTTAACGTGGTTGCTAAAGCGCCGATAACTTCCCATGCGCATCCTCGTTTTTATGGAATTTTCAAATTCTGATGTTGATTGCTAGCGATTTTGAAATTTTAAAGTTTTTTTCTCACACAGAGATGATCCAAATATGATGGACAGGTTGTCTGGTTATTGTCGGGTATTTTCCCCCTCAAATTACAAGAAAATTACACGCCCGCGCATTTTGGTGCTTGGTATTATAACGTCGCCCTTTTTTTTGAAATTTATAAGTTCTAAATTAGGTCTAACATCTTAATTAGATTTTCATTTAATTAGAGTTTTTAAGTAGCTTTTTTTATTTTGGTTCTGGTGTTTTAACTTTATGCGCAGAAGTGCAGAATCAGATAATGCTAGAAAAAAATCACAGGTGACGGTGATTCGATTAGTTTATCACTATTGATGGGCATACAATTTTATAAAACAATGTTTTAGAAGTGTTCTTAAATTCATCAGAAAAACCTGATCGAATCAATCAGTAGATGATCGGTCAATATTGATAAAACAATATGATGTGTCATTGTACAAATTATAAAATAACGTTAATTAATTCCATTACTCAATCATTTATGTATTTAAAATTTTTTTAGTGTGCCACCGTTTAGTGAGATAAGTCAATTATTATTGTTATTATGTTACTTCTCATATGACATATGTCTTTATATGATGTAAGAATAGAATTGGTTTAGTTCTGTGTATTCTATTAGTAGTTACTAGAATCCAGTAGAAGTATAATAATAATGCTGTTTTTCTTTATAACAAAAAGTAATAGGTAAAATCAAGTAGGTAAAAAGCAAAATTGTTTGCAATCGATGGATCAGTCGGGGAATAAAAGAACAGACCCCTTAATTTTTATAAGACAAATGCGCACAGTACATGCGCAGCAGTGATAAAAATTAGTATTTCCTACTTTATGGATCTTAAATATGAATTACCGCCTCTACTATATAATGAATCTTATTCTCGTTATGATACAAATCATCGTTATAGTAAACTAGTCAATTCAATAATAGTGGCGCATTATTAATTTAGTACCTAACCTATAATTTGCTTTGACAGTTGACATGACGAAAAAATAGTTCCATTACTCAATAATTTATTAAAAAAAATCTAGTGTGCCACCGTTTATTGAAAGAAGTCACTTGTCTTATACTTATGTGATGTAAGAATGATAATGTTAATGTTGTAAAATTTTGGGTGCGTTCAGTAAATAGCAATTTATGCTTGTAGGTATAAAGAGTTGTTAATTAAATTTGATGTAGGTATCAAGAAATTCGATTAATTGTTTATGATCGATCGGTAAAAAATTAATAAATTGATAAATAGAATAGAAAGCTATAACAATTTACTGGGAACTGCAATAAATTATACCTACCTACTTAACCGGACAATCCTTCACAGGTGTACCTACCTAGATTGATAAGTATCTATATAAAATTTAAAACATCTGTAAATGGAAATAGGTATAGTGGCTACTTTAATTATTTCTGGCTAGAACTCGAGGATTTATTGCAGGTTGGAATGCAGTGACCTGGACGTTCTCAGAAAGTGAGAAGAGCTGTATTATGTCCTCGATATGGTGTAGTAAGTACACATTGGCTGCGTTGCCAATTTTTGCCATATTTGCAAGCGATATTCAAATCTATAATGAATCGTTTAAATAACGGATCTTTGATCAGCACTGTTAGCACAATATTACTGTTTTAATAATTCAATTAATGTTTAGATCTGGATTTTCAACCAGATTTGGCAACGCAGGGGCGTTTTAAATATTTAAATTTGGCAGCAACGTCTTTGAATATTTCAATGGAAAGCGCCAATTTAAAAGAACCAGAGCGGGAGTAAAATGGTAGGAAGTATGACAATTGACAAACATAATTACTGTTGTGAAAAGAATTGCCGTAAAAGTATTTGTTCGTAGTATTGAATGAATCCGTGTATTGTATTCGGTTTCAGAGAACGCGACAATAGAGAAATTCAGGTGTTTGTGCCGCGTTATAGAAATGGCGCTTTTGTTATTACGTTTCTCTTTCAAAAAATTGAATAGGTAGAATAAAACGGTGGAACCCTTCATAGAACTGGAACTGGAGTGTCGAGTGGGGAATTTCTAGAAATAATAAATTTTATTGTATTATATGACATCGAATAAATTGGATCTGGCATCATTGTAATGGATGCTTGGCTAAGGGACTCTAATAATAATAAAATATAATTTTAATTCAAATATTATAAAATGATTGGATAAAAATCAACTGGGCGCATAACTACACTTGTTGATTTAAAATTTAAAACAAAAGTATTCTTCAATGAAATGAATAATTAACATCCTGTTATTATGGAAAAAATACCAATTCTAAAAACTTATCAGTAGAAGTTTCCAATAAACAATAATTGCAAAACTATTTAAAGTATTATTATTTAAATATAAACATTGATAACGACAATATTATACAAACAATAAATATTCTTAATTTGCTTGTACCTATTATTATAACAAATATATTCCTGGAAGAGGGAACCCGTTCTATTTAGGTAGGTACTATTTGTAAATCTAATCTGAAGATCGACTTTTAAATGTATTTTTCTTCACGGGGGGGCTGAAGAAGAAGTGTAAAATTGGGGATGGTGACCTAATGAGATTCGGGGAATTCTTCGACCTAACTTCCTCTTAATAGTTTCAACAAGAAAAAGCTCGATATCTTTCTTGGAAAGGTATTTCCGGTAAGTGGACTATTATAATAACCTACCTCTTACCGTCATTTCAATTTCTTGGGTATTGACTTATTGTGAGAGTTCTTCTTCTTGTTCACTAGTTCACTTCTTCTCTATCTCTAGTCTAGTCTAATAGTCTTGTGACTCTTATACCTAGCAAGACCGTAAAACTACCTATGTATTGTGATATTTTTTAACTTTATATTTAAAGCGCGTGCGTGTAGTTTAATTCTTTTTTTATAAAC
Organism: Malachius bipustulatus; assembly: GCA_910589415.1. Classification (NCBI taxonomy): domain Eukaryota; kingdom Metazoa; phylum Arthropoda; class Insecta; order Coleoptera; family Melyridae; genus Malachius; species Malachius bipustulatus. Next base: position 36,999,872 of record OU342636.1, read on the forward strand.
ATGGGCGTGATTTCTAAAAATAAGTGCATTACGATGATTCCTAACCCTAAAGTGAGTTAATTTTTTTTTATTATGTCCGTGGTTAGTCTAATTTTTAATTTCCAAACATCAAAGTAGGCATGAATGAAATGTCTCTCAGATTTGACTGGCGTGACCTTTTTTACCGACAGTGAGTCAGGTGTAATTCCAATAATAAAAGCGTCTCCTGACACTGACTTTTTCGAAACTAATTTAAAAGGGAAAAAATCCATGTGACGTTATAATGCGCAACCGCGCCTTTTATAAGTTTCAAGTAAGCCAGTGTCGCGGGACGCTTATAAAATAAATTTGTTCGATTTAAAAAATTCTTTGCACATCCACATTTGTTTTGTGCAAACACTGGGTGATCATTAAAAATTAACAAAAATTTCCCGTGATTGTTTCCTTTCAAATTTGGTAGGCAGCTTTTCCCGGTTATTGATTTTTTCAAAATGTGCTTATAATTATAATAAAAAATGTCAAATTTGACCGGTTATAACAGGACGTTTATAAAAGAGATAGTGCAGTTCCTTTCTTTTTTAAATTCCAGTAAATGCAATATGTAATTAAAATTAATTACGTGTTCGTGTCATTTTCTTTTCGGTTAACGAACTCAAACAATATTAATTTTCTAAACCGTTTAAGCGTTTCTTTATCGGGTAGGTAGGTATATCGACAAAAATAATGAACCGATGAGTCAACTACTAACTATTGTTATAAGGTGCTCACTGCTCATACCTTTAATAGGTATCTTACGGCTTACGGTTCAGTTTCAAGTAGTGTAGGTAAACTCAATTCCTGGTATAACTTATTAATAAATAAGTGTTTAAAAACCTGTTTGTCTTAATACCCAGTAAGAGTAAATTCAGTGTATATTTGTGTTTTTTCTCCTAAACAAAAAATGGTATTTTATTTTAATAATGTTCAATTTCATCATTGCGTAGAATAGCCGAAGCGTTTTGACATATTGTATTTTTTGTCTTCATCTCTAAAATGGCAACAAGGGGCAAGTGGGAGGAGCTAGGCCCTATTGTCACCACTGTGATTAATAAAGTCACTGTACGTGTTGTTACAATTATTGTCAAAATCATTTCAAACATCAAAAGTTAATGTCAATCAAGTTTCAAGACTAATATTAGTATCTTTGAATATAAAACATCAGGAAGGACTATAAATAAATTGCCAATTGGCCCTTCCGGTGAACGCTACGGAATTATGTAAATTTCTTCACATATAAATGTCTTCACATATTTCCAGATAAATAAGTTTTTCGCTTTTTCCAAAGTTCAGCTGTTTTTTTTTGCAAGGTACGACTTAAAAGGTCCTACCAGCTCCTTGTTCATAAAACCAGGTCAGCTCCGAAAAATCCATTTTTGAAAAGTCCGGTCAGACCGATTTTTTTTTTTTTTGCAAAGTCCGGTCTGCTCAAAATGCGATTTTTGCAAAGTCAAGTTTGCCAGAGTTTGATCAGCTCGGAAATGACTTTCGGAAAAAAAAAACGAGCTGACCGGGCTTTGCAGATATCGATTTTTCTAGCTAACCGGAGTTTGTCTAATCGGACCTTATAAAAAGAAAAAATCGAACTGACCGGATTTTTCAAAATAAAAAAAAAAACGACAGCCGGATTTTTCAAAAATCGAATTCTCGAGCTGACCGGAATTTGAAAAATAAATAAAAAAACGAGCTGACCGGACTTCGAGCAAGATTCGAATTTTAGAGCTGACCGGAGTTTGCCTAACCGGTCATTGTAAAAAAAAAAGGATTAAAAATTGAGCTGAACGATCCTTTAGTAGAATCTACACTTCACTAACTTTCAGTCCACGAGCCGCCACTGGATTGTTGTCTTCTGGCGATGGCAGCTGTTTGGACGGTATAGTTTATAGTCCTTCCTGACGTTTTTATTTCTATGATTAGCATATAATTTTTCATATAAATTAATAATTGTTATTTATGTATCTAGTGCGCTAAATTGAACTTTGACAAGATTTCTAGACAGTGCACGAAATATTTGTTGCACTAGATCGCGAAATAATTCGCTCACGCTGCCGAGTAGACCTAAATAGGCCTTTTTTCTTATTCAGATGATTTCGTGCTCAGGACTTTTGACTCTCTTATTCAGTTTTATTACTTTTTTCTTCTATTATGACTTGAGCACCATTGTGCAAATAGCCCTTTTTATACCCCAATATTTTGATTTGAATGCGCATGCCTAGCCGTGCTTCCGTTTCGAATAAAATATCTCGATTGAAAGGAGACTTTTTAGGGTACCTGTATTACCGACAATAACGCTTCCTAAGTGTCGGTAATGCAGATTCCCTAAGACTTGCACATAGACGCCCCTTTAAACATTCTCATTGCTCAGTACTCTCATAGCGCTTGCGCTAGTTGACATCACTATGATATGAGGTTTCATTAGAGCGCGTAAATTTAAATTAAATTAAACCAAACAGTTTAAACCAACTGCAATACATACATCAACATCACCTCCAGTCTCCAATAAAAAAATCATTTTATAACTTTTATAGTGCGCATTAATTAATAATTGATTTTTCTTTTTTCCAGAGGGCCGATCCAGGTAGCGTGGCATGGCCCCGTGCGATGTCCTGTAGCGCCGAATGCCCCAATTGTCGGCACGAGTTCCAGTGCTGTCCCCAGTCGGCGCGATGTTGCCGAGCGCCGCGCAGATCCCTCCATTCGCTCAGCGGCGGCGGCCTGGTGCTGCCGACCCCGCAACCGCCCCCCGTCACCGCCCCCGTCACCCCCACCGGAGTCGGTCCCCAGGTCTCCCCCAGCATGCCGCTCGCCTTCGTGCTGCCGCCGCCCTTCACCCTTCCAGCCCTAAGGGTCAGTACCTACTTTCACTTTCAGCCGCAGACGCTTTGAATAACAAAAATTTTATTACAGATCGGTGGCCCCCTCAACACCGCTCCAGAGAAGCCCATCAGTCCGGCGCCGGTCAAGCCCGAAACGGAACTGGCGAGACTGCAGGACACCGTACGGGCTCTTCGCCAATCCGGCTGGTACCACGAGGGCCTGCACCATCAGCAAGCCCACGAAAGGTTGAAGAGCTGCTCCGTCGGGACGTTCTTGTTGCGCAACAGCTCCGACCATCGGTACTTGTTCTCGCTGAGCGTGCAGACCGGTAGTCGAGGGCCCACGAGTGTCAGGCTCGTCTATCTCAGCGGTTTCTTCAGGTTGGACGCTCAGGTAGGTTAATTAAAAAAAAAAAACCGGAATAAATGATTAATTAACGATAATTTCTGCAGCTCCACCTCCAGTCGACCATGCCGTTCTTCTCTTCCGTGATCGATCTGATTCAGTACTACGTCGAGCAGTCCCGTCTCTGCCAGGACAGCAACTCGCAGGTCTGGATGGACCCGCAAGGGAAGATCTTCTCGTCCATCTTGCTGACGAAGCCCCTGCGCAAGGAGACGGGCCCGGCCGATCTGAAACATCTGTCCCGTCTCGCCGTGCATAAAGCCCTCCAGGCCGGCAAGCCTCGGATCGTCGGGCTGCCCGCCGAGTACACCAAGCTGGAACTGCCGACCGCTTTGGCCAAGTATCTGGGTGACTACCCTTACACTGTGTAATGTGTAGAACATTAATTAAATTATGGACTGAAATGGGGGGGTAGGAAGTGTTGTTCTTGTTCTTGTTCGATTGATCAATTGGATTGGATTGGATTATGTGCCTCGTTTGTTCCTCATTATTGAAGAGAACAAACTGGAAAACTGGAAAGACTTGATTGAATATGTGCCTCAATTTATTTATTTGTTGCCGGTATTATGGAAGACTTTATTACTGGTTGAATGTTTGTACGAATGAATGTTGTATTTATATCGAAGAGAAATGGTGATTTATGTAAATACTTTTTTAATTAACGCTTGTTTTGATCGATCGTACTGAGACTGGTGTTGAGTAAAAATTCAGTGAGATTCTATTATTAAATGACATCACACCTATACCTGATTATCTGACCATAAGATGTGCCCACCTTTATGCGACTCAGGTATATTAAATACTCAACATAAGTCAATAATAGAAATGGTTAAAAGTGAGACTTGAGACTAGAAAAAAACCGTATTAACAACAAAACGCGCCTTATCAGTAGCGCTTAGGTAGAATAATTAATTGTAACTAGCGATCGTTCCGTTTAATAATCGACCAATCGTGGACAGTCGTCTGCAAGTAGTGCGTGGTCACTTTTACAACTGCGTTCAGGTATGGTCACCGTTAGATGTGTCGTATCGACAGCTTTAACCAAACGGGTGACCGAATCGTTACCAAAATTATCACCGAATCAATTTTCGGAGTCGGAAGATCATTGTTTTTTGTTTTTTGAAACATTCCAAGCTTTAATAGTAATATAAGTGTGATTCTTCCATCTCTCTTTTTTTTGCATCGGATCTAAAGAGAAAGTGAATCTCTAAATTTTCATTTACTTAGTGTTAGTGTTAGTACTAGTACTAGTACGAATACTAATTAAGTGATCAATTATTATTGTTACAGTTGGCAAGACTGGAAGTAATCTGTATTTACCCCAGCTGGCTGTCACAGTTTGTTGTGGTTTGTGGCAACTGTAACAGTAATTTATTGGTCATGATCACTTTGTACCAAGGAATAAGTACTAGAACTAGTGCTAAGTGTAATAAATTCATTCATTACTGTTACATTATTTATTTACATTGTTGATATTTCAAATTCTCATTAGTTTTAGGTTTATTTCTATAAAAAAATTGGTCAATTTTTTTGGGGTAATAATCGATAACTATGGAGGCAACGTTTCTTTTAGAGTTCACGCCCTTTAGCTTTTACCAAGATCACAATTATTTTAAACGATGCAAAAAAAGTATCTAAAACTGTCAAATCATAGTATAATGAGATTTTTCATTTAAGAAGCACGTTCCTTCATAATAATAATTATTAACCCATAAATTGTTATATATTTTTTTATCTCGTTTATGTATAAAATTGTAATTGTATTTATTGGTTTGAAACTAAGATTTGTTATATTTATTGTTGTTTCATCCCCATACATTCTCATAATTAATTCGTAACATAAAATTAACCCCCTTATGTGATATTACAGAATTACAGAGACATAACAGAATAAGGGGGTTAGTCTTTTTGTTGGCGGAATCCTGCTGTGTGACATTGGATCTCTCCTGATTCCAAATCTTCTTCTACAGGTTTTATGGCCTTTAGTTTTTACCAAACTATTTAATCAGACTAGAGTATTCTAAAAGTAAGAGGCAGCGATATCTGAGTAGTAGTAGTAGTTTTGAAAATTAATGAAATCAACCTTGATCACAGCAAGATTCTCCCTGAAATAAATAAAATTTAATAAATTATTTCTACAAATTGTTTAATTCATTATCTCTATCTGTCTACTTAATTAATTAATTGAAAAAATTGTTTTATTTAATCGAATTCTTTATTGAACTATCCAACACTTTGTTAGGTAAATAAATAAATAAATAATTATTATGTAACTTCATTAATAATTAAGACACGAGGTTAACAGACAAAATATAATGTAAGTTTGTGGTCTTGGTCCGAATCAAAGCAGTTGAAAGCAGTGACCTGTACAAATGTATGCGTGTTTAGGTAAAATGTATTTATTTCCCTAGTAAAACATTAAATTATTTATTATTTAATAGTCACCTGATTTTATTTCCTCTCCTCTCGATCGACCTGTAACCGAAAAACAAAATTCTGTCAATCTAAGCGACACTTTTAGTCCAAGTCTATGAAACGATTTACAAGAAAAACAAATTTGCCTTTACTGTGCTCTGAGAAAGGCTAAAATTACAAAAAAAAAGAAGAACTAACCTAACCTATCAACACTGTCAGTGATAACGTCACATTTGACAGTTGCAGGGTTGCCAATTTTACTGGATGTACAATTGTCCTCTTAGATCAAGAGTCAAACTTCATGACCACATTCACCACTGAATTTATAATTTCAACCAATCACGACAACAATGGCAATGTCAAGGGTTTGTTTATTTTATTTCTAACTTATAACGAGACACCTTCGCGAACAATGATTCTAGGTACGTATTTGTTTGTTTACTTCCTGAATTTTTATGATGAAATGTGGCTTTCGCAACAATTCTAGTTACATGACAGGAATGACACATTGACAGCCAGAGTGACAGTTCTAGTTCTACTAAATACCAGAATGGTTCCGCATTCTACGTTCGAGAACGTGTCTACGAACCGGTCAGAGGCTTCGACAGCGCCTCAGGGAACTATATAAAAACCGCCGTGGCTGGAGACAGTCGATCGTAACTTGGACATGTTAATGTGAAAGCTAAAGTATCACAGAGTGAGGAAGACGCATTATGCTGTGTTAAGTAGAAAACGGAGTGAAGTATAGACAAGTGGTGTAATATCTGTGTATGGAAATAAGAGGACAGCTGATTATTTAGATTTAGAGGTTAAGTGTATAAGTTATATTTGTGCTGGAGAATAAAGAATTTTGAAAGAAAGACTTAAATTCGATTTTAATCAGTGTGACGCCCTCAGTGACGTCACACTGAGGGGCGACCTACCAGACTCGTTATAATCAGTTTCCGGCCATTTCCATGTGGAAAAAATCAACTTTTACATTTAAAAGACATCATCACTTATGTGACATTTCTCAGGTAACTTATGTGACCTTTCTTAGGTAACTTATGCGAACTTTCTTAGGTAACTTATGTGACCTTTCTTAGGTAACTTATGTGACTTTTTCAGTGTTTACATGTTAAAAACTATGCGAGTTTTTCCGAGATACACACCAGCAAATAAAAACAGTATAACTCATCTCGTATAAAAAATTTCAACAAATTTGAAAGAAAAAATGAAAAGAGCACTAAGCTTTCATGGAGGAAGATCACGAATTTGAGATGCTCTGCGGTACAACTTTAAAATAATTAAATTAAGGGTGCAACAGAGTTCATTTAGTAAATTCCGCACAAATTAAAACATTCAAGAATGATTTCTTAATTCTTACCATAATTTTTAAGAGAAATTCAGCCTTTTCTCTTTCGCCCATTTCCGTATAACTTTAGTAATTTGTTCCGCCTGGGAATTCGAACTGTTCCGCAACAACTGCAAGACGTCTCCCAGCATATCTGCGGGGAACTTATTCGCAATCACACCCTGAAAAATACAGAAAAATCCAATTACCTAGTCTTAATTTATTCTCCCCATCCCAAAAAGGAGATGGGGAGAATGGGAATGAGAATTTAATTTTCATTTTACAAATCTGATAAGCGATCTTCACCTGAAGCACCCCGACGACGGCGCCCCGTTTCCCCTCCCAGAACTCCGGCCCCGGCTCGAGACGCTCCAGCATGTCGAACGCCTTCGCCGCGTGCCAGAAGTGCCCCATGCGGTAACAGTCGTTGGCCACCAACAGTAGCAGATTGAAGGCGTCGGACGAGGCTTCCGTCCGGAGGTACAGCTCCCACGCTTGCTGGGGACGTCCGGTCATCACGTAGGCGCGGGCGATGTGCGCCAGGTAAACCGGGTCGGACTGGATCGTTGGAGACGAGACCAGAAGGAGGGCCTCGCACGCTTCCGGGTAGCGGTGCAGCAGGGAGAGAGCCTGACCCAGGTTGTAGTTGAATGTATCATCTAAGATTATTATTATTATTATTTACTAATCCAGCATCCTTTATTTCTGTTCTTCAAGTAAGGGGATAATTACCTGAATGTAGGTAGCTTTTGATCGACGTTAAATAAACCAGCACTTCTTCGAATTGTGAGTTTAAGAAAAAAGTGGCTGCCATGCATTCTCGTCCGTGTATTGTATCGCACTCGCTGGTTGAACTCCCCACCAGGTGGAAGCATTCTTCTGCCGTCTTTAAGTGATCAGACTAAAAGAAGCAAAATTATTTACGAAACGTAATAAAATGTATTTTTTTAAGAAAACCGTACAGAATGTATCTCCTGTCCCAGAGTAGCATTGACGACTCCTTTCAAGATGTACTCCTGAGGAACGGTGGGCTGAACGTCTTTCATTAAATTGAACGCTTCCTTGGTGTCTCCGTTTTTCAAGTGATGTATAACCAGGTTCAATCTGGCTTCTGGTACCACATCGACCAGTCCGGGAAATACCTGCATGGCTCCTTCTCCGCCTCGAAAAACCACCAAATTGTGCCTCACTAGATCGTAACCGAATCCGACGTTGGCGGTATGATCTATGATGCTTTTTAACTCGTTTTCAGCGCCGGTTCCATTGTACAAACGGAAATGATTGCAGGCCTGAATAGAAAATCGAGAGTATCAGAAAATTAGATCAATTTTTTTATGATAATCAAGAAATAGGTACCTACCTTCAAATTCGTAGCGATTACTGAATCAGGATACTGGTTTAGATAGAGCCCTAGAACTTCTTGTGATACGTCGTAATAATCCAGCTTGTAGTAGCAGAGAGCAACATAAACATTTAAAGCCAAGTTTTCTCTGCAATAATTACAAAATAATCATTTATAAATCTCGTTTATATTACTAACTGTAGGTACCTATTCTGCGCAAGCAATCGCTTATAAATATCAATAGCCTCTTGATAATGAGCCCGCAAGTAATGAATAGCGGCCAGACTTAATTGATCCTCTAGAACGTCCTGTAATTGTTGATGGTGGTCCATTAAGCCTTGCTCGTCTCGCAATTTATGAGACAAATGAAAATTCAGCCTCGTCTTAAGACCGCAAGCGGAGGCCTTCTGTACCGCTTCTCTTGATTCTTCATACATGCCTGCCGGGGGACTATCATTAGATAACTACCCGTATTTCAAAATGAGACAATTAAGCAGTTACCTAAATAAAAGTAGCAGCAAGCGATGTTAAGGGCCAGATCGGGTGTATCCGGTTTAAGTTTCGAGGCGCTCTGATACGACTCCAGGGCCTTCTTGTAGTCGCCTCGATGGAAGGCGCAGTACGCAATCCAGAGCTCGTTATTTAGATTCGATTCTTGGTATTGTTTAAACTGGAAATAAATTATTTATATGTTTTTGAGTCCATCAATAAAAGAATTAGGCTTGCCTCTAGTAAAGTTATAGCCCCAGTGTAGTCTCTTTTCCTCAAGTAGTCTTCAAATCGAGGCAAATTGGTTGCATTGTCGGTGGGATTTTTACTAGGACCAGCCGTGTCGTTCCCGGTGTTAAGGGCTGGTTTGGATCTGCTTAAAATCTAAAAAAATTGATATAAATTATCTCCAAAAAAATTACAATCGATATGAGAGCTGCATCAAATTTCTTTCAGGCCCTGTTATTTCAACCAGGGTTCAGCGCAAATATTATAATAATTCATATTTTTTACTTACCATAACTGGAGAGGCGGGAAAATTATAAAATTCTTAATTCACTACCCTTTTTTTTATAAAAATTAAAAAGATTGTTAGTAATAAAAGTCCCCTTACAATTCTACGATTTTGATATTACGAATTACGCAGCTGTGTACTTCGTTTGTTGCCTTGGCAACTCTGCTGGTTTCATTTCAGTAATTCCCAGCTACAATCACAACAAATTGATGAAGTTGAAATTGACAACTGACAAGCCAACTAAATTAGAGATATACACTAATATAAGCTCAAGCTTGTTGGCTGCTGACAGGAAAGTTGCTAGAACGGTACTTCCTTTCAGTGCACCCATTAATTTTTTTTACAAACTTAATTTATTCATTAAACGAGCTAGGCTAGGAAAGCAAAGACAAAATGAAAGTTTTATCAGTGCATTTTACTTTTTTAAACCAGTTGAGTTAGTATTAACATAATGTAATTAAGTAGAAAGTTGGTCAAGCATTGATCATCTAGACAGCAGAAGGACTGTTTATTAGTCCGCCATATGATATTCAAATTTCAAATATGTTCTGTGTCCTTCCAGCTGTTTGAACTAGGGAACCTGTATTACCGACACTGACGCTTACTAGGGTAGCGCATTCTCATTCTCACAAAAAGTTGGGAATGTCAAATTTAACTTCATAAACGTCAGATTTTCCATGAACGTACAACTGTCTAAAAATTTACATAATTTGTTATTAAGTCCCCGTATTAAAAAAAAAGGTACAATAAACTTTTGCTGCGTTAGGATGTTTTAACAATAAAAAGAGGGCTTTCTAGTTGTTCGTGTTGCCTAAAGGTAACTTTCTTAATATTTTAAACTCATTATAGTCATAGTCCTCTATCAATACTTATTACCTAGTAAGCGTTAGTGTCGGTAATGCAGGTTCCCTAGTATGAATGGAAATGGAATAGTCTTCCTAATTTTTGAATAATCTTCAAAGATTATTCAAAAATTAAGCCTTGTCACTTGTCAGACATCATGACATCAATCAATTAATGTCAATTTGTTGACGTCACAATTTTTAGGTTATGACGATACTTTGTTTATTTTTCATTTTCTGTTTTTATGAATTATCATTTTATTTAATAATTTAATTCGTGATTTATTCCACTTTAATTTTACTTGTGCTCGTGGAGTACAAAAATACCAAAATGCTGGATAACGTGAAACATGTCATCTTGGTTTTATCAGGAAAGGGAGGTGTGGGAAAATCCACCGTCAGCACCCAATTGGCCCTAACTCTCAAAGAAAAAGGTTTTAAGGTGAGCTCTCTTGAATAGTCCACTAGGAAACGTTGCTAAAGAATATTATTAATTGACAGGTAGGCCTTCTGGACACCGATTTATGCGGCCCTAGTGTTCCTTATCTCACCAAAGTTGAAAACCAGGAGGTACATCAAGGCGAAAGTGGAGGGCAAGTATTATTCTTTGCTTGGTAGCCCTTAGAGATGGTTCGTCTTTAAAATAATTGAGGCTCTTTTGCAACCATTGCCAGGTTCTCCATAGAAATTTAAAGTTTCAAACAAATTAATTAGTCCTGGAATTTGCAGCGGAATTATTGTCCTAAATAGCAACCCTAAGTCTAAGTCTTCTTTTTCTCACCAAACTTTGCGAGTTTGAGTTCACAAAGCTTCAATTAGAGTCCCTCTACAAGAAGGGGACTTGACATAATTCATAATTTCCCATTACCTCCTTGCAGATAAAGTCTTACAGAGCAAGAGAAGTCGGCTAATTACTCCCATTATTGGTAGTGTTACCTTTATAGTAGGAACGAAGTCTCAAAGATGCTCCCATTAAGTTATTGTAATAAGCGAATAAAATCAATTTTATTTCCAGATGGATACCAGTATACATCGATGCAGATCAAAGACTCGCCGTGATGTCAATAGCGTTTTTATTAAACAACAGAAATAACGCGGTGGTATGGCGGGGCCCTAAAAAGACTGCCATGATCAGACAATTCATCACGGACGTTCAATGGGGAGATTTGGATTACCTAATAATCGATACACCACCTGGTATTATACCACAAGATAATGAATTGCGTTTATTTATTAAAGTAAGTCTCCTCGAAATATTCCAGGCACTTCTGATGAACACATCACGATAGCAGAACAAATGAAGACCGTTAAATGTGATGGTGCCGTTATAGTAACGACACCTCAGATGGTGTCGATAGAAGACGTCCGTAAAATAATCACGTTCTGTAAGAAGACTGAAATCCCAATTCTAGGTTTGGTTGAAAATATGAGCGGGTAAATTAATTATTATCGATTTTGATCAGACTTTAATCAAAAAACTACCTTTTTGTAGGTTCGTATGCCCTCATTGTACCAATTGCACCAACATCTTCAGCAGTGGCGGAGGGAAATCGTTGGCTGAATTGACGGGTGTTCCTTTACTGGGTTCCCTGCCACTGGACCCTCGAGTGGTGTCTCTTCTGGGACAGGCTTGCATTTCCGCGATTCCCGAGTCACCGATCGCTAAAGCATACGATGAGATAGTCGAAGGAATTATTAAAAAGAAATGAGTTGTTGACGGTTTAATAAATTTTATTTTGTTACAAGCAATTGTTTTATGAAGATGGTAATATGCCTTCTCAGCTTAGAACTATAAAAACTGAAAATGGTCTAGGTCTACCAGAACAAGCCCTGATTTTCTAAGGAACATTGTTGAATGATCTCCAAATTTCCTGATTTTAATTTACTGCTTATATCGAGGCTTATATTATTATAAATTCTGCTAGTTATTTAGGAGTACAGGCTTCACTTTTGTCCTGAATGCAAACTTTAGAGTAGGAGTAGGAAGTTTATAACATCTCTGCTTTGAGGTTGATTGCTGCTTTCCCAGCCCGAGGATTTTTTTTCAAAAATTAGATTCTGCATTGGGGCGCGGCTCAAATTTCAATTTATTTAGGTTTTCAATTTTCCCCCATTTAAGGGGGTACTTCACTTACAGAGCGATTAATTCTTGGGACGAACGGGAAAGTTCGAAAAGAGATAGTAAGCGTGAATCTTCCAGAGGACGTTAGGCTAAAGCAAGTCTGACGTGAAGTACAGAAACTATTATTGGGATAGAGTCTCTTTTGTTATGAACGTCAAGCCGCGGCAGTTAAATCATCAACTCAAGTGCACCAGATTTACACTGCAAGCAAAAGGCGATGGTACCCAGACTCCCAATATCCATATAGATTTACACAGACATGATTCTATTCTTTTATTACACTTCCTAACTGAATTCTGAATTGTTCAGAGTGGAAGATATAGGATTATAGTCGACTGAGGAAAAAAAATGCGTTTTAAAAATGTAAATTGTGATATCTTTAAAAACTAATTGAGCTATCGACGAATTTTTTTTTTCAATTGAAGTGCATACATAAGCGCTTTTTTTGGCGGTAACCTCGTTTTTAGGACTTTTATATTTGATTGTGAAATCAATAGGTAATTGAATATTTCCACAAAAATGTATTGATATTATCAGTCAGCGAGAAACTTCTTTATTTTTGAAAATTTCATTACACATGCAGCGAAGAAATTGGAGCCAAAATATTAAGGAAGGTTTTAAAAGATGAATTTTTGTCGTATGTTTGGTAGTTATTGAATTATGAATTTTTAATTGTGATCCGATTCGCGCGATGGCTGAGCGGTAAACGGACGCACGGACGATGTAGCCAATCGCTTGGCTCTCTAGTATGTGTTGTAGGTATCATCATCGGACTGAGAAGAAATATTTTGATTACTTTTGTAGCTTTTCCTTCATTCCCTAATCCCTATGATAGGTAGTTAACTAAAAACTTTCTTTTCGTAACATAATTCGCTTTCCGCATTCATCTTGCCGTTTTTCCGCACAAGCAAGTTAATAATTATTATTAATAACAACATAAAATATTTTGTAGGTATTATTCTCGTTTTTTGTACAGGGTGGGCAAATTTGGATGTTTCTATAGGAGATCTCGGTAACTATAAGAGCTATGGAAAAATTAATGGCACATTCTCGATCGCTTTTTTTGAGAGGAACTCAATGGTGAAAACCGGAACTCGCTATCTTCTTTTGTTTTCGAGCTATAATGAAAAGTACGATTTTTCACGATATCGACAAATGTCGATATCTTTCTTGGTTTTCAAGTTAGAGAAAAGATATTTGCACATCCTTGAGGCTCTTTTTTGAGTAGAATGGAATGGCTACACCAGATTTTGAATATCTTTTCTCATTTTTCGGTTATAACATAAAGTTGTATTTTTTTAAATGGAAGTCATAGTGGGCCATGAACTAATTAAATAGAGTATTTTTTCTCTTTGCAACGATATATAACATGTGTGTTAAAAATTTATGAAAAGTTACATTTTTCACAATAAATTGAATTTATCATGGTACCTTAGAAATTTGTTTCAACTATTTACCTAGTAAGCGTGAATGTCATTTAGAAAATTGTGCGACAACGCCTGTCAAAGCCAGTTTACGCAGTTTTTGAGTTAGAAAGTGCTCGTTTCACTTGCAAAATCACAAATTTGGTTTATGAAAACTACGAAAAGTATGATTATGTTAGAATGCTTTATACAAAGTAACAGCAATTCTGATATTGCATCCGAAACATACTTCAATCGTTATCCAGAGAGGAGACAACCCTACAAATCTATTTTTGAGAGGTTGAAGGCAAATATTATCAATCAAGTTCATTTTTTTTGCTGTAATTTTTATTGTTATATTTATTTGTTGACATTGATTTGTGGATTTGTCTCTCTTTCTGAATATCAGATGATATAAATATTAGAATTGTAACTATTTTGCATAAAGCAATCGAACGTAACATATAAAAAGTTTCATTGGTGATCAACCAGATTTTACTTCTTTCAAAGCGAAACAGTCACTTTCTAACTCAAAAATGTAAGAGAACTGGCTTTGACAGGCGTCTTCATATACTATTCTAAATGACATTCACGCCCACTAGGTGGCTAGTCAAAATAAAAATAAAGAAAATCTCAGCTAGCTAGATAAATTCAATTTATTTTGAAAAATGTAACTTTTCATAAATTTTTAACACACATGTTATATATCGTTGCAAAGAGAAAAAAAAACTCTATTTAATTAGTTCATGGCCCACTATGACTTCCATTTAAAAAAATAAAACTTTATGTTATAACCGAAAAATGAAAAAAGATATTCAAAATCTGGTGAGGCCATTCCATTCTACTCAAAAAAGTGCCTCAAGGATGAGCAAATATCTATTCTCTGGCTTGAAAACCAAGAAAGATATCGACATTATTTGTCGATATCGTGAATAATCGTACTTTTCATTATAACTCGAAAACAAAAGAAGATAGCGAGTTCTGGTTTTCACCATTGAGTTTCTCTCAAAAAAAGCGATTAAGAATGTGCCATTCATTTTTCCATAGCTCTTATAGTTACCGAGATCTCCTATAGAAACATCCAAATTTGCCCACCCTGTACAACTGTTTTGTCTTCAGCACACACAGCTTTTTTACAAATAAATCATTGAACACGCGTTGTTGAATAAAACTCTAAAAGGATCGAAAGATGTATAATTGCATGGTCTAGCCTCTAGCTAACCAGTCAAACATTTTCAGAATCCAATTCTACAGGCTGTTTTTTTATTAAGGAGATGCTTTTTTCAACTGTTTATAGAACTGATCAAGGCAAATAACTTTGAAATAGGTAGCTTCCAAAGGCTGTATCTCGTTTATTTGTGAGTTTTTTAAGTAAGAAAAGTTTATTGAAAAAGTTGTTTGCCTTGATGAGTTATAATACAGTCAAAGTATCGCCTTGAAAGACATCCCACCCCATATGAATATTGGCTTATTTATGTCAATTCAGGTATTGTATAGTAGTTCGTATTTTTTGTTTTATTTCACATATTTTTTACGAAGTTCATTCTTGAGTATACAGTTATAGGTTCATGTAGTACCTACGATACTGACTGCAGACTTCCTCATACTGACTGCAAGATCAAAATTAAATATAATTTTGTTATAACTAGTTACTTACGTATATTATTATTGATCATGCTTTTAAAATTGATAATATTGTAGTTAGGTACTGTAATTTATAAGTTTAGTGGGTAGGTAGATGAATAAAAAAAACCTACTGAGCTTTCAAAATCTATAAAAATACATAATAAAATTCCATAATATGCACAAAACACTTTCTAAACTATTTATGTACCTACCTATTATTTTTGTAAGTTAACTTTTCAAAGTGCGCCACAAATAATAATAATTATACACTAACGTCATTTAAATAAAATTTAGCCCCCAAATGAAATTAGAATTTTCATTTTATTTTTGGTCTTCTACAATTTTCAAAACGACCTGTAGATATTTTGTTCTTTTGATTACAGATCGATATACATATTGAGTTTAGATGAAGAAAAAATATTCGTTTATGGCATATTTCAATAAACATAAGGTATATCATCATAATTTGTATTCCATATTAATTTTAATGTCCAATAACAATAATTATTATCATTAACGTATAATAATTATCATTATACCTACCTTACAATAATAATACCTACGTTCTACTTTATATTTAATTAGTTTTAAGTCCAAATGTTAAAAAAATTGTAATATGCTTTTTTGGGAACCTTTGAGAACTTTACGTGTATTTGTATAAATTATACAAATGTGTTCCTACAATAATTGAAGGTAATACCTTAAATGTTTACCTGGCAGGTAAAGTGGGACTAGCTTGTGTGTAAGACTGATGAAACAAATAAGTTTTATAGCTTATATTATACCTTATTCCTATATTTGGATTAATGTAGTAGGCCTTGCATTTGACTCGACGCTCTCTATGTAAGGGGTAGCGCACGATATTGGCGCGACATCAGTTGAAAAAAAGGTCATAGCTACCAAACGGTAATCGCTAAAAAGAATACTTTTTCTCTAAAAACTTCTACTATATCTTGGCTTCATTTTGTTCGCTGCATGTGTACAAAAATTTTCATAAATAAAAAAGTTTGTCGCTTAGTGAAAATATCAATACACGTTTTGCAACATACACCGTTTGTATTATTATTGCAACCCAAATGTATATAATTAAGGGCAGCAAGATACACCATTAGAAGCGCCCATTTGTCTGCTTTAATTTGATAAAAGAATCATTTTAATATCTTGATTACTTTTCAAGATATAGTCATGTAAATGTTCAAAAGTACAATTTTTAAAAATCTTAAATTTTTATGTTTTTTTCAAATACCTATAAAAGTCCTGACCTACCCAAAAAGGTCGTAAATAGCCGTTCTGAATGCAAAATTATGTGATTAACTAAACCTATTAGGTCTGACCTCCTGGTTATACGTCATGAAAAAAAAAACGATAACGGAGCGACTTTTATAACGAATTTCACTCCACTAATGGGGATATCGGAAACCGCGAGGTCGGTTAAATGAAGGAAAAGTTGGCCAATTTCATGCTTATTAAGAAACCGAAAATAAAATTTTGAAAAATTCAGCAATTACTGAAATATGCTGAAATAGGTAACTGAAAAATTGAGATTAATTATTTTTTGTAGGTTAAGATAAGTTGTCAAGAGCCACCAATTTGACAATTAGGTAAATTGGCCAACTTTTCCTCCATTTAACCGGCTTCGTATCTCTTAGGGCCGGTTGTTCGTACGTCAGTTAAAAATTTTGAGATAACTACTGATTTTCAATTGCAAATTTTGAAAATACGGCGAATATAATTAATGATCTTGTAGTTTTAATCAGTAATTAACTCTTCTTAAAGCGAGCAGAATTCATTTTCAGAAATATCAGACCAATGGTTTGATAATACAGGGCTTTTTAAAATCAGTAATTATCTCAAAATTTTTAACTGACGTACGAACAACCGGCCCTTAGTTTCCTAGATCCCAATGGTGACCATAGAATTGTTAATCACCCCCTGTATAGATATACCTACTCACCAGTTTTGGAGATTATATTTGGAAACTTCCGACTTACAAGGTGAAAACTTTTTATTGAATTTTTTTTAATCGCCAAGAAAAGCTCTTTGCCTTGCTCTTTTCATTGACACCTTATTAGCATAAAAAAATATTTTTTTTATAATTTATGAAACAAAGTTTAAAACGCTATAGTTTTCCTTATAATATAATCGAAAATATTAAAAATATAATTTTAAAGACTTCAATAATAATAATATTTAATTGATAATTAAATACATTTATTTTCTATGATAGGTATCCAGTCAGTTGTTTGAAATTAATCCACTTATGTATATTCTATCCCTCCTTATTGCGCCGTCAAGATGGGACAATGTTTTTTTCTTCCGGTGTATGCACTGGCATGTCGCCGCAGCCCTACCTCGGACCATGATTCCAACTCGCCGTCTTTAAATTTAAAGTCAGCCCCTTAAATGTAGGCAATTGTATTGCGAAATTTGTCGAAATTTGGTGCTGGCTGTTCACGTTTTTTGTGAAAATGGCTTACTTTAAGAACATTTTCAAAAGCTTGGATAATTGTTCAATGTCAAATGCGGGTACCTATAGAGCCGATTTTTTGATATTTGCAGTAATAAACTCACCAGCGTCCATGCAATATAAGGTCAATTTGATAGACCTAGAAATATTAAAAATACTTATTTTTTTCAAAATCGGGCTCTATAGGTACCTCAATCTGTCCCTCTTCTTTAATTATTTTTAAACTTGAACGAAATTGATGCACAAATAAGAGAGAAAAATGTGAACTACGATACCCCTACAAATACACGGCTGAAGTACCCCCTTAAAGCTTTTTCAAAGAGCCTTGTAGAATCATGTAAATTTGTTCTCGGTCAATATTTTGTTGTAATTTTGGGAATTCAATTTGTCCAGATACATTAAACACTAAATTCAATACCAGCGGTCCTTGGAACTACCACCCCCAGGCACAAGTACTATGGGGGACCTAGAGTCGTTAATACAACCAGCAAACAGTGCAAGATTTTTCATTTTTGTGTTCTGTTATACAAAGGTACCTCTTGGTTTACTACTGTCCTACCATTTTAGCAAAAGCAAAGGATTTGAAAACTATTAAGTGTTGACTAGTAACCGATGATTTTAGCCGAGCGACATCTGATGGGCTCGATATAAAATTCTCCAATCTTTTGGGTACACTTCCTGGCACTAATTTTGAAAAATATTTCCAGTTCTTAGCTATGGTATTGAAAAAACCACTCCTGTGATTCATTTGAAAAGGCCCAATCACTTTTTAAATCTCCACAAGACTTATATTCGCCATTAGGTACAACAAACACTTGTGAGATGGCCAAATAAATTTAGGGGATGGTTTTTCATAGTCTATTCTATTCACCAAGTGACATTAATAATTGAACCCTGGCCCAAAAATTCAGATTATCCAGCTGAAGGCATTACTCTGCTGTCGAGTTAAAAAACACAAATCATCGATAAAATAAATAAAACGACCGAATGGAACTTTTCTATTTTATTTTATAATCCCATAATCAGGTATTAGCCTAAAAGTAATAATAATAGTCTCAAATCTGCATATGAAATAATAACTTACAAAAAAATAATAATAATCAAATCGAATAAGAATAGTAATACTTTGGCATAGTGCACACCAGCAGCGATGATGTAGTCCACTCGTGCCTCTCGTTATACAAATCAATGGCAGTTCTCCGACCATACAACAGGTCTTACATATCGCAGACATCGCAGACGTACATAATAATAATATTATAACCATACAGTACATAATGTGAACGGGCGCCGCGGAAAATCCCCGGGGAGGCGCCCCGGGGAGGCGCTCCGCGGAGGGACCCCGCGGGGCGACCCGGATGGTAGAGAGAGGAGGAATGTAAGTGAGGCGAGGCGGGGGCGAACGCGCTTAGAAGCACTTCCTGTGGACGATGGAGGGGCCGGACTCGTCGTACTCCTGTTTCGAGATCCACATCTGCTGGAAGGTGGAGAGGGAGGCCAGGATGGAACCGCCGATCCAGACTGAGTATTTCCTTTCGGGCGGGGCGATGATCTTGATCTTCATCGTGGATGGGGCCAGGGCTGTGATCTCTTTTTGCATCCTGGAAAAAATAAACCATTGTCATTAAAGTGTCAGTCGGTCTACCTCTCAATTACATTTCGGTTAAGTTAACTCAATTTTAATGGACTCGGGTCAGCTTATTCATTTCATTTTAGCCAGACAGAAACCCATAACCATCTTCAGAACTATTTAAAAAGTAAGATAAACTTCAAGTGGGGTATAATATGAATAAAAAGAATGAAAACCCACCTGTCGGCGATTCCAGGGTACATGGTGGTGCCACCGGAGAGTACGGTGTTGGCATACAGGTCCTTCCTGATATCGACGTCGCACTTCATGATGCTATTGTAGGTGGTCTCGTGGATGCCGCAGGCTTCCATTCCCAGGAAGCTGGGTTGGAAGAGTGCCTCGGGACACCTGAACCGCTCATTGCCGATGGTGATGACTTGACCGTCGGGGAGCTCGTAGCTCTTCTCCAGAGAGGAGGAGGAGGCGGCGGTGGCCATCTCCTGCTCAAAGTCCAGGGCGACGTAGCAGAGTTTCTCCTTGATGTCGCGGACGATTTCACGCTCGGCGGTGGTGGTGAACGAGTACCCGCGCTCGGTGAGGATCTTCATCAGGTAGTCGGTCAAGTCGCGACCGGCCAAGTCCAGACGGAGGATGGCGTGGGGCAGGGCGTAACCCTCATAGATGGGCACTGAAATAAACGACGGGATTATTAGACCGAGAATGGTCGACAAGATTGAGAAACGTACCTGTGTGAGAGACACCGTCACCGCTGTCCAGGACGATACCGGTGGTACGACCGGAAGCGTACAGAGAGAGCACGGCCTGGATGGCGACGTACATAGCGGGTGTGTTGAAGGTCTCAAACATGATCTGAGTCATCTTTTCCCTGTTGGCCTTGGGGTTCAAGGGGGCCTCGGTGAGCAGGACTGGGTGCTCTTCGGGAGCCACACGGAGTTCATTGTAGAAGGTGTGATGCCAGATCTTCTCCATGTCGTCCCAGTTGGTGACGATGCCGTGCTCGATGGGGTATTTCAGGGTGAGGATACCTCTCTTGCTCTGTTAAAAAAAAAGCGCAAAGATTAGGATTTGGAGTCGATGGAGAAATTTAGAAATTAATTACCTGGGCTTCATCTCCGACGTACGAGTCCTTTTGTCCCATACCGACCATGACTCCCTGATGACGTGGGCGTCCGACGATGGACGGGAACACGGCACGCGGGGCGTCATCTCCGGCGAAACCGGCCTTGCACATGCCGGAGCCATTGTCTACTACTAAAGCGGCTACTTCTTCGTCGCACATTGTGAATTAGGTTTAAAGTACTGGAAAAAAAAATGTTTCGTTAGGAATGGTTGGTTGGAAGTTTTTATCAATCATTTAATTGTAAATAAAACCGGGGACATGTAGTGGTAGTAACGGTTGTAACTTGTAGGTATGAGCGAGAATTGTATATTTTCTGGTGCAGGCACAATGTCAATAAATCCAGAGAAGGGCACTCTGACCGAATTATAAAAAAAAATCGATTAAATTTTTTTTTGCACTTTTTAGGTGTGGAAATAAATTGTAAAAAGAAGATCAGACAAAAAAAATCCATGAAGATATAATTTTTGGCATATTTGAAGAATTGTGAAAGAAAAAAAGTCCAATTAATGCAGGAAAACCTTGCGATTGCGATTAGGTAGATAGTTTACATTTTCTGGAAAGTCTAACAAAAAAGGGGTATTACAGGAACATGTAATTCAACATTTGTGTTTTGATAAAAACTGTCAAAAATACCAATAAATTTTTAATGAAATGAAATATTAATAATTAATTAAAAAATAAATAAAAGTATTGTACTGAAACTGGTAATAAAAAATAAAAACTTGAAAAAATAAAAATTCAATTCCAAAAGTCACACTTTTAAAATTTCAAGAAAATTACACAGCCATGGATTTATTATCGCCACAATTATCGGCCCTATAGCCGGCCATTTTGAAATAATTAGGTAGTTCAAAAAGAGGAAACTTTAACCACATACACAGCCATGAATTTATTATTAATTAAAAAGTCAGCATTATCTGCCTTGTAGACAGTTTTGAAATTATTAGGCAATTAAAAAAAAAATTATACTTTAACCACAAAATATTACAGTCATGAATTTATTATTGCCAGGACTATCGGCGCTATAGCCGCCATTTTGAATTTATTAGGGAAAAAGAAGATACTTCAACCACAGAATAAATAAGAATATTATTGCAATATCAATCAATAAAGCAATATCAATCAATAAAGGACAGATAAGAAATAAGGAAGGAATCAAATTAAGCAGTTTGAATAAATTAATATGAACAACTTTACAATATCTTATTGTAAAATGTAAAAAAGCGCAAATAGATAGGGATAAGAATAATATAAAAAAATAAATCGTAATTATGAATTAATTACAATTAAAACATGCGTTTAAATAACAAGAATCAATAAAAGCACCCAAAGAATTAATTTGAATTACTTGGTACAAGTAAAAACAGCACTGATGATAAGAAAAATGATAACTAAAAAAAACCGGAATACTCAAGCAAGCAAAGCACAGAATAAATAATCCTCAGGTAGGTAGGTAAAGCAACCAAGAACAACCAACACAATCACAGCTCACTTGGATGGATATTCAATGAAATAAAACAAAAAAGCACAAATCCACCAGCACCAGCTAAAACCTTTTAATGAAAACTCGAGAGGGCGCACACCATTATTGTTAAAATTAACAACCAGAACTAGAACTAGAACCACACCCCCTCGAACACACAAGATGAAATCCGACTATGCACACTTACTTTGGTTTATTAAAAGTTAATAAATTATTAAGTTATTACGCGTTAGGAGCTAAGAGAGCTATACTAATTGTATCACAGAGCCCGTTAGTCTGAGAATGTCTGAGAACAGGGGAGCGAATATGCCGTATATATTGCCGGTAAATGAAATACGGGACCCCTCCTACAGCTCGGCGCAATATCGCTAGCGTAGCAACCAATAGCGAACAGACATGACCATATATGGCGTTAACGTTGCGGCCCCCCCCTCCACGACAACCTCACAATGACACACTTGATTCTTGAATTTAAATCTGCTTCTCTCCAGATTTCCAGGAGATTATTTTCTATTTTCTTGGAAAAATCATGATGAATGATCCACAATGATAATAATAATTGTTACTTCCTGATGATGACAAAATATCGATCTTGGTTACTTAAATTAGATCAATTTATCAATAATTATTATTTATTGAAGAAATGAATAATTATTATTACAAAACAGGGGGGATACCTAGCTGATGATGATGATAATAATGGTTTAAATGGGTTAATCCCCTATCCGGGAATCTTATTCCCGACTCTACCAACGCGAGAGTAAAATCAAAGTAGGCTATAAATAATTTCATTCATTCGTTCATTCATTCGTTCCGGGATCTCCTGTCTGTAATATAAACAACGGGGCTAAAAATAAATCCGCGAGTTTAAAATTAAACCAACCACTTGTTTAAGATCAAATTTAAATAAACCGGCCATCACGACAGGGAGAAGGTGGTCGCCGGTTGCCGGTGCAGTCTAGTTATCATCATTTCATGTTCGTCATGCTTCAAATCAAATTAATTGTACCAGCACCAGCGCAACACAATGATAATTAATTAAGACCGCGAATTTTACCATAATTATCAGGGCGTACCATTGGATAACTTAAAAATAATTTAAAAATTCTTACCAGTTCAATGAGACAGGTCACACGACGACAGCGAACAGCACGGGAATGAAAGAAGAGGTGAAGAGAAGCCGAAGCCGGTCGAGCGAGCGAGAGAAACTGGCACTGGAAAACTGGCGTTTGACAGTTAGAAGAGACACGCCCGGGGTGGGTTTTATCGTTTATTTGAATATTCCCGCAGGATAACAGGGTCCAAGATCGATCTGGGACGTGGATCGCGATATTTTGACACTGTCTGTCGCTTTGAAGTCAGTCGGAAGTCGTTAATTTTCGAAAAATCGCCGAAATTTCCAATCGCTCGGCAACGGCCGCCCCTCGTTAATACAACAATGGAATCTTCCATCCCCTCTAGATACCCATTGACTAGCTTGATGACCATATATGGAGATTTCGATGAAAGTGTCTCCTGATTGGTCGAGAGAGACGCGATCGCGGCCTAACCTAACGTGAAACTTGAAGGCTTGATATGGATGGATGCGGTGTTGCCAGGTCGTAGTAATTTGTATAATAATAGGGAAAAAATAACAAGTGTCAGTCCTTACTCTGTAGAAACGGAAACGATTCATTTTTCTTTATTAAAATAGTTAAATGGCGCTTATTTGTTTATTTTTTTTATTTTAACCATGATAGATTATAAAAAATACAATTATTGGGTCATAAAACTATTATTTCTTTGGATTTATATTTCGTAGGTAGGTATATCAACTTGATTTAGACAGAGATATCAGGGCATGTACCTACCTATGTTTCGTGAAAACGAAACCTTTCATTATTTCAAATTTTTTGATGTAGTTGCTCATTGCCTAAATTCTAAACATGATCGACTTCCGGTATTCGTTGTTTGGCTCTAGTTCTCGCTATACAGGGTGTTTGTGTTTGGTAACTGGACAGCCAAAATCGAACACCATGTATAAAATCGTATTTTAACCATAAAAGAAGGAATAACTTTTGTCAATATCAGGCCTAGTTTTAAAAATATTTTCAAAAATGTAAAACTAAGGCTGTTGTGAAAATGATTTCTTTTAGTAACTAGGCAGGAAAAATCGAGTCATGTATAAAATCGCATTTTAAACATAAAAGAGAGAATAACGTTTTTCAACATGAGGCTTCGTTTAGGAAATATTTTCGAAAATCTAAAACTATTAATGCTGCTAGGAAATTTTTTTAGTAGCTATGAACAACCAAAAAGAGCTCCATGTATAAAATAGTATTTTAAGCATAAAAGAGAGAATGACTTTTTTCAATATGAGACCTCGTTTAGGAAATATTTCCAAAAATGTAGAACTATTGTATAAAGGCTCTTGTAAATATATTTTTTTTAGTAACAGGACAGTCAAAATCGAACATCATGTATAAAATTGTCTTTTAAGCATAAAACACAGAATAATTTTTTACAAGGTCATGCCGCGTTTAGGAAATATTTCCGAAAATGTTAAACTTAGACCGCTGTGAAATTTTTTTTTTAGTTACTGGACAGCCAAAAATCATATGTAGTCGTATGTAAAATTGTATTCTAAACAGAAAAGAGTGAATAAGTTTTTTTTCATATCGGACTTAATTGAAGAAATATTTCCATGTTTAAGGTGTGTACGTCAAATTCTACATTTTTGAAAATATTTTCTAAACGCTGCCTGAACTTGAAAAAAGTTACTCTCTCTCTTTTATGCTTAAAATACGATTTTATACATGACACTTTATTTTGACTGTCCAGTTAGAAAAGAAATCAAATTTTCACAGTAGCCTTAGTTTTACATTTATGGAAATATCTCCTAAACGAGAGCTGATCAAAAAAAGTTATTCTTTCTGTTTTGCTTGAAATACGATTATATACATGGCATTCGAATTTATCTGGCCAGTGACCAAAATTACATATATTTTCAAGCAGCCTTAGTTTCACATTTTTGGAAATATTTCCTAAACGAAGCCTGATTTTGAAAAAAGTTAATCTTTCTTTTATGCTTAAAATTAACGAGTGGTTGAGATATTATTGACAATGACACATTTTGCCGAACAAGAGATCAGGAGAATCTGATGCCTATAATTGTTATGACAACCCGAGCGTGTGCGAATGGGAAAAGTGGTTACGTTTTGGTTTTGACAACAGATTCGAGTCGTTATAACGCTTATTAATTGTGGTTAGTTTTACAAGTTTCGATTATTTCATTTATCAATAAGTGGAAAAATTAGAAAATACTAGAAAATAATTGTTTAATACCGACTCAAGTCAAATTTTTACCTCTGTTGTTTTCAAAACGACTGCAAGTAAAAAAGGTTGAAAAATTTGAAAAATCATTCAAATTTATTTAAAAATAGTTCAGAAATTTTCTTATTCTACCTAATTGTTACCTAGAGTTAATCAAAAAGAGTGATTCTAATAATAATTATAATTCCTTGTTGGGAACTCACCACATGACGTCAGCGGTGTATAAGCTACCACTTTCCTATGGCTACCTTGATTATTTTTAGAGTTATCTGAATTTGAAAAGTAGAGCGGAATTTTATGAAAAACTCGAATCCGTGTTGACATTTTTTGATTTAGGTAGGTACACCGTCAACTTTTGGTATTTTGTGAAAAATAAAAAATGCGCTATTCTTCCACTAGTTGTGCATACTAAATCAACATAATAAATCACATAGAATTTGAAAATAATTTCTGTTACAGAAATATCCTGAAAAAACTAGAAAATTCAAATTTCAAAAATCTTAAATTATTGAGTGAATTTTTTCTTAAAGTTGTTATACTTTATCGACATGTGTTTTACCAACATAATGGTCGTTTTTTCTTGCTGGGTGAAATAATGAAATTAACGAGAAGCTCACAAATTTTGAAAACAATTTAGAGGCAATTTTGGCAACAGAGCCGATTTAAAATCAGAATGGCGTCTATATTGTTTTCAAAATTTGTGAACTCGCTGTTTACATTTCATCCAGAAAGACAATAAAGAGAAATTTCAAATTCTAGCAAAACAATATTTGGTACCGCGATTGTATTATCACATTTAGGAATAATAATTAATTCTTATTAGACCAGACAAATCGCATTTTTACAGTAGGGATGATCTGCGAAACAAGCTGGCAACGCGGCAAAATGACGGTTACGTCTGTCTGCTATCTAGCCGGCCGGCTTTCGGCTTTTCCGTTTATCTTTGCTTTGCCGGCCAGGCTCAGGCTCTTGGCCTCCTTCCTCGACCTTGAATCGAATCCTTATGTCACATCGCCAATGCTACGTGTTCTTGCATTTTTGCATTCCTCGAGACATCGCTGCAATTTATTATTATTGAAGTTTATTTATAATTTACAATGCATGCACCCTGTTCAGGTTCAGCTCTGTCACCTTCCTAACCTACCACCTAACTAGATGTGGAAAAAAATTTAAATTTTCAATTTTCGCGAAATAATATTCCATGCCACAATAATTAATAATTTATTGTTTTCCCTGAGTTCAGATCGATTTTTTTTTTGCAAGGTCCAAAAAAGATTTTTTGCCAGGTTAGCAGAGGTGAGCTCAAATTTGGTTGCCTTAGGTTAGGACAAGATCCATTTTGACAAAGACACATCCACGTAAACTCGAAAGATTTCTTTTGCAATCCGCGTTTTACTTGACAAAATCCGGAGAGGAAAATTCTAATTTCGTTTCGAACCTTATTGTCAAACCTCAAACCTTGTCAATAAAAAAAAAACAGCTGACCAATTTTTTTTGCCTAATTTCCAAAAAAATTAACCAAAAAAAATGAGCTGGCTAAAATTAGTTTTTTTCGGTTCATGACATTATTGACTTTAAAAAAATTCAAAGCTTGAAAAATTATTTTCAAAATAACAGCTTTCTTCTTTAGAGTTTGTGGCCTTTAGCTTTTACCAGCTATTTAGCCAGATAATAATAAATAATCGCAGCTCTTCTAAAAAAGTACATAGTTGCTAAAGCACCGATAACTACGCATGCGCATTACTTGTAGAAAATATTTTATTCAAAAACTGAAACTGAACAACAATTTATGGAAATATTTCCTAAACGAGGCCTTATCTTGAAAAAAGTTATTCTGTCTTTTATGCTTAAAATATGATTTTCTACATGGCGTTCGATTTTGACTGTCCAGTTACTAAAAAAAAATATTTTTTACCAGCCTTAGTTTTACTTTTTTGGAAATATTTCCCAAACAAGCCCTGATCGTGAAATAAGTTGTTCTCTCTTTTTTCCTGAAAATACGATTTTATACATGATATTCGATTTTGGTAGTCCAGTTTCTAAAAAATATTTTTTTCTCAGCAGCCCTAGTTTTACTTTTTTGGAGTTATTTCCTGAACAAGGCCCGATCTTGAAAAAAGTTGTTCTTTCTTTTATGCTTAAAATACGATTTTATATACGGAATTTGATTCTAGCTGTCCACCAGTTACCAAACACCCTGTATTTACGGGGGGGGGGGGGGGGGGGAGGAAGAATATCACTCAAAACTCGGGCTGATCTTGAAACTGATATTTACTTCAGAGAAGAACCTTTGGTTTGGAGTTCATTAAATTGGCCTAAAAATAAATTTCTAAATGGAAGATAAAGAGCCTTAGGGACTCGGCGTTTACTGCTTGGAGAGGGAAATGAACTTACCTTACGATTGACCGAACACCATAAATTATTAATCTCCCTTTACATTAGGTAGACGTTGATCCTGATGAACATATAAAATATGAAGAGTTTTCTCTTTTACTTGCATGGACATGGACAAATATTTGACAAACAGAACTGCCCAAAAATGTGCTCACATAATTAATAAAAGTCAACCACAAAGGGAAAACCAAAATTATGAAAGTCTCTCGTTTCTTGATAATTTCAATGGACACCTGTATTTTACAATAATGGCTAATTAGAATGTTAATTAATAAATGATACCTAAGTATATCGAAAAAGAAACGTGATTTCCATATTCATCCATTTCAACAACATTTCACTAGGATTCGGAATTAATTCCGTTAAAATTCGTTGACCTCTCATTTTTTTATGTAGGTAATTAGGTGAGCCAAGGCGACTTGCCAACAAGTGTGTGTTGTGTGTGTGAGCGAACTGTTGTGAAAAGTTCACAAATTGACAAGTCAGCACGTTGCTTATTAATTATTGTTGTTCCTCGTTTATTAACAAACAGAGGACCCGCCTAAATCTAACGATAGCAAAATTATGCAAAAGGAATTGTAAATTATTAGAATCAATTTTGCTGATGTTTTCCCGCGTTTGTTTTCATTTAAATACTAAATAAGCAAATAAATAAATAAATTAACAGTTATAGTTATTTGTTAGAAAAGCATGTCGTATGTCATTCTCCCATTTGCCATATGTTGTGGTGATTAATGATTGACCTTGGGTGAAATTTTGCCAACTTGATTTTAGATAACATAATGTGAAACGTCAACACTCAGGACTCAGCAGCAGCTGCACTAGCTCTCTAGATTTAATGTAGAATTTTACTCTGGATCGGGAAAACAAATTACAATAGCACCCCGATTGACCGTTTTAGCTGAGGATGTAAGTATAATGTGGCAACGTGTAACACTGTAGGGGAATCCCCATGGAGAGAAAAGCTATAAATTTAAATATAAATATAATTCTTGTTTTTGCAGTTTGTGGTCCAATTTTTGCACTTTTTTCAGTTTTCGACCTAAATCTCAGAAAGGAAGCGTTTTTTCGAGAAGTCCAATCTATACTAAATTAAAGTAGACATAATTTCCAACATTTTTTATAATTAACATTTCTTTGAATGATTAACCGTTCCGCCGGTAGAGCGCGCCAAAAAAACATCCCCATAAGGGTACCTGTATTAACGACACTAACTCTTCGTTTGTGTCGGTAATACAGGTTCCCTAATTTACATTGCAAGGAGTTTTCGAAAGTTTTGCTATAGTTTTGATTTTCTCACCTTTTATGTTATTTATCACCCTCTATAAACTCTAATTTAAGGTTTGCTGTCGAAAAGTTGACCCGGAACTTTGTTTTTTTGCACTTTTGGCGCAAATTTTTGTTACTTTTTTCAGTTTTTGGTCTATATTTCAGAAAGGAAGCGTTTTTCGACCAAGTCCATTATGTACTAAATTGAAGTGGAGAAAATTTACTACATTTCTCATTAATAACATTTTTTTGTAAGACTAACCATTCCGCCGGTAGAGTGCGCGAAATAAACATTCCCAATTGGGTACCTGTATTACCGACACTAACGGCAGTGTCGGTAATACAGGTTCCCTAAATTCCATTGCGAGGAGTTTTGGAAAGTTTTGCTATAGTTTTTATTTTCTCACCCTATAGTTTGCTTTTTTTTTGAACTTTTTCACAAATTTTTGCACTTTTTTTTTAGTTTTTGGCCTAAATCTCAGAAAAAGAGCGTTTTTTCGGTAAGTCCATCCATTAAAAACAAATCAATTATCCGTGTGATTTAAACTAAGTAGGTACAAAATTACATGTATTAATATTATTTGATTAATACTGTGAAAGTTCCGCTTGCGTTATTGTAGAGTCCCTAAACGTCAATTTTACGTTTAATAAAATGTTTAAAAAATATGAAAAATTATAGACATTCTAGTACATTCTAGAATGGTTGGGATTTTTCAACTAGTGGCAGACGTAAGACGTAATAGTGTAGATCCTATAAATAAATATTTCTTCATAGTAAAAAAACTTCAATTAAAATTTCTCTCTGGAATGTCTTACTTCGTACTTAGTAAACAATGAAAGGTGCTCGAAAAACTCGCAATGACAAAATAAAATTCATCAAATACTTACCGTGAAAATCCATTATGTGAGAAATGAGAATGAGAACGTAATTATTATTATCTATTTTAATTTTTGTTCAGTTCGTCTTATTAATCTTGCCATCAGTCTTGGCAATGCCGGCTTATTAATTAATTCCATTTATTATTTGTAAGAGCATTAACATTAATCACGTTCTGATTATTTGTTAATTTTTTAGGATACATACTTATTACGTACCTAAGTATTTAATAATAATGTAATAAAACAATGTTACAATGTTATCTCCAAGTATTCCACTTGTTTGGTGTTTTGATAACATGACTTTATATGGTCATGTCGTGTATGGTGTATGGCAGAATTGCAGTAAATAAATTACACAATCATTACCAAACACAGTAATTGTTCAATACTAATCTATCGATTTTATCCATTGTGATTAAGTAATTATTATTATTACATTATTCAACTGATAATGATGAATTTTTATTGAAATCAAACGCGTGAAAAGACTCCAATTCGTGTACACCTACCTCTATAGCGTACCGGAATATCATTATTGATATTTGTAAAATTACTGAAATTATTGAAACATTGAAAAAAAGGAAAAAAAAATCTAAAAACGGAAAATAAAAGTGGCGCCCATCCGGGGGCTCGAACATACGATCTTCTGATTTGAAATGAAACACTCAGCCACTGGACTTACCTATCCGATAATCGACAGATGGTGGGTTCTATGAGGTTAAAAACTGAACTTAGAAAAATAAAAATGAAAAAATGATCTATCCACATCTCTCTTATTTCAAGCTGCCCTCTCCACCAGTGACGGCTCGTGGATTGCAAAGTTAGTGAAGTGAAGGTCCGCTTAGCTTGAAAAATCGATTCTTGCAAAAGACCGGTTAGCTTGATTTTTTTGGTAAAGTCCGGTCAGCCCAAAATTTTTTATTTGCATGCTCCGGTTTGACAAAGTTCGCGCTCAACTCGAAATTGAGATTTTTGCAAGATCTGGTTAGACAAAGTTCCGTCAGCTCCAAAATTATATTTTTTGAAAGTCCGGTCATCTCGATTTATTTTCTTTTTTTTTTTGACAAAATCTGTTCAGGTCGAAAATTTGCTTTTTGAAAAATCCGGTCAGTTCGATTTTTATTTTTTTTTTGCAATGGGTATGCGGTCAACTCTAACATTCGATTGTCCTCGATTTATTTTTTTGTAAGGTCCGGTTGGATAAAGGTTCGAAAATTTTCGAATTTTTCAGCTGACCAAGCATTGTCAGCTGTGACCCGAACTGGTTCAACCTTGAAAAAAATTATTTTTTAGGTGCGATTTGCAATGGCGCGAAAAAAACTCGAATTTTCGAGCTGACAAGACTTTAAAAAAATCGAACTGACATTATCTTTTAAACTAAATCTTGCAAAAAAAAAGAAAAAAAATTGAGCTGACACTAGGACCTCGTTAAACCGGGCATCGTAGAAAAAATCGTATAGGTAGTCTAAAAAAAAATTGATCTGACCGGACCTCGTCAAACCCGATCTTGCCAAAAACATAAAAAAATCCGGACTGGACCTTTTCAAACCTTGAAAAAAAAATTTTTTCGGTGCGGTTTGAAAATGCTCGAAAAAACTCAAATTTTCGAGCTGACATGACCTTTACAAAAAAATCTAGTCGACAGGGCCTTGTTAAACTGGACCTTGCCAAAAAAAATCGATGTGGCCGAATTTTGGGGAAAAAATTGAACCTTGAAAAAAAAACTTGACCAGGCTAATGGGCCTAATCGGACCTTGGAAAAAAAAATCTTGCTGAATTTAAGAATAATATTTTTTTATTTAGAAACAGCAAATTATGAAGTGCCACTTTCACTCATCACTTCATCTGAAAAGGCGTCAATGCTCTCCAGTAGGTAGGTACATAAAACGTGACTTGTCATTTTCCAAAAATATTAGCCAAAACAATTAGCAGACAGTTGTTGGGAAAAAATTTGAGGGGGCGTTTAGATCTTTTTTAGAATTTGAATTAAACAAAAATCTTCCTGAAACAGGTCTTGTTAAGCTGAATCTTCCCAAAAACAAAAAAAAAAAAAACGAACTGACTGGACCTTTTGAAACCGACCTTGAAAATTGTTCTTTGTGAATCTTAAAAAAAATAGACTTTTGCAAAAAAGGCCCTAATAGGACCTTGCAAAAAAAAATCATGCCGAATTTATGAAAAATAAATTTTTATTTAGAAACAGTGGAAGTGGCACTTCACTCACTTCATTTGAAAAGCCTTTACTGCTCTCCCATATACCTACAAATAAAAGGATTCGCCATTTTTCAAAATATTTGTCGAGAAAAATATTGAGGGAGTTTCTACCCCTTAGAATTTGGATTAAAAAGACCTTCCTAGCGACCGCCTACACCCTTAAACAAACGCAGAAATTCAACTTTTTGTTTCAAGAAAACGTGACGATTTTGTACCCAAACCCAAAATACACCATCATAGTTAGGTATCAATTTGTGTCTGGGTGCTCTTTTAGTGATAATTCGTCTTAAAAAAATCTCAAAAAATTATATCTCATAATTAGTCGAGTTTCCTGCTGATAATCGAGGTGGGAGCGTTAATTTTTACATCTGCATGGTTCTGTCGTCATTGGAATGGCAATAACGTGAATATTTCAAGGCATTGGCAACTTTTTTTTTCAATTTTTTGTCCTCTAATTTAATCAAACTAGAATTTACATTATTCTATGTAGATGGGTTTTTATTCGAGTATGCTGCGATGTTAAATAAGCGAGTTAAGGGGTGTTGAAGTCAGAAATACTGACGTCATAACAGCCACTACAAAATTACTCCAAGTACAGGGCTCGTGATCGTGTACATAGATAGTCACGATTGATATGACGTCATAAACGATTTTTCTCATGGCTATATTTCGAGATAGGAAGCAGATATCGAAGTGCCGTTTTTACTATTGTCATCAAGAAGCTCAAGATAATTGATTAAGGAAAAGTTGCTTTTAAGTTGCTAATGCCTTTAAGGATATTGTAAAAATATTTTTGATAAATTGGGAGGTAAGAGGGCTTTACTCTGCTGCTTGATTTAAGTATAATAACCTCTTAGATAATCGGAAATTAATTCTCAGAATATTTTGTCACCTTATCAATGTGTGGTTGGAATGTCCAAAGTAAGGAGGAAACACGATATAATAAAACCATCGAAGCAGAAATTCCAAAGTAATGAAAACCATCCGTTCGACAGGAAAAGCTCATTTAAGAAGATAAGCAAAAACACGAGATACATTTGCTCTGATAAGTTTAATTGTTTAACATAATAACAATTATTGTAAATACAATTGTTCTAACACCATTGCATTGCATTATTGCATTGTATTCCACTGCAAACAGAAACTGGCATTGTTGCTAGATCGGCCAAAGTTTCTGAAGAAATAATATTTTCCTTTGTACCAAATCGAGCAAATAAGAGATTTACTGGAAGATGTTGAAGGCGGTGTAAGTTGTTCGATAATTCAACAAGTGATTTACGAAAATAACGGTTGGCATCAATGCAAAAATCTGCCGTGAATGTCTGAGAGATTTACGCTCTTCTCTACCATGTTACGGTCTTCTCTTCCCACTATCATGTTGGCCATCATGCTGGAAGATGTTGAAGGCGGTGTAAGTTGTTCGATAATTCAACAAGAGATTTATGAAAATAACGGTTGGCATCACTGCAAAAATCTGCGGTGAATGTCTGAGAGATTTACGCTCTTCTCTACCATGTTACGGTCTTCTCTTCCCACTATCATGTTGGCCATTATGCTGGAAGATGTTGAAGGCGGTGTAAGTTGTTCGATAATTCAACAAGAGATTTATGAAAATAACGGTTGGCATCACTGCAAAAATCTGCGGTGAATGCCTGAGAGATTTACGCTCTTCTCTACCATGTTACGGTCTTCTCTTCCCACTATCATGTTGGCCATTATGCTGGAAGATGTTGAAGGCGGTGTAAGTTGTTCGATAATTCAACAACAGATTTATGAAAATAACGGTTGGCATCAATGCAAAAATCTGCCGTGAATGTCTGAGAGATTTACGCTCTTCTCTACCATGTTACGGTCTTCTCTTCCCACTATCATGTTGGCCATTATGCTGGAAGATGTTGAAGGCGGTGTAAGTTGTTCGATAATTCAACAAGAGATTTATGAAAATAACGGTTGGCATCACTGCAAAAATCTGCGGTGAATGCCTGAGAGATTTACGCTCTTCTCTACCATGTTACGGTCTTCTCTTCCCACTATCATGTTGGCCATTATGCTGGAAGATGTTGAAGGCGGTGTAAGTTGTTCGATAATTCAACAACAGATTTATGAAAATAACGGTTGGCATCACTGCAAAAATCTGCTGTGAATGCCTGAGAGATTTACGCTCTTCTCTACCATGTTACGGTCTTCTCTTCCCACTATCATGTTGGCTATTATGCTGGAAGATGTTGAAGGCGGTGTAAGTTGTTCGATAATTCAACAACAGATTTATGAAAATAACGGTTGGCATCACTGCAAAAATCTGCGGTGAATGCCTGAGAGATTTACGCTCTTCTCTACCATGTTACGGTCTTCTCTTCCCACTATCATGTTGGCCATTATGCTGGAAGATGTTGAAGGCGGTGTAAGTTGTTCGATAATTCAACAAGAGATTTATGAAAATAACGGTTGGCATCACTGCAAAAATCTGCGGTGAATGCCTGAGAGATTTACGCTCTTCTCTACCATGTTACGGTCTTCTCTTCCCACTATCATGTTGGCCATTATGCTGGAAGATGTTGAAGGCGGTGTAAGTTGTTCGATAATTCAACAACAGATTTATGAAAATAACGGTTGGCATCACTGCAAAAATCTGCTGTGAATGCCTGAGAGATTTACGCTCTTCTCTACCATGTTACGGTCTTCTCTTCCCACTATCATGTTGGCTATTATGCTGGAAGATGTTGAAGGCGGTGTAAGTTGTTCGATAATTCAACAAGAGATTTATGAAAATAACGGTTGGCATCACTGCAAAAATCTGCGGTGAATGCCTGAGAAATTTACGCTCTTCTCTACCATGTTACGGTCTTCTCTTCCCACTATCATGTTGGCCATCATGCTGGAAGATGTTGAAGGCGGTGTAAGTTGTTCGATAATTCAACAAGAGATTTATGAAAATAACGGTTGGCATCACTGCAAAAATCTGCGGTGAATGCCTGAGAAATTTATGCTCTTCCTTGCGGCTCCAGCAGCACCAGCACCAGACAGTTCCGCTCAGTCTGGCAAGGCACGGTTATATTACATTTAATTAGTGAAATAAATAGGAAGAACGACCACATTATCCACGTCGAACATGGCTAGCTGCAAATTTAACAACCGAGAAGTGTGTCGATGTTCAGGTTTTATTTAATTCAAATTTCAAATCAAAAGCGATTTAATGTGAGTTGCCCGTTGGAAGTTTCAGTTACTGTTGAAAATTATCTGAAAAACTGTACAGGTGAAGACCCTTTTAGTCTTTTATGCTTTCAAACGATCTTCATCAATAAATTATCGTACAATTTCATCTAAAACTTCTCAAGCGGCGGAACTTATGGTAGAGGAAACAGACATTCATGGTGGATATGACCATTGACCATGCATGGCAAACCGGTGATTCAATAATTTCGGTCGAAAAAGCAAAGAACTTGCTTTGGTCACAAGACGACATCTTAAAGGCGTGCTTATTTATAAGGGTTGAATACCGAGAACTCTAATATTTGCCCCATAAAGAGTGCAGAGATGTTTGAAGATCGATAAGATCGATGGAAAGGAAATTACCTTACCTTACCCATTTACCTTACTTATTTACTAACCGCATTTATTCAAATGAAGACTGGTAATCGCCACTCGCGACAAGATTCGAATAACAATTTGCAATCGAGCATGCTGAGCCTGAAACGGACTTCAGCATAATTCCAAGGTCAAGTGGAAGCAACAGGTGTTGAATGCTAATCCTGGCCATCTTACCGCGCGAATAAACAATAATCGTATTGTCATTTGGGGATCTCATTCGAGGTATTTATATTTATAGCCGCGTAAGCATCTACCTTTAGTTTATTTCATTTCATTGTTACCCAGGACCATATTCATCTAACGATTCTAAGTACAATGTACTCTTTACATAACTCGTTTTATGAGCCACTAGCACTAGCACTAGCACTAGCACTAGAAAAACAGGAAACCGTAGATCATGCGGGAGTTGTTTTAGCACAAGCTACAAGATGATTTGAATTTTGAATAAATTAATTTATTGTCGCTGCGATTGTTATTCGATCACAGTATCGATCGAAGTATCGATCAGCTGAAAAGGAGACACCCTAAAGCTGTTTTTCATCATCTGATCACTTTTATTTCAACAATGGTTAAAAAAGAGTAGAAATTCGGGTTTCTTTTACCGAAGTGGAGACTATGAACTAATGAGTCATCGTGATGACTCATTAGTTTTATAAGAATTGGATATTTTTCATTTTCTACATATCTTTCCAATTTTTTTGCTCATTTTTATAAGTCTCTCATAGTTTTTGAAACATAAGAAAAGTCCTAAAAACCGTTTTCTACTTGTGATGAATTCTTTAGAAAATGACTGGAGATCCTCACAATTCCAAACCAGATAAGGTATTTTCCTATCTACTAGAGCTTTTTGATGTTTCAAGTTTTTTTGGTTCAAACAACCACCAAATTTGGCGTTCCTCTGAAACATAATTCGACCAAGTTTCATCTAAGATTAGTTCCAAGAAGAACCCACGAAGGATTGTTCGGGAAATGACGGGAGATCCTCACAATTCCAAAGCAGATAAGGTAATTTCCTACCTACCGGAGCTTTTTGATGTTTCAAGGTTGTTTGGTTCAAACAGCCACCAAATTTGGCGTTCCTCTGAGACTTAATTCGACCAAGTTTCATCTAAGATAGGTGCTAAGAAGAACCCACGAAAGATTGTTCGGTAAATGACGGGAGATCCTCACAATTCCAAACCAGATAAGGTCTTTTGCTATCTACTAGAGCTTTTTGATGTTTCAAGGTTTTTTGGTTCAAACAACCACCAAATTTGGCGTTCCTCTGAAACTTAATTCGATCAAGTTCCACCTAAGATTGGTTCCAAGAAGAACCCACGAAGGATTGTTTGGGAAATGACGGGAGATCCTCACAATTCCAAACCAGATTAGGTCATTTCCTATCTACCAGAGCTTTTTGATGTTTCAAGGTTTTTTTGGTTCAAACAACAACCAAATTTGGCGTTCCTCTGAAGCTTAATTCGACCAAGTTTCATTTAAGATTGGTTCCGAGAAGAACCCACGAAAGATTGTTCGGGAAATGACGGGAGATCCCCACAATTCCAATCCAGATAAGGTCATTTCCTACCTACCAGAGCTTTTTGATGTTTCAAGGTTTTTTTGGTTCAAACAACAACCAAATTTGGCGTTCCTCTGAAGCTTAATTCGACCAAGTCTCATTTAAGATTGGTTCTGAGAAGAACCCACGAAAGATTGTTCGGGAAATGACGGGAGATCCCCACAATTCCAATCCAGATAAGGTCATTTCCTACCTACCAGAGCTTTTTGATGTTTCAAGGTTTTTTTGGTTCAAACAACAACCAAATTTGGCGTTCCTCTGAAGCTTAGTTCGACCAAGTTTCATCTAAGATTGGTTCCACGAAGAACCCAAGAAGGATCGTTTGAGAAATGATGGGAGATCCTCACAATTCAAAACCAGATAAGGTCTTTTCCTATCTACTAGAGCTTTTTGATGTTTCAAGGTTTTTTGGTTCAAACAACCACCAAATTTGGCCTTCCTCTGAAACTTAATTCGACCAAGTTTCAACTAAGATTGGTTCCGAGAAGAATCCACGAAAGATTGTTCGGGAAATGACGGGAGATCCTTACAATTCCTAACCAGATTTGGTAATTTCCTACCTATCAGAGCTTTTTGATGTTTCAAGGTTTTTTGGTTTTACCAACCTGTCGTTTCTCTAAAAGTTAATTTGACCAAATTGCATCCAAGATTTTCAAAAATGTGGTAAGCTGCTACATGGTAAAAGGGTTCAGCAAGACCTTAGAAGAATACTTTTCGAAGGTTGCGGATTAACCAGAAAAGGTTATTTTTGGACGCGAAACTCGACATCTCTCCCACATATATTGTTCTGAGCGCCCAGACAAGAACGATTAGAAGTCAACGACTCCTGCTGCAGACGCTCTGAGTTAGAAAGAACATTGCTGCCGCAGTTATAATAAATTTATGGGTACTACTAGAGGATGGATACTAGAAATTGAAGAATGCCCAAAAGGTTTAGGTTTATCTTATTTTTTTTATAATTTCTTCGGATCGGATCATGACGAAGAGACGTAATTATTGACTTTGACGTCAAGATAAAAGCTATCAAAGTTATTTTTCACGAATGATTTGTTTGTTTGTTATTCAACATTAAACCGCCGATAAGCAGGAATAACATGGCAACAATTATTTATTCAGATGTTATCAATGAAATGAGTCATTGCAGTTTTTAATTCAACCTCCAGATTGAAACAAATGCCTTAGCCAAGTCTTTAACCGTGAACCAATTTCCGTTATCTTTGTTTATGAGCGCAGCTCATTTATTGATGGAAGGAGAGGTTATTTTCAATTCTTCCATGAGAATATGTACTGAGAAGTTTTGTCCTTTTTTCGACTCTTTTTCACTTGCACTTGATCCAGAAGGTTTTGTTTTCCATGAAAGAAATCATAAAATCATCAAACTTATAAAATATTTTTGGAATTTGAACGATTACTCGTGAACCCAGCAACACAATACGATGGTATTTTGAAAATTTTACACGCGAACGGGGATTAACATAAAATATTGTGGTTCTCCCCTTAGATATGTCTGGAATATCTGCAACAAATAACGGGCTATCTCGGTCAATTAAACGATAAGAGTGTTTTCCCGTTAATAATCACCCGATTAATATCAACTTCCGGAGTTTTCCGATTTCCTACATCAGACGTATTATCTTTATGAGACTATTTAAGCCGCCGTCGCTATCAGAGTAATTTTTGAGTAATTCTTCTGACTTCTTGATGGTAATTGAGAATAAACAACTAATTACAGTTCAACAACAAGTTCACCTATTGCGTCATTTTAATTTGGAAAGATACCTGCCTCTAAAATAACTTTTGCAAAAAAAGCCGAAATAACCATTTTTGGAATCCACCCACTAAAAGGCCTACCTCCAGTATCATGCCTCCAAGATTCATGAGTTGTTTTAATTAAAATGAAGGAACTGAGATTCAAATAAGTAGGTATTAGAGATCATGATTGATCACTGAGTAGCAAGTATGGATGATTCATAATAATTTGTACGTGGATTTACCTGCATTCAAAAGGAAATTATACAAAAGATGACTGAGACTGAGAACTAAAGTTTCTCTAAAATAATTTCTTTTAATTCCAACTGACCCTTCCTCTATTTGCTCATGTAGCTATGCGTCAGCTGTTTGTTTCTATTACTTTTATCATCGCGCTTTTCCCCAGGCGACGAATTGCATATTTCGGCTGAAATGAGTCATCAACATCGGTCATCCATCCACGTTTCAATTAGCCTGCGATGATGACATAACACAATCGGAAATCTATTTACTATTGACTTTGCGCCATTGTTCCATTATAATTGAGAAGTTCTGCTTCTTTTATTTATTCTAATAATATAAATGTTGAATTAAATTAAAATTAAATTACATTACGTTGTACGTTACGTTCACGTTACTATACTTACATAATTACTACAAATAGTGCTTGTGGTGTACTATTTACTATATAGTTTATTATTGTAAGTAAAATAAATTGTATACAGGGGGTTTGTATGGTGACTGGACAGCTAAAATTAAACGCCATGTATAAAATCTTATTTTGAGCATAAAAGAAAGAATAACTTTTGAGGACGACATCACTTTTCGAAAATCACCCAAACTCATCAAATGTCCACCGATCCTGACCCCCAGATCACGAAAAAGTAGTTTTCCAAAATTCACCTGCCCACGATATATATATATATATTTATATATATATATATTTATAAATTCAAAATAAAATTTAACGGGCATATCGCTCTAACCTAGGGCTTCCTGAGGCAGACCTGACACACAGAGCCATCCAGTCATCTCGAAGCTGCAGACAACGTTGTTTCGGTCTCTTAGACCTCATCAGTACAGCACATCGAGAAATAACTAGAGGATGCATGCCAGGCCAGCACAGGAAGCCAACTATATGAATAAAGAGGTGACACGGAACTCCGTGACCTCAATAGTTGGTTGCCATCTACCGACGGAGACAAGAACTAAACGGCAGCACGCTACCAGCTTTGTGTCCATCAGGAATAGGCAGCCCACAGTTCGGGGCATTACCATCCGTCGGGCGGTGCTGGTTAGCTACCGATAGATGTCTCTCGCCAAAGCCCATGGTTATTACAATAATAATGATGATGTTAATGAGCGCAAAGAATTAAAAATTCAAAATAAAATTTAACGGGCATATCGCTCTAACCTAGGGCTTCCTGAGGCAGACCTGACACACAGAGCCATCCAGTCATCTCGAAGCTGCAGACAACGTTGTTTCGGTCTCTTAGACCTCATCAGTACAGCACATCGAGAAATAACTAGAGGATGCATGCCAGGCCAGCACAGGAAGCCAACTATATGAATAAAGAGGTGACACGGAACTCCGTGACCTCAATAGTTGGTTGCCATCTACCGACGGAGACAAGAACTAAACGGCAGCACGCTACCAGCTTTGTGTCCATCAGGAATAAACAAAGCTCACAAAGCTCACAAAGCTGGTAGCGTGCTGCCGTTTAGTTCTTGTCTCCGTCGGTAGATGGCAACCAACTATTGAGGTCACGGAGTTCCGTGTCACCTCTTTATTCATATAGTTGGCTTCCTGTGCTGGCCTGGCATGCATCCTCTAGTTATTTCTCGATGTGCTGTACTGATGAGGTCTAAGAGACCGAAACAACGTTGTCTACAGCTTCGAGATGACTGGATGGCTCTGTGTGTCAGGTCTGCCTCAGGAAGCCCTAGGTTAGAGCGATATGCCCGTTAAATTTTATTTTGAATTTTTAATTCTTTGCGCTCATTAACATCATCATTATTATTGTAATAACCATGGGCTTTGGCGAGAGACATCTATCGGTAGCTAACCAGCACCGCCCGACGGATGGTAATGCCCCGAACTGTGGGCTGCCTATTCCTGATGGACACAAAGCTGGTAGCGTGCTGCCGTTTAGTTCTTGTCTCCGTCGGTATATGGCAACCAACTATTGAGGTCACGGAGTTCCGTGTCACCTCTTTATTCATATAGTTGGCTTCCTGTGCTGGCCTGGCATGCATCCTCTAGTTATTTCTCGATGTGCTGTACTGATGAGGTCTAAGAGACCGAAACAACGTTGTCTGCAGCTTCGAGATGACTGGATGGCTCTGTGTGTCAGGTCTGCCTCAGGAAGCCCTAGGTTAGAGCGATATGCCCGTTAAATTTTATTTTGAATTTTTAATTCTTTGCGCTCATTAACATCATCATTATATATTTATATATATATTTATTTCTCCAAAATCACGATTTTTCGATTTTCAAAACGCTCCTGTAGCTTTATCTTTCAAGATTAGTGAATGAAATTTTGGATTCTTGTATAGCTCTGGAATGACTTTAGATTTTCGTTGAAAAAATTTCCAAAAGTCACGTTACTTCTACAGGGTGTCCTTTCAAAGTTCCAAACATACGGTCCTTGAGGCACGGTTTCTGGCCGCAGTTTTCAATCTAGGGGGCTGAAATTTTTGTGGGAGTAAGATATCCACAAGGAGTGGTCTGGTATTGCACTTGAGCAAAATCGGCCGAGCCGTTTCAAAATGGCAGCCATTTGAATTTTCGGAAAAGGTCCAATTTTTTGAGCCCCCGTATGAGCAAGATGTCAAAAAAACTTTGAAATCAAATTAACAGGATTTGAAGAAAATTATTGGAACTTTGAGTTAATGCAATAAAATTAGCATATTTTCCATTAATAAGCCAGTGTCGTGGGTAGGAAAAAGGGCGAAAATGTGTCAATTCTATAACCGTTTATGAGTCCATTTTTGAAGAAGTTGAACCGAAATTTTCCATTTTTTTTTGCTTTAACATATAATTTGATGTCTTAACTTCAATTCGCCTCGATTAATGTAGCACTTTAAACGAAAGATAAAAAAGTTTTTCGCTTGTGCAAAATTAGCTTACACTTATATAAAATTATTAAATTGATGAATTCTTTTTTATTTTTTTTCACATTCAATTATGAATGGTTCTGAAAATTAGAAAAACAATCGCAACGACTATTAAATCACCTACATGCAGGTGAAAAAAGTATTCAAATTGGTCTTTTAATAACAAAGATACGACCAGTTTAAAAAATAAAATGAGTAGGTGTAGGTACCTGACTTACTACATAATATATCTACCCCATCATCACTAAAAATATGAAACGCATCGTGGATCAGTTCATTACATCCTTTCTTAGTAAACTGTTGGTGCGGGTTCGAAACCACGAGAGTGTATCATTCTTTTTTTTTTGATAGGTAGAAAAATCGGATTATTTTTTCATTATATTCATTATAAAAAAAATAGGAAGAAAATATTTATTATTGAATCGCATAAAAATACACTATTTAATAATAAGCTAGTGGCGTGGGTAAGAAAATGGTAAAAATGGCTAAATTTATTTAACTGATTATGAGCACATTTTTGAGAGAATTTACCTGAAATTTTCAGAGTAGACAACTACACTAATAAACTTTAACTCTCAAAAATTTCAAGAAGCAAATAAGAGAAATGGCGGAGTTATTCGATTTTTTTACATGATGTTTATTTCTCTAAAATTTCAAATGTTCGATTTTCAGAACTCGCCTGTAACTTTTTATCGTTAGTCAGTAGCGGGTATAGGAAAAGGGACGAAATTGTTGAATTTTGTCAATTTTTTTAAGATCAGTCCTCGTTTAGGAAATATTGCCAAAAATGCAAAACTACTGCCGCAATAAAAATAAATTTTATTCTGTACCTGAACAACAATTTTGGAAATATTTCCCTGACGAGGTCTGATCTTGAAAAAACCTATTCTTTCTTTTATGCTTAAAATACGATCTTTTACATGCCGTTTGATTTTCACTGTCCAATTACTGAAAAAATAAATTTTTAAGCAGCAGCCTTAGTTTTACATTTTTGGAAATATTTTCTAAACGAGGCCTCATATTGAGAAAAGTTATTCTTTCTTTTATGCTTAAAATACGATTTTATACATGGGGTTCGATTTTGACTGTCCAACTACTAAAAAAATATTTTTAGCAGCCTTAGTTTCACATTTTTGGCAATATTTCCTAAACGAGGCCTGATTTTGAAAAAAGTTATTCTTTTTTTTATGCTTAAAATACAATTTTATACATGGGGTTCGATTTTGAGTGTCCCGCTACTAAAAAAATTTTTTTTAGCATCCTTATTTCACATTTTTTTGAAATATTTCCTAAACGAAGCCTGATCTTGAAAAAAGTTGTTCTTTGTTTTATGCTTAAAATACGATTTTATATATGGGGTTCGATTTTGACTGTCCAACTGCTAAAAAATTATTTTTTAGCAGCCTTAGTTCCACATTTTTGGCAATATTTCCTAAACGAGGCCTGATTTTGAAAAAAGTTATTCTCTCTTTTATGCTTAAAATACAATTTTATACATGGGGTTCGATTTTGATTGTGCAGCTACCAAAAAAATATTTTTTAGCAGCCTTACTTCACATTTTTGGCAATATTACCTAAACGAGGTCTGATCTTGAAAAAAATCATTCTCTCTTTTATGCTTAAAATGCGATTTTATACATGGATTTCTATTTTGACTGTCCAACTACTAAAAAAATATTTTTTAGCAGCCTTAGTTTCACATTTTTGGTAATATTTCCTAAACGAGGTCTGATCTTGAAAAAAATCATTCTCTCTTTTATGCTTAAAATGCGATTTTATACATGGATTTCTATTTTGACTGTCCAACTACTAAAAAAATATTTTTTAGCAGCCTTAGTTTCACATTTTTGGTAATATTTCCTAAACGAGGCCTGATCTTGAAAAAAGTTATTCTCTCTTTTATGCTTAAAATACGATTTTATTTGTAGCGTTCTAAATATTTTCACTGTCCAGTTACAAAAAAATATATTTTTTTTAGCAGTATAGTTGTTATACATTTTCAGCAACATTTCCTAAACGAGGCCTGATCTTAAAGAAAGTTATTCTCTTTTTTATCCCTTAAATACGATTTTATAGATGACGTTTGATTTTGTCCGTCCAGTTACTAAAAATATTTTTTAAAGCAGCCTTAGTTTTACATTTTTGGAAATATTTCCTAAACGAGACCTGATCTTGAAAAGAGTTATTCTTTCTTTTATGCTTAAAATACAATTTTATACATGGGGTTCGATTTTGATTGCGCAGCTACCAAAAAAATATTTTTAAGCAGCCTTAGTTTCACATTTTTGGCAATATTTCCTAAACGAGGCCTGATCTTGAAAAAAGTTAATCTCTCTTTTATATACATGGAGAAACGATTTTGACTGTCCAGCTACTAAAAAAAATTTTTTTAGCAGCCTTATTTCACATTTTTGGCAATATTACCTAAACTGGGCCTCATATTGAGAAAAGTTATACTCTCTTTTATGCTTAAAATACGATTTTATACATGGGGTTCGATTTTGACTGCCCAACTACTAAAAAAATATTTTTTAGCAGCCTTAGTTCAACATTTTTGGCAATATTTCCTAAACGAGGCCTGATTTTGAAAAAAAGTTATTCTCTCTTTTATGCTTAAAATACAATTTTGTACATGGGGTTCGATTTTGATTGTACAGCTACCAAAAAAATATTTTTAAGCAGCCTTAGTTTCACATTTTTGGCAATATTTCCTAAACGAGGCCTGATCTTGAAAAAAGTTAATCTCTCTTTTATGTACATGGAGTTCGATTTCGACTGTATAGCTACTAAAAAAAAAATATTTTTTAGCAGCCTTATTTCACATTTTTGGCAATATTA
Source organism: Malachius bipustulatus (assembly GCA_910589415.1). Lineage (NCBI taxonomy): Eukaryota > Metazoa > Arthropoda > Insecta > Coleoptera > Melyridae > Malachius > Malachius bipustulatus. The sequence goes on from OU342636.1 coordinate 37,044,774, forward strand.
CCTAAACGAGGTCTGATCTTGAAAAAATCATTCTCTCTTTATGCTTAAAATGCGATTTTATATATGGATTTCTATTTTGACTGTCCAACTACTAAAAAAATATTTTTTAGCAGCCTTAGTTCCACATTTTTGGAAATATTTCCTAAACGAGACCTGATCTTGAAAAGAGTTATTCTTTCTTTTATGCTTAAAATACAATTTTATACATGGGGTTCGATTTTGATTGCGCAGCTACCAAAAAAATATTTTTAAGCAGCCTTAGTTTCACATTTTTGGCAATATTTCCTAAACGAGGCCTGATCTTGAAAAAAGTTAATCTCTCTTTTATATACATGGAGAAACGATTTTGACTGTCCAGCTACTAAAAAAAATTTTTTTTAGCAGCCTTATTTCACATTTTTGGCAATATTACCTAAACTGGGCCTCATATTGAGAAAAGCTATTCTCTCTTTTATGCTTAAAATACGATTTTATACATGGGGTTCGATTTTGACTGCCCAACTACTAAAAAAATATTTTTTAGCAGCCTTAGTTCAACATTTTTGGCAATATTTCCTAAACGAGGCCTGATTTTGAAAAAAAGTTATTCTCTGTTTTATGCTTAAAATACAATTTTGTACATGGGGTTCGGTTTTGATTGTACAGCTACCAAAAAAATATTTTTAATATTTTTAAGCAGCCTTAGTTTCACATTTTTGGCAATATTTCCTAAACGAGGCCTGATCTTGAAAAAATCATTCTCTCTTTATGCTTAAAATGCGATTTTATACATGGATTTCTATTTTGACTGTCAAACTACTAAAAAAATATTTTTTAGCAGCCTTAGTTTCACATTTTTGGCAATATTTCCTAAACGAAGCCTGATCTTGAAAAAAGTTATTCTCTCGTTTATGCTTAAAATACGATTTTATATATGGCGTTCTATTTTCACTATCCAGTTACTAAAAAATTAATTTTTTGGCAGCCTTAGTTTTACATTTTTGGAAATATTTCCTAAGCGGGGCTTGATTTTGAAAAAAGTTACTTTTTCTTTTATCATTAAAATACGATTTTAAATATAGCGTTCTATTTTGACTGTCCATCAGTTATGGAAAAAAAATTGCAGCCTTAGTTTCACATTTTTTTGCAATATTTCCTAAACGAGGCCTGGTCTTGGAAAGAGTTATTCTCTCTTTTGTGCTTAAAATACGATTTTATACATGACGTTCGATTTTGGCTGTCTATAGTTACTTTTTGTGCAGTCCCATTACCAATGAAAGGTCTCTTAATTTTTGCAAGTATGTATCATATCAAGTTCCAGTTTAACTAGCACTAGCACTAGCACTAGCACTTTTCACCAATAAATAAAAAAACCTTCTTGCGCATCAATCGCATAAATAGTGTATTTTTATGCGAATATAGTCGGTCTAGACAATCTAAAAATGTAATAGCATAGGAGCATTCCATTTAAGAAAAACATAACTTTGATATGCCACTCTCATTAAATGGGACACTCTGTATAGTCCAAAATAATTTTACATTATGGTTATTCTGATCCTGTACTTGAATTTGCAATTTTTTTTAAAATCCATCCTTTGGCCTACAGAGACCGCTTCGAATGAGCTGGGACATCCTGTATGTATATTTACTAATAATTTTATTTAATTAATAATTTCTTTTAAAAAATTAAAAAAAAATTATAAAATGAAAAAATCGCCGTTTTGGAACGGCACTGCCGATTTGACTCAAATACAGTACCAGACGACTCCTTGCGGCTATCTTACTCATAAAAAAATTTCAGCCCCCTAGATTGAAAACTGCGACCAGAAACCGTGCCTCATGAACTTTTTTTTTTAATTTGAAATTTGGAAAGACACCTCTAGAAGTAATGCAACTTTAGGAATTTTTTTTACGAAAATCTAAGTTTGACAAGAGTAAAAAATTTCTTTCACTAATTGCTTGAAAGATGATGCTTCAGGAGTGTTTTTCAGGGGTTCAAAAATAGTCAATTTTCCGAAAATTCAAATGGCCGCCATTTTGAAACGGCTCGACCGATTTTACTCAAGTGCAATACCAGACCACTCCTTGTAGACATCTTACTCTCACAAAAATTTCAGTGCTTCAAGGACCAGATTTTTGGAATTTTGGAATGTTTTCGAAAAGTGATGTGGTCCTCATGCAATAGTGTATTTTTTTAAAGTACATGCACTAATAATGATAATGCACGGTAAATTTTATTTGGTCTTGTTGAAAGTGAATAAGCTTTTCTAAATATGGACATATTTGAACACATTACTTTATTTGGCTTTTTACGACCACCAAGACCAACCAGATTGCGCTTTTATCGCTCTTTTAGTGTTATCTAAATGCGGTGATAAATACTCCGGAATATTAATACCGAAGTTATTATTAAAGAATTAGAATTTTATATGCCATCATCAAAAATTCACCAACCTGGGCCCGGCAATAATAATTTTTACAATCTTCACGATGGTACTTTCATTATATTAACTCGTATGCCATCACCGGTACCACGACCATCATGGGATCGGAGTTGAGATTTTCTCTAATTTCTCTCGGTCGTTGTAAAGTGAACAACGAAATGATGGGTTCACCGAATACGATCATCAGATAAGCAAGAGAATATTTGATCAATTAACAAATAAACTAATTTAAAATTATTTGTTTAGGTGCCTGCTTAAAAGCCTATTGTGCGGTGTGCCATCTTGAACTTTCTTTTACTGCTTGATTGAAATTCCATGTTCCAGTTCTCTTGTTTAAAATACAAGACAGAGAAAGGATGATTTTCCTCGTGTAGACAAAGTGGTTTTATTATCTACCTAATCAAGAGTAAAAGTTTTCCCTTTCCCGGGTCGGGCTCATCTGTCTATTTCCTTTCAAACGTTAAACGTTCCTAGAAAAAATTATTACAGCAAGAGAAATTTTCCTATTGTATGCAATTTAAAAGGGAAATTACGCGTTTCTTTGATCTTTGCTTTCTTATCTTTTTAACACTCTCTGGTTAGGTACTTCAAAAACGTATGAGTGGTGCCGTTCTCCTGAGTTATGAGCCATACTCGTGCAGGTCATTTTTGGAAAATCATTTTTTGCAAAGAGGTAACGCGACTTCTTTGGACGAGTAAAACTTCTCCAAAAGTTTAAGAACGCTGCAAAATTTCGTCACTAATCTTGAAAAATTAAGCTACAGGGGCGCTTCGAAATCGAAAATTTGAAATTTTAAAGAATGAACCACCATATACTTATAAAAAAATTTAACGTCTCCGTCATTTTTGAAATTGGTTTTTTGAAATTTAACCAGATTATTAGTACCTATAGCTGTCTACTCTGGAACTTTCAGTTCAATTCCTTTAAAAATGTGCTCATAAATGGTAATAGAAAATTATCATTTTTTTCCTATTTTACTACCCACGCCACTGGATTATTAACAGAAAAAATAGCATTTTTTTATAACTAACCTCAAGCCCAAATAATGTTCTTTCAACCCTGTTAATTTGGTTCTAAAGTTTTTTTTTCATCTCGCTTACCCAGGCGTCCAAAAATAGCAATCTTTACCTAGAATTCAAAGGGCAGCCATTTTGGAACGGCTAGACCGATTTTGCTCAAATGCAATACCAGACCACTCCTTGTAGATATCTTACCCCTGCAAAAATTTCAGTCTCCTAGATTGAAAACTGCGACCAAAACCGTGCCTCATGAACGGTTATTTTCGAATTTTGAAGAGACACCCTGTAAAAGTGGGCCGATTTTTGAAATTTTTTTTAACTAAAATCCGAATTGCTTCAAAAGTTTTATAAGAGTGCAAAATTTCGTTCACTAATCTCGAAAAATGAAGCCACGGGAACGTATTTACAATCGAAAAATGCGATCTGGAGAAATATACGTATGTATACAGGGTGGCGCTAAAAGGCACCAACACCAGCACTACCAACACCAATGCTCTACTACAGATTCCCGAATAAAAATTATGATGATTTAACCGAAATTATCCATGTCAAAAAACCTTCTTGCGCATCAATCGCAGAAACAGTGTATTTTTATGCGATTCAACTATGAAAATTTTTGCCGCCTTTTAAATTGGCTTTCTGAATTTTTCAATAGTCAGGTCGAATTTGCGTAGAGGTTTACTGATTTTTACACATAATAAACCAAAAAAAAATTGGCAAAATTTAACAATTTCGTCTCTTGTCCTATATACCCGCCACTGACTAACTTTAAAAAGTTACAGGCGAGTTCTGAAAACCGAACATTTGAAATTTTAGAGAAATAAACATCATGTAAAAAAATTCGAATAACTCCGCCATTTCTCTTATTTCCTTCTTTAAATTTTGGAGAGTTACAAGCTATTAGTGTAGTTCTCTACTCCGAAAATTTCAGGTAAATTCCCTCAAAAATGTGCTCATAATCAATTAAAGAAATTTAGCCATTTTTACCACTTTCTTACCCACGCCACTAGCTTACTAATGAAAATAATATAAATTTTATTGCATTAATTCAAATTTCAAATCATTTTAATCCAATCTTGTTAATACAGGTTTGTAGGAGTTTTTATTTTCTGCAATTGGGGTTGGCAGGAGCAGTCATATCTGCATGGGTGGTCCTGCCCGAGCCGAGCGCGATGAAAACGGTGCGCTGGTCTGGTGCTGGTGCTGGTTTTAAATCAAGCAGTCCCGGGTCTGAATATTACATTCAATCGTTAAGTTATTAAACAAGCCTTTAATTGTCATCCTCATTATTTTGTTGTGAAAAGTTTTCTTTCTATATTGCTTATACAGGGACTAAAAAATAGCCCTTTTCCCTAAAATTCAAAAAGCCGCCATTTTGAAACGGCTCGATCGATTTTGCTCAAAAAATGCAATACCAGACCACTACTTGTGGATAATATCTTCCTCCCATAAAAATTTCAGCCTCCTAGATTGAAAACTGCTACCAGAAAACCGTGCCACAGGACCGGATGTTTCGAAATTTTAAAGGACACCCTGTAGAAGTAACGCGACTTTTGAAAAATTTTTCAACGAAAATTTAACGTCATCCCAAAGTATCACAAGAGTAAAAAATTTCTTCCACTAATCTTGAAAGATGAAGCTACTAGAGCGTTTTTAAAATTTTAGAGAAATTTACATCATGTAAAATAAATTTAAATATCTCCGCCATTTTTTTTATTTGATCCTTGAAATTTTTGAAGATTAAAGAGTATTAGTATAGTTGTCTACTGTAAAAATTTTAGTTCAATTCCTTCAAAAATGTGCTCAAAAACTGTTATGAAAATTAAGCCATTTTCACTCTTTTCCTACCCACACCACTGGCTTATTAATGGAAAAAACTGAATTTTTTTTACATTAACTCAAATTTCAATTAATTTTCTTTCAATCCTGTTAACTTGATGTGAAAGTTTTTTTGCCATCTTGCTCATACAGGGATTCAAAAAATAGTAAATTTTCCGAAAATTCAAATGGTCACCATTTTGAAACGGCTCGGCCGATTTTGCTCAAGTGCAATACCAGACCACTCCTTGTGGACATCTTACTCTCACAAAAATTTCAGCCCCCTAGATTGAAAACTGCGGCCAGAAACCGTGCCTCAAAGTCCGGATTTGGGGAACTTTGAAAGGACACCCTGTAAAAGTAACGTGACTTTTGGAATTTTTTTCAACGAAAATCTAAAGTCATTCCCAAGCTTTACAAGAATCCAAAATTTCGTTCACTAATCTTGAAAGATAAAGCTACAGGAGCGTTTTTAAAATCGAAAAATCGTGATTTTGGAGAAATATATATATATATATATATATATATATATCGTGGGCAGGTGAATTTTGGAAAACCACTTTTTCGTGATCTGGGGGTCATGATCGGTGGACATTTGATGAGTTTGGGTGATTTTCGAAAAGTGATGTCGTCCTCAATAGTGTATTTTTTTGTTAAAAAATACACTAAAAGCATTTTTTAAGATGTAGCCCTTAAAAAAGGGAGTAAACCAAATTAACGTTTTCCAGATTAAGTCAAAAATTGATTAGCTGATGAAATCCCCGGAAATCGTTTATCGGGAGTTTTCGGAGTCGCTGATCACGAATCTGTGGCCCAAAAGAACGCGAGGGTGGTTCCAATTAACTGATAAACCCAGTTAAAAAATAAAAATAAAAATAAAATTTTACCCCAGAAATCGTCTCTTTGGCATTTTCGAAGTCGCTGATCACGAATCCCAGATCCAAAAGCAAGGTTCGAACTCCTCAAAACTGATCCCGATAAAAAAATAAAAAATTCAAAATTTCCCCTCTAAAATCGTCTCTCGGGCGTTTTCGGAGTCTCTGATCACAAATCCGAGGTCAAAAAGCACATTAGGGTGGTTCCAACCCTTCAAAATTAGTAAACCCTGTTAAAAAATTAAAATAAAATTCAAAATTGCACCTTGGAAATAATCTCTCGGGGGTTTTTGTAGTCGCCGATTACGAAGCCGAGGCCCAAGAGCAAGGTGGCTCTTGGGCAAAAACTTTGAAATCTTCCAAACCACCCCGAAGAGTGGCAGGGTTACAAACAATTAATACGTCGCATCAAATCGTTGGAAATCAGAAATCCTCAGCTTCAATGAAATTATTGAGCTCATAAATCGATCAGCTATCGAAAACAAAAAAGTGAAAGGATTCGTGATCAGTGACCTCAAAAACACCCGTGTTACGATTTCCGAGACGAAATTTTTTTTTTTGTATCCAGCCACGTCACGGAACCCTTAAAAACCCTCACGTGCTTTTGGATTTCGGAGTCGTGATCGACGACCCTGCTGAAAACTCCCCGAGGAGCGATTTTCGAGTGAAATTGTTAGTTTCCACAGCTTTTTATCAGCGTTATTACTGTTTGGGGTGCTTTATGAGGGAGGAAAATCCCCAATTTTCTCATTTTTCGTGGTAAAAGATGAATGTTCCTTATGGTCCAAGGAATTCACGAGGAAAAGAAATAAAAAAATTCCAGTTCCGCATCAGTTCCATCACTTTTAAAGATTTTCCGGCTTATTTACTGGACTACTAGCTAAAAGTATCATCAAACCTTAATAAGACAGGTCAAGGGAGAAGACAGCGAGACCGAGAACAAGGTCAAGAATGCGGCCATGATTAATAAATAATAATGTATCTTACATATTGTACGAGTACACGATGCATAAATTATTACAGTGCTTCAAGATTCAAGTTGCGAACTGATCATGATTCTTGATTCTTTCTTCGTTTTGTGCCTTTAAGGCTGACCGGTTATAATTCGCTCGCACTGTATGAAGTGATGTCGTCTTGCTATTGACTTTCCTCGAAAAGCTTCCCCTAAAAGTCTCGCCGGATGATTCACCTTTGCCATGACGTGTCCTGAGAATTACGTATTCTACATACTCGGACGAGGCAGACAGTCAGTCGATGAGTGTTCTGCTGTATTAATTACTTCCAGCTATTTTGTAAATATTAATGCTGTTTTCTTTAAAAAAAATTCCAGTAATGACAATCCGTAAACAATAAACATTTTATTGCTTAATTAGAATTATTTTTATAGTTACAATAATTATTAAGTGACATTAAATGAGGGCCCATGTCTCAATATTTGAGTGAAAGACTGGCCTAAGCCTAATTTTCTAAGTTGTTCATAGATGGAGCCACAAGCACCTATTGTGCGTTCTAGCTTTAGGTTTGCGTTTTCCCAAATAAAAGTGGCTCAGGCCCTTAGACAAAGAAAGTCTTTCCATACTGGCTCTACTGGCCACTTTAGACCATTCTTTCATTTATTTGAAAGAAGAAAAACGTCAAAGCTAAAACAACACTTGTGGCTCCATCTATGAACAACTTAGAAAATTAGGCCTAGGCCAGTATTGCACATGGCCAATATTGTTCGACAATAATAATAATAAAACAAGTCTGGAGAGGATAAGATTGACAGAATTGGAGGACCGTGACTTCTGCCAAAATAATTTCATTTTATTCATTAGTTTACCAGTGGCGTACCTAGATCAAATTTGCTAATTTTTCGTCTTTAAAGGAAACTGGAATTTTCACAAGGATCAATTCGTCTGCGGGGAATAAACGTAAGGGGAAAGCAGATGTCAGTGGAGCACGACTTGCCAGATTTATTGGGGTTCTTCTTCTCAATATATTGTAATATATTGTTCTTTGTGATCGCCACTAAACGATTTAATTTTTTTCGATCAATATACTTTTTCGGTTCCATTTTTGGTAGCGGGTGTTCAACTCGCGTAAAGTACTTACTTGAACGAAATACTTTCGGCAGACTTTTATCGTTTTGCAACTCTGTTAGACTTGTTTTTGAACTGGGAATTTCGTTCCTAAAAAATTCAGCATGAAATTTCCGACCAATAGCTTCACGTCATCATCGAGTATTATGATTCTCTACCACCGACGTCCTGTCTAGCGTAAAAGTCGTCTTGATGGACCCCTTAGACGCGTTGTGGTCATTGTAGGCCTCCCGATTCCTGCTTCCTGCTTCTATACAGGGTGCACCATGTATCCTTCTCTATATTGCTATCTCCTAACGCTAACAGATACAGGGTCGGTTAAACAAGTCCAAAGGAGCGCAGTTTTGTGGCCATCTCGATTCCGTCGAGACATACAAGATATCTGTGACCGTTCCTGAAATATCCTGAAAAAACTTAAAAATCGAGATTTCTTATTTTTTCCATATCTTTTTTATTATTGGAGATTAATGAATAATTTTTTGTGGGCTTACATAAGTCGGCAAGAGCTACCCATCTGACATTTCAAAAATTTTCAAAGCCGACTAGATCCCAGAATTTTCATAGTCAACTTTCGTTTTTCTTATGGCCACCATATTGTTTTTTTATGTTGTTCGATATAAAAAAAATCATAAAAACTAAAAATTGTTAAACTTAAAAAAATAAATTTAAAAAATTTTTATTCTTTTTTCTTTACAAAAAAGACACATTTTTAGACTGAATTTCATAGATAAATTTAAAAACCATAAAGCAAGCACTATTTCGGCGTATTTTACAAATGTTGACGTTTTTCTACGGTTTTTTTTAGATTTTTCTTTGAAAAAAGAAGAATAAAAATTAAAAAAAATTTTTTTTGAAGATTATTAATTTTTGGTTTCCATTATTTTTTTCATATCGAACGACATAAAAAAATAATATGGCGGCCATAAGAAAAACGAAAGTTGACTGTGAAAACTCTTGGATCTAGTAGGCCTTGAAAATTTTTGAAATGTCAGATGGATAGCTCTTAACGGCTTATGTAAGCCTACAAAAAATTACTTATTAATTTCCAATAATAAAAAAGATATGACGAAAATAAGAAATCTCGATTTTTCAGGATATTTCAGGAACGGTCACAGATATATTGCATGTTTTGACGAATTCGAGATGGCCACAAAACTGCGCATCTTTTCTCTAATTTAACCGACCCTGTATCTCTTAGCGTTCAGGTGATAGCAATATAGAGAAGGATACATGGTGCACCCTGTATATGAGGCTCAGGAAAAAAAGAAACAAAAAAGAAATAAAAAAATATGAGTGAAAAATATAAAGATAAAAAACAGGGAAAAATAAAATAAGAAGAATTTAAGAAAAGTCTTCTTATATTTTATCTGTTCTTATATTCTTATTTTTTACATCTACTTCTAAGTACTTCTACTTCTACTTCTTTTTATTCTTATTATTATTCTTCATCTTCATCTTCTTCTATTTCTTCTTCATCATCTTCTTCATCTTTTTCTACTTCTTCTTCTTCTACTTTTTCGTAACTATAGCGTTAAAGTTGTCTTGATGGACCCATAGACGCGTTGTGGTCAATGTCGACCTCCCGATCTATGCTTCAATACTGTATAAAGATAAAAAGAAGGAAAAAAAGGGAAAAAGATAGGAAAAAATAAAATAAAGGAAGGGAAAAAGAAAATAAGAAAATATAAGAGAACTCTTCACCGACTATTTCAAAAATTAGCCAGGGTTTTTTCTACTTCTACTTATTTTTCTTCTTCTTATTATTATTCTGTATCTTCATCTTCTTCTAATTTTTCTTCATTATCTTCTTCTTCATCTTTTTCTACTTCTTCTTCTTCTTAACCAGCGTTAAAGTCGTCTTGATGGACCCCTAGACGCGTTGTGGTCATTTTCGACCTCCCGATCCATGCTCCTATATATGAGGCTCGGGAAAAAAAGAAACAACAAAAAATAGAAATATGAGTGAAATATATGAAGATAAAAAAATAAAAAAAGGGAAGAAAATAGGAAAAAAGAAGAAGCGAAAAAAAAATAAGAAGAATATTAGAAAACTCTTCAACGACTATTTAAAAAATTGGTTAGGGTTTTTATTACTTCTACTTCTGCTTCTACTTTTTTTTCTTCCTATTATTGTTCATCTTCTACTTCTTCTTCTACTTCTTTTTCTTCTCTCCCTCTCTTCTCCTCCACCCCTCCTTCTCACCCTTAGACATTTTTCACCATATTATTACACGCTCCTCTTGTGTTAGAACGTGGCGTTTTTTCACTGGTGACGTACTAGAATTTCCTGGCAATTCTTTTGAATCAAAAGCGAGAAAAAGACACTTAGATATTTTACGGAATTTTGTAGCACTACCGCGTCACTTTTAACTGGGAACATGAAAATTTACAAAGCTATAAATTTGTTAGTCTGAGGTTTAATTAAACGTTCGATTTCGAACTTCTTGAGGCCTGAAAAGACACTTTACCGCCGTGGTTTACACATAATTTTTTATCCTACACAATAATAATAATAATAATTTTTTTTTTTTGAAAAAATTTGTTTTGAAAGAAAATTTATTGAATTCTACACGCAAACATATGTTTGCTTGATACATTACTATCAGTAAGCGTAGATTAGTTAAATTACAATTAGTAATTTATTTATTTATTTATGGATAACATTTAGTGACCGTTGGATTTTGAATATTACAATTATTGAACGAAATTCCTTGTTTGCATAAATTTGACATCAGTACCTACCTCACTACATATTAGTATTATTTAATTTGCTGGGTCTTGCTGGTCTATTGACAATGACAGATTGACATACAGCTATAGCTTGCTTGCTATTGGTTCCCACTTGAAATAGCATTCAATTGCAATTGGGTGGCCCTCTAGCGTGAAAATATAAAAATAATTTTACCGCCTAGGCAGGAAAAGTGGCACTTTCTCCGGGGGCATGCAGTCGAGAAAGTTCAATTTTCTTATGGGGTATGATAAAAAATTATATAGATAAGCGCGAAACAGATAAGAAGACGGATATCCGGGTGATTCGAGTAGAACACTATAATTTTTTTTTCAAATTTGAAAAGGTCTCTTCCGATTTCAACTGAAGTATATAGACCTTTACAACCATCATATATGGTGTTCAAAAATATTTCAAATTTTCCCTTCAAGATAAAGTTTTTTGAGTCGATTTTTTTGATAATGAATTTTTGTTTGACGATATCTCCCAATGCGATCGATTTCTTTCATTAATTAAATTAAATAAATGTAAAAACAGCTTTTCTCAATAATAATAATTGTTTACATCCTTAATAAATGTACCTACCTGCTATAACCAAAAACAGCAGAAAAGAGATCGAGAAAGATAAAATAAAGACTAGTAAGAAAAGAGAAAAATGTAACAAAGTTGTGGTTGTGGTTTGGGGTTTAAGGATATGATTCATTGGCGCCGCTTAAATTCATCCAACGATGTGAAAGTCAATTAAAACCACACCAAAATGTAGTTAGTAAATGATACGATTATTCTAAATTTAGATTAAAGAAGTGAATAAAAATAATAAAAAACAAACCTTAATAAGAGGAGAAGAAGAAAAACCTGATTTTTTCCATTTATAAAGTTAGTAACTCATAATATGCATAATACTAAGATATCGGAAAGCAAAGTGCTCGAGGTATCACAGATAACGTCATTTTTATCGTGTCAGAATTTGAAACTAGTTTTGTACCATTATTAATCGATTACTCATGGTTTCAATAATAACATTCGATGTATTATTGCTCATGTGGAAAATATGCAAATTTCTCAGTTTAAAAATTAAATTTTGTCGCTACAGAGGGAGTAGAAAACACAGTGAGGATGTTTATAGCCCCCCCCCCCCTTTTTAAACTCCGAATATTAATTTTTTTACAATTTTTTTGACATAAAACTGATGTCTCAAATGTCTCAAAGAAGACATTGCAGACGTTATACTTTAATAATTATTAATATCCTCGCACTGACACATAAACTGTCAAAATTGATAACATAACATAAAAACTGTCAAAATTTATGATAAGAACGTCATTATTAACCTTTGATAGAAGTTTTATGTCAAAAAGTAGTAAAGTTGGTGCTATTCAAATTTGCTTTGCTATTCAACTCAACTTTGCTGAATTTTGCATGCGTAGTTAGAAACTTTACTCATTTTCTCGCATTATACAAATTGAAATATACGCCTGAAATACAATAAATTGTATTTCAGGCGTAGTGAAAGGTACCTACAGATCTCAGATTTTTTGAGTATTTTGTTATGTAGCTCAGTTAGTTTCGTCCAGTATTTAATTTATGGCATAAGTGAATAAATGAATTCTACTCATCGTAAGGAAGCTATAAATACGGTGATGGTGATTAATTCCACTTAATGGTTTTCTGTCATAGGTATAAATTATTGACAAAAGGTGCAATTTTCCCTAAAAGAATAAATTCAGGACGTGGAAGAAAACGCGAAAAATAGCTTTTTTTCACTTTTTGAATTCAAAGCCACACAATGAGCTAGTTAAGCGCATTTTGCAGTCTTTTGAAGCCTCAGAGACTGACATTGAGGAACAAGCTGTACTCGATTTAAAAAGTAAAGTGAGAAGGAGCTTTCCTATCAAAAGATTGATTTAATTCCCCCCGCACTCGGACTGGACGGAAATCGTCACCGTATTACGAACGATCACTACTCGTTTGAAATGCCGGATATCGATTGTTTGTTCGTCCAACTCACCGAGTCAATACCTACAATGGGCTAGACGGCGGGGTGCGGAAAGCGTGATTGGACCGGATAAATCGTCTCTGTATTACGAGCGATCAATTCTCGAGTCAATACTCGAGTCACCACCTGAGTCCTCGTTCGAATCCGACTAGCGGCTATTAGGTAGGTATTAGGTATTTAATAATATCATTACGTGGGATAAAGATAAGTAATTTAACATCACTTATGTCCATAATAAGTTTCTATTTATTGAAATATTCCGTTTAAATAAAACGATTCAATTAAATCTACATAGCGAAAACTGTTAATTAAAAGAAGAAGAGTAGGTACATTGTAACGTACAATTTAAAATAATTGTATACAGAGTACAACAATAAATTATCCACACTACGTGGTTCTGGTTACTAAAGGTATAATTATTAGATTTCTAGCATTTAGTGAAATGGAGAATATTTTTCATGTCTCTAACGAAACGAATATTCATGGCATAAGTAATAAAAAGCAGCTTAACCCAGTTTTTAGACTAAAATGTGTAAAAATATTCTTCTTCATCTTCACCAAAAATTATCAGCCGTCTTCTTGTAATTCGGCAGCTATCGATAATCCTCGTCCACCGTTTCATTTTCTATTCTGTGACCGTATTATAAAAAGACTGACTTTTGATTGACCATTGACCATAATACCACAAATAAGAAGAACGGTGTGTTGGTGCTGGTGCTGGTGCCGGTGGTGATAGTCGCATACTTTAAATGGTCGTCTGCGAAAACCGTTACCTTATTTGACCAGCAGAGATCCGATGTTATCATATCTCTATACAAGGCGATGTTTTTCAAACCTGACCTAACACATATCAGAAATAAAATTGTCAATCGTAAATTACTTCCTTTTATAGCGCAACGTGACAATCCCGGTGGACGGATTCGGTGAGGTCGTTGGAACGAACTTGAAATGGGTTTCATTGCAAAATTGAGCGCAATTATTGTCCTAAAATAGAATCTACAGCTTTGCTGAATATTTTATAATCGCTTCATTCCAGTTGAATGTCTTTAATAAATTAAAGGCCAAGGAATGGTTGAAATGTTTCTCATATCATGGTCAATTCTGCATCTAATATGTACCTACTTATCTTAGACACCAGATCTAATCTGATCTTTTATTGAAAAAAATTTATGGTCGTAGAAAAAGTACAGTACTAAGACTTGTCCCGGTAGGAAGTACCAGATATATTTTGACTTCAAGTAACTTATAGAGAAAGCCAGGAATGAAATATGAAATTTGACATTGACATCTATCAAATGGTTGCTGCTTTTTCTCTGACACTTCATTTTTTTTGACGAAATTGTTCAAAGAAATTTGTCATGATTCGGGCATGACAAATGTTTCAACAACAACTCGGATATTCTCCTCCAGTCTCCAGTTCAAGAATGCTTCATAGATTTTTCCCGCATCTACTTATACTTTCCTCCACATAGCCCCAAAAAAAGAAGTGTAAGGGTATCAAATCTGGAAGACCTTACCGGAAAATCAGCCGGTAATGTAGCCTAATCTAAAAAACAGAAAAGGAGCAAAAAAGGGGTTGCCGTCAATGTCCTTATTTTTTCTTTCGTGTTCTCTACCAGATCTCAGGTCTAGTATCGAACTGAGGTCTGGGGTAGTTTCCTCCTTTGTCTCGCTAGGCTGTTTTTCCTGGGTTGGGCTTCTTGCGTTTTCCTATTCCTTGTGGACGATTTCAATCTGTAATTGTCACTTCGGGGCTCCACTTTTGCCATTTTTTAGCTCGTTCCACAACACTTGTTGCACTTCACTTTTTGGGATTTCACTTCAATGGGTGCCTTTGTCACTTAAGTGGGTTTCGTGCGAAGCTCTACACCATGAAATACACACCTCGTCGCTGAAGATCGCGTTTTTCCAAAATGCATTTTTCTCCGTGATCTTCAGGTCTACTATAGAACTGAAGTCTGGGGTAGTTTCCTCCTTTGTCCCGCTAAATTGTTTTTGCTGGGTTTGGTGGCTTTTGCGTATCCTTCGTTGAAGATTTCAAGCTTTCTCGTGCCGGGGGTGTCTTGGCTTTTGCACTGAAGCCTTCCGCCGGTGTTTAGTTCGCTTCACAACTTTTTGCTGCACTTCTTTTGGGGGTTTCACTTCGACGGGCGCCTCTGTCACTTAGGTGGGTTTCATGGTAAACTCGATACCAGGGAAAATTTTTCTACAACGAAGCCAGATAGAAATACTTGGTCTTCTAAAATAGGCCACGAATTAATGGACCCAAAGAGGTCTGGAGAAGTATTGAGAGACAACAGTTGACTGCACTTTTCCTGGACAGTTCGGGCGAAAAAGCTATACACACTATTCAGCTCGCAACAACCTGAACAGGCACCTATAACTTATGGAACTTCTCTCATGGAAAAACCTTTTGGTCTTTATTTAAAAAACCGGGAAGGTTCGAGACTTAATGGTTTTGGAACGGCGAAAAAGGGTCTTAGTGGCCTTCGATTGGAGGGAACAACCACTTCCCACTACCACCCACTACTTGGTGGGTTTCACTTGAGTGTCTTTTAGGCTTCTAGCTCTTTTAGGTCACTTTTAGGGGGGAGTTTTCCATTGTCTTCACGAGCCTGAGGATCTGCCTCTCATCAGCTCTTTCGTCCCGAATTCGTTCGATGGTCACGAACGAGGTCGCGTTGCTTGCAATTCGGTAGTTTCGATGATTGAGCTTTGAGCGCATGACCTGTACGACTTTGGGCATGCTTTCCATTTCGTTCCAGCCTAGGTTTTGATGGCCGAATTACCTGTTTGATGGTTTTGTGAATTTTTTTGGCTGGGTTTGAACCATCGGTCTATGATTACTCCCAAAGCTTATTAAATGGTTTAGAGCCTATTTATCTCTTTGGGGTGACCTTTTCCAAGATATGAGACGGTAAAAATTTGATGAAACTTGGAAAAAATTTACAAATTTTCGTCAGCTCATATTATCTCTGAGACTGAGACAGTAACAAATAGAGAGAAATATATGCATTGGTAGGTAGGTATATCATTTTGCAGGCAGTTTAACAAGTTTTCATTTTGGAAAGTATAAAAATACTAAAAAGTTGTGTAGTTGTTGGAAAAGTATAGTACCTAATAAGCCGTGGTAGATGTATTTACCTTCTGTTGCTTTATTTGTTTTAGGATTTTAATTTTCAACATTTCCAAGTACCTATGTAACCAGAACTTTGAAGAAAATTTGAAATAAAATTACTCAAAATTTTACTGTGGGGTTTAAATTCTATTTTTTCTTTCAATTCTAAGCCTTTCAAGGGATCAAAAGGGTCAACATTAAGTTTACAGTTAATTTGATGTTGTTGATCTTGGACTTATTCTGAGCATTGGCGATTAAAATGAGGAGGGGCACCAGCACCATCGTACATGTACAAAAAATTTAACTTTCTTGGTAGGAAAAATCTTCGAGGAGTTCAATCTTCAACCCATTTTTTTCCCTAAATGAATTACCCACGATATTTTTGTTATGATCTTAATATTCCTAATTATAAGAAGAATCCTCATATTCTCATCAGATGACGTACAATTTTCTTCTGCGTGTTCAAAACACCGCTGACAAAAACTTGGGATCTGGTTTTTGTTGATAAAACAGGTAACGCAAACTTCTGTCATAAGATCCTGACCTTGTCGTTAATATCAGGAACGCGTCCGTTCGCGCTCGACTTATTAAGGCTAGTCGTGTGCGTGACTGTTGATAGGTACCTAATCATTACGCTGATCGTCCATAATGCTTTACATCTATGCTGTGTATCAATATATAAATTAAAATTGTATTTTCTTCACATATTAGGTATGCCAAATCCATAAATTCCCCAATTAATTACCGCTTATTTTTGACGTGACCGCGTCTTATTTCATATGAACCGCGCGCATTCAATTACCATTAAGTAGGAGTTTAAGAGGAGAATAACAATTAATTATTTTCACACAGGCATGGTAGGTAATTGGGAAAACGTTTTAATTTCACGGAGAATCGTACACTACGCTCAAAAACGCCTTAACGCTCTGATTTTTCATTAATTATTGCTAAATGCAGTAGCTCTGATGCGACTTGAAAGATCCTCATTAGGCTTGAAAATTTCAATTTAGCTCAACTTAATTAATTGATTAATTAAATCGCAGTGAAATTAGTCGAATTAATATTAAGCAGGTGAAACATCAATATTTATAGAATCATGCACTAAAATCTTATTAATGTTCAAATAATAAGTGAGCAATGCGATTAATTCGTGAACTGATTATTATTATTATTAGTAGGTAGGTGGAATAGAAAAGGTGGATCCACCGTCAGTATAACAGAATAGCACCAGCACCAGCACCACCACACCTTTATCCTTTCTTTTTAACTTAATGGAAGTAAATTTCATTGCCCTAAATAAAAGCTTTGCTTTATTACTTTATTTGGTTAATTTGGGTCGATTAATTCTTCTCTGTGCTTGGTAGATCTAAATTGTACAGGATTTGAATTCAGGGCAATGATGTCATGGCATTAAGCAATTTTTACAGAGAGCACGTACCTACCTACCTATTGATTCAGCAGCGATGACAAAAAAAAAACGGTCAAGTCAATTTTAGTTTTTTGAAACGGTTTTTTTAAGCTCAGTAGGTAATTGGATCTTCAACCCTCAATCGAACTGAAATCCATTTCTTCCTGTGACTTTGCGTTCTCAAGATATGGCCGTTCAAAGTTGAAACTGTCCCGATTTTTGCGCTTTATTGAAAATTTTTGTTTGCGTTTTGTGAGAAAGATAAGCTCTTCACGGTCCAACTGGATTGTTTACCCGACCCGACGTGTATTATTGTAATCGGATGTGCTCACACGAAATTACGTCTAATTCTGAAGACATCAATTTTTCATGAAAATTTTAAGCTACCGTGCCATTTTTTCGAAAAAAAATTTTTCTTCGATTTTAATAAAAATCCCCCGTCAGCAGTGGCGGCTTATATGAAGTGAGTAAAGTACCACTTCACATGTTCCTAAATAAATAACGCCACACTTTTAAATTGGAAAAATCTTGTCATAATTTTCCCTTACTAATCATTCATTGTTTTTTTAATTGAAGTTTAATATAAAGCGCCAAGTCTGTTTTTTTTGTTTTAGTTTTTTTTGTAAGATCTGATTTGACAAGATTATTTTGACAATTTTTCTCCAATGTCCGGTTTGACATAATCAAATGAAAAGCTAGAATTTTCGGACTGAGCGAACTTTGCGAATCACAAAAATTGAGTCTATACAATTTTTCAAACATCAAATTTTCGGGGGTAATTACACGAGAGCTTATATTTTATCCGGATAAAGATGCAGTTTTAACGAAAATTTGTTTTTTATTGGCAATTTAACGAGTCAAATTGTCTGATAAAACGACGAGTCCGAAGGACGAGTCGTTTTATCTGACAATTTGACGAGTTGAATTGCCAAAGAAAAAACAAATTTGAGTTTAAAAGTGCATCTTTATCCGGATAAAAAATATAAGCTCGTGTGTAATTTAGGGAGATAATTTAACGAATAACAAAATTTTAATTTTATTAATTTGTCAATTAATATCACCTTGGTAACTACTTACTTGATTTTGCGTCTAAAAAGCTAGCTTACATTTTATCCAGATGCAAAGTTAGGGCTAACTTTATCCGATGTCAAAGTGACAAAAACACTATTCCTTATGTCATTTTTAATACATGAGTTAAATTATCGGCAAGAAAATAATCTAAAAAAAAATCTAACCAAAATTTTTAAAAATCCAACTAGACGGATTTTGCAAAAATCGGTTTTTCTCTCGGCCAGATTTCCTCTAGCCGGGCTTAGCAAAAAAAAAAAAAAATCGACCTAACCGGATTTTGCAAAAATCGTATTCTCGAGCTGACCAGACTTCACCTTGTGAATCTACACTTCACCAATTTCGCAATCCACGAGTCGTCACAGCCTGCCAGACAATAGAAAGTGGGTGATTCTCAGAACTGTAAACGCGGTTCGTCTGTAGCTCTCCCCGTTTTCGAGATATAGGGGACGAGTCATTTTCTGGGTGAATTTTTGTCGATTTTTTTCAAAATGATTCTTTTACACGATCAATAATCGTTGTCATTTTAGACCTGACCTGACCTATCATATCCTATTTTCTTGCGCGTCCTTTCTCCCGCTACTTCTCCACATCATCCTCTTTGACTTCCAGCTCATCTCTTTATTATGCGCGCGACGCAAGTATCCTAGTTGGGCTCTCCGGCATTCGTCAAAGGTCTGTGAATTCATACCCGATGCTTTTAAGGAAAAGGTCTGTAAGGCAAACAGTAAGGAAAAACAATTTTTGACAAAACTGCAAGCCTGAGAAGATCTGCTTGTGACTTGCGCGCTATATCTCGAAGATCGCTCCTTACAAGTGGCCATCGATGGATAGTACATTTTATTATTTATATTTGCATATCCAGTTATTCATTCATTTAAATTCAATCGTCTTTAAATAATTCACACGCACATATCTGAACCTTATACTTATTATTGAAAATTTCAGCTTCACTAATTTTAATTATTTAATTAAAATATCCATATCCACATCAGCATATCAATAAAAACTATGTTTTGAGGTCGTCTTCCGCACCGTCGTACTTTCACTTGCGACAGTAAAAGGCCTTTCTCCCTTTCAAACGCTCTTCGCTTTTACAACAACAGCTTCTTGAGTAGGTATCACAACGCCCTGTATGCTGCATGCTCATGCCAGTATGCAAATAAACCACCACCACCACCACCACCGATTAATAATTTGGAGATTCTTGGGAACGGCGAGGTCTATATCGGTACATATGAATGGGATTGTTACCTAGATTTGGCGATGCATGAGTAGTGTAAACATTGAGTTGGTGTTGTTGTTATGAGTGG
The DNA here is from genome assembly GCA_910589415.1 of Malachius bipustulatus. Lineage (NCBI taxonomy): Eukaryota > Metazoa > Arthropoda > Insecta > Coleoptera > Melyridae > Malachius > Malachius bipustulatus. Next base: position 37,064,622 of record OU342636.1, read on the forward strand.
GCTCGAATTATTTCCAAGCCGTTCCAAAATCGTATGTAAATTAGAGCGATTTAGACAATTCGATGTCTAAATAACTATCCATAACTGTAACTGACTCGTAATATTATGTTATGCGGTTACGATTTACTATTATACTGCCTGCTGAAAGAGATCTTGGAGCTTGGGTCATTTAAAGTTGATTTTTGTATTTTGAAAGAGATTTCAAATTAAATTTGAAGCAAGAAAACGCTCAATATCTTGATTGCCCTTTTGCCGAGAGACCTGTAATCAGTGTGGTATGAGAATAACTGCAATAACATCAAACGAGACCTCTGCGTGTTGAGCAGTTCCAAGCTACCATCAACAGTAGTTGCTGACGTCTATACAGTTGTGTGTTTGGTAACTGGACAACCAAAATAAAACGTTAAGTATAAAATCGTATTTTAAACATAAAACAAAGAATAATTATTTTCAAGATCAGGTCTCGTTTAGGAAATATCTCCAAAAATTTAAAACTAAGGCTGTTAAAAAACATTATTTTTAGTAACTGGAGAGCCAAAATCGAGCGTCATATATAAAATCGCATTTTGAGCATAAAATAAAGAATAACTTTTTTCAAGATCCGGCCTCGTTTAGGAAATATTTCCAAAAATGTAGAACTAAGGCTGCAAAAAAATATATTTTTTAATACCTAGGCAACCAAAATCGAGTGTCACATATAAAATCGTGTTTTGAGCATAAAAGAAAGAATAACTTTTTTCAAGATCCGGCCTCGTTTACGAGATATTTTCAAAAATGTAAAACTAAGGCTGCAAAAAAATTTTTTTTTGAAATTGGACAGTCAAAACCGAACGTCATGTGTAGAATCGTATTTTAAACATAAAAGAACGAATAACTTTTTTCAAGGTTATTATTCAAGGCCTTATTTAGGAAATATTTCCAAAAATGTAGAACTAAGGCAGCTAAAAAAAATATTTTTTTTTGTAACTGGGCAGTGAAAATCGATTACCACATAGAAGATAGTATTTCAAGCATAAAAGAAAGAATAATTCTTTTCAAGATGAAGCCTTATTTAAAAGATATTTTCAAAAATGTAAAACTAAGGCTGCTAAAAAATATTTTTTTTTAGTAACTGGATAGCCAATATTGAACGCCATATATAAAATCGTATTTTAAGCTTAAAAGAAAGAATAATTTTTTTCAAGATCAGGCCTCATTTAGGAAATATTTCCAAAAATGTAGAACTAAGGCTGCAAAAAAAAATATTTTATGTAACTGGGCAGCCAAAATCGAGCGTCATATACCTATAAAATCGTGTTTTGAGCATAAAAGAGAGAATAACTTTTTTCAAGATCGAGCCTCGCTTAGGAAATTTCCAAAAATGTAAAAAAGGCTGCTTAAAAAATTCTTTTTTTCAGTAACATGGCATGTATAATGACCTCGCTAGGGAAATATTTCCAAAATTTTTGTTCAGTTACAGAATGAAACATATTTTTATTGCGGCCTTAGTTTTACATTTTTGGAAATATTTCGTCATTTTGAAAAAAGGGTAAATTGTACATCCGCGTCTCCTAAGTTCCATCAATTTTTTCGGGACCGAGGAGCGAAATAGGGATGCTGGGTGGGTAAGAAGCTAAAACAGCCATTGCAAACTAATATTAAGGTCACAACTAAGGACTCTTTGACACTATGGTCGAATTTCTATTTTTTTTCACTTTCAGGGCAAGGAAAATCTTCGAGATTAACAGTAGCACGATTTTTATTTTGAAATTTGCATTTATTTTGCATTTATATTCCAAAAATCGTAACATCAATCCCTGTGGTTGGGTCACGAATCACGATATGAAAAAGCGGATATAATGCGAATATGTGCCTGCATACGGTTCAAGGCGCTTGCGGCATTGTCGTGAAGTGGTTACATCCGAAAGTCGACGTATTTAATCGGCGCTACTGTCAGGTCCAGGTCTGGACTGTCATTGCACTCTGAAAATCGGTTTCTAATGCCGTTTATTTGCGTTCCCTTTCATTTGCAAAGCAAATGAATACATTTCCTGGTGTTACTACACCCCTATATGTTCTCCACCCCTATCTAAGGTGCCATAGTGAAACTGTAGGAGCCGCGGATGTATATAATGACCCTTTTTTCAAGATCAGGTCTTGTTTAGGAAATATTTTCCAAAAATGAAAAACTAATAAGGCTGCTAAAATTTTTTTTTGTAACTGCATGGATAGTGAAAATCAAACGCCATATATAAAATCGTACAGCCTTTGCTGTCGGGTCTGCTCGTCGACGCTTTCGGCCTTAATTCCTGCGTCCAGGGCTCTTCTATCCTTTAAGGTGGGTTTACATTATTCAACTGAGTTGATCAAGTTAGTTGAATTCAAGCGAATTGAATTCAATTACTGGTTTACACATTTTAAGTGAATTGAATGCATATCAGTTGATTCAAAATGGCGAAAGTGGTAATTTACAGAGCAGTTCTCCAAACGGTTTCAGTTTTAGCTGATGAATTAGCAGAAAATATTAGCAAAAAAGAAAAAAAACGTAAAAAAAGGATATGGGTTAAAGATTGGATTAATCGCAGGGCAGCACAGGGTGCCTCTAATAACCTCATTCCCGAATTAAGATTAGAAGATTCTAACAATTTTAGAAATTTGTTACGAATGAATGAAAACCAATTTGACGAATTGTTGTCAAAAATTGAACACAGAATTAAAAAACAAGACGCAGTTATGCGAGAAGCTCTCTCGCCGCGTATTAAGCTGGAAATAACTTTAAGATATCTAGCATCAGGAGATTCATTCAAAAGTCTACAACATCTTTACAGAGTACCAAAGTGTACAATTTCATGTTTCCTCATAGATATATGTGAAATTTCACAGATTTTTCTTCTGACCACCTGCTCGACGACATGTTTACTCTCCAATTGAATTTCTGAATTGAATCAAAAAGTTAAACATGGTTCAACTCACTTGACTTCATGTCAATTGATCATCTTAAATGAAAATAACCGGTTTACACGTTCAACTCGCATTCAAGTGACTTGAATTCAACTAACTTGATCAACTCAGTTGAATAATGTAAACCCACCTTTAAGGAAGCACCTAAACTTGCCAACACCTTAAAATGTGCTAGAGGACATGCCAGACGACACGGCAATTCCGAAACTGAAAGCCGTTTTCGTTTTATCCTGCGAATTCTACGATACCTACGACCGTTCAAATTTGAAAATTGGCGATTTTTTTATAGCTTTTTCAACAATCTCATATTATAATAAACTGTCCATTGAATAAAAATTTCATTTGACGCCTTTTATTTGCAACAAAAATCTGTCGCGGTCGACCGCAGGCCGCAGGAGTTAATTTTGTTCACTTTCAGTCTTATATATAATCAAACAAACCTAATCATTAATTAATAATAGAAATGAGGGTTATTAATAATAAACGATTTTCTATGCGTTAAACATACCTACCTAGGTATGTTGTAGACAAACGCTCGACGGGAAAAATAATTGAAAACTTATACCTCCGTGCGCATTGCAATCTCAGTAGAAATTCTGTTTGGGAAGACCGCAGGCAGACCACAATAAGTAGCCGTGTATAGCTGGTTGCAGAGGATAAACCAATATAGGAATTAATCACACATATACCGTCAGTGTGACGTCACTAGTCTGGGCTAAGCGTAAACGGTTCCAAATAAACAAACCGTTCACGTTGCCATTGTTGTCAGTTGCCGTGATTCAGTTGAAGTTTTAAGTTCACGTGGTCCTGAAGTTTGACTTATTGAGGTTGTTTTCAGGCATTTACTTGCGATCGTCATCAATTGAATTGAACTAAATCATATTTTAGGTTTCCGTGGAGCTCGAGCCGTCTGTCAGTAGTTTAATTTTTATCAAAAGTTTATAATGAAATTGGCAACCCTGCAACTGTCAAATGCTTGTTTATGTGGAACTGTAACCGGTTACTCCTACCACTGACGTCATCAGTGTTACATTATATTCTCTAGTTGTCTAGTTCACAGTACAAGGATATAGATGGCGCTACTGTTTTTAACACCTTTTCTTTTCTTCTTAAGTAAATAGCAGAAAGCTGCACTTATTATTATCATCAAAAGTATAATTATGCTAACTCTCTTGAGTTTTCTATAAAAATAAACAAATAAAAGAAAATCTTAAAGTAAAGTAGATAAATGTGAAAGAATAATAAGTGAAATAGATGAACGAGAGTAGAATTCCCTAACCAAATCAATAAGAATGTAGCTGGCTAAATTCACAACAAATCGAAGGCTGTGTCGGCACTCGGCATCAAAGAAAACGAAGATCAAATTTGAGGTTGGGTTTTTCGTTTTTTTTTTTGCATTTTGCCTTTTGCGTTAACAAAAACTGTAAAAAAATAACCGAAACTGGGTGTGGGTGGGTACTGAACTGGGAAGAAGATAAGAAATTTCAGATCAGAACTATTTTTAAAGAAAAATATAACGTCATGAGCTCAAACGAAGTCGATTATTATTGTCCTGTTAAACAGGAAATAGAAGACCATGAGCTTATGGAGTCTGATGAAGACCGCTCCCTTTTCACCTCAGCAAAGTTGAAAAGTGAAGATGCAGGAAGTTATTCAATGTGCGATCGATCTTCTGAATTCAACGATTCTGAGAAGAACTCTCCGTTTTGCCCGGTGAAGGTAGAACCTGGAGACCCATCACCAGGACCAGGACCAGATGACCTTCATCCAGTGCAGGGAGCTGAAAATTTGACATTGAAAAAAGAAGAGGTGGACATCGACATCAAAGCACAGAAACCGGACTGGGAGCTGATTGAACGGAGTAGTAGTAATGTTGGAATGTTTAATCAAGAAGTCGATCGGTGTGGGTCTGTTCAACAAAGTGAGTCACGACCTTTTGAAAGTAAGAGTGAAGGATGGACGGAGCAGTATAACTGTGCCCATTGTCCATATAAAGCAAACAAAAGATCTAATTTTTTGAACCATTTCAAACATATACATTCAAAAGAAGGAGAAGTGTTTTTTAAATGTCAGGAGTGTTCATATGCAACAAATTATAAAAATTTTTTGACTCAACATTATAAATTGAAACATTCCAATGATGCTCCAGCTTACAAATGTCAGGAATGTTCTTATGAGACGAAATTTAAAAGGTATTTGGTTGGACATTTTAAACGTAAACATTCAGAAGATGCAAACGTGTATAAATGTGAAGAATGTTCATTCGAAACGAAATCGAAAAGCTACTTGATTCAACATCATAAAGTGAAACATTCTAAACATGCTGAAATGTACAACTGTCAGGAATGCTCATATGAAACAAGTGACAAATGTAATTTGACTAAACATTACAAACATCAACATTCAAAAGCAGTTGAAGTGTACAAATGTCAGGAGTGTGCTCACGAAACAAGATTTAAAAGTGCTTTGACTGAACATTATAAACTTAAACATTCAAAAGATGTCGCAGTGTACAAATGCCAGGAATGTTCTTATGAGACAAAAATTAAACGGTATTTTATTCGCCATTTTACACACAAACATTCAGAAGATGCAGAAGTGTATAAATGTCAGGAATGTTCTTACGAAACTAAAATTAAAAATAATTTGACCCAACATCATAAACATAAACATTCAAAAGATGTGTACAAATACAAGTGTGCTGAATGTCAGTATGAAACAAGATATAAAGGTGGTTTGACTGAACATTATAAACGTAAACATTCAGAAGATGTATATAAATGTCAGGAATGTTCATTTGAAACAAAACTGACAAGATATTTGGCGAAACATTATAAATTGAAACATTCCAAAGATGCTCCAGTTTACATATGTCAGGTATGTTCTTATGAGACAAAAGTTAAACAACATTTGATTCAACATTTTAATGACAAACATTCAAAAGATGTCACAGTGTACAGATGCCAGGAATGTGCGTATGAAACAAAATATAAAAGTTGTTTCAACAAACATTTTAAATGTAAACATTCAAAAAATGCTGAAGTGTACCAATGTCAGGAATGTTCTTACGAAACAAAAATAAAAAGTGTTTTGACCCAACATCATAAACGTAAACATTCCAAGGATGCTCCGGTGTACAAATGTCAGGAATGTTCTTATGAGACAAAAGTTAAACAGCATTTTGTTCAACATTTTAAACGGAAGCATTCAGAAGATGCAGAAGTGTATAAATGTCAGGAATGTTCTTATGAGACAAAAATCAAAAGTGATTTGACCCAACATCGTAAACATAAACATTCAAAAGATGAGTACAAATGTGCTGAATGTCAGTATGAAACAAGTTATAAAGGTGATTTACTTGAACATTATAAACGTAAACATTCAAAAGATGTGTATAAATGTCAGGAATGTTCATTTGAAACAAAACTTCCAAGGTATTTGACTGAACATCATAAACGTAAACATTCCAAAGATGCTCCAGTTTATAAATGTCAGAAATGTTCTTACGAGACAAAAGTTAAACAGCATTTGATTCGACATTTTCAACGCAAACATTCAGAAGATGCAGGAGTGTATAAAAATGTGCTGAAAGTCGGTATGAAACGAAAATTAAAATAAACCTCATCCATTCACTCCATCAAAATGAGTTGATGGGTACACCAAGAATAAGATACAACATGCAACTGGGATGTGAATAGTGCTCTTACTTTTATCCCAAAGACACGGTGTAAGATATACAGGGTGATTTTTAAGTTGAGTCATTTTTTTAACACCCAGTAGAATTCCTTAAGACAAATAACTTTTCTCAATCAAGTGTACAGTGTACAGAACAGAGATACAGCCTTTGATGGTTAAAAAAATGAGAGTCCAGCCTTGTGATGAATTATGCAATCTTACGGGAAAGGAAAGAAAGTTTTCAGGGCAGTGGTATTATTAAGTGCAATTTGGTTGAATTTTCTAGCCTTTGTTTTTTTTTATACAGGATGTTAGTTAGTAAATAAATAAAAATAAATCATCGGTTTTTAAGAACACCTGCAACACCCTGTATCTGGAAAACGAAGCATTTGCGCACATACGTTTACATAGCAAACTGTCTTTATTTTTTCATGCAGAATCGCCCCCTGAAGTTTTTCGTACTTATTTACTAACACCCTGTATAACTTACCTAAACTAACTGATGAGTATTTCCTATTATTGTTTTTCTTGTTTCCTGGGTAACCTTTGGTAATGCAATTTTTCTTTCGTTTACACCTGGGTCAACCTGGGGTAACGTGATGATATCTGAGAGCTCTTGTCCATACACCGTATGTATCTTACACCGTGCCCAAAACTGAACAAACCAATGAACGTTAATGATAATTGTAATGATTGGAAGACGAACTGAAGCGTTTCAAATGTTTGGAGTGTCCTTCTTTGTATCAATCGAGAATTGAAATAAATTATAATAAAACAATAGTTAAAAATGGTGGTGTCAATTAAAAAAAAAACCTTTCGATCTCTTTATATTGTACACTTTTCATTATATTCCGAGCTACCGGGAATCAATTTACTCTCTTCTTCTGGGATTTCAATGTGAGAATTTGTAGTTTGAAATTTACAAAAAGCAAACATCTCGAAACAATCTCTCAATGCAAGCTATATCGCTTTTAAAAGTGTAAACACTACACTAAGTAATAAGAAAATTTTGTTATTGTATTTATATTTTAATATGTACTTTTTATTATACAGGTGTACAATAAATTTAACAGTCGATTATTTGAATGATTTTGATTTTCTTGCTTCAATTGTTTTAAATTGCTTCGTTTTCAAGATACCGATGGTCTCTTGCTTTTTATATATTTTGCTTTTTTTATATAGGTATCCCGAGTATCCTCAATAAAGAGACCAGAAGCTAATCGTCCATCTCTGTCCGATTGCTAGCAATCTGAGAGAGAATAGGATATCTCTTCAATGTAGCGACTTTTTAGTTACTTCTCATGGTTGATTTCTGTGCTGAACCGAACATCGAACGGATACATAGGCGTAACAAGTGATTGACGGAAATACGATTAATTGTTAATAATTTTTTATTTAAAAATCATTTAATTTTCGTTATTATAAGAAGTAATATACGGATTGCTTGACAATGTAAATTTTGACAGTTCGACAATAATAATTGTGACGTATTACAGGTTTATAGGATCTACCAAGGAGCTAGTTAATTCTCTTTGGGATCTACGAAGCTGTAGACTTTAGTATTAGGTATAATTTCTAACTCGATATTTATAACGTAGTTACTGAGAAAACGCGTCTTGGTAGACACACGAACGGCAAACTGATCCTTAAAAATAAGATTCATCAAGATGTTATAAAACCTACCTGACAAACTTCCAGGAATACGGAAATTCTGAGTTCCTTATATTTTCTGCAATCATAATTAACTGTCTGTTAATGGGGCTGGGTGCATTTTTTGTCCAGAAAGAAAATCCCAGTAACAGGTAAGTATTGATAGAGGCCTATAAATAATGAGTTTAAAATATTAAGAACTTTTAGGCAACGCCGCAACGCGAACAAGTAGAAAGCCCTCTATTTTTATTGTTAAAACATCCTCTAACGCAACAAAAGCTTACCATTTTTTTTTTTAATTCGCGGACTTAATAACAAATTATTTGAATTTTTAGACAGTTGCATGTACGTTCGTGGAAAATCTGACGTTTTTGAAGTTAAGTTTGACATTTCGAACTTTTTGTAAGAAAGCCCTACCCCAGTCAGCGTCAATGTCGGTAATGCAGGTACCCTAGCCATTTTCTTAGTTCTTAGTTAGTGCTGCTCCTTGATCCTTATTGCCTCTAGCACATTTTTTGATGGGCAATGGGCACACTATCACTATTCATTCATTCACTATTCTAGCCATGATACACAAATAAACAAGGTATGACAGCTCGCAGCCTATGACGTCAGTGTGCTGATAGCTATACATGCTACATGCGACTCGTCAGTAATAATGACGTAAAGTCGCAGCTTATTTCGACGTTTGTAGATGCTGCATTAATTTTAATTAGTTTGACTTGAGTAGTACTATAATATAGTACCTGACTATCTGACTGTAAAATGGTTTGTTGAGATAAAAAGAGATATTTTTTTTGTTAGTTTGCTAGCGTAGGCAATTATGTATATGATATTACAAAATATCGTATCATATTACTAGTAAGCAAGGCAGAACTTTTCATTTCAACCCAAAAACATTGATTTCCATCCTCAAATATTTTCAATGCTTCCGGCTTCCGTAAGCACTCGGATTAGAATCACCACAGTGACGTCATGCGCAGCGCGGACGAGTTTTCAGTCTTGTGCTGACATAAGTGACATACATGTATACATGATAGTTGATGTTGATAGTGACATACCTTGTTTGTTCGTTTGTTGTATCCATTGAATAAAGAAGAAAAAGGAAGGAGCATATGATCGATTTCACGTGTTATCCGAGGGAACCAACTCAGCCACATTGCTCAACCAGAGATGACTCATACTCATTCATGGTTCTGACCTCTGACGTGTCCTGTGTTTCACTCTTGGGTCTTGGGGTTTTTGTAGTATATTTTGAATGAAGCAGCCGCCATATTGCTAAACCATCCCGTTCAACGTCAAATCCACACATGCTCCTTCCTTTTTCTTCTTATTTCAATGGTTGTATCATGATTCATGAATTCGTCAATTCGTGATTCTAGCCGATAAAATAATAAATAATAATGTAATAATAATTATTGTAATTAATAGATTGTTATCTATTCTGTGTAATAGCATCTCTAGCATCTAGCTGTAGCACATGCTAATACATTACATTGTGAAATTGTGAATTTGAAATTCCTCATCACTAAATCAGCATTAAGCAACAACAACTCAACAACAGTCGCATTTTCAAAGAAAGGTGTAAGCTTATTAGTTAACATCATGAGTTTAAATAAGGGCAATAATTATTATTGTCCCCTTCAACTTCAGCAGACAGAGAAAACGATCATCAAAAGGGAAGTCTCAGATGATGATCAGTTTATGGAGTCCGAGGAGGATGACGCCTTGCTACTAATCTCGGCGAAATTGAAGTGTGAAGATGACCAAAACGATGCTGGACCGTCTTCTGAACTAAATAATTTTGAAAACACTTTTGAGGCATCTTTTCCAATAAAACATGAACCCGAAGACTCGTGGACGTCGGCCGTAAAAGATGAGATTGAGATTGAGGACCACAAACCGGGCTGGGAACAGCTGACCGGGAGTCGTCGTCATATCCTTGGAATTGTTAAGAGCAGTGGACCCGATCTGTGTGAGTCCGTTCAAGAAAGCGAGGCACTTCAGGCACGATCTTCTGAATGTAAGAGAGGAGGAGAGTTGAAGTATAATTGTGCCCATTGTCTTTATAAAACAAACTGGAGACCTTATTTTATCAAACATTATAGAATTAACCATTCCAAAGAGGCCAAAATGTACAAATGTGAGGAATGCTCGTATGAAACAAGATATAAAGGTCATTTGACTGAACATTACAAAATTAAACATTCCAAAGAGGCTGAAATGTACAAATGTGAGGAATGCTCATATGAAACAAGATATAAAGGTCATTTGACTCAACATTATAAAATTAAACATTCCAAAGAGGCCGAAATGTACAAATGTGAGGAATGCTCATATGAAACAAGATATAAAAGTGCTTTCACCGAACATTATAAATGTAAACATTCCAAAGAAGTGGAAATGTACAAATGTCGGGATTGCTCATATGAAACAAGATATAAAAGTGCTTTGCCCAAACATTATAAATGTAAACATTCCAAAGAGGCCAAAATGTACAAATGTGAGGAATGCTCATGTGAAACAAGATACAAAAGTGATTTGACCAGGCATTATAAATGTAAACATTCCAAAGAGGCCGAAATGTACAAATGTGAGGAATGCTCATATGAAACAAGATATAAAAGTGCTTTGACCGAACATTATAAATGTAAACATTCCAAAGAAGTGGAAATGTACAAATGTCGGGAATGCTCATATGAAACAAGATATAAAAGTGCTTTGACCAAACATTATAAAATTAAACATTCCAAAGAGACCGAATTGTACAAATGTGAGGAATGCTCATATGAAACAAGATACAAAAGTGCTTTGTCCGAACATTATAAACGTAAACATTCCAAAGAGGCTGAAATGTACAAATGTGAGGAATGCTCATATGAAACAAGATTTAAAGGCGATTTGACCAAACATTATAAATGTAAACATTCCAAAGAAGTGGAAATGTACAAATGTCGGGAATGCTCATATGAAACAAGATATAAAAGTGCTTTGACCAAACATTATAAAATTAAACATTCCAAAGAGACCGAATTGTACAAATGTGAGGAATGCTCATATGAAACAAGATACAAAAGTGCTTTGTCCGAACATTATAAACGTAAACATTCCAAAGAGGCCGAAATGTACAAATGTGAGGAATGCTCATATGAAACAAAAAATAAAAGCGATTTGACCAGACATTACAAATATAAACATTCCAAAGAGGCCGAAATGTACAAATGTGAGGAATGTTCATATGAAACAAGATATAAAGGTGATTTGACCAAACATTATAAACGTAAACATTCCTAAAAAGCTGAAGTGTACAAAAAATGTGCTGAATATCAGTATGAAACAAAAGGAAAGAAATACCTCGTCCAACATTTGAAGTCCATTCACTCAATCAGAAGAAACTAACAAGTACCAAGATACAACTTGCAAGTTGCAACTGAACTGTGAAGAGTGTTCTTACTGTGACTGTTACTAAAAAATGAACATTAATAAGAAAGAAGACGAACTGAAATGTTTCGAGTGTCCTTTTTTGTATCAATCAAGAATTGAAATAAATTTATAATAAAACAATAGTCAAAAATGTTGGTTTCCTGGGGACGTCGTCAATTAAATAGTTTTTCTTTGGCTCACTTTATATTATATACTCTTTATACAGGGTGAGTCAGTTTTTTGTAGCAGGGCTTTAACGACAATTAACGTTTCTGAGGTACAGGGTGTGAAAGTTTTAAGTAAACAAATATTTGCATTCTGTGTTTGATTTCGAGACTTTTTGGTTAGTTGCAAGTTGTTGGTAAACTGTACCAATTTCGAGATTCACGGTTCACGAACAGCATGTATAACTAACCAAAAAGTCTCGAAATTAAACAGAGAATGCGAATAATTGTTCACTAGAGAGTAGAAAGCAGAGGCGGCAAGCAAAAAAATTCGACATAGTGTCAGGTACATAATGTAAGACTGCCAAAAGTGTATCACCCTGTCGGTGTTGGTGTTGAAAAACACTTAACAGCCATATACAGTCCTATACTTATAGGGCTGTATGACTCAACAGACTTAACAGTAAATGTTGAGTTTATAAAGTGTAACAGGTGTTACACTTTAATTTGAAAGAAAATGTAAAACTTTCACACCCTCAAAACGTATCTCAAAAACGAAGCTCTCACGGATATATCTTAATATAAAAATTTCATCTTAAAAAATAATCTTCAAACCGTTAAAATCAAGCTGCAGTAAAGTCACTCATCCTGTATACTCGTTAAGTCGTTATGTACATTGTGTCCAAGATAAGAATGAACAGCATGGGTATCTCGGAAACCGTGGGAGATACAGGGTCGGTGAAAATGGAGTTGGGCAATTGGATTTCCTGTTGAAAAGTGTCCTATACTGTTTCGGTTAAAAAAGGCTTAGCTCGATTGGTCATTAAATAAAAAATAAAAAATTGCAAATTTCGTATTTTTTCTAATATTTTGACAACCATTCATTTGCTCTAAAAACGGGCAGCCTGTATATAAGGTATGACGTCAGTGTGCTGATAGCTACATGCTACATGCGACTCGTCAGTAATAATGACGTAAAATCGCAGTTTATTTCGACGTTTGTAGATGCTGCATTAATTTTAATTAGTTTGACTTGAGTAGTACTATATATAGTACCTGACTATCTGACGGTAAAATGGTTTGTTGAGATAAAAAGAGATTTTTTTTTGTTAGTTTGCTAGCGTAGTCAATTATTTATATGATATTACAAAATATCGTATCACATTACTAGTAAGCACTTTTCATTTCAACCCAAAAACATTGATTTCCATCCTCAAATATTTTCAATGCTTCCGTAAGCACTCGGATTAGAATCACCACAGTGACGTCATGCACAGCGCGGACGAGTTTTCGTTTTCAGTCTCGTGCTGACATAGTGAGTGACATACGACATACCTTGTTTGTTCGTTTGTTGTATTGTATCATGCATGATAATGTGCATGATTCATGCATTCGTGATTCTAGCCTATAAATAAATAATAATGTAATTATAATTAATAGCTTTAATAGATTGTTATCTATTTATTCTGTGTAATAGCATCTCTAGCATCTAGCTGTAGCACATGCTAATACATTACATTGTGAAATTGTGAATTTGAAATTCCTCATCACTAAATCAGCATTAAACATAAGCAACAACAAACAACAACTCAACAACAGTCGCATTTTCAAAGAGAGGTGTAAGCTTATTAGTTAACATCATGAGTTTAAATAAGGGCAATAATTATTATTGTCCCCTTCAACATCAGCAGACAGAGAAAACTATTATCAAAATGGAAGCCTCAGATGATGATCAGTTTATGGAGTCCGAGGAGGATGACGCCTTGCTACTAATCTCGGCGAAATTGAAGTTTGAAGATGAACAAAACGCTGCTGGGCCGTCTTCTGAAGTAAATAATTTTGAAAACACTTTTGAGGCACCTTTTCCAATAAAACATGAACCCGAAGACTCGTGGACGTCGGCCTTGAAAGAAGAGATTGACATTGAGGACCACAAACCCGACTGGGAACAGCTGACCGGGAGCCGTCGTCATATCCTTGGAATTGTCAAGAGCAGTGGACCCGATCGGTGTGAGTCCGTTCAAGAAAGCGAGGCACTTCAGGCACGATCTTATGAAAGTAAGAGAGGAGGAGAGTTGAAGTATAATTGTGCCCATTGTCTTTATAAAACAAACTGGAGACGTTATTTTATCAAACATTATAGAATTAAACATTCCAAAGAGGCCAAAATGTACAAATGTGAGGAATGCTCATATGAAACAAGATATAAAAGGAATTTGCACAATCATTATAAATGTAAACATTCCAAAGAGGCCGAAATGTATAAATGTCAGGAATGCTCATATGAGACAAAAGTTGCAATGTATTTGGGCCAACATTATAAATGGAAACATTCCAAAGAGGCCGAAATGTACAAATGTGAGGAATGCTCATATGAAACAAGATATAAAAATGCTTTTATCAGACATTATAAACTTAAACATTCCACAGAGGCCGAAATGTACAAATGTGAGGAATGCTCACATAAAACAAGGAGGAAAGATAATCTGATCAGACATAAAATTAAACATTCAAAAGAACCGGCTGAAATGTACAAATGTGAAGAATGCTCATATGAAACAAGATACAAAAGTGCTTTGCTCAATCATTATAAATGTAAACACTCCAAAGAGGCCGAAATGTACAAATGTGAGGAATGCTCATATGAAACAAAAAATAAAAGCGATTTGACCAGACATTACAAATATAAACATTCCAAAGAGGCCGAAATGTACAAATGTGAGGAATGCTCATATGAAACAAGATATAAAAGTCATTTGACCAGACATTATAAAAGTAAACATTCCTAAGAAGCTGAAGTGTACAAAAAATGTACTGAATGTCAGTATGAAACAAAAGGAAAGAAAAACCTCGTCCAACATTTGAAGTCCATTCTATCAATCAGAAGAAGCTAACGAGTACCCAGCGCCGGCCCGAGAAAATTTGGCGCCTTAGGCGAATCAATTTAATGGCGCCTCTTTGACTCCTTTAAAATAAAACTTTCGCAACAAAACATACTGACATTGAAAATAAATACTTTATCATGTAACAAATTACTTAAAATTTTCCAATTTTTTTTTTAATAAATCATAACTCACATTATAATGACATAATGATAATGTACAACCTACAATAATAATTACGTACGAGGTACATTATGTACCGCATAGAATTTACATTTTCATGTTCCTTGCCTTATTAGTAATTTTTGCAAATGTGGAAGCAATGTCCTTTATTTACAATTTCACTACTATTTTCTGATGTTCTATTCATAAGTGTTGATAATCCAACTAACCCTAAGTGACTTCCTAAGTCACACTAGTGACAGTGAAAATAAATACTTGAATTTTAATATAATAATATGAAAAAAAAAACTTAAATTTTTCTAACACTATAGCGACATTGAAAATCAATACTTTAATATGTTAACAAAATCAACAAACAAAATACTTAAATTTTTTCATGATTAAAAAAAACATACATTAAATTTAATTACATATACAGGTGGAAAATTTTTGTACTACCCACATTGGAATCTCGTAAACGGTAAGACATACAGGGTCGCTTTTATTAGAGAAAATTTTCTCAATTTCATGCTTATTAAGAATCTGAAATAAAGTTTAGGAAAAATTTCAGGTCTTGGTGACATATGCTGAAAACGCTGAAAAATGCCGAGTTTCTATTTCATTGACTGAATATTATATGAAAGAAATTGTTATCTTGGGTTTGCAGTCAAAGTAATATTAGAATCCTCTATATTTCTTTATTACAAGCTTTGAAACAATTTCGTTTCTTCATCAGGTAATATGAAAAGCGAGGTTAAAAATAAAGGCTTGTAGGCCAGATGGAATGTAATTTAAAGTAATAATTGCCTTTTTTTATATGTTAAAAAAAAAACAGTTCCATCTTCTTCGTTTTATGTTTCTAATTACCAATTATTACTTTAAATTACATTCCATCTGGCCTACAAGCCTTTGTTTTTATTTTAGCCATATCTTTTTTATTATTGAAAATTAATCGAATTTTTTTCGTAGGGTTACATAAGTCATCAAAAGCTATTTATTTTTTGAGATTAAAAAAAAATTAAACCGACTAGATCCCGGAGTTTTCATAGACAGCTTTTGTTTTTCTCATGGTCGCCATATTATTTTTTCATGTTGTTCGGTATAAAACATCTCGGAAACCAAAAAACATTTTTTCATTCAAAGTTTTTATTTTATTTCAAATGTTTCTCTTCTTTTTTCACCGAAGTACGTCAGTATGAAGTAATATTACTTTCCTTATGTGTTTTTAATTTTTGTATGGTAAAAAATGTTGTCAATAAAGAATAAAATTAAAAAAAAAAATTTGCATGTCACTCACATTATTTATTTAGCTTTCTTTGATTTTTTTAATGGCTAATGACATGAAAAAACAATATGGTGGCCATAAGAAAAATAGTTGACTATGAAAACTCTGCGATCTATAGTCGGCTTTGGAAATTTTCGAAATGTCAAATTGACAGCTCTTATTGACTTATGTAAGACTACCTTCAATTTTTTTTATTATTTTTCAAAAAATAAACAAGATATGGCTGACATAAGGAATTTGGATTTTTTAATTTTTTCAGCATATTTCAGCAACGCCTGAAGTTTTCGAAAATTTTATTTCAGATTCTTAATTATTAGGCATGAAGTTTGACCTTTTCTCTAATTTTAGCGATCCTGTATCTCTTACCCATTTACGAGATCCTAATTATGGGCAGGTATAGTACAAAAATTTCCCACCCGGTATACAATAACAATTTCCTTGAATTCTTAATTAAATAAATGGTTATAGAGAAACGGTGAAGAAAATATATAAAAAAAAAAATGAAAATCGCTTCTTACCCCTTCAACCGTTTACGCAAAAAACTGAAAATTTTACGGTTTTTAATTTTTTTTCAATGACGTCATGTCGTCTGAATTTGCACATAATGTCGATCGTCATTTTGATGCGCATCTAAAAAAAGAAAAAATGAAGAAAATTGTAATAACCGGCCCCACCAGCAACGCGATTTTTTTTATGAAAAAACGCGATTTTTCGGAGTTTTTATTTTTTTGTGGAAAATACAGACCGTGTTAGGGCCTGTTTTTTCCGGAATATGACGTATCGCTTTAAGGACCGTCTCTCATAAAAAAAATGAAAATCGCTTCTTACGCCCTGAACCGTTTGCGCAAAAAATTGAAAATTTTGCGGTTTTTAATTTTTTTCTCAAGATAATGACGTCATGTCGTCTTCATTTTCTCATATGTCGATCGTCATGTCGATGCGCATCTTCAAAAAAAAAAATGAAGATAATAATTGTAATAACCGGCCCCACCAGCAACGTAATTTTTTTATGAAAAAATGCGATTTTCCGGAGTTTTTATTTTTTTTTTTTGTAGAAAAAACAGACCGCGTTAAGGGATAATTTTTCCGGAATATGATGTATCGCTTCAATGGACCGCTTCTGATAAAAAAATCGAAAAGCGCATCTTTACCCCTTGAACCGTTTGCGAAAAAAACAAAAAATTTTGCGGTTTTTAATTTTTTTCACAAAATTATGACGTCATATTATGTCGTCTTCATTTTTTCACATAATGTTGACCGTCATGTCTATTCGCATTTTCCCTGAAATAAAAGAATTCGGGAAAACCTCAACAACCCTTTTTATGCCACCAAGTTATCAACTTTTTCTGATATATTTTTTATGCATTTTTTGCACCACGTCAATTCATTAATAACACAGAAATACATGAGATTTGAACAGAGACAAGCCCGAATGCGTGTACGGAGCGCTAGTGCTCTGTTGCTCACTTCACCGCGATCTTCCGAGATAGGAACAGGTTCCACATAACCAGTTCCGAAATAACGAGAGACCAAGAAAATACAGTTACAGAGGTACGATTTTCTTGCATGCGTTCCTGGAATTTTTTGTTTGGAATGATTCTTATACTGAAATATGGCAACTAAAGCTGAATCCATAATTAATCACTGGTCCCTTTTGATGGAACTAAACTAAAAAAACCTTCTTGCGCATCAATCGCAGAAATAGTGTATTTTTATGCGATTCAATAATAAATATTTTCTTCCTATTTTTTTTTTATAATGAATTTAATGAAAATAATCCGATTTTTTTTGGGAAAACTCCACCTACCTACAAAAAAAAAAGAATGATCCTCTCGTGAATGCGAACCCGCTCCAACAGTTAGCGAGTCAAGGATGTAACAAACTGAGCCACACGGTGCGTTTCGAATTTGTAGTGATGATGGGGTAGATATATGTAGTAAGTCAGGTACCTACATCTACTCATTTTATTTTTTAAACTGGTCATATCTTAGTTATTAAAAAACCAATTTGAATACTTTTTTCACCTGCATGTCGGTGATTTAATTGTCGTTGCGATTGCTCTTCTAATTTTCAGAACCATTTATAATTGAATGTGATAAAAAATATAAAAGAAATTGCGAACCATTTCATCGATTTAATAATTTTATAAAAGTGTAAGCTAATTTTGCACAAGCGAAAAACTTTTTTATCTTTCGTTTAAAGTGCTACATTAATCGAGGCGAATTGAAGCTAAGACATCAAATTATATGTTAAAGCAAAAAAAATGGAAAATTTCGGTTCAACTTCTTTAAAAATGGACTCATAAACGGTTATAGAATTGACACATTTTCACCCTTTTTCCTACCCACGACACTGGCTTATTAATGGAAAATATGCTAATTTTATTGCATTAACTCAAATTTCCAATAATTTTCTTCAAATCCTGTTAATTTGATTTCAAAGTTTTTTTGCCATCTTGCTCATACAATGGTTCAAAAAATTGTCAATTTTCCGTTAATGTTCAAAAAATTCAAATGGCCGCCATTTTGAAACGGCTCGACCGATTTTGCTCAAGTGCAATACCAGACCACTCCTTGTGGACATCTTACTCTCACAAAAATTTCAGCCCCCTAGATTGAAAACTGCGGCCAGAAACCGTGCCTCAAGGACCGGATTTGGGGAACTTTGAAAGGACACCCTGTAGAAGTAACGTGACTTTTGGATTTTTTTTCAACGAAAATCTAAAGTCATTCCCAAGCTTTATTTCCAAAATTTCGTTCACTAATCTTGAAAGATAAAGCTACAGGAGCGTTTTGAAAATCGAAAAATCGTGATTTTGGAGAAATAAATAGTATATATATAAATATATATATAAATATATATATATATATATATATATCGTGGGCAGGTGAATTTTGGAAAACCACTTTTTCGTGATCTGGGGGTCATGATCGGTGGACATTTGATGAGTTTGGGTGATTTTCGAAAAGTGATGTCGTCCTCAATAGTGTATTTTTTTGTTAAAAAATACACTAATACTGGGCTTAGTTAACTGCCCTATAAAAGAGAACTGGAATTACATGTAGCGGGCAGTGGAACCGGAACAGATAAAATGTAACGGAACAGACTGTTCCACACAAGCTGAATGGTTCCAATATAACAATTACGTTATTTTTTTCACATCACTATACTTAGTACTTAATACACATCACTATTTCCTTCTATACTTAGGACATACCTACGCTTTTAAGAATGTTCATTAAGTCATGTCAGTGGCTCATTAATTATAAAAAAAGACCACGAATTTATTCCTCATTAAGGTATAGGTTTAGATAGTTACAACTATTAAGGATAATTATAATATTTCAAGAAGCGGGAAGAAAAATTCGTATGAAAGTGAAACTTAATTGTTTCTTGGGCTTGTACTTAAATTTTTTTTTTCTGCGTAGGTAAGACATAGTCGCTCCACTCTGGTAAATTGGCTTTGAGCACGAACGCTTTGGCCACACACACTTTAAATTATATTTGCCTTTTAAACGTTCGATCGCTTGTTTTACTTTTCACAGACATTCTAAAATGAATCTGAAAAGCAAAGCGGGCCGAGGTGAGTTTCGAACCCGCGATCTATGGCTTCGTGGGCCAGCGGAGAACCACTTGGCCACGCAAAGTCACTGTACTTAAATGTATTTACTTGTATAATTATTCAGACAGCCAATGAGCCAGGGAGACTAATTCTTCCCATATCAATTCATCGCACGGGAATATTCATCTAAACAAATCGACAAGACACTTTTGTTGCGACTTAGTCGCTGTAGAGTATTATTTCATTCCGATCGGCTCAGCTCGCCAAATAGAAGGGTCCAGGAGATGGCGTTCGTGTCACCATCAGCACCACCCCAGGCTCCAGACAAGAGTACCCTGCTGTATTAAAATGAAAGAATATCCCATATTAAAGAATAAATAATAAAATTATATGGTTAGTTATAAGAAAAAGCAGAAAAGTAGAAAAGAGAAAATATTACGTGGTAGTATGGATAATGATGGATAATAATGATAATAATTAAAGCAATTGTTTAGGTAGGTATTTTAGATGAGCAGCAATTCGTCATGAACAATTATAGGTTTGTAGAGCGTTTCAGAAATTTCCACAAATACTAAGAATAAGACACTAAAGGCATAATTAAAAAAATTACTGACCACGTTTAGAAAAAAAATGACGAGAAAATTATTTTGTAAACTCAACCTACGAGGATGATTCTACAAGTGCGACACCTCTATGGAATATGTAACAGCCTGAACGTCACAAACTGAAGTAAAACATCCAATCAATCGTAATTCACCTTCTTTTATATCAAACAGTCAATGGCCATGCTTACATTCTTTTATTTTATTGTTAATTGATTAAAATTCCTTATTGCTCTTTTTAATACAACCAAAATTGTGTTGTTTTTTTTTTAATCAAATTATGGAAGTTCTAGAATTATTATTCGTTTTGAGCCAAGTAGATATATTTTCGTCCTATTTTTATTTAATACGAAGAAATAGATTACTTGGGTCGTATGCGAGGGGTTCCCCAATTTTATTGTTCAACGAATAGGTCCGATTTACCGGTAGTTATATCCGGGTTGTTGTTGCCAGATTCCCTTAGATGTCAAGTTATCCTAGGTAATCCGTAGCTCATACATATTTCCAATACACTTTGCTCAATGGATCTTTGGATTACTGTCAATCGTACCAACCAATTCAATTTCCCATTTGATAAGACAGTGACGTTCCAATGTTGTTGTATAATTAGGGGAACACTTTTTGGAGTTCCCTCGCTGACAAACAATAAGTCACTAGATTTTTTCAATTTTACATGAGTCAAGTGGCAAGGGCATTCTTCCAAAATCAAAAACCAAAATCAACTTTTTGGTACCCTGTAACCACCAAAAGTTCAATCTCCCTTTAACAGGTTTGAATGATTGATTCAAACTCCCTGCAGACTCTGTTGATTCTTCGAAATCCTGAAAAGCGTCCACGAAATGTTGAAAGGTGGCTCAAGTTCGAGGCAAATCGATTTTTCTCATTCCAAGACTGCCCCTGGTAAGAAGACCAATTCTTTTTTGACCATTACATGTCATATTATGTTAATTGGAGTCTCTGATACCCATTGACTCCATTTTGAGCTCTAGCCTCCTGCAACCTCTTTTTACCCCCTTCACAACTGTTGTTGTGATTCATGTCACGCATAGACACGACCGTTCTTGAAATTAACAGTTCATAGCAAAGAGTTGACGCCGGGATATACTTTTATTTAAAATTTAAACGAACGAACTATGGTTTGGTTCACCTTATCGGTGACGGTTTACTTGCCTTCATTAAAAGTGTCAATTTTTACCTTTCCCATTGAACGTCGTTGCTTTTAAACGTGATAGCAGGACAACATCAAGGCGTGTTATTTTACTTTTTTGTTTATTTATATTTTTATGTGTGTGTATTGGATATATAGGGTTAATGAAGTTATCTGAACAGTAAACGATATTTTGTTTTCATGTGATGTTTTATAATGTTCAAACGACGAAGTACGGCACTTGGGAGGGGGTTAGGCTGAGTAAGCCAATTTTATTTCATAACGGGAAATTTTAATGTTTTAATAATATCTCCTTTCTCCCAACAATTGGCTAACTTGAGCGTTTTCGTGGCATTTGGCTATGAAGCAATAAGTGGGATTACCACACAACGTAGAACGTTCAAGGGGTTAAAACTAGACTACAATCAATCCCAAGGGTAGTGGTGGCGTTGTTACTTAGTTACTTATCTTCGACTGCTGATGGTATGAAATTAACGTGGAATTCGCTGGGGCTAGTGGAGCTTGGTCACAGCGAATCAGCTTCCAAGAGGAAGCAATTAACGCAGTTGGAGAATAGCAAAATGGACGAAGGCAAGATGTGCGAAGGCAACGGCGAAGCAATACGGGCGAAGGCTATAAAAGCATGGTGCAATCAATGAATGTCATTCCTTTTTTTTATTGCAATAAATTTACATCATGATTACTACTGAATATAAAAATAATTGAAAAAAATAATAAAAAACGATTAATTAAGTTGATATTTTTATTAAACAGGTAACATATTTCTTACAAATGCGCACACATGTTACATAATATAGTCTCCAAAAACGACGTTTTTCGATGAAAACATAAAATTTTTCTGAGAACAAAAACTTTTTTTAAATTGTTTTTTGATGATTTGTTTCATCGCTATAAAAAGTGAATTAGTCCTCAAAAAGTTGATAATATTAAATGATAAGATGAGTACCATTGAGTTTTATATCTCAAACGGTTCCTGAGATATCCTCAAATAACTGAAAAAATATTTTTTTGAGACACTGCATCGCGAAAACCAAATTACCATTTTTCTTGCGAGCTAAGAAATCATTTTTCTCAAAGAAATAACTCTCAAACGACCTTTTTATTAAAAATATCCTGTATAACTTCAACGACCTTGTTCAACGTGAATTGACAGTTTCCAAACCGCAAGTCACAATCATGAAATTACGATTACTAAAAATAAATCGGACCATTATTGATATTGACTGCCCTAATGTGTTAATTTTCAAAGACTCTTGAAGTCATTTTTATCAAATTATGTCTGTCGTGATTTCCTCCAAGAATTTAAAGTTATGTGATATTCAAGATCGTTTACCATGACAGCCAAGATGTAAGTCATGTTTTTGCTTTCCAGTGAATGTGAATGTGATCTTTTGACGTAAGAAGTACCTTTTAATGTATTTACGTAGTGTTAACTGTTTCTAATTAGCTTATGAAGGGACCTAGCGACAAACTAATAAAAGTTGAATTTTTTTTTCATAGGGGATTTATTTTTTCACATGCATATGATGCAACTATAATACAGGAATATTATAACATCATTTTAATTTAATTTAATTTCATTGCATTTCAATTAATTTAATCTAATATATTTTTTATAATTTTATTAAGTAATTCGCCCTCAATTTTGTAAAGAAGATTCACTATAAATTTTTTCAACGTTGTAAGAATACCATCCGAGTCATGCTTTCCCTGTGATCCGCTACTCTTCGTATCGGAATCCCCCGCCGATGCTGATGAGTTATCTGAACCTGAAACCAATAAAAAATTAATTCAACAGATTTTTATTTATTTTTTTTTATCAATTATTAATTTCATTAATTTTTATTCTTAGGATAAGTTATCATGTTTTCAAGAGATTTAGATTTATTGTTTTTGTCTGCGGGAAGATAATTCTTTAATTAAATAATCAAAAGAGCCATGAAACTAATTTCTAAGATTACTGCCTTTTTATCTTGTTATTATCAATTAATATGTATATATTTTTAATTTAATTTAATTTATTTTTATTTCATTTCATTTTATTTCATTTCATTGCATTTCATTTCATAACTTTTTATTTAACTTCATTTAATTTTATTTAATTTTATTTAATTTTATTTTATTTTATTTTAATTTATTTATAACAGGACAAGTCCAATTAGAATACAGGAAGATATTCCTTCATTTATAGGAGTAGCATATATGTTTTGAATTTCTAGCACTGGTCGTGTCATAAAAACACTACGTAGCATTTAGTCCTACGGTGCAAAATATATTTTTTTGCTGGACTGTGTCTGCAGAAATGTTATTTTTATTACCCTCGAGAGTGGAAAATGATTTTCTTCATTATTTTCGCGAAATATATTCGGAACGTTGTTAATGTTGCTAGACTTCTTAGATGTTTTGCTATTTTGGGCAATTTCCCGTCTCTTTCTCTATAATATTGCCAACTAATTGGAATTTACAAATATCACAAAATAATAATAATAAAAACAAAAATAAGTTATAAATCAATAAAAAAGATATGGCTAAAACAAGGAAGGCTAGTTCATTACTGATATAATGGTAAAGACAAGAAAAATACACTTCTGAACAAATAATCAATTCGCTCTTGTTGGAGCTCATCGGCATGCCCTACAACGTCTTTACCAAAAAGAAACACGAATTTCCTTTCTCTCATTCATGTAATATTTCGAGATTTTCACTTCTTATTTCAAGGAGGTCAACTGGTGACTTTGTCAACGTTGACCGAGCTTTGGAACAGCGCAATCGAGCACCAAGGGGACTCTCATGCACCGCTCCCAGAGCGAAAAAATATATACATACAATAATAGTGCAGCTTTTCTTTGATTTAATCATCCTCGTATCTCTTACCGCTTCTAGATCGCAATTAACTATCACACAAATCACACAACGTAGGGTTAATTATATTTTTAATCTCCAACCACTATTACGAGCTCTTAACAACGAGTAGTTCACTGAAGTGAAATGAAGTTGCACTTCTTTTGTTGAACTTTTCTATCACACAACGTAGGGCCTAGGTTACTGTAGCCTCTGAATGCATAAGCGCATTTTATAGATATAGAAAAATACGTGAAAAAGACAAAAAAAAAATAAGAAAAACAATAAAAAAAAACAAAATAAAAAAGTGAAATAAAAAAAATGGTAAAAAAATCTTATCTGCGATTTTCCTTCAATAATTGTTACTGAAGAGGCTATGCTATAGAACATGAGTGATGAGCCACCCTGTATGTACAATAAAAAAAACTATTATCAAACCGTATCAAGACAGAGCGTCTATTTTTGTAATAATGCGATAAATAAAAGGACGTGGTCTCGGTCTCTGATGCGATTTCAGTTACAAGTTCATGGACCCTCGTTGTTTTATTTTAATCTAATCGTGCCCGAACTTGCGTCTTGCAGATTGGAGACTCTTTTGCTATTAAAAAACGTTAAACTCTGGACATCTTGCGTTTATTTCCATAACAAGGTCATTCCCACAAGACTGTGGGCGTTTTTTTTTATGATATGCGACGATTTAGTTTTTTTTTCCTGCTGAGAAATCCGGTGTCTGGCATCTGGTGTCTTTATAATTATTATAAGAATAACTAGGTACCTACTAAAATGCCCGGACGGGATCTATCCTGCCCTTTTAGAGCAGGCGAGTGAAGATCTCACGCCGGTGCTTTGTAGGATATTCAGAGCCAGTTTGGCACTTGGTTACATCCCACTGGCCTGGAGAGAAATAAAAGAGGTCTTTATACCGAAACCTGGACGTAATGACTACGACGAGGCCAAGGCATATAGACCGATTAGTTTGACATCCTTTTTACTAAAAGCGATGGAAAAACTGGTTGAGAAACATCTCAGGCAAACCTTTCTTACAGAGAGGCCTTTAAGCCAGAGGCAACATGCTTTTCAACCAGGTAAATCATGCGAATCAGCTTTGCACCAGCTAGTGATGAGAATTGAAAAATCACTAGACAACAAAGAAATTGCCCTCGGGGCTTTTCTAGACATAGAGGGGGCGTTTGACAACACCTCCTTCAGCTGCATTGTATCGGCCGCTAGAAGACATGGCGTCGATGACACCTCAACTAGGTGGCTGAGCGCTATGTTGGAAGGCAGAAGAGTCCAAGCAACTCTGTTTGGCGAGACAATGAGGGTCACCGTCACCAAAGGATGCCCACAGGGCGGAGTTCTATCTCCGTTGCTGTGGGACATGGTGGTGGATGACCTACTCAACAAGCTAAACAACAAAGGTTATTATACCCAAGGCTACGCGGATGACATAGTCATACTGGTCATGGGGAAATACACTAAAACCATCTCAGAGCTCATGCAAGGGGCTCTGAATATCGTGGAGGAATGGTGCCTCGGGGCGAAGCTTCGCGTGAGCCCTGTCAAAACGGCACTGGTCCCCTTCACCAAAAGAAGCAAGATGGAGGATTTAACCCCACCCATCTTCTTCAATGAACGGCTGCAGGTGAACGACCGGGTCAAATATCTGGGAATAACCCTAGATGCAAAACTGACCTGGAATCTTCACCTGCAGAAGGCGATTAATAAAAGTAAAATGGCACTGATGGCTTGCAGAAGGTCATTCAGTAAAACATGGGGACTAAAACCACGCATGGTACATTGGCTGTATATTGCCGTGGTCAGACCCATACTAACATATGGCTGTCTAGTCTGGTGGCCAAAGATCAACCAGAAACAAGCCATTATGAAACCTCAAAGTGTTCAAAGGCTTGCATGCTTAGGCATCACGGGAGCCATGAACACTACATCAACGACAGCACTGGAGGCCATACTTGACCCACCTCCTCTTGACATTCATATTAAGAGCGAGGCACGTTTGGGCGCCTACAAACTGAAACAAAACCAAAACTGGGATAAACCTGGGAAAACTGGGCATTCCAGAATAACTGATACCATCGCAGATCCTATCCTGGAAATGCAATCCGATGGTATGAGTACTACGATATCATTTGTAAAACCATTCAAGGTTCTAATGGACTGGAAAGAATGGCAACAAATGGAACACCTGTGCCTGAAAAAAGGGCTGGTCTGGTACACAGACGGCTCAAAAACAGAGACAGGTACCGGAGCTGGAGTGCATGGGGTGGTCCCCGGGTGCAATATTTACGTGCCACTGGGGACTCATGCCGGCATCTTCCAGGCTGAAATAAATGCAATTAGGCTATGCGTTGGAGAGAATACCAGAAGGAACTATCGAGGTAGGGAAATCTACATCCTCTCCGACAGTCAGGCTAGCCTGAAAGCCCTTGCAGCTTATGAAATCAGATCAAAACTGGTCTGGGAATGCCTGCAAGACCTCATTGACTTAGCCAGGTGCAACGTGGTGACACTAGTTTGGGTTCCGGGTCACCGTGGGACGCCTGGTAATGAGGCTGCAGATCAACTAGCCAAGAAAGGCGCTGGGATGAACTACACTGGGCCCGAACCAGTGTTTGGCATCCCAAGGAACACTGTACGCGGGGCGGTGGCTCAGTGGGTAAGAACCCAACATAGAGCACACTGGAACCGTATAACAGGAAACAAACATGGTAAGGTGATGATCAAGGAGCCCTCTCAAAACCTTGCCAGACAGATACTGCAACTAAACAGATTGCAGATCAGAACGGTGGTGGGTCTTCTCACAGGACACTGCCACCTAAGAGTACACCTTCATAAACTGGGGATATACAGAGAAGAACCAGTTTGTACACTCTGCAATGAAGAAGACGAGACAGCTTCTCATGTGATATTCGAGTGTCCAGCACTCGCAAGAACGCGCTATGTGGTCCTGGGACCAATCAGTCCCGGGAGCCATCTGGCGGAAAAAACCTTGGTTAGCGGACTGCTGAACCTTGTCAAAGGAACGGAGCTCTTCTAATCAAGGAAAATCTAAATGTGAGAAATACAATAAGCCCGCTGGCTTCAGTGTTTGGGACCACATAAACCATCTCTCACATTTAGTTATAATACCAAATACCAAATACCAAACCTACTAAAATGAGTTATTAGAAAAAATATGTCATGTTTTCATAATATGTTGGAGCGGCTTTAAAGGGTGATTCGAGATCCCTAAAAAATGAAAAAGTTCCTTTAAACATTTCTTCATAACTCGCTCTTTTCCAATATATCTGCATATAAGGTGTCAATATTGAAAATTGAAAAACGTAATTATTATTATAGGTCTAAAAGGAGTGTCTGCTTTGTGAATTTTGGTAGTCCATATAATAATAGTGCTGGATGATAGGGCTTTTCTTGAGGAATCAGTTCGTGTTGTTCATTTTTTCATTTCGTTTTCATTCTGGTTGTTTTCACAGATAAGCTTTAGGTAGTATAACATTTTTGTCTCTAGGTTCCCGAAGGTTGGGTTCGTCATGGTTGGGGCTTATCTATTTTGAGGTTGTTACTTCTTCAGTAAGAATTATTTCTAAAGCTATTGCACAGTTGAAGTTTTTATTTGAAAATGACAAAATTAATCGTGCGTGACTATAGGCTTTTTGGGGATATCTTTCTTGGTTGTTGGTGCTTTATAGCATTTTATATATATGTATTTGGGGCTTCAAATATTCATAGCTTCATATTCGATTTTAGAACGCAGGTCATACACTTATAGCTTCTCCAGGCTACATAACTTTTCGCTGATTGGGGAATGGCTAGAACGCGAGAGCTGCAAAGCGGAAGCCGGAGGACGGCCATGACACGACGACGGCCGAACGTGGTACAGTCCACCTGTAATTTCTACCTGACGAGCGTACCTAAATTTATCTTACTACTTTTACCCTGTGCCTCTATCTTTTTAAAAGAAGTTTGAGAGCTTCAAGCAGTTTTTCTATTCCTGAATCCGAGTTTAAGATTAAAAAAGTTAACCAGTCGTTTCCGTTGAAATACAATCAAAAACGAACTAGCTAATAATAATTTCTACAACGTCTCGGTCAATTAAACGAGAGTGTATTTCCGTTAATAATCAATTGATTAATATCAGTTTCCGATGGTTGTCGTTTTCGACATCAGACGCTGCGTGTTAATTTCAATTTTTAAGAGACTCTTTTTATTTTAATAATTCAATTTCAAGATACCCGTTCTATTTGGTAAAAAATGACATTTTTATAAATAATTATCTATCCCCAAACATCTCTGCTCTTATCTCCTCTCCATAGCGACTTTTGCGCCGAAAATTTTGAAAATGTTCACAATATTCGACGCTTGAGTAAATACTACAGGAAAATTATGGCAATGGAACCGTATGGAACTATATCTCATCAACACTTGTGAATTCTATGAGTGCTAGTTGAGCAATTCCTTACATGAAAAGTACGGAAATATGTTCTCAGTTACTGGAAAATCGTCCAAAATTAACAAAATGTCTAGTTTTATTGCGAGAGTTTTTCAAACAAGACTCGTATTAATGTGCGCTTATTAAAAAAATGATTGCTAAGGTGTTGAAGTTTGAGCTAATGATAATAAATGCCACCTTCTTTATAATATTATGAAGATAAAAATGTAATTGTAGGACAGTTACTGCTTTCTTGATAATTTTGTCGGTATATAAAGGGAAATATTCTTACTAATGCTCAACTTGAGAAACCTCCCGAGAAGAAGCTCTCCTCGACCTCAATAATGAAGTTTTCAATGATCCTGGTTTTGGTTTTGGTATTTGCTCAAGCTATCCTGGCAGAATCGCTGATGGAAGACAAAGACAACTTGGACAGTAAGTTGAATTTTTTTATCGCTTCTATACTTCAATTTTTTGCTGTCTGTCCAATCCTCCTCCATCTCGCAGATCTCTTGCCTCCATGGCTGCCTTGACGTCTTTTTTCCATCTTTCAAGTGGTCTTCCTCGTTCATCTCCACGTTCAGGGGGAATCCATTGACCACGTATTAGTTCTCATTCATTCTTTGCAGGTGTCCGTACCAACTAAGTAAGTCTTTTAGTGTCTTTTAGGTGTCTAGAATATTCGATTAGACAGAGGGTGTGCTGTCTTATGACATCATTATTTAATCTGGAGATGAATATAATTTTCTAGAAGCGATTTAATTACTAGTTATGAAGATAATAGGTAAGATAATGGTAATAGATAACAATTCAGATAATATACAGGTGAGGCTTGCCGCCGTTCGTCCATGCGACCGCTCTTGTTGACAGCCCAGCCTACTCTCTTTTCATCAACCTGACGCTTCCTGTTCTCTCTCTAGTCTCGCGTCCTAGGCTATGTCATCTTGGCCCTTCACCACGCGTGACCCTTCAGAGCGCACGTACGACATAGTATTCTCTCTCTTGTCCAATCAGGAACCATTACATCATTTTTGACCTATTATATCGATAAATCTAATACGTCTCTTCTGCTTTTAATTCCAGATTATTTTTTTGCTTTTGGTATGTCACGCATCAGGTGATATCGTAATCGCAAAATAGCAACTCACCTAAGGTCCGTGAATTTAAGCACGATGCCTTTTGAGAAAAGGTTGTTAAGAATTTTTGTCCAAGAAAATAATTTTTATTTTGAATTTAAAATAAGCGTAGGTAAAATTTAACTTTTTTAAAATGGTTATAGCCCTATTGTCGAATTTCATCAAACATTCTTTAACCAACTTGTATCCGAATATTTTTGCTTTTCCTTCTTTTGCCAGAGACAATCTCATGATGCACTTAAGTATTGGAATGAAAGGATATGTCAGAAATTGAGTGCCGTTCTTTTTTCAGGTGAACTCACTAACAGTGGCTTTCGAAGAATGGAAGAACGACAAATGTATTCTCATGGTGGTGGCGCTGCTAGAAGACAAAAAGAAGAGTTAGAGAGAGCACAAGCAGAAGCAGATGCAAAAGCAGCAGCGGCAAAGAAGGGGAAGTAAAAATCCGTTTTCCTTCATTTTGCTGAGAAATGTAATTCCTTTAAAAAATAAATAATATATCCAGTTTGGTTGTCTTAAATTAGCAAAGCACCCATTTCCCTCCTAATATCTGCCAAATTCCAAAATAACGAAATTGTTCGATAGAGGGACGAAAATTTACAAGACGATATGACGTTCTCGCTTGTTTCTGGTTCTTGTGGGCATGAAGTTGGCACCCCTAAGTGCGTATTTTTGTGCGAACGTTTGTCCAATAAAAGTTTTCTTTTATCCATGCACCCTCCAAAACCAAAAAAGAAATTGTTTGTTCGAATTTTTAATTTACATCAGACTCAACTCCTGGTAACTTTGCACTCTCCCGCGCAGTCTCAAACTATCTGATGAATACTTACTCTCAAACCATTTCTTTTACTTACTCGACAGATTAAAGGTCACGACAGGTTTCCACGAAAAACTTGGGAGACGCGAAGGGTTGTTAAGACGCGGTGCGGTTTCTTAAAAAAGTTACTTTGGAGATGTCACGTTAATTCAAGAGAATAACTGAGCAGATGATGGCAGGTGAGGTATGTCACTGGCATGTTGGATCTGTTGATTGCAGCTCATTGGTAGGGGACGAGTGAGTAATGGAATTTTCAAAAAGACAATAAATATCAATGCGGACAAGAAGATTATACGAAGATTGAACCTAAAAGAAGAAGCTTATTAGCTTCCACGACAAAAGATGTTTCCCTACATGAGTCTTCTTGAATGAAGGATGTTTTAGAGAGATCGCATTGATATGACTTGTGAGGCATCAGAAACCTAACTGTGACGTTATTCGGTGACGTCAGACTAATTTAATAGGTCTAGGACTTCAATTATTATTGGTGACGCCTATGTTTACCTGACATGACGTTACCCTTCGTTAATGAATGGGACTTCTTCTTCACTCTCTCTCTTGAATGTTTCCTTGAATTCCTGTCGAAGATTTATGCTCTTAGTTTTGTAAACGCGATTTTCTCCACGATATTGGCACCCTTCATTTTCGTTTTGCCACCCTTCAAAAAGCAGTTACTTGAAATGAAAAAAATCGTAACTCTTTTGGTTTTGGAGGGTGCATGGATAAATGAAAACTTTGTTTGGACAAATGACGTGGACAAATCATTTTATAAAAAGTAAATGTCTTTTTTGACGTTTCCTTGTGACTATTTCCCAGTAAGTAAGGATAAGTCCCCTTTGTTCAGGGACTTGGTTATTATCCCACGTAAGGTCTAAAAATGCCATTCCAGAAAAAGTTATTGACGGTGATCTGATCAGAGTTATGCAAATTTATAGCTGGAGCGGTCGGTATAACGTAATTGGTGAGCGTGCAGACTATCAAGCCGTTATTGAGACTGGGTTCAAATATCAGTTTCGTTATGGTTGTATGTGTTCGTCTGTAAAACTATTTCTTTCTTTAAAAATGTCTCTGTAACTGTATGAGCTAGTTCTCGAAGCCAAATAACACGTAGTTAAGACCGATGTTCTCTCTTTTTTTCAATAAAAAGTTACAACTGAAACTGAAGCTTTCTGAGGACTTCTGCTCGTGGTACTACGTTCACTACCTTTTATCTCATTAAAACCCCCTCCAGCGGAAATTAATTTTTGGAATCTGACAAGTTGTAACTTTTCTTCCCAAAAACTTCTCTTCACACACAAAATATTCATACTGTCAGAAATAGTTTTTTTGGACCCATTATAGAACGAATTAAAGAACAAGAGAACACTTTACCCGCCCTGTTTTTTCGGTTTACTTACTCTACATCTTCATTGCACTTTGAAGGAATTATACGCCATTTGGCGTGAGTGGTCTGCAGAATTACGAACCTATTCAAAAAAGGTAATTTTTTTCCCAAGTTCGTCGTAGTTGATAATTTTAATTAAAAGAAATTTGATTAAATTTTGAGAAAAACTTCCAAATAGAGAAAATATTCACTGGGTAGCGAAAAACGATAATTTCACTACCACAATTAACGCCGCTTTTGACTTCCTAATGGAATCAAACGATAAAAGGAATGTCTTCAGGCTCATGTTGAATGCTGCATCAAAAATGGTCTTCTGAGTGTTAAGATAACACCCCGTATAGCGAAACTTTTTATATTGTTTTCTGGTTCCTTATGATGGGTTCAATTAGGTTTTTTTTGCGAAACTCTGAGTATTATTTATTCAAACTTATTGTTATAAAGTATCCAGATTAAAACTACTTACTTTTGGAATCGTCCCTGGTTTCAAGAGTGGCAGCGAAGATACTATAAGCGAATAACAAAACAAATGCAACAATGATTGAATATTTCATTGTTGCGGCGATCTCGATGAGCTTCTTGAAAAATTCTGCTAGTTTTTTGTTTTGAGAAAATTTTTCCAACAATTCTTCACCTATATACCGGTGTAATTAGCCTGCACGAAGTAATTATCCTACAATTACCGGCCTTTATCCTCGTTAGTTCTAAAGGAACGTGAACAGCTTGTCACTTATTATTTCGATAACATCAATAATATAAGTAATGTTTGAAAAACTCTGGGAATTGAACTTGATAACTCTTGAAGAAGCTGTGAAATTTTTCACGATCGTTATTATAAGTACATACCGTCTTAAGTAAGACCTCGAAGATGGTACTCTGAAGAAATCACACACTCAAGTACAGCTTTATCGACTTTTTTTGTCGACGTTTATCCGATTTAATGCCTTTACGGCGTTAAAGTTTACTTACGTATACTTACTTTACCATTTAACGAAAATTTCCTTAAAAAATATCGTGTATAGATTCACAGACCTTACATACCCTGAAGAGTCGATTTTAGAGCGCAGGTCATATGCCAGCGTGTAACATACGTGGAAGCCAGAAGTGTGACGTAGCTGGTGTCTAAGCACAGGTCACGCCATAATTTTGACAAATAGCTTCTCCAGGCCACATGACGTAACTTTTCGCTGATTGGGGAATGGCTAGGACGCGAGGGCAGCAAAGCGGAAGCGGGAGGACGGCCAAGACATGAAACGGCCGAACGCGGTAAAGTCCACCTGTAATTTTTACCTGTGCCTCTATCTTTTTAAAAGAAATTTGAGAGCTTCAAGCAGTGAATTCGAGTTTGAGATTAAAAAGTTAACCAGTCGTTTCCGTTGAAATACATTCAAAAAGGAACTAGTGACGCCATTACCATTTTTCGACGTGCGATTGAAAATTTATAATAATAATTTCTACAACGTCTCGGTCAATTAAACGAGAGTGTATTCCCGTTAATAATCACCTGATTAATATCAGCTTCCGATGGTTGTCGTTTTCGACATCAGAAGCTGCGTGGTATTTCAATTTTTAATAAACTCTTTAACTTAACGGTAATATCTTGTGAAAATCTTCGCCCGTTCTTCTTTGTAAAAAATGACATTTTTTATAAATAATTATCTATCCCCAAACATCTCTGCTCTTATCCCCTCCCCACACCGACTTTTGCGCCGAAAATTTTGAAAATTTTCACTAGATCGTCTGTTGAGTAAATATTACAGGAAAATTATAGCGATGGAACCGTATGGAACGATAGCTCATCAACACTTGTGGATTCTGTTAGTCCCAGCTGAGCAATTCCTTATGAAAAGTACGGAAATATGTTTTTCCTACGACCACTATACAAAACACTACTTTGCGCATCGTTTTTTGTGCGCAAACTAGCAGATTTCTCACGTATCCAAAACTGTGCGACAAAGTGACAAAACGCATAGCCAAAAATCGTTTCCGTACAGTTTTAATGTAAACAATAGTGATGGGCGGTAACTGAGAACTCAACTGTTACTTATTGTTAATGGAATAACTATTCATTTAAAGCTTCAAGGTAATAAAATAAACACAAATGGGATAACATAGAACCCTACAAGACTATAAAATATACTCATTATTCTCTTGTGGCAGTAATTATTAAAATTTACGAGTTGATCGCTAATAACAGCATTAGTAGCGTTCAAATCAAATTCACGAACGTGATCGTGAAAATAACTCGCACACCTCTACTAACTTCCATCGACGACGCACAGCGCCTGCGTTGTGTAGAAGTTGCATATCAATGATATACTAACCTCTCTTAAATCATTGTTATTATCTACTACGTCTCCACGCTCACGTCACTTATTTTTAGTTTATACGGAGTCTAATAATAAATAATAATAATATTGTCGGTAGAATTCAATGATTTAACAGTATATAATAGTAATATTAAAAAGTCATTGGTAGAATTGAAAATAATACCTACTTACCTAGGTAGTCTGACAAAATAATCTTTAGTTAGATACCTATCATTATAATGGATTGTAATTCCTCTGAATCTGAAGCAGAAAATACACCACCTGAAGTCAGCAGTCAAAACAAGCAGATTTGTGTTCTTTGAATTTGCTACCTGTAGTTTCGAGAGAAAAATACGAATCTGCTTATAAACATTTCATGAATTGGAGAAAAGGTCATAAAAGCAGAGCATTGTCAGAAAAAATAATTTATGTGTTAAATTTGTTAAATAATTAATCTGTTAAATTGTGGTCGTAGGAAAAGTACTGTGTGTATCACGTGCAGAAAAGAAATTTCACACTCGTATGAATTGTGACACTCGACTTCGTCTCACACTCGTGAGAAATTTTCTCTTTTCCGCACTTGTTTCACAATATACCTACTATTCAGTTACTGGAAAATCGTACAAAAATGTCTAGTTTTATTGCGAGAGTTTTTCAAACAAGACTCGTATTATTGTGCGCTTATTAGAGAAATAATTGCTAGGGTGTCGAATTTTGAGCTAATGATAATAAATTTTTCCTTATAATACATATATGAAGATAAAATGTAATTGTAGGGCAGGTAATGCTTTTTTGATAATTCTGTCGGTATATAAAGGGAAATATTCTTACTAATGCTCAACTTGAGAATCTCCACGAGAAGAAGCTCTCCTCGATCTCAATAACGAAGTTTTCAATGATCCTGGTTTCGGTTTTGGTATATTTGTTCAAGCTATGCTGGCAGAATCGCTGATGGAAGACAAAGACAACTTGGACAGTAAGTTGAATTTTTTTTGTCACTTCTCAACTTCAATTTTTTGCGGTCTGCTTCCGCGTCTTTTTTCCTCGTTTTCTACTTTCAGAGGAAGTTCATTGACCACGTATTAGTTATCATTCATTCTTTGGAGGTGTCCGTACCAACTAAGTAAGTCTTTTAGTGTCTTTTAGGTGTCTGGAATATTCGATTAGACACACACCCTATGTCTTATGACACCATGATATAATCTGGAGATGCCGCAGCTTCTCTTCCGAAAATTCATCTCCAAAGCAATCAATTTATCTCTATCCCAGTTACTGAGTTAACAAGTTTCAGTTCCATATTATGTAACGCGAGAAGATGTCCACAGGAAGCAGTCCTCTCCGTTTCTCCTCTCAGAAGAAGAAACGAAGATAAGTACTCGTTGGCCCTTCGTTCTCGGACTCGATTGTGGTTACGATCTTTAACGTTTATTTAATTTATTATTTAATTTAACGTTTAACGGATTAAACGCCGTTCGTCCACGCGACCGTTTTTGTTGACAGCCCAGCCTCCTCTCTTTTCAACCTGACGTTTCCTGTTCTCTCTCTAGTGGTGCGTCCTAGGCTATGTTATATTGGTCTAGAATTTTTTAAAAAAGCTCTTTAAGAATTTTTGCTCGAGAAAACACTGTTTATGTTGAAGTTAAAATACGCGTAGATAAGATTTAACGTCACAAATGCGTTACAACTTTTAAAATGGTTATTGCCCTATTGTCGAGTCATAAAATGCGGTTCTCCAATAAGTATTCGGTTTTTTATATATTTCTTGCTCTACCATACCATCAAACATTCTTTAACGACCTTGTATGCGAATATTTTTGCTTTTCCTACTTTTGCCAGATTTTGCCAGAGACATTCTGACGGTGCAATAAGGATTGGAATGAAAGGACATGTCAGAAATTGTGTGCCGTTCTTTTTTCAGGTGAACTCACTAACAGTGGCTTTCGAAGAATGGAAGAACGTCAAAGGTATTCTCATGGTGGTGGCGGTGCTAGAAAACAAAAAAAAGGGTGATTTAAACAAAGCAAAAGAAGCAGTAGCGGCAAGGAAGGGGAAGTAAAAATTTTACTGAGATATGTAATTTTTTCCAAAAATAAAGAATATTTCCAGTTTGGTTGTGTTAAATTACTAAAGCACCCCATTTCCCTCCTAATATCTGCCAAATTCCAAAATAACGAAATTGTTCGAGATCATCACTCTCCTGCAAAAGTCTCAAACTATCTGATGAATGCTGACTCTGAAACCATTTATTTTACTTACTCGACAGATTAAAGGTCACGACAGGTTTCTACGAAAAACTTGGGAGACAAAGGGTTGTTAAGACGCGGTTTCTTAAAAAAGTTACTTTGGAGATGTCACGTTAATTCAAGAGAATAACTGAGCAGATGATGGCAGGTGAGGTATGTCACTGATGGCATGTTGGATATGTTGATTTCAGCTCGTTGAAATACGTTGGTAGGAGACGAGTGAGTAGGTATGGAGTTTTCAAAAAGACAAAGAACAATGCAGACAAGAAGACTACGAAGATTGAACCTAAGAGAAGGAGCTTATTAGCTTCTTCAACAAAAGATCATTCCATCTATGAGTCTTCTTGAATGAAGGATGCTTCAGAAAGACCGCATTGATATGACTGATAGCTCTTGTGACGTATCAGAAACCTAACTCTGACGTTAATCGGTGACGTCAGACTGATCTAATTGGGCTAGGACTTCAATTATTTTTGGTGACGCTTATGTTTTACCTTTTCAATTAAAAGTTAATGACTCACATTGAATTCGGCAAAATCCAGCAGAAGCCTAGCGGCTGCTCTCTTGTATGAAGTATAGCCAAACAAGAATAAAACTAGAACCGTTTCTTAAGATGATGTCCTAACGTAAAATCCGTTTCCTAAGCCCTTATTAAAAAACAGAAAACTAACTAATCCTTTTATTTATTTTTTCTCGAAAACGGTTCATTTTATCGACAAGGAACAAGAGTACCTTTTCTGTAGCTTAATGTTCAAGGTATCCAATTTTGTTTTTTTTTACTCCTTATCATGCAGGGTGTTAAAAATGTAAGCATTAAAATGTACAACCTAGTCCGCCCCTGGTAAACTAAACAAGCTAATTTATGTTTTAGGGGCAGTATTTTAAGAGGTCCTTACTACTGTTTAAATTTTAAATTTTCATTAAATTTAATCAAGTAGTTTAAAAGTTATTCAAGAAAAATTGGTTTCCAGTGGCGTCCTTTAGGAGGCCGTATCTTCGTAGGGAGGGCCGCTAGGCCCATAAAAAAAATTATGGGAACTTGTCATCTTTTTTTTTTTAAAGTTCTATATGATTCCGAGAGATTTCACACATTTTCCCGAACACCTTGTAGATTGACTCATAGTCCACCAGATCGTATAATTAATACATATTATACTTTTAATATATATAATATTAAAAGTGCAGGCTGGAGGCGGACAGCTAACGATGAGGGAATTGATTTTCTTAGAATTATTAGATTTTTAAAGGAATTTTTGTAAGTATAAAATAAGTTTTCTACACTTTTTGCGAACACTTTACATTAATTTAAAGATGGAAAACGAATGGTCTTCTCAAGTTGAAATCCTTAACGACCTTTTCCTTAAAAATATCGTGTATAGATTCACAGACCTTAGATAGCTTGAAGGGTCGATTTTAGAGCGCAGGTCATATGCCAGCGTGTAACATACGTGGGAGCCAGAAAGGTGACGTAGCTGATGTTTTAGCACAGGTCACGCCATAATTTTGACAAATAGCTTCTCCAGGCCACTTGACGTAACTTTTCGCTGATTGGGGAATGGCTAGGACGCGAGGGCAGCAAAGCGGAAGCGGGAGGACGGCCATGACATGTAGACGGCCGAACGCGGTAAACTCCACCTGTAATTTTTACCTGACGAGCTTACCTAAATTTATCTTACTACTTTACCTGTATCTTTATCTTTTTAAAAGAAGTTTGAGAGCTTCAAGCAGTTTTTATATTCCTGAATCCGAGCTTAGGATGAAAAAAGTTAACCCAGTCGTTTCCGTTGAGCTACAAACGAACTAGCGGTGCCATTACCTTTTTTCGACGTGCGAATGAAAATTTCTGACAATAATTTCTATAACGTCTCAGTCAATTAAACGAGAGTTTATTCCCGTTAATAATCACCTGATTAATATCAGCTTCCGATGGTTGTCGTTTCCGACATCAGACGCTGCGTGTTAACTTCAATTTTTAAGAGACTCTTTAACTTAACGCTAATATCTTGTGAATGCCGACAATTCAATTTCAAGCTCTTCGTCCGTTCTTCTGGGAAATAGATGACATTCTTTAAAAATAATGATCTACTCCCAAACATTTCTGCCTTTATCTCCTCCCCACTTTTACTTAACGAATCGCAGTAATAAAATGAAAAAGAAAAAAAATCATTTTTGCCTTTTTTTTGATTGTTAAAGGGGGTGTGTAACGCCCTTTTCATTATTTATCAGTAATTTACTTTATAATTCTATTTAATTAGTCTATGTTTGGTATCAGAGAATGTTTTGAGTTTCTAGGTTACTTTCGCGGTACGTCTGCGCAGTGTGCTGCTGTTGCCAGACTCTCTTAGATATTTATTTATCTTAGGTAAACTAGTTCAAGCATGCATATAATGTGATATGTTCTCAGTTACTGGAAAATCGTCCAAAATCGACAAAATGTCTAGTTTTATTGCCAGAGTTTTTCAAACAAAACTCGCATTATGGTGCGCTTATGAGAGAAATAATTGCTAAGGTATCGAGTTTTGAGCTAATGATAATAAATGC
Organism: Malachius bipustulatus; assembly: GCA_910589415.1. Taxonomy (NCBI): domain Eukaryota; kingdom Metazoa; phylum Arthropoda; class Insecta; order Coleoptera; family Melyridae; genus Malachius; species Malachius bipustulatus. The sequence continues at coordinate 37,103,853 of OU342636.1, forward strand.
CACCTTCCTTATAATATATGAAGATATATGTATTGTAATTGTAGGGCAGTTACTGCTTTCTTGATAATTCTGTCGGTATATAAAGGGAATTATTCTTGCTACTGCTTAACTTCAAAAAAGTCACAAGAAGAAGCTCTCCTCGACCTCAATAATGAAGTTTTCAATGATCCTGGTTTTGGTTTTGGTATTTGCTCAAGCGATCCTGGCAGAATCGCTGATGGAAGACAAAGACAACTTGGACAGTAAGTTGAATTTTTTTCTCGCTTCTCAACTTTGCTTGACTCAACTTTACGTTGCTTGAAGTTTGGTCGATCTTCAGTTAACAGTCCTTCGTAATAGTTTTTCCGCTCCCGCATGCCGATCAGACTTATTACATTCCAATTTTCATGATCCTTTTCTTTGCCAAATTGTCTTTGTCCAAATCTTCCGCCCGATTCCGAGGCTTTGTTGAGAAATTTCGCTTGAGGACAAGGGAATTTTTCTTTTGGGTTTTGTCCCCATAAACTGGATACCTTTGTGAAGTACGGAGACCAGTTTTCCCCTCACAGCAGGCCCTTTGCACTTTCAACTAGATTGAACCGGCATGTGGTTCTTTACTCTCAAGACCATTGAGCCTAGGTAGGGGCCCTCACAGGGTACTATCATCCGCCCAGATGAACTCTGTTTTAGTGTATTTTTTAACAAAATTAGTGTATTTTTTAACAAAAAAATACACTATTGAGGACGACATCACTTTTCGAAAATCACCCAAACTCATCAAATGTCCACCGATCATGACCCCCAGATCACGAAAAAGTGGTTTTCCAAAATTCACCTGCCCACGATATATATATATATATATATATATATATTTCTCCAAAATCACGATTTTTCGATTTTAAAAACGCTCCTGTAGCTTTATCTTTCAAGATTAGTGAACGAAATTTTGGATTCTTGTAAAAATTGGGAATGACTTTAGATTTTCGTTGAAAAAAATTCCAAAAGTCACGTTACTTCTACAGGGTGTCCTTTCAAAGTTCCCCAAATCCGGACTTTGAGGCACGGTTTCTGGCCGCAGTTTTCAATCTAGGGGGCTGAAATTTTTGTGAGAGTAAGATGTCCACAAGGAGTGGTCTGGTATTGCACTTGAGCAAAATCGGCCGAGCCGTTTCAAAATGGTGACCATTTGAATTTTCGGAAAATTTACTATTTTTTGAATCCCTGTATGAGCAAGATGGCAAAAAAACTTTCACATCAAGTTAACAGGATTGAAAGAAAATTAATTGAAATTTGAGTTAATGTAAAAAAATTTCAATTTTTTCCATTAATAAGCCAGTGGCGTGGGTAGGAAAAGAGTGAAAATGGCTTAATTTCTATAACAGTTTTTGAGCACATTTTTGAAGGAATTGAACTAAAATTTTTACAGTAGACAACTATACTAATACTCTTTAATCTTCAAAAATTTCAAGGATCAAATAAAAAAAATGACGGAGATATTTAAATTTATTTTACATGATGTAAATTTCTCTAAAATTTTAAAAACGCTCTAGTAGCTTCATCTTTCAACATTAGTGGAAGAAATTTTTTACTCTTGTGAAACTTTGGGATGACGTTAAATTTTCGTTGAAAAATTTTTCAAAAGTCGCGTTACTTCTACAGGGTGTTCTTTAAAATTTCGAAACATCCGGTCCTGTGGCACGGTTTTCTGGTAGCAGTTTTCAATCTAGGAGGCTGAAATTTTTATGGGAGGAAGATATTATCCACAAGTAGTGGTCTGGTATTGCATTTTTTGAGCAAAATCGATCGAGCCGTTTCAAAATGGCGGCTTTTTGAATTTTAGGGAAAAAGGTTTTTTTTTAGTCCCTGTATAAGCAATATAGAAAGAAAACTTTTCACAACAAAATAATGAGGATGACAATTAAAGGCTTGTTTAATAACTTAACGATTGAATGTAATATTCAGACCCGGGACTGCTTGATTTAAAACCAGCACCAGCACCAGACCAGCGCACCGTTTTCATCGTGCTCGGCTCGGGCGGGACCACCCATGCAGATATGACTGCTCCTGCCAACCCCAATTGCAGAAAATAAAAACTCCTACAAACCTGTATTAACAAGATTGGATTAAAATGATTTGAAATTTGAATTAATGCAATAAAATTTTTAATGTTTTCATTAGTAAGCTAGTGGCGTGGGTAAGAAAATGGTAAAAATGGCTAAATTTCTTTAATTGATTATGAGCACATTTTTGAGGGAATTTACCTGAAATTTTCGGAGTAGACAACTACACTAATAGCTTGTAACTCTCCAAAATTTAAAGAAGGAAATAAGAGAAATGGCGGAGTTATTCGAATTTTTTTACATGATGTTTATTTCTCTAAAATTTCAAATGTTCGGTTTTCAGAACTCGCCTGTAACTTTTTAAAGTTATTCAGTGGCGGGTATATAGGACAAGAGACGAAATTGTTAAATTTTGCCAATTTTTTTTTGGTTTATTATGTAAAAATCTATTTTATGGCACGCTTTCAAACGAAATGAAATAAAATTTTCACAGTAAACCACTACGCAAATTCGACCTGACTATTGAAAAATTCAGAAAGCCAATTTAAAAGGCGGCAAAAATTTTCATAGTTGAATCGCATAAAAATACACTGTTTCTGCGATTGATGCGCAAGAAGGTTTTTTTTTTAGCGATGTGTTACTCCTCGATCCCTCCTCCTTCCACACCTCTTGAAAGATAAGTTCCCTGGCTTGGGACTGGCATAGCGGAGCTAGGAATAGGTGATGATTTTTTTTAATTTTCAGGTGAATTTACTAATAGTGCTTTTCGAAAGATGGAACAACGGATGGCTATCTATACTAGGGGCGGGGGTAAGAAGCGTAATCAGTCACCACAAGGTTAGCAGCTGGATAAATACGAAGCAGCAGTGTATGAAGCATTAAAAGGAGCAAATCTTTTTCTGACTTCATTTTGCTGATAAATGTAAATCCTTTTAAAAATAAATAATCGATTTAATTTATTCGTCTCACATTGTACAATTATTGTTCCATTCCCCTAAAATTTACTAAAAAATACTGTAAAATTCTAGAAACCGCTTTCCTGAATAATCGAGGAAATTTTTACCGCCTTGTGGGAAATGATACCCCTGTACTTGCATCAGGTTAACGTTCTTGTCGCTCCACTCGAAATAGCGCAACGGCAGTACTGGAAGTAAGGATAGACTAAGGATCAGGTGAGAGGAGAGAGGGTGACGGAGAACGATCTGACAGGTGACAGTGCAGCCAGTCTTCCTCCAGTGGCTTGTCAGAGGACCTATAGGTACGTTCCGTATTAAGGATAAGGATAAAAAAGAATGCAATTATACTTTAACTTAGCGAACGAACGAAGATAATTTATTATGCGGAGGTGACTTCTATTCGGCGAACTACAGAGATTTTACGTGAGATGGTATCCAAGGAGAGAAATGCGGACAGGTCAGGCTCATTCTGGACCACAAAGATCTTAAATCTCTAGCTAATAGATCTTAAATTTCTAAAAGCCTTTACTTTTACTCTCCACTTTTGTATCTTCTTCTCGAGTAAACTCCTCAATGAATTTCAAATAAATCATTTTTAATTAAAAGTTAATGACTCACATGGAATTCAGCAAAACTGGATGCCTAGTGGCTGCTTTCTTGTGAAGTTGGTATGGAAAAACAAGAATAAAACTAGAACCGTTTCTTAAGATGATTCCCTAACCTAAAATCCGTTTCCTAGGACCCAATTAAAAAAAAAAAGGAAACTAACTACTATCCAGCAAATAATTAATGCAAAACTTTACCTCTGTGTTAGCTGGTACCGGCTCACATCGACGCAGAGGGTCACAAATAATTAATTTCCTAGGTACTTCGATTCACCCATAACCTGTATTTGTTAGAATTAAAAATGATACTATTAAAAAAAAAGGAAATAAATTAATCCGTCGTGACGTGCTCGAGTCTACCGAACCAAAACCTTTTCTGGTTCCTCTACCACCGATCTGACAGAGGTCGCTCACTAAATAAAATTCCCTAGCGTATCTGAGTTTATTGGCATTATCTGTACGCAGCACGGCCTCTTATAACGACAGGAAACCTGTAGTATAACCCCGCACTGGTCGTTCCAATGTAGGGGAAGGACGCAAATATTTTATGATTCTCGACTTTATTTAAAGTAAACAAATCGTTCTATAGTTTTTCTTCCTTCCTTCAAAACATCCCTCCATGTTTGGAACCCCTTTTGTTGTCGATTCTTTCATACACAGACAAGAAGCAAAAGGCGGGAGGTTTATTAAGATGAATGAAACAACTGCATTTTAATACACGTGCTTTATTTTACGTTCCTTGAAGCCATTGGTTGTATGTAGTAGGTTGTAGTAACTATATTTAATATGTTCCATATACATTTATTTAACTTAATTGTTTATATTATTTTATTTATTTATTTTTTAACCTTGTCTTCTTCTTTGAATAGCACCGAAACCCGAAGACACCATCGTGAAATGGGCCATGCCCATTTTCATTTCCAGTCCGCTCATGCCTCTTCTAGTAAGTTCATCTGAAACTTTAGACTGGTGTAATAATTATTTGCATACATAAAATGAGGATAACTGCGGCTTCTGGGCTTCTAATACTTATGAAGTTTGGGAAGATTTTCCACGGTAGGTTTGATCATATTGTGTTAGTTTATTTGCGCGAGGTAGGTATATAGAAACTGAAAACGGGATGGAGGTCGAAATAGTGTGCATTTCTATGATCTTCACTACGTGAGGTCAAGAAGATACCAAAACTGGTACTGCGGGGGATACAGGTAGGTCGGGTCATTTTTTTTTTTTTTGGCACTTCCGGTGCGTAATGGTTCAGGAGAGCTATTTAGTTGATCACGGATGCAAATGGATCGTTCTAGCCACAGTGGCAATGCGTACACCAGTAACCTCGTGAGGCCAAAAAGATCCAGAAGCACCCTGAGTAGCGTCGACAGAAATCGAACTTGACAGAAATTGAATTAATTAAATCAAAAACTAACGTGGATCTACCGATTTTCTTTACGCCTAAATATTCCAAGTCAAGAGACGAGATTAGGATAACTGCAATGTAATTTTCTCTTCCCACATCCACGTGTAACAAAATCGTTCTCAGGAGAAGTTAAAAATGTAACTATTAACAAAAACGCATTCAAATATAAAAAAAAGTTCAACCGACGACTCACCTTCTAAGTTGTCTCTATTTCCAAGAGACTCTGCAAAGACACCGCAGGCAATTACCAGAACGAAAAAAATTATCATTGAAAACTTCATTATAACGATTGGGTGTAGCTTTCTGACGATTCTTTTCGCGGTAACTTTACAAAGACAACTCCAGTTAATGAGGAGGAAAACGAACCTCTTTATATACCGACAGAATTAATTGGGATGAAGTCTTATCCTACAAATAACGGTACTTATCCTCATTACCTAGTTGTCAAAGAATATTATTGTCACCTAACAATTATTTTTTTTAATAACCATCCTACGCGAACCATGTTTGAAAAACCTTGAAAATTGAACTATGCAACTGCAATAATTGAACTGAATAAGCTGTTTTCCTGTAATAACAGTGGCCTTACTAAGATAAGAAAAGAACTGTGCTTGCTTGAAGAAAGAATATACGCGACATCAAAATATCAAACGTAAATTTATTGGCTTCACAAATATTTTAGTTGATCGTATACGAATTAATAACTCATTGTGTTTAAATCGCTCGTGAACGTAGTCTAGATAGACACTCCCTGGCAGCGAGCACTGGCAGGCTGCAATCGACCACCATTAGGCGATAAGGCCTGCTCGTTTTTATCTTCACTGACGGTCGTAGTTTCTGGGTGAAGTTCACGGACTAGTCCTGTTTTTTATTTCCCTTTTTTCTTTACTCTCGTCCTTCTTGTCGATGACCTTCTAGCCTTTCTCTCACTATGGAGTGTCGACTTCCAGGCATATTATGCTGATGACTTGGTCATTCTGATCAATGGGAAATCTGAAGCGTCCATTTCTAGAGTCCTTCAGAAAGTACTCGAGGTGGCTTTATCAGTGGTGTGAGAGGGTCATGTCAGTCAACCCTCGAAAAACTGTCATACCAACTCTTTTGAGAGAAATCATTCCATTTGCATATACTTGGAATTTCAATCTGAAACGAGTAAAACTCTCCTGGCTTGTGGATGTGTAAGAGGATCTGTAGCAAAACATGGGGAATTGGACCAAAGGAAATCTACTGGCTTTTTGTAATGGTTGTCAGATCTTTGATTGCGTATAGCAGTACCGCTTGGTGGTCAAAAGATCAGCAGGTCATGCCCAAATCACAGCACCGTCGGCGGCTATGATATTCCTACTGGACTTACCACCTCTCCACATTTATTAAGAGAGAGAGGCCAGATGGACTACATATTATAGAATGCTAGAGATAACAAGAAGCTGCCAGAGGCTTATAACTTTCAGAATACTTACTGACATTGACAGAAAGTCACAGTGTATGTAAAGGGTGTTAAGCCCTAGGACATAATGCCTAAGACCATCACGAACCGCTCTGCTTATAACGTCCTTCTCCCGGGAAGAAACGTGTGAGAGGACAACATATAAGACATTCACAAGAACTGGAGCTGAAGTGTATAGTGTTGGCTTGAAGAAGAAAGTCTTCTCGAGCCTAAGCCTTCGCGCAACAACTTTCCAGGTCCAAATTTACGCAATAGAGCTCTGTGCGCAGATGCAGGAAAAGATGCACTGCCAACAAAGATCAATTTAGATATTTGCAAATAGCCAAGCAGTCTGAAACTATCTAGTGGTCTGGAACTATCTATTAACCTTGAATTACCTTGAGAGCAACGTAGTATCTGGATTCCGGGACATGCTGGATGTGGAGAGAGGTTAGGAAAAGTGCCAAATCCGAATTTATCGAACCAAAAGCAGCATTTGTCATAACACTGAATATTACCAAAAGAACAACACGCAACTGGGCTGAGAAGAAAGTCCTGCAGCACTGGCAAAACTTACCAAGATTGGAACACTTGAAGGGACACGTCAAAAAAAAGGACAAAAGAACTATTGGAGCTCAACATGAAAGAACTGAAAGCCTTAATATCTAATTAATACTGGACACTGCAAGCGGAACTATCATCTAATCTAATGCACAGGATGTCCTCCCACTGGGGACATGGATCACCAATAGCCAAGATGATCAGCTTCCTCAAAGAGACTGACCTGATGGGGTTAATGTACCACTAATAGTCGACTTTTGTAACATTAGAGGTTTAAACACGAATATCAATTCAGTACATCAACATCTTCAGGCAAATAAACCTCACATTCTAGCACTGTGCGAAACAAAAGTCCAAGCGTCATCAAGCACAGTTAATTATCTTTATCCAGGATATGACTTTCATTCCCGAATTAGACATAACTTCGGAATTGGCATTTTTGTCAAAAGTGATCTCTCCTGCCAGCGTGAGGAAGTCTTTGAGCCCCATGACTTCGACGTCATGTGGCTTAGGATAACAGACCGACAAACAACGAGATTTATCTGTTGTTTATACCGACCACCCAGCGATACACAGTATAGGACACTTTTTTTTGTCCCTCACAAAAACTGTTGAATTCATACAGATAAACTACCCCAAAGCTGAGATATCCATCTTGGGTGATTTTAATGTCCATAACATCAACTGGCTTAAATACTCAAACTTCACTGATGAAGAAGGCCGTGAAGCGGAATCGTTTGCGATCAGCTGTGGTTTTACCCAGCTCGTTGATGAACCAACACGCATTCCCGATCGCGAGGGAGAATTCGCTAGCCTGTTGGATCTGTTTTTGACCACGAACCCTCAAATGTATACTATTACGGTGAAAGCCCCACTAGGTTCGTCAGACCATAAACTATAGTCTCAACATCTTGTGTCCTACCAATTACTAGGGTTAAAGAAGCAAGTAAACCTCGTGTAGTCTGGCACTATAGATCTGCTAAATGGGAAGAACTCAGGGAATATTATCGAGATTTTCCATGGAGGAGTGTTTGTTTCGGCTCTAATGATCCATCTGTTTGTGCTAGGGAAGTTTCTCAAGTCATCCTAACAGGCATGGAAGCCTACATTCCCTTTTGAAAAAAACAGCCCTCAAACAGCAAACCTTGGTTCAACAAAAGATGCAAGGAAGCTGTCGCCTCCAAACAACTGGCTTTTCGCCAATGGCGAGAGAGCCCCAACGGCATAAACCATCACAATTTCATCTTTGCTCGAAACAGATGCAAAGAAATAATAGATCGAACCAAGGAAACTCACAACCAAAGAATTAGGAACAAACTTCTCTCCTGCCCTAACGGTTCGAAATCTTTTTGGTCTGTAACTAAGGCAGTCAGCCAGAACTTCACCAGATCCACGATTCCACCACTTACACGGACAGATGGGACTATCGCATCCACGGCTACTGAGAAGGCGAACTTGTTGGCGGGAATCTTTTCTTCATACTCTTCCGTCGACTTTCATGGAAGAACCCCGCCAATAATCCCCTCCGTGGAGCCCAAAATGTCACACATTGTTTTCCGACAGCGTGTCATAAAGAGCATTATGTTAGCCTTGGACCCAAACAAAGCTTCTGGGCCCGATGACGTACCTATTATCGTACTAAAAAAAATGCGCCACTGAGCTGTCATCTGTTTTCTGCCGACTTTTCAACTTGTCGTATAAGAAGGGAATATTTCCTTCTTGTTGGAAATGTGCACGGATCCAACTTATTCCCAAGAAAGGCAAAAAGACTATACCAAGTAACTATCGACCAGTGGCACTGCTTTCAGTAATATCCAAGATTATGGAGAAAGCTATTAACCAACATCTTTTAAAATACTTGGAAGGAGCTAACATAATCAGCGACCACCAATACGGATTCCGTAAAAAACTGGTGACCTCCTCACTTACGTCACCGAACTGTGGAACGGCGCAATCGAGCACCATGGGGAGTCTCGAGGGGTTGCGCTCGATATTTCTAGAGCTTTCGACCGTGTTTGGCATGATGGACTGCTGACAAAACTGCAGGCCTATGGCATGCCCGAGAAATTCTGCTTGTGGCTTGCGAGTTATCTCGGAGATCGTTCATTGCAGGTGGCAGTCGATGGAGTTCTTTCTGAGACCTTTTCCATCAATGCCGGTGTGCCTCAGGGATCCATTTTATCTCCGACTCTCTTTCTAATATTTATAAACGACTTACTTGAAATAACAAAAAATCCAATATACTATAACGAGACCGCTCTGGAAAAAATTCTAGTAATTGCTTCTTTAACCTTTAACATTCTAGTCCACGATTTGCTTGTTTGTTTACATTTTTTTTATACTGAGTTAGTCAATGACATGTTCGCGACAGTTCCAGTCACATGACACATTGACAGACAGACGTTAGTTCTATGGATTTCTGGAGTGGGCTCGCCGAACAATCCGACATTTCCAGAATCCACGAATCGACGGCCGGTGCGCCGGTGCCACCTACTAGAATGTACCTACTAGAACGGAGTAGAACGTGACTACTGATGCGTCGGGGGACTATATAAGGACCGCCTACGGCTGCGTGAAGTAGTAGTATTGGTTTGGACGTAGAGTGAAGACTGAAGTATAGACAGAGCAGTAGTGAAGTGAAGTGTGAAGTAAGGAAGCCAGTAGTGACAGTATAGCGGTTTAAATAACAGACAAGTACAAGAGTAGTAGTGTAGTCAGCTGTGTGTGTTTATTATTAATAAGAGGTTATAATTTGGTCAATAAAGATTTGCAGACTTTGGTGGTGATTTATTTATTGTGAGACCCGTAACAATACAGTTCTTCTTGCGATGATTGTCTTATTGGAATTAGTTAATGACGTAGGTAGTGATTTGAAGTAATCGAAAGCATTCGATGTCGACGATGTTGTTTCTTCTGTGGAAGAAGCCCAAGAGCAAAAAGGGCTTCGTAGCTAAATAGCGCTGCGACAAAACAGCGCATGACAAAACAATTTTTTGCCGACGACAGTACCCTCATATCTTCTTATACGTTAGATGCGCGAACATCTGCCATCGACGCACAGACTCGCAGGGAGCAAGAAGTTGCCATACTTAACAATGACTTACAGGACATTCTAACTTGGGGCGATAGAAACCAAGTCCAATTTAATGCTGGAAAAACCCAAGCAGCCATCTTCTCCAAAAAGACCAACGTTTTGGAGCCAGATATGATGATGGCGGGACACTCTCTTACCCCAGCGTCATCTCTTCGTTTACTTGGAGTGAGCCTCGGAGCGAACATGTCTTGGCATGATCATGTTGCAGGTCTGGCGAAGAGTGTTTCTCAAAAACTTGGAACACTCTTCCGCACGAAGAAATTTTATACACCACAACAGGTTCTCCTCTTATACAAAGCTCAAATCCGACCATCCTTGGAGTACTGCTCACATATTTGGAGCTCAGCTCCTAAACATACGCTGAGACTACTCGACTCTATTCAGAAAAGAGTCATCCGCTTGATTGGGGACCCAGATTTGACAAAAAATTTAGACACTCTCGAACATCGAAGAAGAGTAGCTGACCTGAGTCTGTTTTACAGATATTTTAATGAAAAGTGTTCAAAGGAAGTGGCCCGCTTGATCCCACCAAGATCAAGACCGGGCAGAAATACACGCCGAGCCGCAGACGCTCATCCGTATCAGGTTCAGCTCGTTACACCTCGTACCACCCTATTTCAGACTTCTTTTATGTATAGAACCGCATCACTTTGGAATAGCATTCCAAAGGGCCAACGTTTCAAGGCCAACGTGAATCGATATCTCCGCTCATGCACCGCTCCCAGAGCGTCATAGGGATTTCCCTACAGTGCATGTGCATTTTCAATAAAAAAAAAAACACGACTAGATGTGAGCCACAATAGACCTTCGATCGCAGTGGAGGTGTCACAATGGCCCACTCACGATTAATCTGATCTAATCTTCGTTCTACTGCGTTTCAAACTCTTATCCCTTTCAAGTTTATAACTTTCCAATCCTGGCCAAGTAACCAGTTTAACAGTTGGTGATTCTGCTAGCTCTCCTAGTTTATCACAAGTCACAAGTAATTCTAAATGTCAATTGAATGGAGGGGGTTGAGAAAATACGCAATAGTATTTAATTATTTATTTTCTGGGAAGCTATAAGAACATTTATTGATGAAGATATACATCAAACTACTTTCCAGACGCCTTTGTGCCAGATACTACTCGTATTAGACTACCCACATCTCGTTTGCTTCGTGTGCTTAATGTATCAGTAAGTTCGCCTGAAACAGTAAAACAAAATTAGTGATCTATTGGGAATTGTTGTGACATCTGAATCTGAGAGGGTATTTTTCGCCATCATGTTCAAGCGGAAGTCTTTAGTTTCGTAAGAAAATATTTTTGTTCCTTAAATATTAAATAAAAATAGAAATGGAGCTGAAGATCACGAAAAACGGCCGAGCGCGCAAGAGTGGGGATAAAACAGCAGTTGAGGGGAAGGCATAATACAAACACTGTTGCACCCCTCTCCTTCTGTTCTACCATCACTCTCGCGCGCTCGGCCGTCTTTCATGATGTTCAGCTTAATTTTTAACGTATTTCTCAGCGTTTAACCGCAACACCAAGATAGACGTTTTGAAGTACAAAAATTATCATTTTCAAATCGTTTTTGTGAATTGAAATCGAACCATATCTGTAGCATTCAGGTCTGCTGGAAAATTTCATAGTAAAAAATCAAATGGTCACAGATTAAGGACTATAAAAATAACAGCGCCTATCTTGTGAACGTATCAAGCTTATATTAATAACCGATAATGGCTGGGGGATTTACGCTACAACTCAAAGAATAACCGAGGAATGAATTCTTGAAGAAACTGCATTTTGGCCGCTTTTTCCCGACTCTGTCCGAATCTAACGGCCCGATCGAGTCGTTTTGCTTCTCATTTTCTTTGTATTTTCATTCTCTACAATTTCTTTGTTGATACCATTTCGATTACTCTAATAGTTTGAATTTTAAAGCCTGTCACTTCTTCATTTTGTGTTATTTTTTTCTATATCGTTCCTGAAGGTCCAAACGTGAAATCTGTGAAAAAACAATTTCAAGATTTATTAATTTTTAAATAAAAGTAAGGCGAATTTTCGACCGGCGAGGATTGTTATTTTTCGATAAAAGTGTCAACATATGCGAGACGAATAATTGAAGCCAACACATCAATGTTATATCACGGTGTGTAATATATAATGCAGGACGATACAAATAGAGGACATGAAAAAGGTCGGAATGATCTGTCGAAAAAAGTTCTTCAAAAATGTTATTTGAAAGAACGAAATTTACCCGCGATATTGTCCTTGTTTTCAAGCCTTGCTGCGAATATACTTTGAACGACCACCAAAACCAAAAGAAATATAATTGAAAACTTCATTCTTGGAGTTACGTTAATTGATTCTCTGACGATTCTTATTCACTTGGTAGCGAAGATACCAAAACTGGTACTGCAGGAGGTAGGTCGGGTAGTTTTTTTTTTTTTTGGCATTCCCGGTGCGTAATAGTTCAGGAGAGCTATTTAGCTGACCACGGATGCAAATGGATCGTTCTCGCCACAGTGGCAATGGGCACAGCAGTAACCGCGTGAGGCCAAAAAGCGTCGACAGAAATCGAACTTGACAGAAATTGAATTAAATAAATCAGAAACAAGCGTGGATCTACCGATTTTATTTACGCCTAAATATTCCGAGTCAAGAGACGAGATTAGGATGACTGCAATGTAATTTTCTCTTCCCACATACACGAGTAACAACATCGTTCTCAGGAGAAGTTAAAAATGTAACTATTATTAAAAAAGCATTCAAATATAAATAAAAGTTCAACCGACGACTCACCTTCTAAGTTGTCTCTATTTCCAAGAGACTCTGCAAAGACACCGCAAGCGATTACCAGAACGAAAAAAATGATAATTGAAAACTTCATTATTACGATTGAGCGTACTTGTCTGACGATTCTTGTCGCGGTATAGCTTGACTAAGAAAGTTCAAGTTAATGAGGAGGAAAACAAACCTCTTTATATACCGACAGAATTAACCAGGATGGCGTCTTATCATACAAATAACGGTACTTATCCTCATTAGTTCTCAAATTGTCACCTAACAATTATTTTTTTAATAACCACCCTACGCGAACCATTATGTTTGAAAAACCTGATAATTGAACTATGCAACTGCAATAATTGAACTGAATAAGCTGTTTTCCTGTAATAACAGTGACGTACCTTACTAAGATAAGAAAAGAACTGTGCTTGCTTGAAGAAAGAATATACGCGACATCAAAATATCAAACGTAAATTTATTGGCTTCACAAATATTTTAGTTGATCGTATACGAATTAATAACTCATTGTGTTTAAATCGCACGTGAACGTAGTCTAGATAGACACTAGCTCCCTGGCATCGAGCACTGACAGGCTGCAGTCGACCATAATTAGGCGATAAGGCCTGCTCGTTTTTATCTTCACTGACGGTCGTAGTTTCTGGGTGAAATTCACGGACTAGTCCTGTTTTTTATTTCCCTTTTTTCTTTACTCTCGTCCTTCTTGTCGATGACCTTCTAGGCTTTCTCTCACTATGGAGTGTCGACTTCCAGGCATATTATGCTGATGACTTGGTCATTCTGATCAATGGGAAATCTGAAGCGTCCATTTCTAGGGTTCTCCAGAAAGTACTCGAGGTTGCTTATCAGTGGTGTGAGAGGGTCATGTCAGTCAACCCTCGAAAAACTGTCATACCAACTCTTTTGAGAGAAATCATTCCATTTGCATATACTTGGAATTTCAATCTGAAACGAGTAAAACTCTCCTGGCTTGTGGATGTGTAAGAGGATCTGTAGCAAAACATGGGGAATTGGACCAAAGTAAATCTACTGGCTTTTTGTAATGGTTGTCAGACCTTTGCGTATAGCAGTATCGCTTGGTGGTCAAAAGATCAGCAGGTCATAACCAAATCATAGCTCCGTCGGCGGCTATGAAAATCCTACTGAACTTACCACCTCTCCATATTTATTTAGAGAGAGAGGCCAGATGGACTACATATTATAGAATGCTACAGATAACAAGAAGCTGTCAAAGGCTCATAACTTGGAACGAACCAGAATACTGAATGACATTGACAGAAAGTCACAGCGTAGGTATATAAAGGGTGTAAGCCCTAAGACAAAATGCCTAAGACCATCATGAACCGCTCTGCTTATAACGTCCTTCTCCCGGGAAGAAACGTGTGAGAGGACAACATATAAGACATTCACAAGAACTGGAGCTGAAGTGTATAGTGTTGGCTTGAAGAAGAGAGTCCAAATTTATGCAATAGAGCTCTGTGCGCAGATGCAGGAAAATATGCACTGCCAACGCAGATCAATTTAGATATTTTCAAACAGCCAAGCAGCTCCAAAAGCCCTTAGTTCAAGCCACTGCAAGTCCAAGTTGGTCTGGAAGTATCTAATAACCTATTATTCTCTTGAGCAACGTACTAGGTCGTAACTCTGATCTGGATTCCGGGACATGCTGGATGTGGAGAGAACGAACTTACCGACTCTTGGCGAGGAAAAGTGCCGAATCCGAATTTATCGGACCAAAAGCAGCATTTGTCGTAGCACTGAATATTACCAAAAGAACAACAAGCAACTGGACTGAGAAGAAAGTCCTCCAGCACTGGCAAAACTTACCAAGATTGGAACACTTGATGGGACACGTCAAAAAAAAAGGACAAAAGAACTATTGGAGCTCAACATGAAAGAACTGAAAGCCTTAATATCTAATTAAAACCTTCTTGCGCATCAATCGCAGAAATAGTGTATTTTTATGCGATTCAATTATGAATATTTTCACCGCTTTTTAAATTATTGGCTTTCTGAAATTTTCCATAGTCATGTCATGTTAGCGTAGTGCTTTAATGTGAAAAATTTTCTGTGATAATTTCATTTCATTTCGTTTAAACACGTGCCTTAGAATGGATTTTTAAATTTAAAAATCAAAAAAATTGTCAAAATTTAACAATTTTGTCCCTTTTCCTATGCCCGCCACTGGCTAACTTTACTTGAAAAATACTATTTTTTACACTACCTTTAATAAATTCGGAAAAAACTGAAAGGAGAGTTTTGAAAACCGAAAGTTTGAAATTTTAGAGGAATAAACATAATTTAAAAATATTCGAATATCTCCGCCATTTTTATATTTGCTTCTTGAAATTTTTGAAGGTTAAATGCTATTAGTATAGTTGTCTACTATCAAAATTTCCGTTCTATTCCTTCAAAAATAAGCTCATGAATGTTTATAGAAATGTAGACATTTTTACCCTTTTCCTACCCACGCCTCTGGCTTATTAATAGAAATGATGCAAATTGTATTGCATTAGCTCAAATTTCAAATAAGTTTATTCCAATCTTGTTAATTTTGTTTAAAAGTTTTTGATCTTGCCTATTTAGGGGTTCAAAATCTAGCCATTTTCCAAAAACTGAAAAGGCCGCCATTTTGGAATTTATTTACCTATTTTACTCAAATACAGTACCAGACGACTACTTGAGGGTATCTTACTACCAAAAAAATTTCAGCGCTCTAGATTGAAAACTTCGACCAGAAACCGTGCCTCACGGACGGTTTTTTTTCTGAAATTCGGAGGGACATCCTGTAGAAGTAACACAACTCTAGGAAAATGTTTTTTACGAAAATCAAACGTCAGCCCTAAGGTTTATAAGAGTAAAAAATTTCGTTCATTAATCTTGAAAGATGAAGCTACAGGAGCGTTTTTAAAAATTTAGAGAAATTAATTTAAAAAAAACATCATGTAAAAAAAAATCGAATATCTCCGCCATTTTTCTTATTTACTTTTTGAAATTCTCAAGGGTTGAAGTCTATTAGTATAGTTGTCTACTGTAAAAATTTCAGTTTAATTACTTCAAAAATGTGCTCATAAATTGTTGGAGAAATTTAGCCATTTTTACCCTTTTCCTACCCACGCCACTGGCTTATTAATAGAAAAAATGCAAATTTTGTTGCATGAAATTAAATTTCAAGTCATTTACTTCCAATATTGTGAATTTGATATAAAACTCTTTTTCTATCTAGCTTATACAGTGGTTCAAAAAATAGTCCTTTTTCCAAAAATTAAAATGGCCGCAATTTTGAAACGGCTCGATCGATTTTGCTCAAGTGCAATACCAAACCACTCCTTGTGGATATCTTACTTCCACAAAAATTTCAGTCTCCTAGATTGAAAACTGCGACCTGAAATGAGGTGACAAAAACCGGATGTCTGGAACTTTGAAGGGACACCCTGTAGAAGTGATGGGACTTTTGGAAATTTTTTCAACGAAAATCCAACGTCATTCCAAAAATTTGCAAGAATCCAAAATTTCGTTCACTAATCTTGAAAGATAAAGCCACAGGAGCGTTTTTAAAATCGAAATTTCGCGATTTTGGAGAAATATATATATAAATATATATACAGGGTCCTGCAACAGTGCGTCCGTCTTTCCTAGCGCCTTTCCCGTGGTGGATAAAAAAAATGTTTCCCACAAAAAATTATTGATTTGGAAATCTTCATGCCATAAAATTGTTTTACACTATACAGGGTGTCCCATTTTTGAGGTATTCCAACAACAAACATTTTTTTAAATGGAAAGCCCTGTATTTATTCTATTTTTTCGATGTCATTTTTTACCATCTACATTGTTGTCTATTTACTATTTAATTATATTACAGTGTTGCCGACTTACAAATTTTTTCCCAAAATTCTTGTATAAAACAAGCTGAAGTTTAAAAAATGGTAGCGACCCCGTTTTTCAGAAGGTAAAAATTATTCTTAGCAATAACTTCAGTGCGGTTACTCAGCAACATTGTGATAATGAGAAATATGAACTTGGTAAAATAGGGTGTTCAGAAAAAAATGCCAAACTTTGCAAACTTCAAAGTAGTTTAACTATTTTTTTTCAAATGGAATGCCCCTATTTTTATATCACCATTCGATAGGCCTTTTTCTTCTCTTCAATTTTATGGTGCATGTTGTATGCCTAAACCCCATAGTTATTGACATGATCAATATTTTCCACAAAAGTTACCATTTAATTACATTTCTATGCACCGAAGTAGGCCGCAATGAAGCAAAACAATTGTCAAAATGTAAGTATCCAAGTGTCAGTGTGAATTGAATTCTCTAAATTAATTGAATTTTCTCAAACTAAAACTTGAAACGTTAAACACCTAAAAATAACTTCCGCTGTAAAAAACTGTAAGAAAACTAGAAAGCTAAAAACCGTTCTGCTGTTATCAGTGGCTGTTCCGTGAATGTCCGAGATTGAAATTTGCTGCAAAAGTCTCTCCGTTTCGTGGTATAAGTAGACTGCAAATTTTCATCATGAATTTCGAAAAAAACGAACTAGTAGATATGGTTTCTGTATTAGGCGAGACTGATCAAAATTGTTTATTGGCGGAAAGGATTTACGCGCGCGATACGTTATCCAGAAAGAAGACACCCGAGTAAAAAAAGTTTCAGGAAGCTATTCGATAGATTTAATGAGACGGGAAGTGTGAAATACAAAAAACAAGAAAGTACAAAACCTATCACCAACGAGGAAAACGAATTGTCAGTGTTGTTAACAGCAACTGAGCATCCCAACATGAGCCAAAAAGACATTGGTGAAGCAACCGCGGTATAACTGAGAGATCGGTACAACGCATTTTGAAGAAAAATCGATATCATGCGTACCATATTCAGTTGCATCAACAACTTACCAATGCTGATTTTCAATTTCGTTCCGGATTTTGTGCCTGGGCAAGATTGAAAATACACCAAGATCCTGCATTTTTCAATTACGTTTTATTTACAGATGAGGCGACATTTAAAAACAGCGGATCAGTAAACAGGCACAATTTTCATGTCTATTCAACTGAAAATCCTCATGTTATGAGACAAATTGACAATCAGCATAGATGGTCTTTGAATGCCTGGGGTGGAATTGTTGGAGGGTATGTGTTAGGTCCACATTTCTTCGATGGTCCTCTCAATGGGGCCATGTGCTTGAATTTTTTGCAAAATGTTTTACCCGGACTATTAGTTAACGTGCCTCAAAATATAAGAAACAGAATGTGGTATCAACAAGACGGGGCACCAGCGCATTTTTCGCGAAACGTCAGGGTATATTCTTGATGGTATTTTCCCCAACCAGTGGATTGGTAGGAATGGACCCATCAAATGGCCTGCTAGATCTCCGGATCTGACAAAAATGGATTTTTTCTTGTGGGGATACGTGAAGGGAATTGTTTTTAACGAACCGCCGACGACACTAATCAATATGCAACAAAGAATTGTGGAAGCTTTTGCAAGCATTTCACCTGAAATGCTAGGGAGAGTCCAAAGGTCTTTTCAGCAGAGAATTGATTTGTGCCTGAATGAAAATGGGAGACATTTTGAACATTTATTATAATAGTTTTTCATTTGTATGTTCAATTTTGTTACATTTGCATGTTTTTGAATGAAATAATTAATCTTTTTACATAATGGATTCTCGGTTTTTATTCCTAACTTCATTAGATGTCACTTTAACACTTGGATACTTACATTTTGACAGTTGTTTTGCTTCATTGCGGCCTACTTCGGTGCATAGAAATGTAATTAAATGGTAACTTTTGTGGAAAATATTGATCATGTCAATAACTATGGGGTTTAGACATACAACATGCACCATAAATTTGAAGAGAAGAAAAAGGCCTATCGAATGGTGATATAAAAATAGGGGCATTCCATTTGAAAAAAAATAGTTAAACTACTTTGAAGTTTGCAAAGTTTGGCATTTTTTTCTGAACACCCTATTTTACCAAGTTCATATTTCTCATTATCACAATGTTGCTGAGTAACCGCACTGAAGTTATTGCTAAGAATAATTTTTACCTTCTGAAAAACGGGGTCGCTACCATTTTTTAAACTTCAGCTTGTTTTATACAAGAATTTTGGGAAAAAATTTGTAAGTCGGCAACACTGTAATATAATTAAATAGTAAATAGACAACAATGTAGATGGTAAAAAATGACATCGAAAAAATAGAATAAATACAGGGCTTTCCATTTAAAAAAATGTTGGTTGTTGGAATACCTCAAAAATGGGACACCCTGTATAGTGTAAAACAATTTTATGGCATGAAGATTTCCAAACCAATAATTTTTTGTGGGAAACATTTTTTTTTATCCACCACGGGAAAGGCGCTAGTAAAGACGGACGCACTGTTGCAGGACCCTGTATATATATCGTGGGCAGGTGAATTTTGGAAAACCACTTTTTCGTGATCTGGGGGTCATGATCGGTGGACATTTGATGAGTTTGGGTGATTTTCGAAAAGTGATGTCGTCCTCAATAGTGTATTTTTTTATTAAAAAAATACACTAATACTGGACACTGCAAGCTGAACTATTATCTAATGCACTGGATGGCCTCCCACTGTGGACATGAATCACCAATAGCCAAGATGGTCAGCTTCCTCAAAGAGACTGACCTGATGGGGTTAACACGACTAGATGTGAGCCACAATAGACCTTCGGTCGCAGTGGAGGTGTCACAATGGCCCACTCACGATTAATCTGATCTAATCTTCGTTCTACTGCGTTTCAAACTCTTATCCCTTTCTAGTTTATTACTTTCCAATCCTGGCCAAGTAACCAGTTTAACAGATGGTGATTCTGCTAGCTCTCCTAGTTTATCACAAATAATTCTAAATGTCATTTGAATGAAGGGGGTTGGGAAAATACGCAATAGTATTTAATTATTTATTTTCTGGGAGGCTATAAGAACATTTATTGATGAAGATATACATCAAACTACTTTCCATGCGCCTTTGTGTTAGATATTGCTCGTATTAGACTACCAACATTCCGTTTGCTTCGTCTGCTTAATGTATCAGTAAGTTCGCCTGAAACAGTAAAACGAAATTAGTGATGTATTGGGAATTGTTGAGACATCTGCGAGAGGGTATTTTTCGCCATCATGTTCAAGCGGAAGTCTTTAGTTTCGTAAGAAAATTTTTTTGTTCCTTAAATATTAAATAAAAATACAAATGAAGCTGAAGATCACGACAAACGGCCGAGCGCGCAAGAGTGGGGATAAAACAGAAGTTGAGGGGAAGGCATATAGTACGGCAGCCCGTTACCAAGATTTTCGCCTGATCCCGCACGCAATTTTTTTGTTTTTTTCGGTTGATTCATGAAGTTTTGAGAAGAAAAGTTCAAGTGTACTGACTTAGGCAAGGTTGCGAAGTGGTTGAAAAACACCTGAATATATGTAAAGATTAAGGGAATAAATAAGTTATCGCGCCCGGTCCGTTTTTTTGTTATTTTTACGAAGAATGATCATTTCAATAGGATAGATATAGTTACTGACATTTTCCGAGTTGTGAGTGGTTTTGGTTCGTTAAAAATCTAAATTTTGTGACAGTTTGGAATTAAACCTTTCGCGCCCGCTCCGTTTTCCTGATCATAGATAATTTTGAATGTTTCGTTAACAGAAAAAAATAAGAACGGACGTTTTCATTGTTGCGCAAATGAAGGGTTGCATTTCAGACGTGTTTTTTTTAAAGGCTGATCGAGTTATCCCGCCTGCTCCGTTTCCTGGTACAAATTATCTCTTGTGTCTTGAAAAGTGAGAAAAAAATATTAACGGACATTGTTATACTTGCATTGGTGTGTCAAGTCATTTTCAGTAAATCAAAAATTTTTATTTTTGATTTTTTTTTTGTTTGCGAAATTTTGTCCCGTTTATTTATTAAACTTCATAAATACAAAATAAAAATATTAAATCAAACGTCGTCTTCTGAACTGCTCTCATAAGTATCATCACTCTCTGAATCCGTGGACTCCTCGATTTCATCGTCAATTTCATCAATATCTGGAATCGAACAGAAACGAAACCTTTCAGTAAGTCTAAGGCCACCAATTTTTTTAATATACAGGGTGTCCCGTATCGTTATGTTCAAATCTTGTGAGCATATAGTAGGCTTATTTCTAAGCCTAAAAAACCCAAAAGTGGCAGGTCTATCTGCATTCGTTACGAAGTTAGAGGCCTAAGAAAATAATGTCTATAGTAAATATCAGATTTAACTTTGAAAACCACATAAAGCTTATTTTATTGACCAAATCTTTAGTTTATCATGTGTTAAAAATGTCCTATTCCTTGCTGAATACAAACTTGTGCTCGGAGGCCTATAGCAGAAGTAGCAGTTCTAATTTCTCATCTTTTTTCGCGACCGATCTCTTGACCAGCATGCTGAATACGATCCAATAATAATTGCTTTTTGGAATTTAGTTACAAATGCCAATTCCGAAATATGTTGGTGCCCCATATATTTTAATTCAAATGCCATTTTGTATGAGCAGAAGAACCTCTTCTAATGTTTATTTCGGTGACGCATTTACTCATGTCGTTACCATAACAATAAATTATTAGCCTATAAACCACAAACACATGTGGTTGTGTGGTTTTTAAAGTTGAATCTTTGTTATTTTATTAGTCATAATTTTCTTATGCTTGTAACTTCGTAACGAACAAAGATAGACCTGCCACTTTTGGGTTTTTTGGGCTCAAAATTAAGCCTACTATATGCTAAAAAAATTTGAACATAACGATACGGGACACCCTGTATAGAGAAGGACATAAAGTACTCTGTTGAAAAAGATCACATGATCATGTCACATAACAATCACATCGCAATCACGTCGCAGATCACGTGATGATCACGTGAGAAAATTTGTCACGTGAAAAAGTATGACAAAAATTTCTGACATGAGAAAATTTCCCACATGAGAAAATTTGTCACGTGAGAATATTTCTCACGTAATCATCACGTGATCTGCGATGTGATTGTGATGTGATTGTGATGTGACACGATCGCGTGATATTTTTCAAGAGAGTATAAACATAATATTTTGTCAGACCCACCATCTGCATTGTCCGGTACAGCTTCGTCATCCAATATCAGATCTGTGCACATGAAACAAAATAAATCGAACTATCAAAAGGATGTGTATTCTTAATCGATACGTATGACTTTTGAGACTTTATTGGACTATAGCATAGACGCTGTATTGCTATAGACCAGAGGCGTCCAAACTTTTTGCTGCGAGGGCCAGTTTGGTATTTAAATTCATTAGTGGGGGCCAAGCATCGTAAATATGTGAATTAAAAAACTAAAAAAAAAGCTCCGTGGCCGACGAATTTTTAGTTTGTCGTGGACAATCTCGTAGCTTTGCAGGCACTGCAGTTGAGTGCAGTCTGCCGTGATACCCAGCGTGATACCGTGCTCATTTTTTTTTTACTATATTTATCGAAATCCTTGGCGGGCCGGATAAAATCGCCTGCCCGGGCCGGGTTTGGCCCGCGGGCCGTAGTTTGGACACCTCTGCTATAGACAACCAAGCCACACACCATCCCGCTGTATGCGCGCGCCGTGTACCACGAGCACGGACCATACAGAATATATAGTGCTGACTCCGTAGTCCGTAGCATTCCCTGGAGCATTGCAGCGCAGCACGGAAAACGTCCGTTCGACTCTACTTACCGTTTTTGGATGTCCTATCAATAATTTAAAATAAATTTTGAACCGGGCGCTGAAACTTTTTCAGACAATTTTTCTATACATGTTTTTTTTAAACAATGGAAATATTTCAATATCAAAAACTTCCGTTCTCTATGGATTCATGTTTTTTTGTAAATTTTTAATAAGATTACATGAAGAACGGAGCAGGCGGAGTAACAAAATTACCGTTTACTTTTTTACCTACTGAAATTACTCTGACGGGTTACGGCAACGTTGTACGACTTTTTCGATCAGGAAAAACTTTCTTAGTTTTAAAAAAACTATCGATTAATAGTTTACTCGATTCGGGCGCGATGACAGAAAATTTTGGTAACGGGCTGCCGTACTAATAATACAAACACTGTTGCACCCCTCTCCTTCTGTTCTACCACCATCACTCTCGCGCGCTCGGCCGTCTTTCATGATGTTCAGCTTAATTTTTAACGTATTTCTCAGCGTTTAACCGCAACACCAAGATAGACGTTTTGAAGTACAAAAATTATCATTTTCAAATCGTTTTTGTGAATTGAAATCGAACCATATCTGTAGCATTCAGGTCTGCTGGAAAATTTCATAGTAAAAAATCAAATGGTCACAGATTAAGAACTATAAAAGTAACACGGCCTATCTTGTGCACGTATCAAGCTTATATTAATAACCGATAATGGCCGGGGAATTTACGCTACAACTCAAAGAATAACCGAGGCATGAATTCTTGAAGAAACTGCACTTAGGCCGCTTTTTCCCGATTCTCTCCGAAACTAACGGCCCGATCGAGTCGTTTTGCTTCTCATTTTCTTTGTATTTTCATTCTCTACAATTTATCTGTTGATACCATTACGATTACTCTAATAGTTTGAATTTTAAGGCCTATGTCCTTTCATTTTGTGTTATTTTTTTCTATATCGCTCCTGAAGGACCAAACGTGAAATCTGTGAAAAAAACGATTTCAAGATTTATTAATTTTTAAATGAAAGTAAGGCAAATTTTCGACCGGCGAGGATTTTATTTATTTTTCGATAAAAGTGTCAACATATGCGAGACGAATTGCAGCCAACGCTTCAAATTATATGCTGAAGAAAATAAAATTCACGATGTGTAATATAAATTACAGGAAGATACAAATAGAGGACCGGAAAAAGGTTGGAATGACCTGTCGAAAAAAGTTCTTCAAAAAATGTTACATATTTGAAAGACCGAAATTTACCTGCGATATTGTCCTTGTTTTCAAGCCTTGCTGCGAATATACTTTGAACGACCACCAAAACCAAAAGAAATATCATTGAAAACTTCATTCTTGGAGTTACTTCTTGATTGATCTTTCTGACGATTCTTATTCACTTGGTCTCGAGGATTCAAGTTGACGAGTAACAAAACATTTCTCCTTTTATACAAATAAATTTAACAAGCATGGAGTAATAATCCTAAAATTAGAGGCAATTATCCTCATTAATATATAAATTTTATCATTTTCGTAAATAATAGCGAAATTATTATAATTAAAGGAGTAATGTTTGAAAAAATATACTTTATGGTGATTAAGCTTGTTCTAATTTGCAATTACTATTAAAATATTTGACTTACCTATTAGGGCCTTCGAATGGCCCAATCTTGGTAGATTTTACCAGCGCACGGAGGACTTCCCTCCCACCCCGGTTGCCTATTGTTGTTTAGGCAATATTCGGTGATAGCCCAAATAGATAGTTCTGGTCCGATAAATTCGGATTCGGCACCTTGCTAGGGCTTAATTGACAATTCCAGACCAACTTGGACTTGCAGTGGCTGGAGCTAAGGGCTTTTAAAGCCGCTTGACTGTTTGGAAATATTTAAATTGATTGCGTTGGCAGTGAATCTTTTACCGCATCTGCGCACAGAGCTCTACGGCATAGATTTCGGCCTGGAAAGTGGTAAAATGTTACTCCAATAAATAGGCCGGAAAATCTGGAGTAAGAGTGGTGGAACATTGTTGAACCGATCTTAAAATTTATTTTTCCAAGTTGGTCTAGAACTAAAATATAAATATGAGGGGGTAAATATATATAAACCTAGGGTTATAATAAAATATAACCCCAGGGGTTATATTTTGGAACATGTGATTGGTTTAAAATTCGTAGCGCTCGTAGGGTTTGACCATTAGACCAATCAGCTGTCAGAAAATTCAAAATATAACCCCAGAGTTATATTTTGAAGTTTGATGAATACGGACATAACAGATAAAATTTAATACCAATTATTAGGTATACCTTTAAATATTAATAATAGACAAGCAAACAACTGGTCATTAATAACTAATGACACATATCAAACATTTCTATAATAAACGTCACTTGGTTTTTAGTATTTTCCAATTCATGAAAATATAATTTTGTTGGTAAAGTACCTTGATAGACTCCATCTTGCGTGAACTTGATTCTTGAATTCCGGTTGAGATGAGACAGCCAAAGAAAAGGATGGAGCGCTTGACTCCTCACTCCACTCGATGTCTGGCAACTACGTGACCAAAAATACCAAAGTTCGCTTCATGAAATGGATGCTACCAAAGAAACCAAACGTAGACCAAATAATCCAAACAGGAGGGTGAACTTGAAATTAGAAATAACTAAAATCTTGAACTGGAATCCAAAACTAGAACCCTAAAAATCGAATGCTTAAAATTAGTATCTGAAATTCTCAGTTTGGCATTTATTTTATTTCTTACCGAGGCTGGCACGTCAAGGCCAGCTCCTACGGGTTATTTAAAATTACTCTATGCTGGCGACATTCACAATGCCTTATCGATCTCAAAATCACCTACGGCCAATATTATAAACGCTGGTTAAGTTAACTGGCCGATTTCTGTGGTCGTTTCTGGAGAAGATATAGACTATAGGTCGAAATTATTGCATTTTAATTACTCTTGGCATAAAAGGGATTACAAAAATATTAATAAAAGTTATTCGAGGTCAATATTAGCTTCAAAATCGGGCACGGAAATCTGCCAGTTAACTTAACCAGCGTTTATAATATTGGCCGCTAATTGAATACAGCACAGAGATTAGCAATGCTAATATGATATTAAATTCCACTTTCATATCTGCTTTCAGTAAACAACACACAAAAAAAAATTATAATGATTGCAACTACTGCGATGTCACATCTTCATTCATCAACCACCAAAATTAAAGAAAGAGTCAATCGACATTCTCTTCCGGCCCGGCCGGTCTACAGATTTTCCACTTCACATCGATCGTTGCGAGATTTATTATTCATTTCTGGAGAAACGACTATAAGACCATATTAACGATGCCGGCAAAATTACTAAACACATAAGACAAAACTAACTATCCGGCAATTCTGCACACCAGTCCTTGCGATCGTTATCACGCTATTTCTCGTCTATACTCAACGCAGCTACTCTTGACAACTGATTGTTCGGTAACGTATGCAATGGACCAAAAATATAAAACTAAAGGAAGTCCTAATAATACGACAACAGGAAGGCTTCCTATACTCTAAACATCGTCAGTAATACAACGGGAAAGCGCACGCTACACCATCTATTAACCTTGAATTCCCTTGAGCAACGTAGTAGGTAACTCTGATCTGGATTTCGCGACATGCTGGCTAGGAAAAGTGCCGAAACCGAATTTATCGGACCAAAAGCAGCATTTGTCGTAATACTGAATATTACCAAAAGAACAACACGCAACTGGGCTTAGAAGAAAGTCCTCCAGCACTGGCAAAACTTACCAAGATTGGAATTCGACTCGAAGAGACACGTAAAAAAAAGGACTAGAGAACTATTGGGCTCAACAGGTATAAGAACTAAAAGCCTTAATAGGCCTATACTGGACCCTGCAAGCTGAACTATCATCTAATGCACAGGATGGGTTTGGCAATCAGCACTGAAGGCTTCGAGAATGACGAAAGGGCAAAACACATCCAAGGCAAAAGTCCCGCTTTGGGAACAACCAGATTACAAGCCTTCGGGAGAGACTTCCTCACACTGAGGACATGGATCCATCACCAATAGCCAAGATGGCTAGCTTCCTCAAACAGGCTGACATGATGGGATTAATGTACCACTATAGCACTAGCACGACTAGATGTGAGCCACAATAGACCTTCGGTCGCAGTGGATGCGTCACAATGGCCCACTCACGATTAATCTGATCTAATCTTATTCGTTCTACTGCGTTTCAAACTCTTATCCCTTTCTAGTTTATCACTTTCCAATCCCGGCCAAGTAACCAGTTTAACACATGGTGATTCTGCTAGCTCTCCTAGTTTATCATAAATAATTCTAAATGGCATTTGAATGAATGTGGTTGGAGGGAGAAATGACAATTTTTCCTAATTGCAAGTCATTTTTAATTTCACATTTATACTTTTTTGTATGTTGTGCGCAGGTGAATTTTGGAAAGGTAAGTGGTCTATGAATCAGGACCGAATGATATTTGATGGCGCTGGGTGATAGTCAACAAAGAAAATAGACTTAGGTTTTTAATTTTTTATTTTCTGAGAGGCTATAAGTGCATTTTATTGATGAAGATATACATCAAACTACTTTCCACTCGCCTTCGCCTTTGCGTTAGATATTGCACCCCGTTTGCTTCGTGTGCTTAATGTATCGGTAAGTTCGCCTGAAACAGTAAAACGAAATTAGTGATGTACCTAGGTATTTGTATTTGTATATTGAGGGTGATCTAGTTACTGCGACCTAAAAGATCTATTGTATCCCCTCTACTGTGCTTCGCCTGGTGTGGAATCCCTTTAGTGAAGCACCCTCTCCAGGTCCGTTTCCTTGAGAAACTTTAGTTGAAGAGAAACCAGCAGGCCTAATAAGGCCTCAATAAGATGGCCATCGTTTTTAAGATATAACATATTTAATTGTATTTTAATTGTTTTGAGTCAATCATGTAGTTTTATATTAATTTTGATCAACCGATTGACGGTTTTTAACGTGTTACAACTGTTTGTGTGAAGATTTTGTATGTCCTCGTTATTTATTACCACTTATGTCTCCTGCTGAGAGGGAATGTTCCCTGAGATTTTTGATTTTGTTGGATTTTAAATTATAAACCTCACATTGGAATCTTTGAAGAAGAGAATGATTGATTCTCGAAAGCTTGGAGAACAATAAAGAGTACACTCTAGCCTAGAAAATTTTCGGCGTTTCTCAATTGGGCGAAATTACCTGAGTGACCCTTCGTCACGACGGGGGTCCTTATAATCCTGGAGCTCAATTGGGCGAAGGAATTTCTAAATACCGTTGAGTTATTTGCATGCTCTTGTATGGCTACGTTGCCAGATTTTATAGAAATTCCGATTTTCTACATTAAATAAAATTGAAAAAAAAAATAAATAATATTAATACTTGATGCATTATTTTTTTAAGTTCTATCAAATACATCATCAATCCCTTAGTGCATTTACAATTATTATTTTATACTATACCTACAGCAGAAACATGAAACATCAATAGAAAAGTAATATACTATAATGAATATGGCGATACACATTATAATTATTAATTATAGTGGTATTTATTATTTATTTTCCGCACTAAAACTCACCGGTAAGCCAGGTCTTTGGTCAGGGTAGGTTTTTTTTTTAATTTTTTTTTTCACCTGACCAAAGACCTGACTTACCGATGACGCTAAAGTGCAACATAGCCATAGGTAGGTATTCTACGTACCTACTGCCTACTCGACTTCAATTATTAATAATAAATTGATTAGGTATACCTATCCGATCTACTAAAAGCACCACTAAATAAATCTGGCAATACTGCTATATACAGGGTGTTACTGAATAGGTGTTACAAACTTAAAGGGCATGTAGGAAATGCAAAAATAGGCGATAAATTTCCTATAGACATGGGTCGTTGGAGCTTTAGTTTTCGAGATACAGGGTGTTAAAGTTCTTCGAAAAATTTGATATCTTTTGAATATCTTCAAAGTGGCTGATCAGAATAACTCGAATTTTTTGACAGCTGTTGTACTAATTGAAGTACATGATTTGATACTCCCAAAGAAAAATTATTCAATCCAGTGGCAGAGATCTGGGTGTGTTGTTACCTTTTTTATTAAACAATTTCTACGCCACTGACTTTCATGCAAATTTGTTATTTTTGGTAGATACCTCGTTTTGTTTAGAGGAGAAAAGTTATTCTATGTTTTTGTTGTAGAACGCACTGTTATCAAGATACTTCGCAATGTAGGAACCCGTACGAGGTAAAATATCCTAAAAATCAATGCTATTGAGTTTTTCCATAAACTAATCATTTTTGTGATCGTTATTGAAGCGTGTTACATAACAAAAATCTTGCATGGGTTTCCTACATTGTGAAATATCTTGAGAACAGTGCGTCCTACAACAAAAACACAGAATAACTTTTCTCCTCTAAACAAAACGAGGTATCTACCAAAAATAACAAATTTGCATAAAAGTCAATGGCGTAGAAATTGTTTAATAAAAAACGTAACAACACACCCAGATCTTTGCCACTGGATTGAATAATTTTTCAATGGGAGTATCAAATCATGTACCTACTTCAATTAGTACAACAGCTGTCAAAAAATTCGAGTTATTCTGATCAGCCAGTTTGAAGATATTCAAAAAATATTGAATTTTTCGAAGAACTTTAACACCCTGTATCTCGAAAACTAAAGCTCCAACGACCCATGTCTATAGGAAATTTATCGCCTATTTTTGCATTCCCTACATGCCCTTTAAGTTTGTAACACCTATTCAGTAACACCCTGTATATGGGCAAGGCCGCACATGTATTTCTTGTCTGTCCCTGTCCAGTTATCTCTTATAATCCCCTAGTTTCTCGTTTGTCGCCCAATTGACCCCTGGGATTAGTGAATAACAAAATCCTTCGCCCAATTCGGTATCGCCCAAAATTTTAGTTGACAACGTCCCCAGTACTGACCCTTTTTATATATATATTATACAGGGTGTCCCATAATATGTGGGCAATCTCCCGGATTTGGGTAAATTTCGTAAAAATAAATGAAAAAATAGCTATAAAATTAATTCCTCAGAGGCACCCCTACAAAGATATTAGCTGTTGAAGTTGAGGGTTGAAACTCAATTTATTACAATAACTTTTTTATTTCTTGACCGATTTTGATAATTTTTGATGTTATTTTGTATTATTTGGGACTGTTTAGAATAGTGTTTCATAATCTTTGGTAGCACATACATAGACCTCGGGATGGCATAACCCCCTCATTCACTTGAAAGAAAACAATAAAAATAATAATTTTACAGTTTTTTAAGGTTAATTTTCTTTTTATTTGACATTTTTTACATAAAAAATGTATCCTTATTTATTTCGATAGAGCGAACCGTTATCGAGATAAACGTCCTTCTAATAGGTGATGCGTCGCAGGAACTTTCTAAATTTCAAGTAAATTTTAACAAGATGGCTGACCTTTGACAGTAAATTGAGCAGGAAACAAAACAATAACTTAATTAAATACACGTCAAATAGTGTCAAAGATTTTATTTCATGCAGATTCAATTCTAACTGATTTTAAAATGAGTTACTGAAACGCTGAATACGCAGAAAATCAGTTAGAATTGAATGTGCATGAAATGAAATCTTTTGACACTTACGTGTAGTTAATTAAGTTATTGTTTTGTTTCCTGCTCAATTTACTGTCATAGGTCAGCCATCTTGTTAAAATTTACTTGAAATTTAGAAAGTTCCTGCGACGCATCATCTATTAGAAGGACGTTTATCTCGATAACGGTTCGCTCTATCGAAATAAATAAAGATACATTTTTTATGTAAAAAATGTAAAATAAAAAGAAAATTAATCTTAAAAAACTGTAAAATTATTATTTTTATTGTTTTATTTCAAGTGAATGAGGGGGTAATGCCATCTCGAGGTCTATGTATGTGCTACCAAAGATTATGAAACATTATTCTAAACAGTCCAAAATAATACAAAATAACACCAAAAATTATCAAAATCGGTCAAGAAATAAAAAAGTTATTGCAAAAAATTGATTTTCAACCCTCAACTTCAACAGAGGGGTGTCTCTGAGGAATTAATTTTATAGCTATTTTTTCATTTATTTTTACGAAATTTACCCAAATCCGGGAGGTTGCCCACATATTATGGGACACCCTGTATAATTCTTGGTTAATTGGGTATTCAGTCAAAAACAAATCGCTAGGTGTACTCTATATTTCTGAGGTCACAAGCTTTCGGAGTAATTAAATTACGCAACACTCCTTCATCAGGTGAAACTGCAATGAGAATTGAGGCGGTCAACAACTATTATAGTCGCAGGTAGATATCCATTTATAGGTGAGGTGACTTACCGAAATGTGAGATTTGCCTACACTTTGTTTAGAAAACAAGATGTTGAAAATTAAAATGATCTTTTTTGCGAGCATCTATTGGAGGCGAAACGCTTACTATCCGGCAAGCAAACAAGGAGAACATAGCTATGATTATGGCAACTACCGATGATTCACTCCATTAGAGATGTTGTGGAGATTGTCTCATGTAGGGACTATGACTGGATTACGTGAAAAACAGCTGAAAAAGGGAAAAAACTCCCCGATTACACCACTAAACAACACACAAAGCACACAAGTAGGGTTAAAAATGTTAAAAGTTATTAAATAAAATAGTCATGGGGAATAACACCTCCCATGAATAATACCTAGATCCAGAGTTTGGGTGATTTTCGAAAAGTGATGTCGTCCTCAATAGTGTATTAGTGTATTTTTTAATAAAAAAATACACTATTGAGGACGACATCACTTTTCGAAAATTACCCAAACTCATCAAATGTCCACCGATCATGACCCCCAGGTCACGAAAAAGTGGTTTTCCAAAATTCACCTGCCCACGATATATATATATTTATATTTATTTGAGCTTTATAACTACCGACTGATTATTAGTTGGGATGTGAGAAAGAGGAAAGAAAAAGGATCTCCTCTTCACCAGTTAAGAGCTATCGGTCTCAATATAGTTGGGCTAATAAAACAGCAAGATCTTATATGCTTGACTTATATTTCGGAACAATTTGTTCCTTCCTCAGAGTCGCATTGATCTTAATATTAGGTAGGTCAGCGAGAAAATACAGAGAGCCCTCATAACACATGCCAGATCCAGCTCATGGTGATTTCCTCTATATGAGAATTTTTTCTTTATTTTTGTGGATGTTCAAATCACTAATTAAAACTAGTAAAGATTAAAAAAGCACAAACACCGCATCAGCAACAAGGGACATTTTAAAAACATTAATTTATAAAACATAAGGTGGTTTATGAGCTACATGTTAACTACTCTTGATTATTTCATCACCATTGCTCTTCTTATGGCACAGAAATGTGCCATGTTCTTATGAAACATTTCTGTGCCATAAGAAGAGCAATGGTGATGAAATAATCAAGAGTAGTTAACATGTAGCTCATAAACCACCTTATGTTTTATAAATTAATGTTTTTAAAATGTCCCTTGTTGCTGATGCGGTGTTTGTGCTTTTTTAATCTTTACTAGTTTTAATTAGTGATTTGAACATCCACAAAAATAAAGAAAAAATTCTCATATAGAGGAAATCACCATGAGCTGGATCTGGCATGTGTTATGAGGGCTCTCTGTATTTTCTCGCTGACCTACCTAATATTAAGATCAATGCGACTCTGAGGAAGGAACAAATTGTTCCGAAATATAAGTCAAGCATATAAGATCTTGCTGTTTTATTAGCCCAACTATATTGAGACCGATAGCTCTTAACTGGTGAAGAGGAGATCCTTTTTCTTTCCTCTTTCTCACATCCCAACTATATATTTATATATATATATATATATATATTTATATATATATTTCTCCAAAATCACGATTTTTCGATTTTAAAAACGCTCCTGTAGCTTTATCTTTCAAGATTAGTGAACGAAATTTTGGATTCTTGTAAAGCTTGGGAATGACTTTAGATTTTCGTTGAAAAAAATTCCAAAAGTCACGTTACTTCTACAGGGTGTCCTTTCAAAGTTCCCCAAATCCGGACTTTGAGGCACGGTTTCTGGCCGCAGTTTTCAATCTAGGGGGCTGAAATTTTTGTGAGAGTAAGATGTCCACAAGGAGTGGTCTGGTATTGCACTTGAGCAAAATCGGCCGAGCCGTTTCAAAATGGCTGCCATTTTAATTTTTGGAAAAAGGACTATTTTTTGAACCCCTGTATAAGCTAGATAGAAAAAGAGTTTTATATCAAATTTACAAGATTCGAAGTAAATGACTTGAAATTTAATTTAGTGTAATAAAATTTGCATTTTTTTTATTAATAAGCCAGTGACGTGGGTAGAAAAAGGGTAAAAATGGCTAAATTTCTCCAACAATTTATGAGCACATTTATAAAGTAATTAAACTGAAATTTTTACAGTAGACAACTATACTAATAGGCTTCAACCCTTGAGAATTTCACGAAGTAACTAAAAAAAATGGCGGAGATATTCGATTTTTTTTTTACATGATGTTTATTTCTCTAAAATTTTAAACACGCTCCTGTAGCTTCATCTTTCAAGATTAATGAACGAAATTTTTTACTCTCATAAACCTCAGGGCTGACGTTTAATTTTCGTAAAAAACATTTTCCTAGAGTTGCGTTACTTCTACAGAATGTCCCTCCGAATTTAAAAAAAAAAACCGTCCGTGAGGCACAGGTTCTGGTCGAAGTTTTCAATCTAGAGCGCTGAAATTTTTCTGGTAGTAAGATAACCTCAAGTAGTCGTCTGGTACTGTATTTGAGTAAAATAGGTAAAGACGTTCCAAAATGGCGACCATTTGAATTTTCGGAAAATTTACTATTTTTTGAACCCCTGTATGAGCAAGATGGTAAAATAACTTTTAAATAAAATTAACAGGATTGGAAAAAAATTATTTAAAATTTGAGTTAATGCAATAAAATTTGCATTATTTCTATTAATAAGCCAGTGGCGTGGGTAGGAAAAGGGTAAAAATGGGTAAATTTCTATAACCGTTTTTGAGCACATTTTTGAAGGAATTGAACTAAATTTTTTACAGTAGACAACTATACTAATACTCTTTAATCTTTAAAAATTTCAAGGATCAAATAAAAGAAATGGCGGAGATATTCGAATTTATTTTACATGATGTTAATTTCTCTAAAATTTTAAAAACCTTCTAAATAGTAGCTTCATCTTTCAAGATTAGTGAAAGAAATTTTTTACTCTTGTGAAACTTTGGGATGACGTTAAATTTTCGTTGAAAAAAATTTTCAAAAGTCGCGTTACTTCTACAGGGTGTCCTTTAAAATTTCGAAAAATCCGGTCCCTGTGGCATGGTTTTCGCCTAACAAAATAATGAGAATGGCAACTAAAGGCTTGTCTAATAACTTAACGATTGAATGTTCATTATTAGAATAATATAAAAATGAGGAAAAGCCCATCAGCGATGCGTCGTGTACCCACCAGCACCAGCGCACCGTTTTCATCGCGCTCGGCTCGGGCGCGATCACCCATGCAGATATGCCTGCTCCTGCCAACCCCAATTGCAGAAAATAAAAACTCCTACACATCTGTATTAAGAAGATTGGATTAAAATGATTTGAAATTTGAATTAATGCAATAAAATTTTTATTATTTTCATTAGTAAGCTAGTGGCGTGGGTAAGAAAATGGTAAAAATGGCTAAATTCCTTTAACTGATTATGAGCACATTTTTGAGAGAATTTACCTGAAATTTTCAGAGTAGACAACTACACTAATAAACTTTAACTCTCCAAAATTTCAAGAAGCAAATAAGAGAAATGGCGGAGTTATTCGATTTTTTTACATGATGTTTATTTCTCTAAAATTTCAAATGTTCGATTTTCAGAACTCGCCTGTAACTTTTTAAAGTTAGTCAGTGGCGGGTATAGGAAAAGGGACGAAATTGTTCAATTTTGTAAATTTTTTTTTGGTTTATTATGTGTAAAAATCTATTTTATGGCACGCTTTCAAACGAAATGAAATGAATTTTCACATCAGTAAACCTCTACGAAAATTCGACCTGACTATGGAAAAATTCAGAAAGCCAATTTAAAAGGCGGCAAAAATTTTCATAATTGAATCGCATAAAAATACACTATTTCTGCGATTGATGCGCAAGAAGGTTTTTTTTTATTAAAAAATACACTAATAAAAATAGAAATGAAGCTGAAGATCACGAAAAACGGCCGAGCGCGCAAGAGTGGGGGTAAAACAGCAGTTGAGGGGAAGGCATAATACAAACACTGTTGCACCCCTCTCCTTCTGTTCTACCCCCACTCTTGCGCGCTCGGTCGTCTTTCATGATGTTCATCAGCTTAATTTTTAACGTATTTCTCAGCGTTGTAACGCAATATTAAGATAAACGTTTTGAAGTATAAAAATTATATATTTCAAATCGTTTTTGTGAATTGAAATCGAACCATACCTGTAACATTCAGGTCTGCTTAAAAATTTCATAGCAAAAAAATCAAATGGCCACAGATTAAGGACTATAAAAATAACAGCGCCTATCTTGTGAACGTATCAAGCTTATATTACCTAATAACCGATATATGGCCGGGGAATTTACGCTACAACTCAAAGAATAACCGAGGCATGAATTCTTGAAGAAACTGCACTTAGGCCGCTTTTCCCCGATTCTCTCCGAAACTAACGGCCCGATCGAGTCGTTTTGCTTCTCATTTTCTTTGTATTTTCATTCTCTACAATTTCTCTGTGGATACCATTACGATTACTCTCTAATAGTTTGAATTTTAAGGCCTATGTCATTTCATTTTGTGTTATTTTTTCTATATCGCTCCTGAAGGATCAAACGTGAAATCTGTGAAAAAAACGATTTCAAGATTTATTAATTTTTAAATGAAAGTAAGGCAAATTTTCGACCGGCGAGGATTTTATTTATTTTTCGATAAAAGTGTCAACATATGCGAGACGAATTGCAGCCAACGCTTCAAATTATATGCTGAAGAAAATAAAATTCACGATGTGTAATATAAATCACAGGAAGATACAAATAGAGGACCGGAAAAAGGTTGGAATGACCTGTCGAAAAAAGTTCTTCAAAAAATGTTACATATTTGAAAGACCGAAATTTACCTGCGATATTGTCCTTGTTTTCAAGCCTTTCTGCGAATATACTTTGAACGACCACCAAAACCAAAAGAAATATCATTGAAAACTTCATTCTTGGAGTTACTTCTTGATTGATCTTTCTGACGATTCTTATTCACTTGGTCTCGAGGATTCAAGTTGACGAGTAACAAAACATTTCTCCTTTTATACAAATAAATTTAACAAGCATGGAGTAATAATCCTAAAATTAGAGGCAATTATCCTCATTAATATATAAATTTTATCATTTTCGTAAATAATAGCGCAATTATTATAATTAAAGGAGTAATGTTTGAAAAAATATACTTTATGGTGATTAAGCTTGTTCTAATTTGCAATTACTATTAAAATATTTGACTTACCTATTAGGGCCTTCGAATGGCCCAATCTTGGTAGATTTTACCAGCGCACGGAGGACTTCCCTCCCACCCCGGTTGCCTATTGTTGTTTAGGCAATATTCGGTGATAGCCCAAATAGATAGTTCTGGTCCGATAAATTCGGATTCGGCACCTTGCTAGGGCTTAATTGACAATTCCAGACCAACTTGGACTTGCAGTGGCTGGAGCTAAGGGCTTTTAAAGCCGCTTGACTGTTTGGAAATATTTAAATTGATTTGCGTTGGCAGTGAATCTTTTACCGCATCTGCGCACAGAGCTCTACGGCATAGATTTCGGCCTGGAAAGTGGTAAAATGTTACTCCAATAAATAGGCCGGAAAATCTGGAGTAAGAGTGGTGGAACATTGTTGAACCGATCTTAAAATTTATTTTTCCAAGTTGGTCTAGAACTAAAATATAAATATGGGGGGGTAAATATATATAAACCTAGGGTTATAATAAAATATAACCCCAGGGGTTATATTTTGGAACATGTGATTGGTTTAAAATTCGTAGCGCTCGTAGGGTTTGAGCATTAGACCAATCAGCTGTCAGAAAATTCAAAATGTAACCCCAGAGTTATATTTTGAAGTTTGATGAATACGGACATAACAGATAAAATTTAATACCAATTATTAGGTATACCTTTAAATATTAATAATAGACAAGCAAACAACTGGTCATTAATAACTAATGACACATATCAAACATTTCTATAATAAACGTCACTTGGTTTTTAGTATTTTCCAATTCATGAAAATATAATTTTGTAGGTAAAGTACCTTGATAGACTCCATCTTGCGTGAACTTGATTCTTGAATTCCGGTTGAGATGAGACAGCCAAAGAAAAGGATGGAGCGTCTTGACTCCTCACTCCACTCGATGTCTGGCAACTACGTGACCAAAAATACCAAAGTTCGCTTCATGAAATGGATGCTACCAAAGAAACCAAACGTAGACCAAATAATCCAAACAGGAGGGTGAACTTGAAATTAGAAATAACTAAAATCTTGAACTGGAATCCAAAACTAGAACCCTAAAAATCGAATGCTTAAAATTAGTATCTGAAATTCTCAGTTTGGCATTTATTTTATTTCTTACCGAGGCTGGCACGTCAAGGCCAGCTCCTACGGGTTATTTAAAATTACTCTATGCTGGCGACATTCACAATGCCTTGTCGATCTCAAAATCACCTAATTGAATACAGCACAGAGATTAGCAATGCTAATATGATATTAAATTCCACTTTCATATCTGCTTTTAGTAAACAACACACAAAAAAAATTATAATGATTGCAACTACTGCGATGTCACATCTTCATTCATCAACCACCAAAATTAAAGAAAGAGTCAATCGACATTCTCTTCCGGCCCGGCCGGTCTACAGATTTTCCACTTCACATCGATCGTTGCGAGATTTATTATTCATTTCTGGAGAAACGACTATAAGACCATATTATAACGACACCGCTCTGGAGAAATTCTAGTAATTATTTCTTTCAACATTCTAGTACACCATTTGCTTGTTTGTTTACATTCTTTATACTGGACTGGATTAGTCAATGACACGTTCGCGACAGTTCGACGCAGGTCTGGAATGACGTGTTGACGGCCGATGGGATTTCGGCAATCTACGAGAGTCGATAATGAACCTACTAGAACGTACCTACTGATGCGTCGGGGGACTATAAAAGGACAGCCTGCGGTTGCGTAGATTAGATTAGTTCGGGACGTGAAGTAGTGAAGACTGGAGTACGTTCATAATAAACGCCGTGTGAATGATAAACAACCTACCGGGCGAATTACCGAGCGTTCCTGGTGTGTTGTTTTAAAGTGAACGCTCTTAGAGAAGTTTTCGACAGTAGTTGTACATAACCTATTTTTTTTTCAGTAATAAATACTTTTCAATCACGCGAGTCGTGTAATTTCCCGTTCGTCCTTGAATGTTGATGTTATAATTTATTTTAATTCATATATAACAGCTTTCGGTCAGGAAATTAAAATTGATCTGAATATTAAACAAGGTAGCAATAATTGTAGCTTCGTTTATAATAATTATAATATAATGATGACTTCGAAGATAATGATGATGAATGTGACTGTACTTATTAGAGGCTTATATTTTATGTTTTCCATTTTAGGTTTTATAGGTATTTTAACAAAACTATCCACATAACAAATATACCTAATTAAAACCAAAAACGAACGGTGGAACAAACAATAATTACTAAATCGAACTTGAATCAGATTCTATTTATTTTCTACATCTCCATTCTCCAATAATTTCTAACCTAATAATATTTCATAATTTCATATTTAATAAATCACGAATAACCGCTCGTTTTTGCTACTGCGCATGACGGGCGTTTTTCATCCATATAATTTCTTGGGATGAAAAGTTGTCTACCGTGCGATCACACGGCGTTCATTCTGAACGATGTAACTCTTTACCAGAGACAACATACTATAAAGAGACCGTCAGATCGACGGACGAAAATGGGTACACTGTTCACGCGCATTCCGGTAGCGCATCGCGCATTGCGGACGATTTCTAAACTAAAATGAAGCTGCCTTTAGATATAAATTCTCATTTTGACATAATCTGACGTTTAGTTTTGCAATTGTGTAAAATTTGATTGATTTAATTTGAGTATTTTATCAAACTAATAATAAATTTTAGATGAATTTTACCTTGAAACTATTTAGAAATATAATTTATAATAATTTACCCAATTAATAACAGTATAACGTAAAACTTTCGCATATTTGTTGACTTTTGAAAGGTAAGTGCAAGCAATGCTGTTTCATGCTCTTGTAGGTAATAAAAATTATTTTAAATAAATCGAAAAAACTCTTCCTGAATGCGAAATAATTGTTTTAGGAACCACATTCTGTCTGCGTCTTGGTTTAAAAGCAGTTCTAATCACAACGATGGATTTATCATTTTATCAAAGTTATGAATACAACACCCAAGAAAAACTGCATTAAAACACTATATTAGAAGGTAGATGAAGTAGATGAACGAATACAAATCTTTTGAGATGCTGAGATTCTGAGGTGATGCTGCGGTGTGTGTTATCTTCTCTGTTTATACTTATTTAGTTTGGTACATTACTATTGGGCATTTTACTAAGTAAAGAAGTTCACGTGGCCCTCTTCGGAGCTGGAAACCTCAACTAATGGGCCGCTTATTTGTTGCCCGAAAAACTCTGAAAAAAATCAGGCATATTCTTTGATAAGAATAAGTATTTTTTGTTTCTTGGAGTTTCTCTGCTAAAACTCTTCCTTCTCAGTAAAATCATCAAATGAAGGTCTATGCATTATTTGTCTTGATATTTTTTACAAAAGAAGGGAGGAGTATGAAGAAAAAGTTTGCTTATTTTTGTCTAAATAATATGCGTAAATTTTTTCGTAATTTTTGAGAATAAGAGGGCTAATCCCCTGTAGAAGGATAAATCGCCTTCTGACTCTTGAAGTTTTTCTTTAAAACGTCTGCTGCTTCACTGGAAACTAATTAAGTAATAATCAGAAAAATTTAGTTTTTTGTAATTTTTTTCAGATAGATCCTTTTTCGGCTTCCCTTTTGAAGAGGACTCAGTTACGTGACCTACCACTTCGGTGGATCGTAGCAATAGGTATACACATCTTAACCAAGCGACGGCGTCTGCGGTGTACGAGCCAGCAGATGATGGCTGCAATACCTTTTATGTTAAAATTATTAACAACAATATTATTATTATAATTTTATTTTCCTGGAAAAGTCTTTCCACGTTGATAAAACTGGTTAAATAGAAGCATCTTCTGTAAAAACTGGACCTGTATTCTGTATTTATGTGAAGAAAATTTTGTGGGAAGCATTTGTTACAATTATTAAGTATACTCGTATAATTATATTGTGCATCTATTAAGAATAAAGAAGTTTTATATTGATGCCTCAAAGTTTATTTGTTGAAGTGGCGACACTTCAACCGTAAAAATAATGTTTCAAATACTAATTATGTATAAATTTAAATTTGAATGTCCCGCGCTTACCAATAATGTCTCCGGTAGCCCAGGTAGTCGCCACCGTCGCAGGTTACCTAGAGTCTAACGTGTAATCGAACACTCTATTATATTATCTTTCTCTATGCTCTTTACCCAATGTTATTATGAACGGGTTAGGACGTCGCCGTGTGCACACGGCGTTTATTATGAACGTACCCCTGAAGTATAGACAGAGCAGAAGTGAAGTGTAAAGTAAGGGAGCCAGTAGTGACAGATAGCGGATATAAAGAATAGACAAGTGCAAGTTAGTAGTGTAGTCAGCTGTTTGTGTTTTGATTATTTAGAATAATCAAAAGTTGTTTTAGGTTTTATATTATTTCGTTTTGGTTTTTATTTTTTAAGCAAATATTGTTTTTTTTTGTCCTGTAAATGGATATTATAATCTGTTGGGCAAATAAAGTTATTATTATTATTATTATTATAATTATTAGAGGTTATAAGTACTTGTGGTGTTAAACAATAAAGGAACTTAAAGACTTTGGTGGTGATTTATTTATTGTGAGACTCGTAACAACTGGTGTCAGAAGCGGGATATTGATTCCAGCAAGAAGATTAATTAGTTAATGGGTAAATTAAGAAGTGGAAAAGAAACAGGAAGCGACAAAATGTCTGAGCAAATGTTGACGGATATGATGTTACTGCTCAAAAACGGCCAGGAGGAGCAGAAGAATATCGTTAAGAAGCTGGAAGACAGTCTGCAGCAACAGAAAATTAGTGAAGAGAAGCTGCTGCAACAACAAAAAGATAGCGAAGAAAAGCTGATGCAACAGCAGAAGGATAGTGAGGAGAAGCTGCTAAAAGTTATTCTGCAGCAAAGAAACGATTATGTGTGTGGACTAAACAAAGTGAAACAAGACATTGATGGTGTTCGCAACGAAGTCGGTGGTGTTCGCGACGAAGTGAAGCTGGTGGAACACAAAACAAAACTGCTGGTAGAAGAAATGAAGAACGACTTCGAGACAAAACTCAGAACTCTGGAAAATTCTGAGGTGAAGCATTCTCCGTGTGCCGCACCGTCTACCAGTTTTGGCGCGAAAGTGAAACCACCAGCGTACGACGGAACAACTCCCTGGACTGCGTACAAGATGCAGTTTCAGGCTGCATGCATGGCTAACGGGTGGAACGACGCAGAGAAGGCAACGGCACTGGTTCTTGCTCTTCGAGGGCAAGCTGTGGACATGCTGCAAACACTGCCGGTAGAACTGCACTCAAATTACGACCAATTGAGTGCAGGATTAGAACTTCGATTCGGTAATCGCCATATGGAGCAGGTTTTCCAAAATCAGCTAATGAGCAGAGTGCAGAAGCCGAACGAGTCGCTACAGGAGTTCAAAGCAGATGTCAACAGGATTGTCCATCAAGCCTACCCAGACTCGCCGCAGAACTTCAAGGAACAACTAGCCTCCCAAACTTTTGTCAACGGGATACGAGACAAAGTTGGCGAGATAATTTTTGAAGAGGAACCAAGACTTTTTCGCAACAGGGAACATGAAGTTAGGCAGAACGGACATTGTGCAACACCGAATAAATACAGGCGACACCCAACCAATAAGACAAGCCCCAAGAAGACTGCCGATTGCGAAACAAGAAGAGGTATCAACCATGCTGGACCAGATGCTGAAAGACGGAGTGATTGAGGAATCCAACAGCCCGTGGTCATCGCCAGTCGTGTCAGTAACCAAGAAGGATGGAACAACAAGGTTTTGCGTCGACAATAGGAAGTTGAACGATGTTACGAAGAAGGACAGCTACCCGCTACCAAGAATCGACGACATTTTATGTACCTTGTCTGGCTCAACCTGGTTCTCAACCTTGGACCTGAAGAGCGGTTACTGGCAGGTTGGTATGCACCCAAATGACAAAGAGAAAACTGCGTTTTCTACTGGCACGGGTCTGTACAATTTTAAGATTATGCCATTTGGTCTCTGCAACGCGCCAGCCACCTTTGAAAGACTGATGGAGATGGTACTCCGAGGGTTGACCTGGAAAACATGCCTAGTATACCTGGACGATGTCATGGTTATGGGTTCAACTTTTCAAAATCACATCGACAACCTTCAGGAAATTTTCGATCGATTCAGAACTGCCAACCTGAAGCTGAATCCAGAGAAATGTTCGCTATTTAAAAAGAAGGTCGAGTTTTTGGGACATACCGTAACTTCCGAAGGAATCCAGACCAGCGACAGCAAAGTAGAATCGATTCGTGATTGGCCGACTCCTAAAGACAGACACTAAGTCTGAAGTTTCCTCGGTCTTTGTACCGGGTGGGCATCTAAGAATGAACAGCGGCCATATCTTGGGAAATATTGATCCTACAGTTTCAAAATGAAAATTTTCCTGACATAAGTGACTATGCGAAATGCAATGAAAATATTTTCAAGATGGTCGAATACAGGTGGTTTTCACAATTGGAATTTAGGTTGAGTAGTTTATGAGTTATAAACAAGTGAAAATCGCAATTTTCAATTTTCAAAGCATCTCACATTGAAAAAGGCTCAAGATATTTAAAAACGGCTTACATGTCCCTATCTTAACTTTTTACAAGGTATTCTATTATGTTGTTTAGATTTTTCTACAGGGTGATGAAAAATCTTTTAATTTTCATCACCCTGTATAAAAATTTAAACCACATGGTAGGATACCTAGAAAAAAGTTAAGATATAGGGACATATGTAACCCGTTTTTAAATATCTTGAGCCTTTTTCAATGTGAGATGCTTTGAAAATTGAAAATTGCGATTTTCACTTGTTTATAACTCATAAACTACTCAACCTAAATTCCAATTGTGAAAACCACCTGTATTCGATTTTGCCAGGCAATTTAAAAATACAATAATATAAAGGGTGTCCCCTTTAAAATAACGAAGTAGGTGTCAACTTCCGGTATTTCCGGAAGTGCGACCATCTTGAAAATATTTTCATTGCATTTCGCATAGTCACTTATGTCTGGAAAATTTTCATTTTGAAACTGTAGGATCAATATTTCCCAAGATATAGCCGCTGTTCATTCTTAGATGCCCACCCGGTACATACTACCGAAGATTTGTCAAGAAATTTGCGGATGTAGCAGCGCAGCTCCGCTCCATAAGCTCACCGAGTTGAAGACACCTTTCATCTGGGATGCCAAGTGTGAAGACGCTTTCCGAAGACTGAAAAAGGCTTTGATTTCAAGTCCGATCCTGTCATATCCTCAAAGAGAAGGAAAGTACGTACTTTGATACTGACGCAAGTAATATCGGGATAGGTGCTGTTCTATCGCAAGTCCAAGAGGGAGAAGAGCGAGTCATCGAGTACCTACTACAGCCAGACCTTGACAAAGCCTGAGAGGAACTATTGTACCACCAGGAGAGAATTACTGGCGATCATCAAATCGGTGGAGCATTTTAAAAATTATCTGCATGGGAATGAATTCCTGATCAGAACAGATCACGGCGCGCTCACCTGGCTGATGAAGATGAAGAACGTAGAGGGTCAGACTGCTAGGTGGATAGAACGACTACAGCAGTTCAACTTCAAAATAAAACATCGTGCAGGCAGATTACACCAGAACGCTGATGCACTATCAAGGAGGCCATGCGTGAAATGCTCACATTGTGAGCGGATTGAGGATAGCCAGAAGGAAGAGTGCGTTCGAAGGATCGTGATCAATGCAGATACAGGATGGACGATAGAAGCATGCAGGAAAGAGCAAGAAAAAGACGAGGACATCGGAGACATTTTAAAACGTAAAGAAGAGAATGGACCGAGACCAACGTGGGCAGAGGTTTCTCCACGTAGCCCAGAATATAAAGCTCTATGGTCACAATGGGAGTCCCTGCAAATCGAAAATGGTCTGCTGAAAAGAGCCTGGGAGAGTGCCGATGGAAAGAAGATCGTCATGCAGTTGGTGGTTCCAAGGAGTAAAGTTCCGAAGATTCTCGAAGTGATCCATGGAGGTACATCAGGAGCTCACTTCGGAGTGAACAAAACACTAGCGAAAGTTCGAGAGAGGTTCTACTGGGTGAACTGCAAGGACGATGTCGAAGCCTAGTGCCGTAAGTGCGAGAAATGTGCTGCAAGCAAGGGCCCAAGCAGAAAACTGACAGGCGCTATGAAGCAGTACAACGTCGGAGCCCCATTTGAGAGGATAGTCATAGACGTAGCAGGTCCTTTTCCAATCAGCGACAGCGGCAACCGCTTTATCCTGGTTGCCATGGATTATTTCAGCAAGTGGCCTGAAGCATACGCCATACCGAACCAAGAAGCTGCTACAGTTGCGAGAGTCTTGGTAGAT
This sequence comes from Malachius bipustulatus, assembly GCA_910589415.1. Taxonomy (NCBI): domain Eukaryota; kingdom Metazoa; phylum Arthropoda; class Insecta; order Coleoptera; family Melyridae; genus Malachius; species Malachius bipustulatus. The sequence goes on from OU342636.1 coordinate 37,148,254, forward strand.
AATTTAATTAGCAGATTTGGCGTACCTTTAGAGTTGCATTCCGATCAAGGACGAAACTTTGAATCCCAAGTTTTCGCAGAAATGTGTAAACTGCTCGGGATAAACAAGACAAGGACTACACCTCTCCATCCGCAATCTGACGGTATGGTAGAACGGTTTAATCGAACAATGGAGGAACATCTGTCGAAGGTGGTGAGCAACAATCAGAGAGACTGGGACCAGTACCTGCCTTTGTTGCTGATGTCATACAGGGCAGCCATCCATGAGACTACGGGACAGACACCGGCCAAGGTTGTATTCGGCAAGGAGATTCGGCTACCCTGTGATTTGGTGTACGGTTCACCAAGCAGTCCACCATCGGAGATCAGAAATTATGTCGACGAATTAAGAAACTCCATGGCAGAAGTGCATTCCCTAGTCAGGAGGAAGATCAAGTTGGCCAGTGACCGAATGAAGGCGAGGTACGACTTGAAGGCAAACTCCGGCGGCTTCACAGAAGGAGACAAAGTGTGGTTTTATAATCCAACTAGGAAGAAGGGTTTGTCGCCTAAGTTTATGCCATCCTGGGAAGGGCCTTACACAATTATTAAAAGGATAAACGACGTGGTGTATAGGATACAGCGGAGCGGAGCCCCCAAGTGCAAGATGAAGGTAGTCCACCTGAATCGTCTGGCACCCTACTGTGGAGACAGCGAATAAGTCCGTTCGAGCGGGACGCTCGAAAATAGAAAGGGGGCAGTATAACGACACCGCTCTGGAGAAATTCTAGTAATTATTTCTTTCAACATTCTAGTACACCATTTGCTTGTTTGTTTACATTCTTTATACTGGATTAGTCAATGACACGTTCGCGACAGTTCGACGCGGGTCTGGAATGACGTGTTGACGGCCGATGGGATTTCGGCAATCTACGAGAGTCGATAATGAACCTACTAAAACGTACCTACTGATGCGTCGGGGGACTATAAAAGGACAGCCTGCGGTTGCGTAGATTAGATTAGTTCGGAACGTGAAGTACTGAAGACTGAAGTATAGACAGAGCAGAAGTGAAGTGTGAAGTAAGGGACCCAGTAGTGACAGATAGCGGATATAAAGAATAGACAAGTGCAAGTTAGTAGTGTAGTCAGCTGTTTGTGTTTTGATTATTTAGAATAATTATTAGAGGTTATAAGTACTTGTGGTGTTAAACAATAAAGGAACTTAAAGACTTTGGTGGTGATTTATTTATTGTGAGACTCGTAACAATATTAACGATGCCGGCAAAATTACTAAACACATAAGACAAAACTAACTATCCGGCAACTCTGCACACCAGTCCTTGCGATCGTTATCACGCTATTTCTCGTCGCTACTCAACGCAGTTACTCTTGATAACTGATTGTTGGGTGACGTATGTAATGGACCAAAAATATAAAACTAAAGGAAGTCCTAATAATACGACAACAGGAAGGCTTCCTATACCCTAAACATAGTCAGTAACACAATGGGAAAGCGCACGCTACACCATCTATTAACCTTGAATTCCCTTGAGCAACGTAGTAGGTAACTCTGATCTGGATTTCGGGACATGCTGGCTAGGAAAAGTGCCGAAACCGAATTTATCGGACCAAAAGCAGCATTTGTCGTAATACTGAATATTACCAAAAGAACAACACGCAACTGGGCTTAGAAGAAAGTCCTCCAGCACTGGCAAAACTTACCAAGATTGGAATTCGACTCGAAGAGACACGTAAAAAAAAGGACTAGAGAACTATTGGGCTCAACAGGTATAAGAACTAAAAGCCTTAATAGGCCTATACTGGACCCTGCAAGCTGAACTATCATCTAATGCACAGGATGGGTTTGGCAATCAGCACTGAAGGCTTCGAGAATGACGAAAGGGCAAAACACATCCAAGGCAAAAGTCCCGCTTTGGGAACAACCAGATTACAAGCCTTCGGGAGAGACTTCCTCACACTGAGGACATGGATCCATCACCAATAGCCAAGATGGCTAGCTTCCTCAAACAGGCTGACATGATGGGATTAATGTACCACTATAGCACTAGCACGACTAGATGTGAGCCACAATAGACCTTCGGTCGCAGTGGATGCGTCACAATGGCCCACTCACGATTAATCTGATCTAATCTTATTCGTTCTACTGCGTTTCAAACTCTTATCCCTTTCTAGTTTATCACTTTCCAATCCCGGCCAAGTAACCAGTTTAACACATGGTGATTCTGCTAGCTCTCCTAGTTTATCATAAATAATTCTAAATGGCATTTGAATGAATGTGGTTGGAGGGAGAAATGACAATTTTTCCTAATTGCAAGTCATTTTTAATTTCACATTTATACTTTTTTGTATGTTGTGCGCAGGTGAATTTTGGAAAGGTAAGTGGTCTATGAATCAGGACCGAATGATATTTGATGGCGCTGGGTGATAGTCAACAAAGAAAATAGACTTAGGTTTTTAATTTTTTATTTTCTGAGAGGCTATAAGTGCATTTTATTGATGAAGATATACATCAAACTACTTTCCACTCGCCTTCGCCTTTGCGTTAGATATTGCACCCCGTTTGCTTCGTGTGCTTAATGTATCGGTAAGTTCGCCTGAAACAGTAAAACGAAATTAGTGATGTACCTAGGTATTTGTATTTGTATATTGAGGGTGATCTAGTTACTGCGACCTAAAAGATCTATTGTATCCCCTCTACTGTGCTTCGCCTGGTGTGGAATCCCTTTAGTGAAGCACCCTCTCCAGGTCCGTTTCCTTGAGAAACTTTAGTTGAAGAGAAACCAGCAGGCCTAATAAGGCCTCAATAAGATGGCCATCGTTTTTAAGATATAACATATTTAATTGTATTTTAATTGTTTTGAGTCAATCATGTAGTTTTATATTAATTTTGATCAACCGATTGACGGTTTTTAACGTGTTACAACTGTTTGTGTGAAGATTTTGTATGTCCTCGTTATTTATTACCACTTATGTCTCCTGCTGAGAGGGAATGTTCCCTGAGATTTTTGATTTTGTTGGATTTTAAATTATAAACCTCACATTGGAATCTCTGAAGAAGAGAATGATTGATTCTCGAAAGCTTGGAGAACAATAAAGAGTACACTCTAGCCTAGAAAATTTTCGGCGTTTCTCAATTGGGCGAAATTACCTGAGTGACCCTTCGTCACGACGGGGGTCCTTATAATCCGGGAGCTCAATTGGGCGAAGGAATTTCTAAATACCGTTGAGTTATTTGCATGCTCTTGTATGGCTACGTTGCCAGATTTTATAGAAATTCCGATTTTCTACATTAAATAAAATTGAAAAAAAATAAATAATATTAATACTTGATGCATTATTTTTTTAAGTTCTATCAAATACATCATCAATCCCTTAGTGCATTTACAATTATTATTTTATACTATACCTACAGCAGAAACATGAAACATCAATAGAAAAGTAATATACTATAATGAATATGGCGATACACATTATAATTATTAATTATAGTGGTATTTATTTATTTTCCGCACTAAAACTCACCGGTAAGCCAGGTCTTTGGTCAGGGTAGGTTTTTTTTTTAATTTTTTTTTTCACCTGACCAAAGACGTGACTTACCGATGACGCTAAAGTGCAACATAGCCATAGGTAGGTATTCTACGTACCTACTGCCTACTCGACTTCAATTATTAATAATAAATTGATTAGGTATACCTATCCGATCTACTAAAAGCACCACTAAATAAATCTGGCAACACTGCTATATACAGGGTGTTACTGAATAGGTGTTACAAACTTAAAGGGCATGTAGGAAATGCAAAAATAGGCGATAAATTTCCTATAGACATGGGTCGTTGGAGCTTTAGTTTTCGAGATACAGGGTGTTAAAGTTCTTCGAAAAATTTGATATCTTTTGAATATCTTCAAAGTGGCTGATCAGAATAACTCGAATTTTTTGACAGCTGTTGTACTAATTGAAGTACATGATTTGATACTCCCAAAGAAAAATTATTCAATCCAGTGGCAGAGATCTGGGTGTGTTGTTACCTTTTTTATTAAACAATTTCTACGCCACTGACTTTCATGCAAATTTGTTATTTTTGGTAGATACCTCGTTTTGTTTAGAGGAGAAAAGTTATTCTATGTTTTTGTTGTAGAACGCACTGTTATCAAGATACTTCGCAATGTAGGAACCCGTACGAGGTAAAATATCCTAAAAATCAATGCTATTGAGTTTTTCCATAAACTAATCATTTTTGTGATCGTTATTGAAGCGTGTTACATAACAAAAATCTTGCATGGGTTTCCTACATTGTGAAATATCTTGAGAGCAGTGCGTCCTACAACAAAAACACAGAATAACTTTTCTCCTCTAAACAAAACGAGGTATCTACCAAAAATAACAAATTTGCATAAAAGTCAATGGCGTAGAAATTGTTTAATAAAAAAGGTAACAACACACCCAGATCTTTGCCACTGGATTGAATAATTTTTCAATGGGAGTATCAAATCATGTACCTACTTCAATTAGTACAACAGCTGTCAAAAAATTCGAGTTATTCTGATCAGCCAGTTTGAAGATATTCAAAAAATATTGAATTTTTCGAAGAACTTTAACACCCTGTATCTCGAAAACTAAAGCTCCAACGACCCATGTCTATAGGAAATTTATCGCCTATTTTTGCATTCCCTACATGCCCTTTAAGTTTGTAACACCTATTCAGTAACACCCTGTATATGGGCAAGGCCGCACATGTATTTCTTGTCTGTCCCTGTCCAGTTATCTCTTATAATCCCCTAGTTTCTCGTTTGTCGCCCAATTGACCCCTGGGATTAGTGAATAACAAAATCCTTCGCCCAATTCGGTATCGCCCAAAATTTTAGTTGACAACGTCCCCAGTACTGACCCTTTTTATATATACAGGGTGTCCCAGACTTAATTGACCAGGCCATATCTCATATACAGGTTGAGATAATCGAGCCGAATAAAAGGCATATTATTATAATTTTTCAAGCTGTATAACATGACAGCATGAAAACAACCCCCACTCCAACATCCCCTAAGTTACAGCCCCCACCCTTAAAAAAATGAATAGCACCCTGTATATATTTTTGTATATTCAAAACCAGTATTCGATTCTCTATTCAGATGATTTTTCAGATTCAAAATTGGTTTAGAAATAACCAAGAAAAAGATCATCAAGGTGGTCATGACTTTTTATCTTAACTTTCTCTGGATGACTTTTGCTGTCAAAATTTATTCATAGTTTTTAACAGGCAGGTCATAGTTATTATTATAATTAAAGTCCAAACAATTTATTTGATAATTCTGATTTGTTGGGAAATTTTAAAAAATAAAACAAGAGATAAAGCACTTTATCATGAACCTTAATGATGACTGTGACCTGCTAATTAAAAACTATGACCAAAATATTGATAAATTTTGGCAGCTAAAGTCATTCAGGTAAAGTTAAGATAAAAAGTCATGACCACCTTGATGAACTTTTTCTTGGTTATTTCTGAACCAATTTTGAATCTGAAAAATCATCTGAATAGAGAATCGAATACTGGTTTTGAATATACAAAAATATATACAGGGTGCTATTCATTTTTTTAAGGGTGGGGGCTGCAACTTAGGGGATGTTGGAGTGGGGGTTGTTTTCATGCTGTCATGTTATACAGCTTGAAAAATTATAATAATATGCCTTTTATTCGGCTCGATTATCTCAACCTGTATATGAGATATGGCCTGGTCAATTAAGTCTGGGACACCCTGTATATTATACAGGGTGTCCCATAATATGTGGGCAATCTCCCGGATTTGGGTAAATTTCGTAAAAATAAATGAAAAAATAGCTATAAAATTAATTCCTCAGAGGCACCCCTACAAAGATATTAGCTGTTGAAGTTGAGGGTTGAAACTCAATTTATTACAATAACTTTTTTATTTCTTGACCGATTTTGATAATTTTTGATGTTATTTTGTATTATTTGGGACTGTTTAGAATAGTGTTTCATAATCTTTGGTAGCACATACATAGACCTCGGGATGGCATAACCCCCTCATTCACTTGAAAGAAAACAATAAAAATAATAATTTTACAGTTTTTTAAGGTTAATTTTCTTTTTATTTGACATTTTTTACATAAAAAATGTATCCTTATTTATTTCGATAGAGCGAACCGTTATCGAGATAAACGTCCTTCTAATAGGTGATGCGTCGCAGGAACTTTCTAAATTTCAAGTAAATTTTAACAAAATGGCTGACCTTTGAGTGTAAATTGAGCAGGAAACAAAACAATAACTTAATTAAATACACGTCAGTGTCAAAGATTTTATTTCATGCAGATTCAATTCTAACTGATTTTAAAATGAGTTACAGAAACGCTGAATACGCAGAAAATCAGTTAGAATTGAATGTGCATGAAATGAAATCTTTTGACACTTACGTGTAGTTAATTAAGTTATTGTTTTGTTTCCTGCTCAATTTACTGTCATAGGTCAGCCATCTTGTTAAAATTTACTTGAAATTTAGAAAGTTCCTGCGACGCATCATCTATTAGAAGGACGTTTATCTCGATAACGGTTCGCTCTATCGAAATAAATAAAGATACATTTTTTATGTAAAAAATATAAAATAAAAAGAAAATTAATCTTAAAAAACTGTAAAATTATTATTTTTATTGTTTTATTTCAAGTGAATGAGGGGGTTATGCCATCCCGAGGTCTATGTATGTGCTACAAAGATTAAGAAATACTATTCTAAACAGTTCAAAATAATACAAAATAACACCAAAAATTATCAAAATCGGTCAAGAAATAAAAAAGTTATTGCAAAAAATTGATTTTCAACCCTCAACTTCAACAGAGGGGTGTCTCTGAGGAATTAATTTTATAGCTATTTTTTCATTTATTTTTACAAAATTTACCCAAATCCGGGAGGTTGCCCACATATTATGGGACACCCTGTATAATTATTGGTTAATTGGGTATTCAGTCAAAAACAAATCGCTAGGTGTACTCTATATTTCTGAGGTCACAAGCTTTCGGAGTAATTAAATTACGCAACACTCCTTCATCAGGTGAAACTGCAATGAGAATTGAGGCGGTCAACAACTATTATAGTCGCAGGTAGATATCCATTTATAGGTGAGGTGACTTACCGAAATGTGAGATTTGCCTACACTTTGTTTAGAAAACAAGATGTTGAAAATTAAAATGATCTTTTTTGCGAGCATCTATTGGAGGCGAAACGCTTACTATCCGGCAAGCAAACAAGGAGAACATAGCTATGATTATGGCAACTACCGATGATTCACTCCATTAGAGATGTTGTGGAGATTGTCTCATGTAGGGACTATGACTGGATTACGTGAAAAACAGCTGAAAAAGGGAAAAAACTCCCCGATTACACCACTAAACAACACACAAAGCACACAAGTAGGGTTAAAAATGTTAAAAGTTATTAAATAAAATAGTCATGGGGAATAACACCTCCCATGAATAATACCTAGATCCAGAGTTTGGGTGATTTTCGAAAAGTGATGTCGTCCTCAATAGTGTATTTTTTTATTAAAAAATACACTAATAAAAATAGAAATGAAGCTGAAGATCACGAAAAACGGCCGAGCGCGCAAGAGTGGGGGTAAAACAGCAGTTGAGGGGATGGCATAATACAAACACTGTTGCACCCCTCTCCTTCTGTTCTACCCCCACTCTTGCGCGCTCGGTCGTCTTTCATGATGTTCAGCTTAATTTTTAACGTATTTCTCAGCGTTGTAACGCAATATTAAGATAAACGTTTTGAAGTATAAAAATTATCATTTTCAAATCGTTTTTGTGAATTGAAATCGAACCATACCTGTAACATTCAGGTCTGCTTAAAAATTTCATAGCAAAAAAATCAAATGGCCACAGATTAAGGACTATAAAAATAACAGCGCCTATCTTGTGAACGTATCAAGCTTATATTACCTAATAACCGATATATGGCCGGGGAATTTACGCTACAACTCAAAGAATAACCGAGGCATGAATTCTTGAAGAAACTGCACTTAGGCCGCTTTTCCCCGATTCTCTCCGAAACTAACGGCCCGATCGAGTCGTTTTGCTTCTCATTTTCTTTGTATTTTCATTCTCTACAATTTCTCTGTTGATACCATTACGATTACTCTAATAGTTTGAATTTTAAGGCCTATGTCCTTTCATTTTGTGTTATTTTTTTCTATATCGCTCCTGAAGGACCAAACGTGAAATCTGTGAAAAAAACGATTTCAAGATTTATTAATTTTTAAATGAAAGTAAGGCAAATTTTCGACCGGCGAGGATTTTATTTATTTTTCGATAAAAGTGTCAACATATGCGAGACGAATTGCAGCCAACGCTTCAAATTATATGCTGAAGAAAATAAAATTCACGATGTGTAATATAAATTACAGGAAGATACAAATAGAGGACCGGAAAAAGGTTGGAATGACCTGTCGAAAAAAGTTCTTCAAAAAATGTTACATATTTGAAAGACCGAAATTTACCTGCGATATTGTCCTTGTTTTCAAGCCTTGCTGCGAATATACTTTGAACGACCACCAAAACCAAAAGAAATATCATTGAAAACTTCATTCTTGGAGTTACTTCTTGATTGATCTTTCTGACGATTCTTATTCACTTGGTCTCGAGGATTCAAGTTGACGAGTAACAAAACATTTCTCCTTTTATACAAATAAATTTAACAAGCATGGAGTAATAATCCTAAAATTAGAGGCAATTATCCTCATTAATATTTAAATTTTATCATTTTCGTAAATAATAGCGCAATTATTATAATTAAAGGAGTAATGTTTGAAAAAATATACTTTATGGTGATTAAGCTTGTTCTAATTTGCAATTACTATTAAAATATTTGACTTACCTATTAGGGCCTTCGAATGGCCCAATCTTGGTAGATTTTACCAGCGCACGGAGGACTTCCCTCCCACCCCGGTTGCCTATTGTTGTTTAGGCAATATTCGGTGATAGCCCAAATAGATAGTTCTGGTCCGATAAATTCGGATTCGGCACCTTGCTAGGGCTTAATTGACAATTCCAGACCAACTTGGACTTGCAGTGGCTGGAGCTAAGGGCTTTTAAAGCCGCTTGACTGTTTGGAAATATTTAAATTGATTTGCGTTGGCAGTGCATCTTTTCCCGCATCTGCGCACAGAGCTCTAAGGCATAGATTTCGGCCTTGCAGCGTGCCTTGCACGCTACGTTTTCTTTTTCAAAATTTTAATTCTCGATTTAGAATATTTTTATAAAGTTCAGAGAAGTTACGTTCGACTGTACATTTTTGCTGGTGTAGGAGACTGTATTAAGCGAATATCACGAACGAACTCCTGGCAGCCATAAAGACTTTCAAGCTTTTGTTAACAGAAATAAGACGTAAATAACATGTCTGGTCGATTTTCTGTCCCGTTCCTAAGTTTTCAGAAAGTGAGAAGTATATCATCTTGTGCGAAATAATTTTCCGCATCCGATGATGTAACTCTCATTCCGCTGCTCTATATTTTCGATTTGTTATTCAAATAAATCTGGAAATTCAATTTTCTCTAGGAATATTAAGGGTATTGTTCTCGAAAAGCAATTTAAGCCTTAGGGTCAAGTGGTGTAAAAATGAGACATTTTATAAAACTTTTCATTATTCGACGGGTTGCTTTTTGATTTAAATTTTCAAAAAATTACCATACCACGAAGAATACGATTAGGAATAATATAAACACAACATATTTGATGAAATGATTAGGGTTCTTGAAATAAAAATAAAAAACCTCGTCTCATTTTTACCCGCCATTTAGGGTAAAAATGAGACAGGGGCTGTGGGTAAAAATGAGACAATGTGTTTTCAGGTGTTTATTGAAGAGCGTTTGCTATTTATCACCTCTGGGGCAATGCTGAACCGGTCTGGCTGAAAAATGAGACATTAATAAATACAGTTTTATTACTTTTATTTAAAAAAATAACCAAAAAACTCCACAATAATAGTAGAAAACATTTCTTAAATTGTATATGAACACGGCAAGTCAAAAACTGTTGACACGAGCTCTGATGATTGCAGTTCGCTAACAAACTAATGTATAAAAAAGATAAATACCTAATTCTTTGGTAATAAACACAAAATATAATAAAATAAACTTTATCAAAGTATGGGTAGCCATGCAATAACTCTCTTTAGTTTACATTAAATTTATCAAAGGCAATTGAAAACACAAATTTTTGTGCAACTCTAGCAGTACCTCCATGGAATGCTGGGGCAGGTTTTTTTACTTATGACATTACATTATTGTTACAAAGATATGAAAAAATAAGCCAATGAATAAATCATTTCTGATAATTCTGCCACATAGCACGCTTTATAGGTGGCGATGGTGTTTAGCACTGTTTTTAAGTTTTAACACAATTTTCGAATTTTGGGCACTTATAGCCCAGTTTTTATTTCAAGTCTTCAATTATGTATCATTTTTACCTCGTGGTGTGTCTCATATTTACCCAAGAGGCCGTCTCACAATTACCCCAACAAAGTAACACGTGTTCACTCTCATGCATTCGGCAATAGAGTGTCCGGCTTGTTCCCAACACGTTCATTACACAGCCCTCTTCTAGTTGAGACATTCGTCGAGCGCGTCCAATGTCTTGTTCCAGCGGAGCAACAAAAGTTATCTCGCGGAGTTTAAAAGTTTTCGCTACGTAAATTTTAATATTTCAATGTCAGATTTAATTGTTCATGTATAGGCTTATATTAATGTTTGAATCGATATGATTTTAGGTTTTACTAAGTGTAGATTTCATTACGCCTCATTTGCATCCCATGAAAGTGATCTGTAGTGATAGTCATGTAACTGTCTCATTTTTACCCATAATTTTGGTAGTCTCATTTTTACCCCACTTGACTAAAAAAGGGTAACGCTGGCCGAATAACGACGTACATCGGAATATAGGTGGTTGCGCGATTGTGCGTTTGAGATTTGGAGGATGGAGAGAATCAAAGAGTTAGTTATACTGGTAACTGACTGCCTGAAGCGGGCAGTGGACGCAGGCGCGTGCTGGCACCCATAAAAGGGCCCGGGCACATAAAATGAAAAGGCCATTTTAAAAAAGATAAAAAGGGGGGGTTCGCAAATTTTTTGAAAATAAAGCACAAAAAAGACACTATTTTCGTTCATCTTACACAAAACAAGTCCAACGACAAAAGCGTTACCATATTATTCAATATTATTCGAACTTCGACAGCAATAAAATAATTTCTAAGAAACTTCCGTGGTTTTATTGAGCTATCACTCAAGTTGTACGCAGCTCACCTCTAAAGCCTCGAAAAGCAAGCATCTGTTTTCCAATAAGTTTTATCACTTCTATAATTCTTGTCATTTTAGACCGTCTGTCTGGGGAAAAACAGTCATCAAGGGCAATTTTTTAGCCGAAAATCGAAAATTACAACACCTGAATATGCGGACCCGGAATTTCAAAAAATCACGGTGGCCGTTCTAGGCCCGGACAAGACGAGTTTTCACAATGGCATGATAGGTTTGATCTTTGTCCTTGGTTTGAAAAAATAAAAAACCCAGCAACGCATCAAGGCCAGTTTTTATAGCCCAAAATCTAAAATTACAACACCTGAATATGCGGACCCTGAATTTCAAAAAATCACGGTGGCCGTTCTGGACCCGGACAAGACGAGTTTTCACGAGTGCATGATAGGGTGGACCTTTGTCCTTGGTTTGGAAAAATAAAAAGCCCAGCAACGCATCAAGGGCAATTTTTTCGCCGAAAATCGAAAACTACAACATCTGAATATGATGCGGATTCGGAATTTCAAAAAATCACGGTGGCCATTCTGGGCCCGGACAAGACGAGTTTTCACGAGGGCATAATAGGGTGGATCTGTTTCCTTGGTTTGAAAAAATAAAAAGCCCAACAACGCATCAAGGGCAGTTTTTATAGCCCAAAATCTAAAATTACAACACCTGAATATGCGGATTCGGAATTTAAAAAATTCACGGTGGCCGTTCTAGGCCCGGACAAGACGAGTTTTCACGAGGGCATGAGAGGGTGGATCTTTGTCCTTCGTTTGAAAAAATAAAAAGTCCAGCAACGCATCAAAGGCAGTTTTTATAGCCCAAAATCTAAATTTGCAACACCTGAATATGAGGACTCGGAATTTCAAAAATTCACGGTGTACAAAACACAAATATAAGTTTTTATTTCGTTTTTTTTACACATCGGTATTATGTTATACAAGGTGTTTCTAAATGGAGTACCATAAATTGGAGGACTTGTAGATAAAGTTAAAAAAATACGAAAATGTAGGAAATTTTTTTTTTCGAAAAGGCTTTATTGATGAGATACAGGGTGTTAAAGAGTCGACCGACAGACCACTCTTTTGTTAATATTTGTTGAAACAATAACCCAACTGAGACAATTTTTTGTGTGTAACAACAAGTTATAAAGAGCAATAATCAGATAAATTTTCGGTTTATTTCAATAAGCCAGTGGCGTAGAAACAGGGGTCGTTTGACACTTTTCACTCTTTAAAAAAGTAAGGGCTAGGTTTTTTGATGTCTTATTACTTTTTTCTGAATCAACGGTCTTTTTACAATAAAAAATCCATACTTGTTTAATTTGCCCAGAGGCGTCCGTTTTTGAGATATTTGCAATTTTGTGTAAAAAAAAAAATGCATTTGAACGATTATCAAATAAACCAAAAATAATGTTTTCGTTGGAGCAGCGTTTAAATGCATGTGTACGTGCAAACGGAGGACACTTCGAGCAATATTAGATAATCATTAGGTAATTTTATGTTAGGTATGTTTTGTTCAATTACTTATGTTTTGTTATGTGTTGAATAGTTTTCTTGACAATAAAATTATTTAATTTTCACTTCGGATATGAAATGTCAAACTGACAAGTAAGTCCAAAAATTAGTTTATTTAAATTTCAAAGCTACCTCCACAATTTTAATAAATGAAATTTTTTAATTGCAAAAACAACAATTGCAAATATCTCAAAAACGGACGCCTCTGGGCAAATTAAACAAGTATGGCTTTTTTATTGTAAAAAGACAGTTGATTCAGAAAAAAGTAATAAGACATCAAAAAACCTAGCCCTTACTTTTTTAAAGAGTGAAAAGTGTCAAACGACCCCTGTTTCTACGCCACTGGCTTATTGAAATAAACCGAAAATTTGTCTGATTATTGCTCTTTATAACTTGTTGTTACACACAAAAAATTGTCTCAGTTGGGTTATTGTTTCAACAAATATTAACAAAAGAGTGGTCTGTCGGTCGACTCTTTAACACCCTGTATCTCATCAATAAAGCCTTTTCGAAAAAAAATTTTCCTACATTTTCGTATTTTTTTAACTTTATCTACAAGTCCTCCAATTTATGGTACTCCATTTAGAAACACCTTGTATTTATTAATATCAAGTAAAGATCTTAAAATAAAATAATTGTAAGCATACGTAAGTATATGTATACTAAGTGAAAAAATATCTATGGAAATATAATTATCGAATATCTTTAGGTATTTATAGTATTAGAATTTTAATATTTGCTCTGAGGATGATTCAATAGATGAAAGTGATGGAAAAGACTATTAAAAAAGAACTTTTTTAATGTGTGAGCCACTATTTTTGTAATTATTGCTAATACTAGAGTAGTTCAATATAATATTTTTTTTATTAATTCTTGAATAATTGAAAGTTGAAAATAATAAGTTGAAGGAATAATACTGCATACTTGATATTATGATATTATTGGTAATTAAATATGATATCAACACTTGATATTTTTATAAGTTTCATAAAAACATATCGAACATTACTTTTTTACTACGCCGCTGGAAAGTCCGAATTAAAGGAGACCTGAAATTTCTTGAAATACTCGACAACGACGAATTTGAAGCAAACTGGCCCATAAAATTCCAGATGTGTTGTAGGGACTTTTTAGGAAGATCCTTTTGTATTCCTTTGTCTGGGTGCCTTCCCATGAGCTCACTGTCAGTGGTGGTAGTTTATGGTCGTCATAAATAATATTAAATAAACACAATGCTTAGGCATCAATGGCTGAAGGAGTAGTATATTTTCATAAATTGTCTTTATTTAATTACGGTGCCTTCTATTAATTTATTTCTAATAACGTAGGTTTTTCTAATTATTATATTTTCAAATTAATTTTTTTTTTTTAATTATGACTGGTTTGATTAGTAAATATGTATAAGTCTGAAATTTTTAAAGGGCCCCGCGACTCGGGGCCCACCGGGAAATGCCCGGCTGCCCGGCGGGCCAGCACGCGCCTGAGTGGACGATATGACATCGTCGTATTATTTCATCATTTTCTGTGCGAGGAAGGTTTAAGGGTTGCCTACCGTTAACTGGTGTATTCTAGGGAAAAAAGAGAGAGAAGTTGGTGAAAACAGCGAGTTGATTATTTGACGCCGCGTCCCAAATTGGAGGGTATAAATAGGGGCTGAACACTAAATTCGTTCACTTTCCCATCTGAACTCCGCTGATCATGTAACTTTCCTGCAATTCGAGAATGTAATAACAGTCCCTTGTGTAGAAGTGTATTGGTTGTTAGTTGGTGCCTGTGAGAGATGAAATTCTACGTAAGTAATCTTTTGAGTTTATTTTTAGTCTTTTTCGCTAATTTCTTTTTCTTGTCTTTACAGACAAGGGACTTCTAGTTTATAATTTCTAATTTCTGATTTCCGACTTACTTTCGACTTACTGCATTAATTATTTATGTGGAGACTTACGTAGGTACCTACCTATGTAGGTACTTATTTGTGTAGGGATTTATGTTTGAAGAAGTTTGAGGAAGTAAGAAAGAAGTAGTGATGAATTTAAATTAGAGACATAGGAAGTTTAATCCACCAGATCGAGAAGTTTGTTAACAAAAGTAAATAATTTCGTGCCTTCTTAATTTTCAACATGAATTCAAGAAACCCAGATCCTTAGACATTTGGTTATCACAAAGTGAGATTTTGTTCTTTGAGTCGTTATTTTCTACCAATTACTGATGGAGCTAGAGGCAAATTTTTTCGGGGTCAACATCAACACCAAGGTTGAAAAGGGGGAGCAGTCCTGCTCGTCTAGCACCTGGAACACCCACTTCGGCCGGGGCTAACACTAGCACCAGCACCCAGGGCAGGTCAAGCAACAATGCTTGTCTAGTCCATGGTCGTCTCGTCTACGTTAGAGGGGCCCTAGTTCATCAGTCTGTGAGTGGAGTTTTAAAATAACAAGGTATGTCTTCTTGAACGTGAATAAACTTTCACTATTTTCAAAACAAATGAGATCAAATAAATGCAAGTACAGTGTTTAATTAATTTCATCACCTATGACATTCAAAATGAATTTAATTTCGATAAAAATGTTATGAACTTTTATTGTTGTCAGCAAGTGACTGATATAGTTATTGTGTGTGGAAATGATCCGTTAAGATAATCAAGTCTCTGTTTAGAATTTTGAGTTGGAAATAATCACTCTATAAATTAGTTTTTGCACTTCATATTTTATAGGTAGATACTGTTATAAAAGGCTCTTTAAGCTTATTTACAAAGTAATAGTTTTTTTTTCTCTTTCATGAAAAATAGTCTTTAGGTTTTAGAAAAAGGTTCTATTGGAACAGAATATTTAGATTTGTTTGGGACAGTAGAATAGAAAAAATTGTAATAATAAGGTGAAATGTCATAGAATAGTTTTTGTAAAATAATTAGAATAATTAGAATAAGTTAGCTAGAGGGAGGAATGTCAAGAAAAAAAATTATAAAAAGTCACAATTTGGAAGAAACGAACAGCAACTCTAGTAGCAGGGAAATTGGCTGTTAGAAGGGGGAAAACATAACATGTCCAAAGAGGATTTTGTGTGTTGTACTCCAGAAGAGAAATGAATCTCATAGATGTTGATTGGAAGGAAAATACAAAAATATTGGCTGTCATAGTGAGAAATAATATGTTGTCAAGCAGACAACAATCGAATTTACATAGTTACAAGAGAAACTATAAATAGAAAAACAACGATTATCTAAAAGAGATTCCAAAAACACAAGTTAAGCAGTGTAGATCACTAAATCATAACCAAAACATCGTGAACATCTAGAAAAATTTCGAACATCAAGAATTTGGTAAAGAACAGAGGCCGTAGCTGACTACTAGAAGAAACATATAGGTTAGAAGGAGAGATTTGGTTAGCTGGTAGCTGACAACTGCAATTTGATTTGGATACAGCCGTGCAGAGATTTGGCTAGCAGGCAGCTGACAATTGCAGTTTGATTTGGGTACAGCCGTGCAGCGATTTGGATTCTGCGATTTTGACGTTGAAGATAGAAAAACGTAGCAGCGAATTGGATATATCCGTGCAGAGATCTACATTGAAATTGCTGACACACTAACAGCAAGGCTACTAGAGTTGACTTCAAGCTTTGTTCAACAGCTGATTCCGTGGGTTATTCCTTTCGTTAACCTACGAGGGACTTCTGTCAAAAATTAATGACAGAAAGTCGGTGACGAAGAAGATTCATTAAAGGTGCCCACAGACTAGCACACAAGTGCGTCATACATGTTTGCCATACATGTGCATCGTCCATGTACGATGAGCGTTTCTCAGCCACAGATCTACACACTAGCTTGTCACGCAAGCAGTATCGAAGTACGCGATGAACAGTGAGGACGAATATATTTTACTGGCAGCGGCGTACGCTGTTCTAGTTAAAAAGAAAAGAAATAAATTAATTCAAAAGCCAAAAATTCGAATAAAATGGGTCAAAGATTGGCTTTTAAAACGCTCATAATATACGCATATAAATCTTCTAGAAGAACTACGATTGGAATCAGACGATTACCTGAGGATGGATGAAGATAGTTACGTAACGCTATTAACGTTAGTGTCTCCAATAATAGAAAAACAGAACACAATTTTAATAAGGGATGCCATATCACCACATAAGCGATTAACAGCCACACTTCGCTATCTGGCTACTGGAAGAAATTATGAAGACTTAAAGTTTTCAACGCTTATTTCTCCTCAGTCGTTAGGGAAAATTATACCAGAGACATATATATATATATATATATATATATACAGGGTGATTGATTGAAACGCCACATTAGAAAAAATTCGACTTCCAAATGATCTAGGAATCTGAAATTTGGAACTTAGGCAACATACCTAATAACGAGTCAAAATGAAATATTACCAAGATGGCAGCACATTTAAAAATGGCGAAAGCAATGGCCATCTTTGTTTTTTTAAATGGGACACCCTATATTTTATTGCATTTTCAGATTGTCTGAGAAAATGTAATAACAATGGTGCTTATAGTTGCATTTTAAATTGAGTAGGCTATGAGTTATAAACAAGTGAAAATCGCAATTTTCCAACTTTAAACCCATTTACCACGAAAACGGCTCAAGATATCAGAAAACGGCTTACATGTCCCTATCTTAAATTTTTATCTGGTATCCTACTGTTTAGTTTAAATGTTTATGCAGGGTGATGAAAAATCTGATAATTTTCACCACCTTGTATAAACATTTCAACTGCATAATTGGATGCCTTATAAAAAGTTAAGATAGGAACATGTAAGCCGTTTTTTGATATTATGGGCCGTTTTTGTGGTAAATGGGTTTAAAGTTGGAAAATTGCGATTTTCACTTGTTTATAACTCATAGCCTACTCAATTTAAAATGCATCTATAAACATTATTGTTATTACATTTTCTCAGACAATCTGAAAATGCAATAAAATATAGGGTGTCCCATTTAAAAAACAAAGATGGCCATTGCTTTCGCCATTTTTAAATGTGCTGCCATCTTGGTAATATTTCATTTTGACTCGTTATTAGGTATGTTGCCTAAGTTCCAAATTTCAGATTCCTAGATCATTTGGAAGTCGAATTTTTTCTAATGTGGCGTTTCAATCAATCACCCTGTATATATATCGTGGGCAGGTGAATTTTGGAAAACCACTTTTTCGTAATCTGGGGGTCATGATCGGTGGACATTTGATGAGTTTGGGTGATTTTTGGAAAGTGATGTCGTCCTCAATAGTGTATTTTTTTGTTAAAAAATACACTAAAAGATGTGGAACCTAAATAAAGTCACTGTAGTTCCGGTTTTCATCTCTGCCACAGGGGTTGTACCAAAGGAACTTCACAGGAGCTTAGACATATTGGGTATACGAACTCCTGCTTTCATTGTGATGCAGAAGGCTGTCATACTTAACACCACCAGAATAGTTAGAAGATTCTTAAGTCAAGAGTAGATGGGAGTGCTTGGTGAAAACCCGTACCCCATTTAGATCATTAACCAGGAGACCTGAGAATAGTGTGAATAATAATAATAATAAATAATCAAAAAGGCATGTGCTGTTTTCATTATTATAATAAATAAATTTAAATAATTCAAATAGGTAACCATAAAGATTGGATGAAACGTGGTGTTAAATAAATCATGTTTTCTGTAAAACGTGTTTTTTCTGTAAAAAATAAATAAAAAATAACTCACGTGCGTAGGTATAAATAAACAAATAACAAAATGCGGGCAGAGCTCAGAGAATATAACCAAACAAAAATGAAAATGATGGAAAGCAGCTGCTCTGATGCTCACTGTCTTGATGTCAGAAAATAAAGTGAAGTCTGACCACCGAGTGTAGACTAATGACAAAATGCCGTACCATGTTTTTTGGATACATCGAGTGACTGACAAAAATTGACGTTTCTGCTTTGAAAGCTTGAAAAGTGACAAATGACATTTGAATTCATAGAACATAACTGAATAGAATCGACTCTTAAGTTTACAATTTTTAACATGCGCAGTTGTTATATGGTTTGGGCCCTTTCAATATATTAAAAAAACTGGAAAAATTATAATTCTTTAACACCTTCCCTGTAGGTATCTCAAAAACGGTACATTTCCGGAACCACGTTAATGAGAAATTCTTGACCAAAGAATCTACTTTTAAATTTTGTTGCAATATTAAGGAAACACCCTGTATAGTGAGGTTGTCTGGGAGCCCCCCCCCCGCCTTCTTCGAGTCTTACTCTGTCTGAAGAGGGCCGTCTACAACCAACAGGATTTCTTGACGGTGGTGAGCGTGAAATACCTCGGAAGATCAGGTCAGTGCATGAATCTTCTTGAAGGTTTAAGGAATCCTGGAAAAATAAATTTCAAGATAGGTGCTGTTCCACCACTCTTACTCCAGATTTTCCGGCTTATTTATTGGAGTAACATTTTAAGCCTGGGCCTTCACGCAACCACTTACCAGGCCGAAATCTATGCCATAGAGCTCCGCGCGCAGATGCAGGAAAAGATGCACTACCAACGCAGATCTATGAAGATATTTTCAGACATCCAAGCCCTTAGATCCAGCCACTGCAAGTCTGCAAGTGCTGGATACGGAAGAACGAACTTGTCGACTCTCTGCGTCTGTGTCTCTGTGAAAAGGTGCCGAATCCGAATTTATCGGACCAGAACCAGCATTTGGGCTATCACCGAATATTGCCAAAACAACAATAGGCAACCGGGGTAGGAGGGAAGTCCTCCAGCGCTGGCAAAACCTACCAAGATTGGGCCATTTGAAGGCCCTAATAGGTAAGTGAAATATTTAAATAGTGATTGCAAATTAAAACAAGCTTAATCATCATAAAGTACAGTTTTTCAAACATTACTCATCTAATATAATAATTGCGTAATTATTTACAAAAATGATAAAATTTAAATATTAATGAGAATAATGGCCTCTAATTTTAGGATTACTCCATGCTTGTTAAATTTATTTATATAAAAGGAGAAATGTTTTGTTACTCGTCAACTTGAATCCTCGAGACCAATTGAATAAGAATCGTCAGAAAGATCAATTAACGTAACTACGAGAATGAAGTTTTCAATTATAATCTTTTTCTTTCTGGTAATCGCCTGCGGTGTCTTTGCAGAGTCTCTTGGAAATAGAGACAACTTCGAAGGTGAGTCGTCGGTTGAACTTTTTTTATATTTGAATGCGTTTTTGTTAATAGTTACATTTTTAACTTCTCCTGAGAACGATTTTGTTACACGTGGATGTGGGAAGAGAAAATTACATTGCAGTTATCCTAATCTCGTCTCTTGACTTGTAATATTTAGGCGTAAATAAAATCGGTAGATCCACGCTTGTTTCTGATTTATTTAATTCAATTTCTGTCAAGTTCGATTTCTGTCGACGCTACTGAGGGTGCTTCTGGATCTTTTTGGCCTCACGAGGTTGCTGGTGTGCGCATTGACACTGTGGCGAGAACGATCCATTTGCATCCGTGGTCAACTAAATAGCTCTCCTGAACCATTACGCACCGGGAGTGCCAAAAAAAAAAATGACCCGACCTACCTGTATCCCCCGCAGTACCAGTTTTGGTATCTTCTTAACCTCACGTGGTGAAGATCATAGAAATGCACTCCCAGTTACATTTTCGACCTCCGTCCCGTTTTAAGTTTTTGTATACCCCGCGCTAATAAACTAAAACAATTTCATAAGTAGACGCCCAGAAGCCGCAGTTATCCTCATTTTATGTATGCAAATAATTATTATACCACTCTAAAGTTTCAGATGAACTTACTAGAAGAGTCATGAGCGGACTGGAAATGAAATTGGGCTTGGCGATGATGTCTTCGGGTTTCGGTGCCATGAAAAGAAGAAGACAAGGTTAAAAAATAAATAAATAAAATAATATAAACAATTAAGTTTAATAAATGTATATGGAACGTATTACATATACTACAACCTACTATAACCAAGAGCTTCAAGTAACGTAAAATAACGCAGGAGTATTAAAATGCAGTTTGTTCCGTCATCAATGACAATTCATTGATGATCGTTCTTTTCCCCATAATCGACGAAACCAATCATATGTAATTTAATAAACTAAACAACATGTTAATCGTAAGACTGCAATTTGTAATTTCAAACGAATATACAGGGTGTCCCAATATTCCATGGACATGGAGCAACCACAGATTACTGAGGTAAAAAAAAGTCGCTCGGACCAAACTTATCTCTATACCAAAGTGCTTCGTTTGTCCGTTAGAGGGCTTCAAAGTCTTTTGAAAATTTTAGTTTTTTTGAAATAGCTCAAAGTCGGCTGATTCCAATTCGATGAAATTTGGTAGGTAAATTTCTTATTAAAAGTACTAATTTCTGATGTACATGATAATTTGACGGAAACCCGGGAAGGGGTGAAACTACCCCTACCCTCCATTAAAATGGATCGTAATTGTTGATAGGGTAGCAGGAACGCTGTTCATGTTTTTTTGTTTGAAAGATACATCGTTTTAGCCCATTTTTGGTTTCCTACAAAAATCTGTATCTTTACGAGGTGCTATGTGATAAAATAAATTAGTCGATGATAACTAAATTTTTATTTCATTCTTTTAATTTGAAATCAAATTTTCAATTGTCAGGTGATTATTTTATCTAATCTCATAAAAGATGCTCGATGTGAGCGCCGGTTTGGACCCTAGAAAGTTCCATCCTGCGCAAAAAAATGATTTTAACTTTTCTTGGAACCTCGTCGTTTTGCAAACTGTTTACTGCGTTTGAAAAAAACCGTTTGCAAACACCTGAAAAAAAACCCGAACCATACTAAACATCTTCTATGAGATTAGATCAAATAAACACCTGACAATTGAAAATTTGATTTCAAATTAAAAGAATGAAATAAAATTTTGGTTAGGTGTCATCGACTAATTTATTTTATCACATAGCACCTCGGAAAGATACAGATTTTTGTGGGAGACCAAAAATGGGCTAAAACGATGTATCTTTCAAACAAAAAAACATGAACAGCGTCCCTGCTACCCTATCAAAAATTACGATCGATTTTAATGGAGGGTAGGGGTAGTTTCACCCCTTCCCGGGTTTCCGTCAAATTATCATGTACATCACAAGTTAGTACTTTTAATAAGAAATTTACCTACCAAATTTCATCGAATTGGAATCAGCCGACTTTGACCTATTTCAAAAAAACTAAAATTTTCAAAAGACTTTGAAGCCCTCTAACGGACAAACGAAGCACTTTGGTATAGAGATAAGTTTGGTCCGAGCGACTTTTTTTTACCTCAGTAATCTGTGGTTGCTCCATGTCCATGGAATATTGGGACACCCTGTATATATATATATATATATAGTGTGAGGTCTTTATTGTAATGTCAACGTTTCGATCCCAATTTGGATCATCTACAGGACTCTGGAATCGAACATTATTTTTCTATTATATAAGCATTGTATACAGTGACTACTTTACTCACAACAAAGCGACCTTAAGGTATAGGCCGACGTTATATTCAGCAACTTTAGCTCCATTTCTTACTAACAACTCGCATGGTACTTAAAGTTTTTTTTAAGGTTTTGGCATGTCGAGTATTATCACATTTTTCTTCAATTACTCGACACGCCAACTTCGTTATACTCGACATGCCAAAACCTTAAGTACCATGCGAGTTGTTAGTAAGAAATGGAGCTAAAGTTGCTGAATATAACGTCGGCCTATACCTTAAGGTCGCTTTGTTGTGAGTAAAGTAGTCACTGTATACAATGCTTATATAATAGAAAAATAATGTTCGATTCCAGAGTCCTGTAGATGATCCAAATTGGGATCGAAACGTTGACATTACAATAAAGACCTCACACTAAAGGAGTTTATAATTGCCTACAGCCCTTAGCCTAATTTAAGTTTCAACGTAGTAATTGTGGCAATTACTTCCCTTCAACTATATATATATATATATATATATATATATATATTGTTATAAAAGGCCTATTAAGCTTATTTACGTAGTAATAGTTTTATTTCATGAAAAATAGTCTTTAGTTTTTGAGAAGTTCTATTGGAACAGAATATTTAGATTTGTTTGGGACAGTAGATTAGAAAATAATGTAATAATAACGTGAAATGTCATAGAATAATTTTTGTAAAATAATTAGAATAATTAGAATAAGTTAGCTAGAGTGTATGGGAGAAATGACAGGCAGAAAATGATAAAAAGTCACAATTTAGAAGAAATGAACAGCAACTCTAGTAGCAGGGAAATTGGCTGTTAGAAGGGGGAAAACATAACATGTCCAAAGAGGATTTTGTGTGTTTTACTCCAAAAGAGAAATGAATTTCATAGATGTTGATTGGAAGGAAAATACAAAAATTATCCGCTGTCATAGTGAGAAATAATATGTTGTCAAGCAGATAACAATCGAGTTTACATAGTTACAAGAAAAACTATAAATAGAAAAACAACGATTATTTGAGGAGATTCCTAAAACACAAGTTAATCAGTGTAGACCACGAAATCATAACCAAACATCGTAAACATCGTGAACATCGTGAACATCTAGAAAAATTTCGAACATCAAGAATTTGGAAAAAAACAGAGGCCGTAGCTGACTACTAGAAGAAACATATAGGTTAGAAGGAGAGATTTGGTTAGCTGGTAGCTGACAACTGCAATTTGATTTGGATACAGCCGTGCAGAGATTTGGCTAGGAGGTAGCTGACAATTGCAGTTTGATTTGGGTACAGCCGTGCAGCGATTTGGATTCTGCGATTTTGACATTGAAGATAGAAAAACGTAGCAGCGAATTGGATATATCTGTGCAGAGATCTACATTGAAATTGCTGACACACTAACAGCAAGGCTACTAGAGTTGACTTCAAGCTTTGTTCAACAGCTGATTCCGTGGGTTATTCCTTTCGTTAACCTACGAGGGACTTCTGTCAAAAATTAATGACAGAAGGTCAGTGACGAAGAAGATTCAATAAGGGAACAAACTGTGAGTAATTTTAAGTTATTTTTAAGTTAGTTGTTGTAAGTGTTATTGTTGGGAAAATTTCTTATTGTAATAAAACCCAAACAAATTTAAATTGAGTTTCAATAGGAGTTTATAGGTTATAAAAATTTTAAAACAATTAAAAAAAAAATACTTGAACTCACTCTGAGTCACAGAGGTCTCATACAGACTAAACTTTTATTAGTTTTTAAAAAAGAAAGGCCCCCTAAATAAATAAATTGTTTATGGTAAGAGGGAATCAAAGAGGAAAATAAATTTTCAAAAAAAAAAAAGAGTAGAGAAAGCACAGTCCCTGCGAACCATAACAATATATATATTTATAAATTATGAATGTAGTAAAACACCGTTATTTTTAATTATTTAAAAATTAGGTAAAGGCAAGCGGTGTGTCGCAAATAAAAGGTATGATCCTTTTTTGTTAAACTCAATATATTTCGATCTTAATTTAGATCTTCATCAGGAGAACTGTAATTATAAGAAATCAATATTTTTTCAAAAAATCTTAAGATAAATACTTACAACAAATGATCAAAATAAAATTAGCATCTTTAAAATTCCAAAAATCTTCATAAGGTAATGTTAATAAAGTTCGTTTTGTAAATTTATGCCAAAAAACCATTTAATATTTATAAATATCAACATTTAAGAATAATTTTTATGAGAATTTAGAAAAAAATTTTTGATATATTTTATGACATAAAAGTTTGGAAGTTTTTTAACATTGTGAATAATGGATTATTTTCTCAAAAATCAAAACAAAGGAATCTAAACAGTACTACTTTAACAGTTATATTTATATATGTTCATTAGTTATTTATTTATTTATGAAATTAGGTAGGTATATACCTGTCTATAAATTGTTTAAAAATTTTTGTGTTTTTCAAAGTCTAAAATATAGCTATATATTCTATTTAAATTTTGTATATCTGATTTTAAATTTATAGAAATTTAAATTTAAATTTTAAATTTTTAGAAGAAAATTGGCAATTAATTCAATCACAGACAAAGATTCCAAAAAAAGAATTTCTAGAGTTAATAAAATTTATTTTTAAATCCAATTATTTTTTATACAATAAAAAATTTTATTCACAAATCTTTGGATGTCCTATGGGAAGCATTATAAGTCCAATTTTAGCTAATATAATTATGTCAAGCTTATTAAAATACTGTATTCCAAAACTATCTTTCAAATTACCTTTCATTTACCAATATGTTGATGATTTAATTCTTGCAATACCTGAAGAAAAATCAGATGAAATTTTATCAATTTTTAATATATATGACACACATATTAAGTTCACTATTGAAAAAGAAAACCAAAGATCTGTTCCTTTTTTAGATACAAAATTGATAAGAAGAGAAGATAATAAAATAATTCTAGATTGGTATAGAAAACCAACAAGTAGTGGAAGATACATTCATTTTCACTCATACCACAGTCATAAAATAAAAATGAATGTTATTTTAGGCCTAAAACAACGAGTAACTAGAATTACACATCAATCCTTAAGAGATAACGCACTAAGGAAAATTAGAGATCTCATGTTAGAAAATGGTTATCCTAAAAAGTACATTAACAAATTAATTTTTAACACACCTAATTTATCTAGTACCTTAACAACTACAGAAATTAACACCAATCAAACAAACTTACAAGTTACACAATTATTAATAAATCCTGACACCACACAGAATACGGTTAATAACATTAATAATAATCAGTTCAAATTCACTACTTTTCCTTACATTGAAAACTTAACACACAAAATTATAAAAATTTTTAAAGAAAATAATATAAAGTTTGCTCTTTATAATTACTTGACAAATAATACAATTTTTAATAAAAATAAAGATAAAATTCAAGTTTTAGATAGATCTAATTTAGTGTATAAAATTAATTGCTTGAATTGTAACTTATCATATATTGGACACACTTCTCAATTGTTAAAACAAAGAGTATCTTTACATAAAAGTGACTCTAGACTTAGGCCAAATAGATGCACGTTAGCCAACCATGTACATAATACTAACTGTGAAATGGATTTTGAAAATATTAAGATATTAGAAACAGAAAGTAATCTTTTTAAAAGACAATTTTTAGAAATGTGTCACATAAATGAAAATATCGATAACTGTATAAATTTAAAATCAGATATACAAAATTTAAATAGAATATATAGCTATATTTTAGACTTTGAAAAACACAAAAATTTTTAAACAATTTATAGACAGGTACCTACCTAATTTCATAAATAAATAAATAACTAATGAACATAT
Source organism: Malachius bipustulatus (assembly GCA_910589415.1). Lineage (NCBI taxonomy): Eukaryota > Metazoa > Arthropoda > Insecta > Coleoptera > Melyridae > Malachius > Malachius bipustulatus. Next base: position 37,174,345 of record OU342636.1, read on the forward strand.
ATAAAAATAACTGTTAAAGTAGTACTGTTTAGATTCCTTTGTTTTGATTTTTGAGAAAATAATCCATTATTCACAATGTTAAAAAACTTCAAAACTTTTATGTCATAAAATATATAAAAAAAATTTTTTTTTCTAAATTCTCATAAAAATTATTCTTAAATGTTGATATTTATAAATATTAAATGGTTTTTTGGCATAAATTTACAAAACGAACTTTATTAACATTACCTTATGAAGATTTTTAGAATTTTAAAGATGCTAATTTTATTTTGATCATTTGTTGTAAGTATTTATCTTAAGATTTTTTGAAAAAATATTGATTTCTTATAATTACAGTTCTCCTGATGAAGATCTAAATTAAGATCGAAATATATTGAGATTAACAAAAAAGGATCATACCTTTTATTTGCGACACACCGCTTGCCTTTACCTAATTTTCAAATATATATTTATATATATAAAATATTGATAATTATGTTGGGATAGCAGCCAATTAAAAACGCAGGTTTTCTCTTTTTTCTTTTTAATTAACCCAAGCTTTCGAGCTTTTCTTTAGCTCTTCTTCAGGGGTACTGAAAAGATTAACAATAAATAATTGTAAGTATAAATGAATATATATTTTATATATTATACCCCTGAAGAAGAGCTAAAGAAAAGCTCGAAAACTTGGGTTAATTAAAAAGAAAAAAGAGAAAACCTGCGTTTTTAATTGGCTGCTATCCCAACATAATTATCAATATTTTATAATTACCTACAGCCAAAACAAATCTAATATTTCTTTATATATATATTTATATATAATAATAGAAGTAATTGCCAAATAAATATATTAATGGAAAATACAAAAAACTTTTACCTATAATAGCCCTTAACAATTTTCCATTAATATTTATATATATATATTTCTCCAAAATCGCCAAATTTCGATTTTAAAAACGCTCCTGTAGCTTTATCTTTCAAGATTAGTGAACGAAATTTTGGACCCTTGTAAAACTTTGGAATGACGTTAGATTTTCGTTGAAAAAATTTCCAAAAGTCCCATCACTTCTACAGGGTGTCCCTTCAAAGTTCCAGATATCCGGTTTTTGTCATCTCATTTCAGGTCGCAGTTTTGAATCTAGGAGGCTGAAATTTTTGTGGGAGTAAGATATCCATAAGGAGTGGTCTGGCATTGCACTTGAGCAAAATCGGCCGAGCCGTTTCAAAATGGCAGCCATTTGAATTTTCGGAAAATTTCCAATTTTTTGAGCCCCCGTATAAGCAAGATGGCAAAAAAACTTTGAAATCAAATTAACAGGATTTGAAGAAAATTATTGGAAATTTGAATTAATGCAATAAAATTAGCATATTTTCCATTAATAAGCCAGTGTCGTGGGTAGGAAAAAGGGTGAAAATCTGTCAATTCTATAACCGTTTATGAGTCCATTTTTGAAGAAGTTGAACCGAAATTTTCCATTTTTTTTTGCTTTAACATATAATTTGATGTCTTAGCTTCAATTCGCCTCGATTAATGTAGCACTTTAAACGAAATACAAAAAAGTTTTTCGCTTGTGCAAAATTAGCTTACACTTATATAAAATTATTAAATCAATGAAATGGTTCGCAATTTCTTTTTTATTTTTTTTCACATTCAATTATGAATGGTTCTGAAAATTAGAAGAGCAAACGCAACGACAATTAAATCACCTACATGGAGGTGAAAAAAGTATTCAAATTGGTTTTTTAATAACAAAGATACGACCAGTTTATAAAATAAAATGTGTAGGTGTAGAGGTGTAGGTACCTGACGTACTACATATATCTACCCGATCATCGCTCCAAATTTGAAACGCACCTTGGCGCAGTTAGTTAGGCAAGGGTTCGAAACCACGAGAGGGTCATTCTTTTTTTTTTTGGTAGGTAGGTGATTTTCCCCCAAAAAAAATCGGATTATTTTTCCATTATATTCATTATAAAAAAAAGGATGAAAATATTTATTATTGAATCGCATAAAAATACACTATTTCTGCGATTTATGCGCAAGAAGGTTTTATAATATTTTAAAGAAAAATTCCAAAATGACAACTGTAAGAGCGTGCGACGTTACTTTAAAACATTTTTATTAATGTACAAGTTTATTTACAAAAAAAAAGGAGCAATCATTTTCTTTTCTTATCGAATGTACCAATTTTTTCATAATTCAGAAAATGGCGAATAACTCGAAAACCGTGTAAACAATCGACCCACTGCTAAATGAGAGTGTTATTATAGGTGCGTGCTCGGCTCGGGACCACCCATGCAGATATGATGCCTGTTCCTGGTAACCCCAATATCAAAAATAAAAATTCCTACAATAGGAACTTTCTTTCTTATAGAACGAGGCAGGGAATCACACAATCACACATTTCATTTTCCGATACAAGCTCTATTGTATTACGTGGGGAGTCTAAGTTTGGTGATTATGAGCACGAAAACTTGGTAGGTATTATAGAAAAATAACTGAGCAGAACTATCGAGAAAAGAGAGCCGTTCGTCCCGTGTAGCGAAGCGCTTTTTGAGAGCCACTATTTATACTCCTCTTGCTTCTCTTTATAAAAAAACTTGAAAGATATATCTTTCCACTCGGAATGCGATTCTCATTTTCGAGATGGGAAAACAGAAAATTGAAAGGCTTTTGACAGGCTCGACCATGACATTATTTTATCAAAACTTGAACGATTTGGGCCCTCCGATGGACTGATGCTGCTTTTATTATAAGATCTTATTTAACTGGTCGCAAACAGTTTGTTAGCTATAACGGTTTCTCGTCCTTCAAGTATACAGCGACCTAGGGCCGTTCCTCAAGGATCACATCTCGGTCCTCTTGTATTCGTTTGCTTCATCAACGACTTGCCTCTTGCCCTTGGTGATTGCTCGATATTGGATGGTCTACGCTGACGATGCTATAAGATATACTGCAGAGTTGAGTCTGTCGAGGATGCCACCATCCGGCAGAGTTGTTTGGACATAACTTACTCAGATGTTCTGTTGGCAACAATTTTCAGCTGAAAGCTACACTTTTTCCGTATGAGCTAGATGGTGCCCTTCTTGAAAGTCAGAACAAAAATAAAGGCCTGGGAGTATTCTTTGATGAGCAGCTACGATTCGATCAACATGTCGGTAAGGTGCCTAGTTAATGACAGTCTTCGTTTCTTGGGTCTCGTCGTAAGGAGTTCCCGTCAATTCAACAATATTAGCACTAGGTGCCTAGGTATCGATATAACATTGCTATGTACTTTATATCTACATACTTAATAATAAATTGTTATCGATTGGTTATCTTGACTATTATTGTTGGTTTGGTTAGTACTGCTTGTCTGCTGTGATTCCTGAAATGATTATGTATACTGTTTCCTTGTAATAATTGGTTCTCTAATGAAACTGTTGGGTAATAAACATTATTATTATTAATATTATTATCGTTGCAATGTGATAATCCGGTCAAATTAGACCAAAAAATAAGAGTGAAGGTACATAATTAAACTTACAACAAGCTGAAAATGAGTAAAACTGTTCAAAACATAATTAAAAATTAAAATTAAAAGTTCCCCATCGTTCTCGTATGTGGAAAAAAAGTTACTAAAGGTCAAAGGTCAAAGAAATTGTTTTTTTTTTTCGATTTTCAGCAAAACGGTAAGTTTTATCATAAAATTATCTCAGACAAAAATTGTAGACCATAAAACTATCTATAAAAAATGTATTAACAATTATTTTCCTAAAAACCACCGTTTCTGAGATATAGCTGGGGAAACCACGTTAAAAAAAAGCGCCAAGTACACTTACTATACCTCATAGGTGGCGTGGAAACATGTGCATAATAGGGAACCTGTAAAGGGTTTTCCAACAAGAAGTGTTATTTTGAATCACCCGGTATTTCGGTAGCGGTCACTTTTGAAGCTTTTATTCTTTGACATTTGACAAGTAGAAACTACGCCATTACTAAAAATGGAACGATACACGCTTCAACAACGCATTGAAATTATTAAAATTTATTACAAAAATGGTGAAAATCTTGCAGTCACAGTTCGCAAAACTAAAGCATTTTTGGGTCGTCGTGAAGCACCTTGTCGGACCGCAATACAGAAATTGGTGGAAAAATTTGAGCTGTTGGGACAAGTTACTGATGATGTGAAGAATAAAACCCGTGCACGTCGCTCAAGAACAACATATTTTTTTATTTTTAACCATTGCTCTTAACGGGAAAAGTTTCCGGACCGTGTTATCTCTGGAAGAGGTGATCACAATTGGCCTCCGAGATCTTGTGATTTAACACCTTGCGACTTCTTCCTTTGGGGCTACGTGAAAGATAAGGTGTACGCCAACAGCCCAGCGTCGATTCAAGACCTCAAAGATGGAATTCGTGAGGCTATCGAGGACATAGGGCAGCCACTTTGCGATTTGGTTATGGAAAATTTCATGAAAAGGATATGGTCCTGTAAGCGTGGTCTTGGTGGCCATTTGGTTGATGTTGTTTTTCATTATTAACGGCATACCTTTCTCTTTATTATGAAATAGACATCCGATCATTTATCTCAAAAAATGGCCTTGTTCTTTGAATACCAAAATAACACCTCTTGTTGGAAAACCCTATATTATAGTCCAATAAAGTCTAAAAAGTCATACGTATCGATTAAGAATACACATCCTTTTGAGAGTTCGATTTATTTTGTTTCATATACGTATGGTTTTTATAGTAACCGTCTAGTTTGTCTAAACACTCCATCCCGCATAAATAAGTATACGTCAACATTGGTTTTGAATGAGAATTAAATTAACAGCGCAAAGGATAGAGTGTCATTACGTGAATAAATTTTCTGTAGTTGTCAGAGGCTCTCAAACTGACGTAAGCGGTTCAATTCGTTGTTTGAATGATTCCTTCAATAATTTACGCTCGTTCACAACTTGACAATAATTAACTGTTTGACATTTTCTGGTGAAATTAAAAATATTAATTCGGACGGTTAGTGTGACGTCACATCTGACTTTTTAAAGTTAATCCTACTATACCGCTTTACTAGGGTAGCGCATTCTCATTCTCACAAAAAGTTGGGAAAAAAGTTGGGAATGTCAAATTTGACTTCATAAACGTCAGATTTTCCATAAACGTACAACTGTCTAAAAATTCGCATAATTTTTTATTAATAAATCCGCGTATTAAAAAAAGGTAAAATTTTGCTGCGTTAGAGGATGTTTTAACAATAAAAAGAAGGCTTTCTACTTGTTCGCGTTGTCTAAAGGTAACTTTCTTAATATTTTAAGCTCATTATTAGCAGTCCTCTATCAATACTTACCTGTTATTACTGGGATTTTCTGGACAAAAAATGTACCCAGCCCCATCAGTAGACAGTTTTGATTGCAGAAAATATATTGAGCTCAGAATTTCCCTATTCCTGGAAGTATGTCAGGTAGGTTTTATTACATCTTGATCAATCTCTTTTTTAAGGATCAATATGGGAGGGTCTTATAAGGGTACTAAGATCACACTGCCATTCGTGTGTCTACCCAGACGCTTTTTCTCAGTAACTACGATATCGAGTTAAAAATTATACCCAATCCTAATGCCTACATAGCTTCGTAGATCCTATATATAAACCCGTAATATGTTTTTAATACCCACTGAAAGACGATTCCTCGATTTCTATTCGTGTTATTATTTTGTTCATTTTTCAAACTTCGCTTTTTTCCACTTGATGCCTACGCCTGTGACCAAATGTGTCAAAAATATGACATCCAGCTGTTCAAATATAACCGTGTTAAGTAAACGTCAACGAGTGAATAATGCGCTACCCCATACCTCAGTCGGCCAAAAGATATAGTAATAAAAGTGCGCGGTAAGTTTACAATCCAGGTAGGCAGACCTTATACACAAGAATTATATACACAAACCTTAGAATGCCCTTCTCATTGGTTTACCGGAACCAGGTAACCAATAAATAAGGCACTATCTGCCTACAGATGTGACTATTTGGACCTTAAAAGTTTTGTGCGCGGTTTTATTACTATATCATTCTGTTGGTCGATTGAGGTATAGTAAGCGTTAGTGTCGGTAATGCAGGTTCCCTAGTGCATATAATATTGACGATTCTTCTACAACTTTTTGAACCGCTATATCTCAGAAACGGTGGCTCTTAGGAAAAAAAAAGTTAATACATCTTTTATAGATAATTTGTTCTACAGGTCTACAATTTTTGTCTGAGATAATTTTACGATAAAAGTTACCGTTTTACTGAAGATCGCAAAAAAAAACAATTTTTTTGACCTCTGACCTTTAGTAACTTTTTTCCACATACGGAAACGATGGGGAACTTTTAATTTTAATTTTTAATCATGTTTTGAAAAATGTTTTACTCATTTTCAGCTTGTTGTAAGTTTATGTATCTTTGAATGTCTAGAATATAATAATTATGAAATATAAATTATTATTATTAGTATACCTGAAAATTGTGTTATCAGACTTGATAAGCGATACCATACCACCGAACGCAATAAACCAGTCGAAGTTCTTCAATGAGTTTGATTCACATCACCTGCCCAATAATAAATGATTTATATTAATTCTTAATTAATAGATAGTGAAGTAAACGAGTAAACCACCCCTAGGTATGGCGAACTCTTTTCAAATTCATTAAAAAGTTAAATATATAAATTAAGTGACGAGATGGACTACATGGCAACATAGGAGAATCAAGCTCTATAATACCATCATTCATACAAGATGTAATAAGTAAGGAAATAATCGAAATGAAGCCACACTTTCGAAATTTTACATGATGATAGTGAATAAGTTAAAAGTCAACCTGAGAAAAATACCAGAAACCGGTTATCAACAAGGCAACAAGACAAGGTTATCAACAAAAAACCCTTAAAAACTCCACTTAAACATTTGAAACAATGAAGACAGCCCGAAAACATCTAGATAAGCCAGCGAATTTTCATACACAGCTACCCCTGATAAATATTAAAATTCGGAGAGATAAATTACGAAAATCCCATCACAGACAGCACCAGAATAAACAAATAAAATTTAAACAATCAATAAACCTAAAACCGCTAATTAACCCTTTAAAATGCGAATTTCGACTTGAAGAAAAAACACCTACCTATAGAAAAACCTCATACACATACTTTCGGCTGCTTTCCCGATCCCAAAAAAGCAGGGAAAGCTGAGATAATTTGGTTTCTTGGATAAAACACAAAGCAAGCTCCTAACGGTAAAGAAGTAACGGAAGTCGAATACAATACATCGGTGGAAGACAAGGGATGTCTCAACTATAAATAGGCTGGCTTTTTCAAGAGAGATTCATTCATTCAGAAATCTGATCCAGATCCCGAAACACCCGGAGTTACTAAGCCTAGAAAGAAGCAATTCTCTGCATAGATGAAGTAACTCATCCTCTCATTACCTAACACTTATAAGCCGAATTACCTATTTCTATCTTCATTTCTTCATGAATGCCAAGACCTGCCCTAAAATTATTGGAAAGCTTGTCTATTCGAGAGAGCCGATTATAGCTGTCAGGTTTGACTGATTTGGGATTTCCTATTCCTAGAGAAATTTTCTGTTCTGTTGATAACAACACCTGTCAGTCAAGTCACCGCCAAGTCTCGCCACTGCCCCGCAATGTCCGCCATAATACAGTCAACCACCGATGCCACCGCCCCCGTCGATGCCGCCTTCAACACCGCCGCCCCCGATGTTGCCGTCCCCGATGCTGCAAATGATCCCGAACTAGCCCAACGATATCCGGTCACTCCATCTGTGCGAGAAGGGGCCAATACACAGGCTGTCCGGAAATTATGCGCAAAGAATTAAGGGGGTGATTCTACTTGATAAAATATTGCCAAAAGTATCTATAAATTTTTTTCGAAAACTCACAAATAAGAAAGTTATTAAGCTTTCAGAGGTGATTTTTTTTAAATCAATATTTTTTTATAACTTTTTTTCTAGTGTACGGATTTTCTTCAAATTTGACACACTTGCAACTGATGTTGCTTTGCATCCTTGGTCCAAATTAGACTTGAATCCCTTTAAATCAAGAGGCCTTATGTGCCCTTGACCTTCAAAAAAGGTCTATAACTTTTTTCGCAATATTTTTTTCTGAGTTTTGATGACGCGCAATTGAAGAACATGAAGAAATATTCGGAAAATGTTCTCTTTGTCTGTCACGATAAAATGACCTGTTTTCGAGTAAAACTGTTTTAAAAATTTGCTTGCACTGAAATTGATCACCATAAATTATAATCAATCTGCAACAATACCAAACCATGCTTTGGAAACAGCTGCAGGGTTGCCTAGGAAACAAGACGTTTGCTTTGGATTTAATTCTTACAGATAACAATTTGATTCAAACTTGTTAAATTGATAAGACAAGATGGATATATTTTTTTAAACCATAAAATGGTGCCCGCGTTTGGTTCTTTTTGCGTTTTTTGGAATTCATTTGAAATTAAATTTGACAAAAATGATTTTATTTTATTAAAAAAAAAATGATTAAAAATTTTTAAAATTTTATCATTTCCAATCCAAGTCTATTTATGTACGAATGTCTCTGTTTTGTACATAACTAGGCAACCCTGCAGCTGTTTCCAAAGCATGATTGGGTATTATTGTTGCAGAATGATTATAATTTATGGTGATCAATTTTAGTGCAAGCAAATTTTTAAAACAGTTTTACTCGGAAACAGGTCATTTTCTCGTGATAGGCAAAGAGGACCTTTTCCGTATATTTCTTCATGTTCTTCAATTGTGCATCTTCAAAACTCAGAAAAAAATATTACGAAAAAAGTTATAGGCCTTTTTTGAAGGTCAAAGGCAGTTAAGGCCTCTTGATTTAGAGGGATTCAAGTCTAATTTGGACCAAGGATGCAAAGCAACATCAGTGGTAAGTGTGTAAAATTTGAAGAAGATCCGTACACTAGAAAAAAAGGTATAAAAAATATTGATTTAAAAAAAACAACTTTGAAAGCTTAATAACTTTCTTATTTGTGAGTTTTCGAAAAAAATTTATAGATACTTTTGGCAATATTTTATCAAGTAGAATCATCCCCTTAATTCTTTGCGCATAATTTCCGGACACCTGTATTGCATTTCTACAGTCTTCAATCAGGTGGTAACCCAAATTTACACGCTACCACCCAAAAATTGAATACAGGTTAATAAAAGTCGGTATTGTATCCAAATTTTATGACACCTCTTGTTTATTTACTTAACACAGTTTTCTTTTGTCGACTAGCATCAAAGAAAGGGCCGGGGTGAAAGCAAAGCAGGCCACTCGACTACCTTGTGCAATGTTGCCTAACTGTACGAATTTTCTCAACTTTTAACCAACTTTACAAAATATTTGTTAAATACGTCATTGTAAGTCAAATTTCCACTTTAGATTGGTAAAATGAAAATGAAAAGGTGAATATTTGAAATCACAATCTTACTTTGGTTTTTCCTTGGACTGGAATTGGTACTGATGTTTATTAGCAAAAAGCCCGTCAAGAATCCTGAATCATGAAGTTGTTTTATAAACTTAAAGATTTATGTGCAGGACTTCTTTCACACTAAATAATTTCAGAATTCCTATTAACGCGAAGTAAACTCTTTTAAATTAACTCGCATCAACAATTAAACATCTACTAACAAAAAGGTATACCGCCGTTAAGAGAAAAGTGATCACTGACTAGATTGATCATTCCTCTGCAGGCGGGAATGAATCGCAAACATGACCGGCGGTGAGTTGAAGACCTTGCACTCTCGTAAAGTGTTGATATGCCGTTTATGGTACCTATATCATAAGTTTATGGTAAAAAGAGAGAAGAAAAGAAAAGAAAAGCAAAAGAAAATAATAAATGAGGTACACATTTCATAACCAAGTGAAAATGGTAAAAAAATAAAAGATTTTTCTAGATCTAGACGATCATCGAGCCTGGGGGGAGAAGGGTCACAGTAGGTACTTTATTATTATAATGATTATAATCATACCTAAGTAAGTATATCATTTAACGTAGCTAAAACAAACAGCAGATATATTATGTATAACGCAGTTATTATTATAATAATTATAATTCTTTGATAACTATAATGAGGATAAATACCGTTAATTGTAGGACAATATTTAGATTTAATTACATTCTGCGGGTATATATAAAGAGGTTCGTTTTCCTCCTCATTAACTTGAGCTGTCTTTGTAAAGTTACCGCGAAAAGAATCGTCAGAAAGCTACGCCCAATCGTAATAATGAAGTTTCCAATTATCATTTTTTTCGCTCTGGTAATCGCCTGCGGTGTCTTAGAAGCGTCTCTTGAAGAGAAAGACAACTTCGAAGGTGAGTCTGATGTTACTTTAACCAGAAAATATTTTAAACAACAATGCCTGTGTTTCGTACCATCTTTCTAATAATTATTAGGGATTCCTCTAAGGTTATTCCCTCACATGTCCCTTCCAATCATTCCCACTTAGAAGTGTACCTATACGCTCTTGTGACAAATCAAATGGAAGCTGATGGGTTGTTAACGCCTTTTTACAGATTACAAGTTTTCAATCTAGGGAGCTGAAATTTTTGTAACAGCAGGTACCTATGTAGTTAAATGTCTGAAGGGAGCTGCCTCTGGTATTGCATTCAAGTATGTAATATCGCTCAAGTCGTTCAAAAGTGTAGTTCAAAAAAGACTTTTCTAAATTCTGCAATTTTTTTTGGACGCCTCCAGGTACCTGTATGCAAAACTCAGCATAATAATTCAATCAAATTAACGAAATCAGAATAACGCATCACAAATTTTTAGACTTGTGCTAAACGCTTTGACGTTTTTATCGTTAATTCACCAGTGGCATAGATGGAAAATTGGTCGGAATTTTCCAACTTCTATAAGTACATTTTATGGCACGTTTTCAAAGAAATTAATCTGAAATTTTCACAGTAGGCAACCATTCTAACATTACGTGGCCATATTACGTAGGTAGGTACCTTCAATAACAACGATTTACAAAATGGCAATAATATTCATAATTCATTGAACGCATGAAAATATTTATGCGATTGACGCGCAAGTAGGTTTCTTTGTTTCTGTGCTTTCGAACAAAGTCAAGTTTCGCCTGGCTTTCGGCCAGAGTTAGGGGTTAGCGAGGGGGTTAGGGACACACACGGACAACACGTTCAAGGTAACATGAAGAGAAAAGATGGCACAATATTCCCGTTTTTTCTATAGAATCACTGTAATGTTTAGAAGATTGCCCCGACTTTACATTTCTTTTTTTATATTCTTCGTATAATTATCACCATCACAACAGATCTTTCGTTTAAAATACTTGTCGCTATAATGAAAGGATTATCTTACTTGCTCTTGTCGAACAAATTGTATTTCAAGCAGGGTTTTCACTATCCCTGTCTATGTGATTTGGTACTAGTGGACTAAAGAAATGTGACCCGAATGACCCTACAATATCACTCCAAAGTTCCTAGCAGTCTACAATCTTTTTAGACGATTATATTATTATTATTATCATTATTATTTAATTATTATTATTTTCAGTAGGCATAAGAAATATACCACTTTAAAATTTCAGGTCAACTCGAATCCAGGATATTTACTCTTATGAGTAACCTCGCGCTAATAGGTCATGAGCTTGCCAAATTTCATCAAAATGTAGCTGCAAAAAAAGCTGCAGCAGCTGCAGCAGCTGCAAAACCTGCAGCAGCTGCAAAACCTGCAGCAGCTGCAAAAAAGGGATAGTCACCGATCTAAGTGTAGTAGAAGGTTTGATTCCTTCATACCTTAAAGTTTAAATGAATATTTAAGGTCTTTTTATTATTGTTAACACAAAATGCTCAACATGCTTAAAAACCGCGAGTGTTTTAATGTTGATGGATTCAAAGAACGCTCAGGGGTTTTTTGACTAAGCATCTTCGGTTATCAGTAATAAAACATTAAGGTTATATATTTATTAAGAAAAATGTATTGGTCAGGTAGCAATAATAAGGTATGTAAAACATGTTTTGAAAAAACACATAAATAAATGGTTAATGGGTTTATTGCATTTTATTATTTTAGCAATTATTCATTTTACAAAATCCCAATTCCCTTTCATGAAATTTTAATTATGCAGGTAGTTAGTTTATGGCGGTTAAATAATGTTGGTTACGGGTCTTGGAGGCGGCGTAGAGTGCCAGTATCTATGCAGTAGTAAAACTCTGAGAAATGCCCGCTGTTTCCTGACGAGTCACTCGGGGGGTTCGAGAGATCGAACTCAGCTCTGCCCACAAATCCTACCCTCACGTCACTCGTAAGAGATACTCCTACATCGCGTAACTGCTGGGTACCTACATGGCATACTATATGTGTGTATGTTATGTAGCGAATGAGAGAGGGTGAAGGGCGAGTTTCTGTCGCCTTACAAATAACTGGCACATATCAGCTAAGGGAGGAAACCCCGACAGAAAATCCTGGCCCTACAAGTCTGGAGGTTGAATCGGTGTGCTAGCGACTAGTCATTCGGGAAAAAAAACACGAAGTGCTAAAAACTTCGACAAATCGCCTATAAGGAATAAGGATGGCTTTAGGATACGACATAAATGTGCTAAGAAACAGGACTATGAAATTTGGAAAATGGAACATACAAGGTTTGCGAACGAAACGAGTAGAGGTCTTCCAAGAACTAAACAACATGAAAATAGATGTCTGCGTCCTCTCCTCGCTGAAACCAACTATCACTTGTAAATAGTTATTTTTGGTGATAATAAACTTGTTTATAATCTAGCCTATGAATCTCCTTTTTACCACGACCGACCGTGAACCACGAACCCCTCGCATAACAACTTGACTCCACGGGAGTGCCACCGAAAACGCCGGGAGCGCCTAAAGACCGTTCCTCCGTGTCCGCTTTTGTGATAACCTAATCTGACCCCTGGCACTATCCGTCTTCTCCACAGAGTTACCCTGGGACAAGGGTACGATAAACGTACCAACTGTGTGACAACCTAGGTAGTTGGGAAAGGAAAGCGAGACCATTTCCCCGGGGGAGTAAACCCTCTACAAAAATCTGGCGCCCGAGCAATCCGTCCGTTCTCAGCCAGTTTCCCGGATAGCCGGAGTTGTCGTCACAAACTTCTCATCTTCAATTTCCATTAAAAAAACAATAAAAAGATCAAAAATGTCATTTTCCGAGATATTGGAAAAACCACTGGTTATACAGAAAAAAGACGCACTTAAGATTTGTGCGCGATAAAAATGCCTAAAAATTGAAACTGGCTTAAAAATAAAATCGATCAACAGATGAAAAAAATAATTATTGCAACCAACATGTTTATACAGTTTCCTATGTCCACCAAAAAAAGATTCATCAGAAGTTCGTATTTTAAACTTACAAGCTCAACTTTTAAAAAATAGACATTGAAAATGTCTTATAAGCAAAATTTTTTGTAATTTTCAAAGCTAGACCTTTAAAAAAAAGCATTGCAGATCTGGTTTAAAGATGCGCGAATTAAAAAAAAAGATGAACCCTCTACGAATTATAGTAGCCAAGTTAGCCCCTTTTTTTGAAAAATTAATTTTCAAATCGTAAATTTCGTAAAAAGGGGTCGTAAAATTATACGATGTCTCGGCATCCAGAGATCGTAGAGGATTCTTTTTTGTTTTTAAATTTGTGTCTTTAAACCAGCTTAACGCCCAGTTTTCATAATTTTATTTTTCTATAAATCAACCGAATATCGAATCATCGATCTACCGCTAGAGATCCGCTCTGCAGATCTAAAATCGTTCCACCCAGAGGCGAATAACCGATATACATATTTAGATCTGACGAACCAACCCACGGGGATAGCATGATGATCACCTCTCCATGTACTAAAACTAAAAAAGTAACATTACCTCCAAGACATTTCGTAATTAATAATTATTCTTCCTCTTCCTGGAATCTAGAAGTTAACGCTATAATAATTATTAATATTTTATCTACGACCACTATTATAGTAAGCGCTAGATTACGCATAACGCATAAACTAAGTAAGCGGGTCCTCACGAACTGTCGTGCGTAAAGTAGCAAAATCGCACAGCTAGTGCACTTGCACTTAACTTTACGCATATGATGCTCACGTCATTATTATCGTCGGCGACGCATCGTTAGAATGGCCGCGCAACGTTACCATGGCAACGCATTGTTACTATGGCAATATTAGTTACTATTAGCATTCTTTAGCTGTCATATAATGTTCAATCAGTTGTTGGAAATATTATCACCCATCGTTTGAATTTATATTTTATAATGGCTAGCAACAGTGATGAATAAGTGATGACGCACGCCACCTGAAATCAGCGAAAAAGCCAAAACTGCCACAAATGACCTCTTACCGGAAAAATCGCGTGAGAGATACGAACTTATTGTGTTCAAAAGATTCATGGATTGGAGGCTTAAACATAAAGTAAAATCATTTTCTGAAAACGTAATGCTAGCATACTTTTTGATGAATTGTCAAAGCAAATGAAACCGTCATCACCTTGGGCTATTTACCTATTCGATGTTACGAGCAACCATCAATATTCGACACAACACGAACATTTCAAGTTACACAAAACTTTTGGCACTATTAAAGAGAAAATCTGATGGTTTCAGAAGTAAAAAATAAAAAACGCTCAGTCCAGAAGAAATTAATCAATTTCTGATAAAACGCGCCAGACACCCAGCATTTATTGTCAAAGGTATTATACCCATCACATTTTTTGTAAACTATAAAAATTCACATGATTATAATAATTATGTATTTTATTGTAGGTCATTTTAATATTTGGTATTAGTGGAGCCTGCAGGTAGCAGGAACTACGAAACATCAAAATGGAAGACATAGAAGATACTGGAAAACTATTGATAATTAAGATCCCAGATTCTAAAACAAAAACCCAACGTTCATTTATAGTGTCTGAAAAATGGTACGGTATGTGCAAAAAATACATCAATTTACGCCCCTCAGAAGCAGATACTAAACGTCTACCATTTTTTTTTAAATTACCAATTAAAAAAATGGGGGATGGTGGAGTATAACTCACTCCGAATTTTGGGAAAAATTTTACATAAAACGTTAAGTTATGACCATTATAGACGATATCTTGAAAAAAATTTGCGGAATATACATAAAATATTGAGAAAAATGAGTTTAAAGTATCATAAAATTTACCAAAAATGACAGTTCAATTTCCATTAAATTCACTAAACTGACAGATTCGTAGAACTGAGAATGATCATGTTGTGCAGCGTTGTCATATCTATTATTTATTACTATAACATCTTGTGAAATAAAAATATTTGGTATAATTTGCGATGGTTATTGTTTTAATTTTAAAATTTCAAATATTTCTATTCAGAAATACATCAAAAGTTATAAATGGTCCATGCGAGAGGGCAAGGAAAATTTTACAGAGGCCGTTAAATAGATAATGGACCATAAGACTGGTTATTAAAGTTATGTTTGAATATTTTCAGACTGATAATGTACCAATTCATAATTAACTAAATAAAACACATTTTTGATTTTGATTTATTTCCTCTTATAAAAAATAACATCATTAAACATGAGTTTTTAATTTTAAAATAATATATTATTGACCATAACAACGTGACAATGTCGCAAAACATTATATTTTATTGAAGTGTCCATGAATGACATTGTTGACATTTCGATTATTGCCTCACGGCTTTGTTGTGAATTGTTCAACTCATTAAAGGTTATGTCAGTTTAATTAATTATCATCGAAAATTAAAAACCATTTTTAGAAGTTATCCTACACATTTAAGAAATGAAACTGTTAAAACAAGTTCAGGGAATGTATTCTAGTTACTTATTTAAGGAGTGTTGACAGTGCAGCGTTATATTTTGCCTAGAAAATCGTGAAATAATGGAGCGAGAAAACTGTTGATGAAATGAAAAAATCGAGTTAAAAATTCGTTTTTTTCAAAATTGTACGAAGGGTCCGCAAATTTTTTTGCTTAAATCGACTTGTTTTAAGGTAAGCTTCCTTCCTATATAGAAATTTTCCTAAAATTCGGAGTGAAGTATTCTCCACCAGAACTGAATGTTAATATGGCGTCATCCTCGGGGACCAATATGTTCCATGACTATCCATTGACAAAATCTTCTGCTACTTCTGTGCTTAATAATGTTACGATGTGTCCCTCTAATACTGCACCGGTTTTTCATAATTGACTTGAATTGTAAGGCAATTACGCACTCCTAGAATTACGCACTCGCCGCATGATTGAAACATTACCGGGTGCTTTTTTGTATCAAGTTTCGAAAGTATGTGCAATAATTTCATTAGTTGGACTTATATGTATGGTTGTGAAAAAATTTGATTTAAATCCTGAAAAAAATGAAGAACACCAGAACTTTGCAAAGCGTGGCAACACTGCTTTGCCATTTTAAATTTTACATTTTCATTCAAAAAACGTAAAGAAGACTAATATAAAAATCTTTTGGAGAAAACGGCGTCCGCAAAAATGTGAGATAGCCATCTATACGGTGCTTCTTCCAAGCTGAACTATTTTTTGCTGAAGAGGACCAATAAATTCGAAACATGAGGTCGTAGACTATTTTAAACTTTTTTCTTAACATATGCGGGTCTTTAAGGTACAGGGGCAAGTTATATGAGACCTAATGAAATATGGAAAAAAAAAATATTGTTACATTTTCACGAAGTAGGTACATACTTACCTCGATAACAGTCTATGTTATAGACAAAAAACCTGGAATAGATTTCTTTATAAATTTCAAAGAAATTTACCTACTGTTACCTTCGTGTCAGTCATCTTTCGTTACGAGCACATTTACAAGAGAATTAAGGAATTAGGAAGTTCCAGAGTCATTGCCCCCTACCGGAGGATACCAGCTCGACCAAAATACCCCGCTATGCTTTAATCCCATCGGTGAGCTCGACCAAGCACCTACTTACCTGAAAATTTCACGCCATCAATTTTTAGCCAATAAAGTACGAGCATTGCTTACCGTTGCCATGGTTATTTGTGTATTATATCGGAAATTTTCTCCTGCAGGGGTAAGCTGGAGAGTATTATAGTGGAAATTTTTTGACGTTTAATAGTGACAAACCGGATCTTTATAAATGTCAACTATTGACTGTATTAATATTAATCAACCAATGCGTTTTGTTAAAGTTTCTATTATAATTTAATATTAAAGTGATGTTTTCGCGTATTACCACGTATGAAATCACGGATTCACTATCGAAAAAATGATCTGAAGAAACCTAATTTACCTAATTTAGTAATTCTATGTGAAATAGGTAGGTACTTACATAATTTTTCCGATTAACTCGCGGCGAATTCATGGGGGTTCGACCACTTTATCTTTATAATTAATTGTATGGCACTTTTTGTTGGTAGAATCCATCTGCTG
This sequence comes from Malachius bipustulatus, assembly GCA_910589415.1. Classification (NCBI taxonomy): domain Eukaryota; kingdom Metazoa; phylum Arthropoda; class Insecta; order Coleoptera; family Melyridae; genus Malachius; species Malachius bipustulatus. Next base: position 37,191,747 of record OU342636.1, read on the forward strand.
AGCAAATCACATCCATTTCTTCCGCTTTGGAAAGAATGGCATCTAATCAATACTAATCATAATTACTATTATACCGCCATTATCGACTTATCATTATCAAAAACCACACTCGGCTGGTGAAGTTTAGAAACTAAAATTTGTGTTTGACAGCGCTAATAATGGCGGCGCAGTTATTAAACGTCAGTTTGGCGTTGTCACGTGATTATGTTACGCCGCCATGTCATATTTTTATTTCACAATTAAATTGTAATTTTTCTATTCAAAACTAATTTTGTTGTGAAATTTTCTTTCCAAATACCACTCGAAATCAAATTATACCAGGAAATTTTGTTCTCGCTTACGAATATTTTAAGAAAATTATCCCTCGCCTTCGGCTCGCGATAATTTTCAAAATATTCGTGAGCTCGAAAAAATTTCCGGAAATAATTTGACCTCTAGTGGTATTACATGTGATAATTCTTAGACCAGTTGCATTGTTGCCAGACTGAACAAAATATCTTTAGCAGTGTTTTTGTTTTATAGACTTGTTCATCCCTGCAACACTTCTATAGCTTATGTTTATAATATTTGTTTTACAAAACAAAAAAATCAAAAAAGATGAAAATAGAATTTTCTCGTATAGTTCGAACCTTTTGGCGGCCTGTATTAACATACTTTGCACTATACAAGGTGTCTGCTTAAGGCTGGCCACCGGCTATATCTCGGAAACTAATGGGCCTATAACCTCAAAATAAAAAATTTCCAGACATAGGTGATCATGAGAAATTCAATGAAAATATTTTCAAGATGGCCGCACTTCCGGAAATACCGGAAGTTGACACCTACTTCGTTATTTTAACGGAAACACCCTGTAAAATATTATATTTTTTAAATGTCTGAAGAAATCGAATACAGGTGGTCTTCACCATTGGAATTTAGATTTAGCGGTTTATGAGTTATAAACAAGTGAAAATCGAAAATTTTCAACTTCAAAGCAGTCTAGAACTAGAACGGCTCAAGATATCTAAAAACGGTTTACATGTCCCTATCTTAACTTTTCACATAGTATCCTACTATGTGGTTTAAATTTTAATACAGGGTGATGAAAAATCGGATAATTTTCATCACCTGTATTAAAATTTACTCCACATACTGGGATAAAACGTGAAAAGTTAGGATAGGGACATGTAAACCGTTTTTGGATATCTTGAGCCGTTCTAGTTCTAGACTGCTTTGAAGTTGAAAATTTTCGATTTTCATTTGTTTATAACTCATAAACCGCTCAATCTAAATTCCAATGGTGAAAACCACCTGTATTCGATTTTTTCAGACATTTAAAAAATATAATAATATACAGGGTGTTCCTGTTAAAATAACGAAGTAGGTGTCAACTTCCGGTATTTCCGGAAGCACGGCCATCTTGAAAATATTTTCATTGAATTTCGCATAGTCACTTATGTCTGGAAAATTTTCATTTTGAAACTGTAGGTTCAATATTTCAGCCTGTTGTCAGCCTTAAGCAGACACCCTGTATATATTGTCGGTATATACAGGATATTTCACTTTAATTTAGAAAATGCGACAATAAAGTTCAAATTAAAAAGAATAAATAAATATTACCTACCTTCACTAATAAGAGAAAATTATGATTTATGAAAAGCAAAAGTTGTTTATTCTTATTCCCAATAAAGTAACGAAACTTACAAGTAACAACCATCGTGAGAAGTCTGTAGGCAGGTAAAGTCCTTCCAAAAATTTAGGTTGGTACATCTTATGTTACCTGCAGCCTGCAATACAATTGCAGTGTAAATACTCATAATGGAAATGTTATTTATGACACCCGCAAGAACTGGAATGAACGGCGTTTCTCAATTGGGCGAAATTACCTGAGTGACCCTTCGACACGACGGGGGTGCTTATAATCCTACAGCTCAATTGGGCGAAGGAATTTTTAAATACCGTTGAGTTATTTGCATGCTCTTGTATGGCTACGTTGCCAGATTTTACAGAAATTCCGATTTTCTACATTAAATAAAATAAAAAAAAATAAAATAAATAATATTAATACTTGATGTATTATTTTGTTTTAAGTTCTATCAAATACATCAAGCCCTTAGTGCATTTACAATTATTTTATACTATACTTACCTATACAGCAGAAACATGAAACATCAATAGAAAAGTAGGTAAACGTCGCTGCCATACCTACTCAAATAAACCATAAAAAGCAATCAATTACTATGAATTGATTTATCATAATTTTCAATTGACTAAGTTATTGCCTTTCGAGAAAATCACGATAAATTTTCACGATGTTTTGAATTTCATGTTGTAATAATTATTATACTTTAGAAAAGTATTTGTTTGCAGAAGTCATTCAGTTTGTTTCAAATTTTTTATTTTTGGTTTACACATGCATTTGAAAGTATGCTGTGAGAAAATACCATTGCAATGAAATACCTAGTACCTATAAGTACTCCACCGGAAGGATAGAAATAATAGAAAGTTGTGTTAGAACTCCCTAATATATTTTAGTCAAAAATGTTTCCTAATTTTCACGAAAACGATCGATTGAACGATTCGATTGCATACTTAATAATAATTAATGTAGCAGAAAAGACTTTTGTTTTAATTCTTGAAAAATTATTCATTTAATATTTCTCTGTCAAATAATTAGGGGATTCAATATTTAAAATTAATCATTTCAACATATGAAAATTCCTTATCCTATAGGTATGCGATAATAGAATTAACACATTTTTTGTATGGGAGAGGATGATTAATATACCTATATGCGCTTTAGTTTTGAAAATAAATGTGTATTATTAAAGAGAATTTAATTTTTAAATTTTATTGATTAAAAGTAAATGATAAAAAACTTTTTTCATTGGCCACCCTTTAGTGTCGAACAAGTAGCAGTTATTGAAAATAAATCTGGCAACACTGCTATATACAGTGTGACCCATTTGTTCTTGAAACACCCTGTAGAATCTTAATTTATGGTGCGATTTTAAAGAAATTTCTCTTAAATCATAGAGCTTGATAAACTATATTTTGGGAGCAAAAAGCGTCTCATTCCTACAAAATCCAAGGCCTACTAGATCAGTTTTTACTTGTAAAATCTCAAAAATTCATATTAGCGATTTTTTTAGAAAAAAACTGTGTACGCTACTGGATTCTCCAGCCCTCAAAACGGTACTGTACTAAATTTTATTGGAAATGTCAGAGTAATAAGGATCTTGCAGTTATTTTAGAAATTCATAATAGAACTCCGAATTTTCATTAATTTATTCGAAAAGGTCAAGAGAGACAAAATAGAAATTGTACGTCTAGTTGGTGATAATGTAGGTACTTTAATTTTTTAATTATAATTTTTTATTTATTTATTTATTTATTTTTATTTTTTTTATTTTTTTTTTATTTTTTTTTTACTTTTTTTTATTTTTTTTTTATTTTAATTTTTACTTATGATAGCTTTTGACTTTTTTCAAATTAATTTATGAAAATTTGGAGTATGAAAATTATGGATTTCTAAAATAACTACAAGATTTTTTTACTCTGACATTTTCAATAAAATTTAGTACAGTGCCGTTTTGAGGGCTGGTGAATCCCGTGGCGTGCCCAGTTTTTTTCTAAAAAAATCGCTAATATGAATTTTTGAGATTTTACAAGTAAACACTGATCTAGTAGGCCCTGGATATTGTAGGAATGAGACGCTTTTTGCTCCCAAAATATAGTTTATCAAGCTCTATGATTTAAAAGAAATTTCTTTAAAATCGCACCATAAATTAAGATTCTACAGGGTGTTTCAAGAACAAATGGGTCACACTGTATATGATCAAGGCCGCACATGTATTTCTTGTCTGTCCACTTATCTCTTATAATCCCCTAGTTTCTCGTTTCTCGCCCAATTGACCCCTGGGATTAGTGAATAACATAATCCTTCGCCCAATTCGGTATCGCCCAATACAGCACCCAATACATTACAATACCCCATAAAGCCATTATTAGGACCTTAAGTACTTTACAATTGCTAATTATAAAGCACCAACTCTCTCATAAAAAAATCTAAATTCGATTCTTACCCCTGATCCCTTCAGGAAAAAACGCATTTTTATTGAATTTTATTTTCTTAATAAACGGTCACGTCAGATCGTTTATTTGCATCGTTTCATTTGCACATAAATGTAGAGATCGTCATGTCCGTGCAATTCTTCCCTGAAAAAATGAGCTCGTCTTACCAGTAAACGCGATTTTTTTGTGAAAAAACGAAAAAAAAATTTTTAAGTTTTTTTTCCCGAAAATACAGGCTTGCTTAAGAGTAGGTTTTCTCGGAATATGATGTACCTACCCCTTCAAGATCCTCCATCTCGTTTAAAAAATATCGAAAATCAATTCAAAACAGGAAATTGGAGAATTTCCTGAAATTATGAACTGCTTACCTTACACTTTTATTCCGTAGTTGCCAAACTGACCTTTAATAACAAGGTCTGATTATTTGTGTCAGTCACGAGACATAAAATAACACACTTAGGTAGGTACTTAAATATAGAGTTGTTACTTCAAATTCAAAGTATGCAATAATTCTTATTTACTTTTACATTTCAGAATTTTTAACTTTCATTTTCATCACTGGTATGGTCGGATTATTTATGTCTGTCTGTCTCATTAAACAGAAAGAGTAACATTGTTTTGAGTTTTTCTTCATATCATAAAAAATAATCAGATAGATATTTCCTCAGGTTTAATAGATTATGCATGAAAAAAAATAACCACATTCGGTCTTACATCGTAAATAGTAAAATTTTAAGGAACAGTTCTTGCGGGTGCATGTCATAAATAACAATTACATTATGAGTATTTACACTACAATAATTATTGTATTGCAGGTTGCAGGTAACAAAAGATGTACCTAAATTTTTGGAAGGACTTTTTTAAATTTTTTATACAGGTGGCCAAAAAGTTGCAATTATTGGAATTTCATGTTATGCTCAATCATAACTGACATTACATTTGGTGAATATCAAACGAATTTTGCCGAAATTTCCCGCAAAACACGTTTTTATTATTTAAGTATGTTTTATTTAAAAGTGTTGATTCATGATTGTCTGGTTTATTTTTTTAAGATAGTTTGCCAGTAAGTGTTGAGTAAATGAATGAATAAAAAATTGAACAAATTTAATAAACAGAAAATAAGTTTATTTAGGAAGTAGGTTGTGTACATATTTTTCACAATTTCCATAAAATGAAAATTATGAATCTTAAAAATTAGGTAAAGTTAAAAACAAAAAAAAACAATTTTTTACAATAATTTTACAATTCCTAATATCAAAATTTTGACTTTTAAACAGTGACGTCTTTATTTTTATATAAAAATTTTTATCCTAAAATACTAGGTATATAATTCCTAATTAGAATACTAAAAAAATAATTGAGCTCTGCCCTCTATATATGTACAGTGTAGGAAATTAGAATAAATAAAAATAAATGAAATTTCAAGAAGGAATCACAAATCCCTAGTCGAGCTTCAATTTTTCCAACTGTTGATTCAGTGGTTCCTCCTCTCTCGAAGTTGACGGCTGTTCATTCGGTCCCGATTTTGTCGTCACTTTCTTCACCCCCTCCCCTTTCTCGCTTATAATGAGACTCCAGAAATAATCGATCCCTCTCATCGTGAAGCACCCCAACGTTGAATGGTTCATCTGGGGAACATATCTCAGGAAACATAAAGCTGAAACAGAGGAACAAGCAGATTAGACACGTGAAAAAAAAAATACAAATTTATTATTAAGACTTACTTCTCGAAATCTTTCCCGATCCTCGGCTTCATGTAATGAAGCCACACTCGAGTGGCCGATTTGGCAAAATTTTCGACCATCAAATAAGTGGCAGCCTCGATGAACTCATAAAACTCCACCGCTTTCAGAGTAGAA